>JARBWK010000013.1:46877800-47455659 GCA_030556195.1 Anolis apletophallus
TCAAGGACATAAGAAGACCTGACATGGACATACAACTAAAGAAGACGAACAGAAAGAAAGAAGTGACACTTTAAAGAATAAAAGAACTGTATTAGATATGTCAGAATGAAACCAGGGCTCCTGGAAGATGGAACTCAGCAAGAATCCCCCTTCTTTTTCCTTTTCTTTCTATCCTATCTCACTACCCTCTTGCCCGGTGGTTTTCCCCAGGATCCCGGTTCAACCGTTACCCCCAACACCTCCTATTCCCACCCCTTCCCTTCCCTAACCCTCCTTCCTTCCCCGACCCTTAACCTTTCCTAGCCCGAAAACCCTTTTCTATCTTTTATTCAGATGTAACCAAAACTTTCATAAAAATTATTTAAAAAAAAAAGACTCTGGTTCTACTCTTAGGGAGAGTAGCAGTGAAGCCTGACTCTACTCTGGGAGGGAGTAGCAATGCAGCTGTGTTTAACTGCTAGGGAAACCGTTTGATTTAAGGACCAGCAGAGTGTAGAAAACTGCTGAGTTATTGGTTCTAGGAGAGCAGTGATATAGTAGCAGACTGTATCTTCATAGTTAGCATATTGCAACCTTAAGAAACGTGCCTCTGAGTAGATATTGTAACCACCCAAGCTCTTGAACTCTGAAACCTCTAGGCTTAAAGCTCTGTTTGAATAAACTTCATAGTTCTTTGATAAGAACAATATCTTTTAGTGATTCTTTCTCCCACAAGCCTTGAAAACAACCCTCTCCTCGTGGGTAGCCAAACACAATAAATTATATGGTGGCAGCAAGTGAAAAATTAAAAGCGTCCTTACATATTGTGGTGGCATTGGTAGGACATTCTGCCCTGTCACAGCACTGAGTTCGAATCCTCACATTCTCCCCACACTTAAAACACATATTCGAATTCAGATTCTTACAAAGTTTGAGCCTTCACATAATTAGTGACAGTGGATACAAAAGTAAAACTTTATAGACCGGGGTCTTTACATTATTGGCTGTAGTTAGAGCCCTTACAATTTGGTGGCAGCGGTCAGGATAGCTGACCCTGTCATAGTTTCCAGATCGAATCCCTTCCTCCTAATTACACATATACCCCAACTTGTACCACCATGGTAATGGTATCTCCAGTCCAATGTGCCTGTCCATAGTCCCTTTATAACTATAGCTGCACAATTACAGCACAATGGACAATTCTGCACAGACACATAATGTGGGTTGGAACCAGCATGTTCCGACCCACATGGTGGCCCCACAGAAGTGTCCTGAGCTGTCTAGGCAGCAGGACATTGGCCTGAGAGCCAGTGGTACCAAAAACAAATCAAATACAGTGTTTGGCAGAATTCTTAACTAGTATGAAGTATATGTTATTAATGATAATAACTGCTTAGTTCCTATATGTGAGCTGGTTTGAACACAAGGAGTTAACCAAATGATATCATGTGAAGACTTGCAAGCATATGTTCCATAGAAAAGCAGATCTCCAAAGTCAAGGCAGGCATGTGGCACGTTGAAAGCAGGAATATTTTCAAAATTTCACACCAGTTAACCAAGGCACATCTGCTTCCCAACAGTGTTCAGCATGCAAGGAATCATATGAGCATCAGCAAGTTGGCTTCCCCTTATAAGAATTGTTTGGTGTGTGCATATCAAGCAACATAGCCAGTGCAGTATGTGACAGAAACACACAAAATGCCCTGGTAAAGTTAAAAAGTAAACCTTACACATATTTTTGCAGGATATCCATTTTGTATGGAGAAGAAGGTAGACAAAAGATTCCCTAGACTTTAGTATGAGTCTGTAAAGCTCACTCTCATATGGGGATGGGGGTAATCTCTCATATACTTCGTTCTCAAATGATGAGTCACAAAAGACTAACTTTTGCAAGAAGGTGGAAGTGACTTCTGAAGGCAGACAAGAAGAAAATGCTTGAGAAGATAGATCAAAGAAGTAGAGAGATTAAACAAAAAGACACGCAGGTACTCTAGAGCAGTGCTGTCCAACTTCTTCCGGCCCTTCTGTCACTGATCACCTGGGGGGCCGCAGTGAGCGGGGGGCGTGGCCACTCCCAGGGGCGTGGCCACTCCCGGGGGCGTGGCCACTCCCGGGGGCGTGGCCGGCTTCCTGCGCGGCCCGCCCATTTTCAGGAGGGTTTCCCTGGGTGACGTTAGGCTGGGTGACGCCTGACGTCACCCAGCCTAACGTCACCCAAGGAAACCTCCCGCAAGCCTGGATGGCTGCAGGGGGAAGCGAGAGCGGCGCCGCTTCCGCGAGCCTTCCAGGCTTCGGGAGTTTCACCCGGCTCCTGTGTCCCTCTGGAGCAGAGGACACGGGAGCTGGCGAAAAACTCCCCGCCAGCCTGGATGGCTGGTGGGAGAAGCGGCGCCACCGCTTTCCCGCCAGCCTTCAGGTTTGGGAAGGTTGTCGCCCGGCACTCGCATCTCGAGTGCCGAAAACCCTTCCCCAAACGTGGAAGGCTCGGGAACGAGCTTGAAGGGAGGAGGCGCCGCGGGGACCCCCTCCCTCCAAGGCATCGGCTCCGGAGAGAGAGGGAAGAAGAGAGGCGGTGCAGGGAGGAGGAGCTAGCTCTTCCTCCTCCCTGCACCGCCCTATCCTTTTTTTGCCGGCACCGATGCAAACCGGTTGCATCGGCGCCGATGAGAGTGAGGGAAAAAGAGGGCGGTGCAGGGAGGAGGAGCTGGCTCACTTCCTCCTCCCTGCCCCGCCTCCCCCCCGGCCGCCATTTAATTTTTTTTAAAAAAAAAAATTAAAAATGGTGGCCGGGGGCATAGCTGGGGCCGGAGCCAACAGGCTGGGGGCCGTATGTACGGCCCCAGGGCCGCCAGTTGGACAGCCCTGCTCTAGAGCATAAGGAACTGGATTAAGGGGTCGCAGCATTAGGAAGGTTGAGAAACACTGCCTTAAACCATGTGCAGAACCATGTCTTAATCTTAGGTGGAATCGGATAGTTACCTTAGGTCAGTGTTTTTCAACCTTTTTTGAGCCGCAGCACACTTTTTACATTTACAAAAACCTGGGGCAAAACACCAACCAAAGTGACACAAAATGACACTCTAACACAGTAATACATATAATTAATATGTTTTTAAATGTATTTATACACTCATCGTGAAACCTGGACCTGTTTCAATGAACACAACATAGATATCCTGGCAGGAATGGCAGAAAGACACAAACTTCCCACACAGAACGCTCATAACCAAGAGAAAATACTATAAGAGTTTGCTGGGCATTGACCTTGAGATTTGGAGTTGTAGTTCACCTATATCCAGAGAGCACTGTGGACTCAAACAATGTTGGATCAGGACCAAACTTGGCATGAGTACTCAATATGCCCAAATATGAACACAGATGGAGTTTAGGGAAAATAGACCTTGACATTTGGGAGTTACAGTTTCTGGGATTTATAGTTAACACACAAAGAGCATCCTGAACTCCTGCAACAATGGAATTGAACCAAACTTGGCATATTGAACTCTCATTACCAACCGAAAGTACTGAAAGGGTTTGCTTGGGAATTGACCTTGAGTTTGGAAGTTGTAGTTCACCTACACCCAGAGAGCACTGTGGACTCAAACAATGTTATGTTATGTTGTTGCTTATTTTCTATCCAGAATCACAATGTTGGAAGGAGGCTCACCACTTTAAGGTCCCTCAAACAGGCATGGGAAAACTTCTGCCCTCGGGGTACTCCCACCATTCCTAACAGCCTAAGGCCCTTTTTTTAGTTAAGTGAAAAGGAAAAGAGCCTACGGCTGCTAGGAATGGTAGGAGTTGGAGTCCAAAACACCTGGAAGGTCCAAGTTTGCCCATGCCAGCTTTCGACAGAGACCTCTTCCTCCCCCTCCCCCTTCGTGCCCTTTCTTCCCCCTCCTGCCAAACACTTTTTCTTCTCCACTCGGGCTCTCTTCTTCAGGAGGGGAGAGGGTGGGGAGGAAGTCGTGACCCATGCGGGCGCTACTACACAGACTCGCCCCACGTCTTCCTCCCTCTACCCTCCCCTCCTGAACACGCTCACGCTGCCCCCTCGGATCAAAATGGCGGCAGCATGAGCACAAGCGAGGCAAAGCGAGCAGAGCGAGGCTGGGAAAAAGGGAGCCCAAGTGGGGAAGAAAAAGTGTTCGGCGGGAGGGGGAAGAAAGGGTATTGGAGGTTCCAATTTCCCACGGCACACCTGATGATCGCTCACGGCACACTAGTGTGCCATGACATACTGGTTGGGAAACACTTCTCTGGGTAGTGGCTTGGTGAGAATTTCTGCAATCATCTCCTTTGACGGGAAATTCTTCATCCCAATAAGCTCCTTATCTTGCCGATTTCTCTGGGGAGATGGATGCGGGTTAGAAATAAAGTTTTATTGTTATATTATTATTATTAGTTTATAATCAGGGAATTCATCATTTTGCCAAGGACAGCAGGCTGGAATGACTCTCAAACAAAGGGATCGGGCAATGTAGATCCAGCCTAAGATTGACACTGTTGAACTGAAAGTTTCAAATATTTAGGAGAAATAAAAGCAAAAGTAACTTCAACTTTCTTTCTGGTGCAGACCCTAATATTCACCACGAGGGGGATGCAGAAGTAAAATCACACCCACCTCCAAACCTCTTGGGTTATTTCACTCTGGAAAGAGAAGCAAGTCAAACAGCCTGGAAAGAAATTGCACATTAATTGTCAATGTTGTTATTCACAACACCTTGAAATCTAGACCAGTGTTTCCCAACCTTTTTTTGGCACTTTTTTACATTTACAAAATCTCGGGGCACACCACCAACCGAAATGACACAAAATGACACTCTAACACAGTAATACATATAGTTAATATGTTTTTAAATGTATTTATACACTCAGTGTGAAACCTGGGCGTGTTTCGATGAACTCAACATAGATATCCTGGCAGGAATGGCAGAAAGACACAAACTTCCCACACAGAACTCCCATAACCAAGAGAAAATACTATAAGAGTTTGACCTTGAGTTTTGGAGTTGTAGTTCACCTATATCCAGAGAGCACTGTGAACTGAAACAATGTTGGATCAGGACCAAACTTGGCATGAATACTCAATATGCCCAAATGTGAACACAGATGGAGTTTGGGAAAAATAGACCTTGACATTTGGGAGGAAGGCTGGTGAGGGAGTCCCTCACGGAATCCCACCTGCCTTTCCTTCCTCCGAGGGCCCTCCTGCCAGACCCCGACCCTTTCCCTTCTTGGGGCCCTTCCTTTTCTCCTTTTTGGGGCCCTTCCTCCCCGAGGGGCTTTGGGGGGGAGGGGAAGGCCTCCCGGGGCCTTATCTGGGATGCAGCAGGGCCGAGCCATGGCTCCTTCGCTTCCTTCACCGCCGCAGGAGGAAGGTGAATGCGTCTGCCACCCCCGGGACCTAGTGCGCATGCACCCAGACAAGCGCACTTCCACTTCTGCTTCCGTTTCCCTCCCTCCCTCGATTGGAGGCTGGCTGGCTGGGGAAATGGCCGAAGGAGGCGGCGCCCGGGCCCCTTCTTCTTCACTGCCGCCCGGCCCTTCCTCCTCCTCCTCCGCCAAGCAGCAGCAGCAAGAGTTTGGCAGGAGGGGGAAGAAAGGGGGGAAGAGAGGTTTTTCCGCGGCACACCAGGCGATTGCTCACGGCACACTAGTGTGCCGCGGAACTGCAGTTGGGAAACACTGATCTAGACAATATGCCTACCTTTTGCTTGGTTGTCTCATTTCAGAAACAAAAATAAAATTACATCCATGCCTCAAACCAAGCAAAGTAACTTTCAAAAAGCACCTAGAAAAACCCTGTTATCTTGGCCCAAATGTCCACCACATCTTCTTGTCACTTTGCCTCATGTATTGAAAATGAACAATATTGTGAATACCTGTTTACTGTGGGACGTTAGGATCCCTCCCTTTTTGTGCTTGTTTGATTTTTATGTTTTTTACCTTCCATTACTATTTTAAAATGACATTTGTCTTGCTGATGAGCCTGGTTTTGCAAACAGAAGAAAGAGCGATTGGACCTTAGGTAGCCTTCAAGTGATTTACCGCTGTGCTGTCGCACGCTGGGCCTGTAGGATGCCTATTTCTTGGACATGACTTCTGTATGCCCAACGGGACGCCTGGGTGCCTCAGCTGGAAGGGCCCCTTAGTTTTCCCCAATGATAAAGGTCCTTTGAGGGTCAAAATAAGTTTAACAAAGTTCTTTATTTGGGCTTAACAAACTGGAAGGCTTGCTTCTTTTTTAAAAAAAATGATTTTTATTAGTTTTCAACGGATAAAACACAACGCAAACATAAACGTTAAAAACACAAAAATAGATGAGGGAAGGGAAATAGGGAAGATAGAAAAAGAAGAGGGGTCAGGGGAAGGGGGGGCAACGGGGATGGGGACTAGGGAGGGTAGGAAAAAAGAAAAATAGAAGATAGATAGGAAAGGTCTTGGCGTGAAATCCCAACGTTTTTACAATATACCAAGGTGGCTTTTTCCCAACTTAAAGTCTTAGAAATTCAATCTTTCTCATACGAAAAGAAAAGCTTATAGCCAATAATATAAAAGAACAATATAAAGAAACAATAGTACACATGTTTAGTATATATTTCTTATCTTCATAGGTTAATTATCCATTCAATCCCATTCTTCTTCAGGTAGTCTATAACTCCCAAATGTCAAGATCTATTTTCCCCAAACTCTATCTGTGTTCACATTTGGGCATATTGAGTATTTATGCCAAGTTTGGTCCTGATCCAACATTGTTTCAGTCCAAAGTGTTCTCTGGATTTAGGTGAACTACAACTCCAAAACTCAAGGTCAATGCCCACTAAACTCTTATAGTATTTTCTCTTGGTTATGGGACTTCTGTGTGTGTCTTTCTGCCATTCCTGCCAGGATATCTATGTTGTGTTCATCGAAACAGGCCCAGGTTTCACACTGAGTGTATAAATACATTTAAAACATATTAACTATATGTATGGCTGTGTTAGAGTGTCATTTTGTGTCATTTTGGTTGGTGGTGTGCCCCAGGGTTTTGTAAATGTAAAAAATGTGCCGCGGCTTTAAAAAGGTTGGGAAACACTGCTCTAACTGTGCATATTTGGCACTCCCAATTAATCCTGTCTCACCCACTTTTTCACTGCATTTAAAAGGTCCTAAATTCCATAGGATGGAACCGTGGCAGATGGTGTAAAACTGCTATACCAGTCTTTTAGACAGGTTGACTTTCACTACATTGGACAGCTCTAAACATTTAGCCATTATGCGGACCTGGGCTTCAACTCCCATCTGCTTGGTCACAAAGGCCTATTTTTTTTTGCAGCACATCAAGATTATTACTCAAAGAAAATGAGCTTGCTGTGTGTGTGTGTGTGTAGTACCTTCTGTAAACTGAGATATCAATTCCATGTCTTTTCCAGAACTGTTGGGCTTCCCAGTGCCGTAACGGAAAGATGGATAGAAACAACCGACAGATGTAAACCTGACAACTCAGGATGTATGCCAGTGTTTCCCAACCAGTGTGCCGGGGCACACTAGTGTGCCGTGAGCATTAAATCAGGTGTGTCGTGAGCATTAAATCAGGTGTGTCGTGGGAAATTGGGACCTCCAGGAGGGGAGGGGGGAGAGTCTAGTGTGTTGAAGTATACAAACCCTAAGAAACCCACCTCGATAAAGGCACAAAATTACAACCACCCCCCTCCCCACCCGTTGTCTACTTGGTCTCTCCCTCTCCATGCACTGGGAAGACCCACCTCCCTTTCCCCAAGTTGAGACCTCCTCTTGCCTCCTGGGGGTTCTGTGTGGGAAGTTTGGCCCAGTTCTATCATTGGTGGGGTTCAGAATGCTCTTTGATTGTAAGGGAACTATAAATCCCAGCAACTACAACTCCCAAATGTCAAGGTCTATTTCCCCTGAACTCCACCTGTGTTCATATTTGGGCATATTAATTATTCATGCCAAGTTTGGTCCTGATCCAACATTGTTTGAGTCCACAGTGCTCTCTGGATATAGGTGAACTACAACTCCAAACCCCAAGGTCAATGCCCATCAAACTCTTATAGCATTTTCTCTTGGTTATGGGATTTCTGTGTGGGAAGCTTGTGTCTTTCTGCCTTTCCTGCCAGGATATCTATGTTGAGTTCATCGAAACGGGCCCAGGTTTCACGCTGAGTGTATAAATACATTTAAAAACACATTAACTATATATATTACTGTGTTAGAGTGTCATTTTGTGTCATTTTTGTTGGTGGTGTGCCCCAGGATTTTGTAAATGTAAAAAGTGTGCCGCGGCTCAAAAAAGGTTGGGAAACACTGATGTATGTTATTGAATCATGGGAGTTGTAGTTTACTGAAATACAGTAGAGCCTTGCTTATCCAACATTACAGTACTAATCCAACATTCTGTATTATCCAATGCAGTCTGCCTCCCGCCCGGATCCACAGTTGTTTCAATACATTGCAATGTTTTGGTGCTAAATTTGTATATATAGTTATTACCACTTAACATTACTGTGTTAAACTCTAAAGAAGAAGAAAACAGTATAAGCCTTAGATCAGGGATGTCCACACTTTTTCATCATGCGAGCTACTATATGAACAATCAAGTTGAAAAGATCACCTGTTGTGCATGTGAGTGTCTTGTGGCGCATCTTGTGAGTGCAGCTCCTACTGCAGCCTTTCGTCCGTGCGGGGCTTCTTTCTTGCCTGCCCACGAACTTGCCGCTCATCCACCCAGGAAGGGGATGCTCTTTGCCTCTTGCTTTTCACTCTCTCTTAATGTCTTCATTGCCTTCCTCCTTGCTGCTGCGTGCTTTCATGAAGCAGGAAGTCCCCATCCCGTCCTGCTTCTTGCGTGCACAGCAGGCCCCTTCCACGCACGTAGCAGGAGGGTATTTATAGGCGCACCCACCAGCACTCCGTCCAGATATGGCTTCGGCAGTGGCTCGGAAGGCGCAGGGATGGAAAGAGGGGCCGCCTGGCTGATGCCTGGGCCGCGAAACTCAACTGAGAGAGGGACCCACGTGAGGTTGGAGCCTCCCCACGGCAGCCTCCCCCCCCTCCCTCGAGGCTTCCTTACCTGGGCAGGAGAAGGAAGAGTGGAAGAGGTGCTTCCCCAAAGTGACAGATGCAGCTGGGGGGCACCCTTCCTTCCTTTCGAGGGTGTCACTCAGAAAGGACGCCCAAGTGGATGGCTGGCAGGAAGGGGGACCCCTCCTACTGGTGGCAGCCCATGCCCACAGGAGAGAGAGAGAGAGAGAGAGAGAGAGAGAGGGTGGCTCTTCCTAGCCAGCTCTGAAGAGCCACTCTCTCTCTCCCTCTCTCTCTCTCTCTCTCTCTCTCTCTCTCTCCCGTGGGCCCTCGCCGCCTTTCTCCTTCGAGGGCGAGGGAGGGCAAGGCGGAGAAAGGCGGCGAGGGCACAAGCAGCAGCAAGTGGAGTCTCCATCCCCACAGCCCCCTCCTCCTCGGGTTCAGCCCCAGGAACACAATGGAGCCCTCCCTCCTTGCCCCCAACCAAGGAAAGAAAGCAGCCCCACACAGCTCGCTCGCCCAGGTCTCAGCTTGGAATGGGAGTCCCGAGGGCAGCCGCAGGGTTTGCGGCAGGGCTTGCTTGGCTTTGCCCTACTTTGCCCGGCCTCCTTCGCCTCTTTCTCTCTCTCTCTCTCCCTCTCTCCTTCCAGCGCCCGCCCGCCTGCCTGCCAAAAGGATCCAAAAAAGTTCTCCGGATTTCTTTCTTCTCTCCTTGGCTCTCTCTCTCTCTCACACACACACACATTCCCTCCATCCTATCCGTGTGCGTGCCTTCGCCTTGCTCCCGCCCTCCCCCCCCCCCCCAGCAGCAACCAATGGGCGGTCATGTCACCACACCGTGCGTGGCAAGACGAGTGCCAGGGCCCGCCCACTAAAGCCTCATTTTGGCAAAAGAAGCCCCACGAAGGCGGCAGCAGCGGGAGCACACGTACGCGCCCATGGCAGGAGTGCGCCATCCGGCTGGTGAGGCCCAAAGATCACCTGGAAGAGGGCCGAAGATCACCTAGGTGCTCCCGATCACCATAATGAGCACCCCTGCTCTAAACTATCTAGTCCGTGAGCTGCTTTTTGCCGACAATGCTGCCCTTGTCGCTCATTCAGGAGCAGCCCTGCAGCGCCTCACATCCTGCTTTGCAACAGCTGCAGAGCTGTTTGGGCTGGAAGTCAGCCTGAAGAAAAGGGAAGTCCTCTACCAGCCCGCACCACAGGAAGAACACCATCATCACCACGTCAGCATAGGCAAATCTGTGCTTAAGTCCGTTCAGCAGCTCACCTACCTGGGAAGCATCATCTCTTCTGACGCTAAGATTGATAAAGAGATAGATCACAGATTAGCAAAGGCATATAGTGCATTCGGAAGACTTCACAAAAGAGTCTGGAGCAACAAGCACCTGAGGCAAAGCACCAAAATCAGTGTGTACAGAGCTATCGTACTGTCTGTTCTCCTCTATGGGTCTGAAACATGGGTCACCTATCACCAACACCTACGACTCCTCGAACGCTTTCATCAGCGCTGTCTTCGCACAATCCTAAATATACACTGGACCGACTATGTGACGAATGTTGCTGTCCTTGAGCAAGCAGGGATCACATCATTGAGGCCATGCTATTGAGAACACAGCTGCGCTGGGCAGGGCACGTCTCTAAAATGGAGGACCACCGCCTCCCAAAGATACTACTCTATGGTGAACTCGCCACGGGTCAGCGCAAGAGAGGTGCCCCCAAAAAGAGATATAAGGACTCCCTGAAACAACATCTCAGGCTCGGCCAGATTGATCACCAACAATGGTCCACCCTGGCCTCACATCGGGAGGCATGGAGACACACTATCCACAATGCTGCGGCCTCTTTCGTCTGCGACAGGCAAGGAGGCTGGCCCCCTATCTCTCCCGGAACGATCTGGCCACGGTGATCCAAGCCACAGTCATCTCAAGGCTGGATTACTGCAACGCGCTCTACATTGGCCTTCCTCTGTCGGTGACCCGGAAGCTCAGGCTAGTGCAGAACACTGCCGCCCGGCTCCTGTCTGGCACGCCAGCTGGCGCCCACATAACACCTGTTTTGCAGGATCTGCACTGGCTGCCAATTGAGCACCGGATCACCTTCAAAGTGTTGGTCCTCACCTTTAAGGCCTTACACGGCCTGGGGCCAGCGTATTTGCCCTCTGAGATCACTTCGGTCTGAGGACTCCAATCTCCTGGAGATACCTTCAGCTAAACTCGCAAGGCTGACTGCTACCCGCCGGAGGGTGTTCTCTGTCATAGCACCTACGCTGTGGAATGCCCTCCCAGCCGGAACTCGGGCTATGAAGGACTTGCTCCCGTTTAGACGGGCCTGTAAAACATACCTGTTTAAGCAGGCCTTTGGTGAGTAAGTCCTGCCCATGCCCGGCCATCTATTCGGTCTTCTGAGGATGATGTGCTGTTCATTGTTTTAACTGTGTTATTAATTACTGTACTGCTGTTGTTTTTAATTGTTTTTAACTGCTTATTGCCTGTATTTTACTGTGCCCTTCGGCTCCTGTAAGCCGCCGCGAGCCTCAGGGAGTCGGCGGCATAGAAGCCCGAATAATAAATAAATAAATAAATAAGACACGCCGAAAGGGTCTCGAAGAGAAACGACAACGCAGAAAAGAACCATAACTTGGAAACAACATCACCCAAGGAGACTTTCTGCTGTGCTTTCTGCACCGAACTTGCCTATCTCGGATTGGCCTTTTTTTAGTTATCAACGCGGCTTGTAAAGCGTGGGGTGAGTCCTTCTAAGAATCTTCGTTCGCGGTAATGCCGGAAGCACGGCCGTAGCCAGGATTTTTGGTTCCGGGGGGGCTGAGACTGGGTGGGAGAGGGTCTACCCTAGCAAACCTTTTGTATTGTTATCCCAATAACCCCATGAAGGTGGGATATAATGAGCATGGTGATCAGATCATGACATGAATAAACATAACAGTTTAAATAACGTACCAGTAAGGCCTTCTCGCGGACCACCCTGAGAATTTCGCGGACCACCCTTTGCGGACCACCGTTAGCGCCCCGCCCTGGCTACATGCCTGGCCGAGAGAGTTGTAAAACATGAAGTTTTGGTGCTTAATTTGTAAACTCGTAATGTATTTTGACGTTTCACAGGCTTTTACTTAGTCCCTCCTTATTATCCAACATTTTCGTGTTCTGCCGGCCCGTTGTTGCTGGATAAACGAGACTCTATATCAGTGGTGCTCAACCTTCCTAATGCTGTGACCCCTTGATACAGTTCCTCCTGTTGTAGTGACCCCCAGTCACATTATTTCATTGCTACTTCACAACTGTGGTTTTGCTATTGTTATGACGCATAATGTAAATATCTGATATGCAGGATGTATTTTCATTCACTGGTGAAATTTGGCACATATACCCAATACGCCCAAATTCGAAACTGGTGGGTTCGGAGGGAGAGATTGATGTTGTCACTTGGGAGCTGTAGTTGCTGGGATTTCTAGTTCACCTACAATCAAAGAGCATTCTGAACTCCAGCAATGGTGGAATTGAACCCTACTTGGGACAAAGAATTCCCATGACCAACAGAAAATACTGGAAAGGTTTGGTGGGCATTGACCTTACGTTTGGGAGTTGTAGTTCACCTACATCCCGAGAGCACTGTCAACTCAAAACAATGGATTTGGACCAAACTCGGCATGAATATCAATATGCCCCAAAGATAGAATTGGGCCAAACTTTCTCACACACCCCCCCAATGATCAACAGAACATGCTGTGTTTTCTGAGGGTCTTTGGCGACCCCTCTGACACTCCCTCGTGACCCCTCCAGGGGTCCCGACCCCCAGGTTGAGAAACACTGCTCTATATGGATACATGCACTCTTTGACAGAGAAGGCTAAAGACCTTGGGAAACTGCACGTCCCATGGTGTCAAACTGTAGATTAATTCTTATGGCACTAACCCAATAAAGCACTAATACATCAACACACAGCTTGAGTGTAATGGGAATTTCCCTCCCTCACCCAAACATCAAGGAGAAGGGGTTTCTCTTTTAACGCATCAAAGGCATTCCACAGCAAAGATGCCTCTATCAAGATGAACATATTTAATAGGTTAATAGGCCGGGGCCACATTGGGGTCTGTTTCGGGTTTGTAGATGTGCTGTTATCTCAGCTGTGAGAAGAAAGGGTCGAGGAGGAGGAGAAAGATCTTCAAGCACCTGGATTCCTTGGCTTCATGCAAAAATGGGGAGGCGCCATGGGTCACCGGGGACATGTCATTCTTTTCCACCTACATATTATCCCCGCCATAAATCCCATTGACAAGCTTGAACTTTTCTCCACTGACATGTTTACAAGGGAAGTGCACCTCTGACAGGAAAATTAAGCCTATCAATCATTTAATGAGCTTGTTAATGAATGGCTCTGGGACAGCCTGGACTCCATCCCTGGTAAAGTGATTTATTGATCTAAGGCAGTGTTTCCCAACCTTTTTTGAGCCGCGGCACATTTTTTACATTTGCAAAATCCTGGGGCACACCACCAACCAAAATGACACAAAATGACACTCTAACACAGTAATACATATAGTTAATATGTTTTTGAATGTATTTATACACTCAGTGTGAAGCCTGGGCCTGTTTCGATGAACACAACATAGATATCCTGGCACGAATGGCAGAAATACACAAACTTCCACACAAGAACTCCCATAACCAGAGAAAATACTATAAGAGTTTGGTGGGAATTGACCTTGGGTTTTGGAGCTGTAGTTCACCTATATCCAGAGAGCACTGTGGACTCCAACAATGTTGGATCAGGACCAAACTTGGCATGAATACTCAATATGCCCAAATATGAACGCAGATGGAGTTCAGGGGAAATAGACCTTGACATTTGAGAGTTGTAGTTGCTGGGATTTATAGTTCCCCTACAATCCAAGAGCATTCTGAACCCCACCAATGATAGAACTGGGCCAAACTTCCCACACAGAACCCCTAGGAAGCAAAGGAGGTCTCTACTTGGGAAGGAGGCGGGCCTTCCCAATGCATGGAGAGGGAGAGACCAAACAGACAATGGGGTGGGGAGGGGGTGGTTGTAATTTTGTGCCTTTATCGAGGTAGGTTTCTTAGGGTTTTTATACTTCAACACACTAGACTCCCCCCCCCCCCCCAGGAGGTTCCAATTTCCCACGGCACACCTGATGATCGCTCACGGCACACTAGTGTGCCCCAGCACACTGGTTGAGAAACACTGATCTAAGGCAGCATTTTTCAACCTTTTTTTTCAACATTTTTTACATTTACAAAATCCTGGGGCACACCACCAACCAAAGTGACACAAAATGACACTCTGACACAGTAATACATATAGTTAATATGTTTTTAAATGTATTTATACACTCAGTGTGAAACCTGGGCCTGTTTCGATGAACACAACATAGAAATCCTGGCAGGAATGGCGGAAAGACACACACGAAGGTCTTGCTCAATTTATAGTTAACACACAATCAAAGAGCATCCTGAACTCTTGCAACAATGGAATTGAACCAAACTTGGCCTATTGAACTCTCATTACCAACAGAAAGTACTGAAAGGGTTTGCTTGGGAATTGACCCTAAGTTTGCCCCCCCGGCTACATGCCTGGTTGGAAGGTTTTTAAATGTATTTATACACTCAGTGTGAAACCTGGGCCTGTTTCGATCAACACAACATAGACATCCTGGCAGGAATGGCGGAAAGACACAAACTTCCCACACAGAACTCCCATAACCAAGAGAAAATACTATAAGAGTTTGGTGGGCATTGACTTTGGGTTTTGGAGTTGTAGTTCACCTATATCCAGTGAGCACTGTGGACTCAAACAATGTTGGATCAGGACCAAACTTGGCATGAATACTCAATATGCCCAAATGTGAACACAGATGGAGTTTGGGGAAAATAGACCTTGACATTTAGGAGTTATAGTTAACACACAATCAAAGAGCATCCTGAACTCTTGCAACAATGGAATTGAACCAAACTTGGCCTATTGAACTCTCATTACCAACCGAAAGTACTGAAAGGGTTTGCTTGAGAATTGACCTTGAGTTTGGAAGTTGTAGTTCACCTACACCCAGAGAGCACTGAGGACTCAAACTATGTCATGTTCTGTTAAGTTGTTTGTTTTCTATCCAGAATCACAATGTTGGAAGGAGGCTCCCCACTTTAAGGTCCCTAAAACAGGCATGGGAAAACTTTGGCCCTCTGGGTGCTTTGGACTTCAACTCCCACCATTCCTAACAGCCTGAGGCCCTTTCCTGCTTAAGTGGCTGAGGGGGGGGAGGAAAAGGGCCCGAGGCTGCTAGGAGCAAGGCTGGGAAGAAGGAAGCTCGAGTGGAGAAGAAAAAGTGTTCGGCAGGATGGGGAAGAAAGGGTATTGGAGGTTCCAATTTCCCACCGCACACCTGAAGATCGCTCACGGCACACTAGTGTGCCACGGCACACTGGTTGGGGAACATTGATCTAAGGCAGAGGTGCTCATTACGGTGATCGGGAGCACCTAGGTGATCTTTGGCCCTCTTCCAGGTGATCTTTGGGCCTCACCAGCCGGATGGTCCGCTCCTGCCATGCGTGCGCACGTGTTCTTGGGGCTTAACCTGAGGAGGAGGGGACTGCGGGGATGGAGACTCCACTTGCTGCTGCTGCTTGTGCCCTCGCCGCCTTTCTGTGCCTTGCCCTCCCTCGCCCTCGAAGGAGAAAGGCGGCGAAGGCCCACGGGAGAGGAGGGGTGTCTCTTCAGAGCCGGCTAGGAAGAGCCACCCCCCCCTCTCTCTCCCGTGGGCATGGACTGCCACCAGTGGGAGGGGTCCTCCTTCCTGCCAGCCATCCTCTTGGGCGTCCTTTCTGAGTGACACCCTCGGAAGGAAGGAAGGAAGGAAGGGCGCCCCCCCCCCCCCGGCTGCATCTGTCACTTTGGGGAAGCACCTCTTCTACTCTTCCTTCTCCTGCCCAGGTAAGGAAGCCTCGAGGGAGGAGGGAGGGGGGAGGCTGCCGTGGGAATGCTCCAGCCTCACGTGGGTCCCTCTCTCAGTTGAGTTTCCCGGCTCAGGCAGCAGCCAGGCGGCCCCTCTTCCCAGCCCTGCGCCTTCCGAGCTGCTGCCGAAGTCATATCTGGCTGGAGCGCTGGCGGGTGCGCCTATAAATACCTTTCTGCTGCATGGGAGGGGCCTGCTGTGCATGCAGGAAGCAGGATGGGATGGGGACTTCCTGCTTCGCGAAAGCACGCAGCAGGAAGGAGGAAGGCAACGAAGACATTAAGAGAGCGCGTGCGCAGGCAAGGAGGATCCCCTACCTGGGTGCGCGTGGCGGCGAGTTCGTGGGCAGGCAAGAAAGAAGCCCCGTGCAGACAGAAGGCTGCAGTAGGAGTGTGCACACGTGCGCGCGCGCAAACGCTCACATGCACAACAGGTGATCTTTTCAACTTGATTGTTCATATAGTAGCTCGCATGATGAAAAAGTGTGGACACCCCTGATCTAAGGCCTATACTGTTTTCTTCTTCTTTCAGCCTCAGAGCTCCCTGCGCCGTGGTAAAGTCAGATGTTCTCTGCATCTGATGCTTCAAGCCAGTGGACCTCCTTCTGCTCAGAGTTTAGAAAAGGGTCCGTTTTCTCCTCGGACCCACCTTCTCCCCGTCTTTCCCTTTTTCGGCTTGCCTCTTTCTCTCTGCTCCCCTCCCTTTGTCCCATGGACAGAACAAAGAGAACAGATGCCAGCGCTGGGCCTCTCACACCCACACAAACATATGGAAGCCATCTCCTTTTCTCTTTGTAATTACACAGGAGCTTTGCTTCTCAATGGCTTCGGGTTTTATTGCACAGAAACCAACCAATTCCTACATAAACCATTTTTATAGCTTTCTCCCCAAGGGGTTTCTTTGCAGGGTCCTGTGGGGTATAAAATGAACAGGAACCCTCTGTCAGCCAACAGGAACAAGTACGCCTTGCTTAGACCGAGCAGGCGCAGAATCATTCGATGCTCTTCAGGAAGCATGGCCTTGCTCAGAAATGGCTTCCTGTAGGGGTACGGCTCAAGCAATATGTGCATGCACAAAGTGCTGATCCACATGACTCTGCAATGGATGTAGGAACCGGGAATAAGAACATAAGAACATAAGAAGAGCCATGCTGAATCGGGCCTCAGCCCATCTAGTCCAGCATTCTGTGTCACACAGTGGCCCACCAGTTGTACACGGGGATCTCTAGCAGAAAGGAGGGCAGAACCCTCACATGCTCCCGACCCCCCCACAACAAGTACCCTGGGAATATCCTGCCTGCATCCATCAACACAGAGGTGGCACTTGGATGTCCATTTCAGTAGCTACCGATACACTTGGTATCCATGAATCTGTCTAATCCTGCCTTGAAGCTGTCCAGGCTGACCGCTGTCACAACCTCCTCTGGAAGTGAGTTCCATAACCCAATGACCCTCTGGGTGAAGAAATATTTCCCTTTATTAGTCCTAATTTTCCTACCTTTGAGCTTCAGGAGTGCCCCCTAGTCCTAGTGTTGTGTGACAAAGAAAATAATGTTTCTTCATTCACCTTTTCTATCCCATGCATGATTTTATACACTTCGATCAAGTCACCTCTTAGACGCCGTCTTTCAAGGCTGAAAAGACCAAGGCGTTGCAACCTGGTTTCATAAGGGAGCTGCTCCATCCCTTGGATCATTCTTGTTGCCCTTCTTGTACCTTTTCCAGTTCCGTTATATCCTTCTTGAGGTGCGGAGACCAGAATTGTACACAGTACTCCAGATGTGGCCCCACCATAGATTTGTAGAGAGGCAATACAACATTTGCCGACCTATTTTCGATTCCCTTCCTGATCATGCCAAGCATAGAATTTGCTTTTTTCACTGCTGCAGCGCACTGTGTTGACATCTTCATTGAGCTGTCCACCAAAACCCCAAGATCCCTTTCCTGGTTTGTCTCAGAAAGCTTTGACCCCATCAATTGGTAGGTGTAGTTGGGGTTCTTTGCCCCGATGTGCATGACTTTACACTTGTTTAGGTTAAAATGCATTTGCCACTTTGTTGCCCATTCACTCAATTTCGAGAGATCTTTCTGGAGCTCTTTACAGTCAGTTTCATTTTTAACTACCCTGAACAGTTTAGTGTCGTCTGCAAACTTTGCTACCTCAGAATTCACTCCTACGTCCAGATCATTAATGAATAAATTAAAAAGTAACGGACCCAAAACTGAACCTTGGGGTACGCCACTTCTCACCTCTTTCCACCCAGAGAAATGTCCGTTTATTACCACCCTTTGTGTCCTACAGTTTAGCCAGGTTCCAATCCAGGACAAGACCTGTCCCCTGATTCCATGGCTGAAGAGCTTATTTAGGAGCCTTTGGTGAGGGACCAAAGGCACAGCTGGCTGGGTGTCACCTGCATAAGATCTCTACTGGCCAGAAGGTCATGAGTTCGAGGCCTGCCCGGGTCGAGGTGGACTCTCGACCTATTGTGTAGCCTGTTGTCGGCCTTTGCAACCCGAAAGACAGTTGCATCTCTCAACTTTTTAGACCCGCTTTCGATTAATTCAGAAATGTCCTCGTACGATCTCATCTATGAGTTTTATGGAATTTGTAATGTCTTACATTTTAACATTGTTGTACCTTGTTGTTTTTTATTGAATGCTGTAATCCGCCCCGAGCCTGCAGAGAGGAGCGGAATATAAAACCGAACAAATAAATAAAATAAATAAAAATAAATAAGTAGGAAATTAAGGTACCACTTAGTAAGGAGGCTAAATTTAACTGATTTACGAGGCCATAAAAAGATCTCCATGAAACATGCTGAGGAATGAAGGAGTGCGACAGCTCCCCCTGGTGGCCAGATGTTAAATTGCCTCTGTCTGTCTTGTGTGTTTGTGTGTCTAAATGTAATGTGTACATTGTAATCAGCCCTGAGTCCCCTGCGGGGTGAGAAGGGCGGAATAGAAATAGAGTAAATAAATAAATATATAAATAAATAAATAAATAAATAGGAAGCAGCTTTCTTTTGAGTCCAATTGCCAGTCCATCCCCATCAGTCTCTTCAACACTGACTGGCAGTGACGCTCTGGAGTTCCATAAGCAAAACAATGGAGTAGGCTGTTAGAGCCTAAAACACTAACCCAAAGAGGGATACAATGTGCTAAATATTTATATCAACGTCAATAAAGATGTATTTGTTTTCAGTGTGTGTCTCAATGCATAAATCACAAACTAATCATAATACACAAATTACAGAATACCTATGTATATAATAAAAGTCAGTGTTTGCGGGCAGTGGGTGGTGCGGTGGGAGGAATATGTGCCAGCGTTTCGATTGGCTGCCACTGTGAGATTATTTGCATAAAGGGCTCTGATTGGGCAGCCTCAGAACTCCAACATTCTACGGCCCCAGACAGAGGGGATTGGCTGTCACTGAAATGGTATTTGCATAAAGGACTCCGATTGGCCAACCACATTCCAACATTCTAAAGTGACTCAGAGGGAAAACGAAAGGCCTCAGGCAGTCAGCCACTGCGGCCCACAGCAATGACGGATAAAGACCAAACTTGGCAAACAGGGGACCAATGGCCGACTTCACAACCTGGTGTGGTTTAGGGCAGGATGAGCCACGAATGATGGGATTTGCAGAACCTTCACATCATTCACTTCCCAAACAACACTGTAGCCCCTATAAATCACAGACCAGGCCCAAACTTGACAGCAAGGCTTCCTCAACTTGATTTTCCTGACTAGGCCCCCAACAATGTCAGAACAAGACCAAACTTGGCACACAGACCCCCCAAGATGCACCCTACATCCTGGTGAAGTTTGAGGGAGGATGGACCATGGATGATGGGACTTGCAGTACTTTACTTCACTTCCTTAGAGCACTTTGGCCCACACCAATGACGAATCAGGACCAAACTTGGCACACAGAGGCCCAATGGCCCACTTTACAAACCTGCTCCAGTTTACGGCAGGATGGCTCACAAGTGATGGGATTTGCAATACCTTCACCCAATACATTTCCCACAGAACATTGCAACCCCTACAAATCAGAGACCAGGCCCAAACTTGGCACACAGAGTACCCATGACCCTGGTGCAGTTTTGAGTGGGACGGACCATGGATGATGGAAGTTGAAGTACCTTCACTCACATTCTGAGACCGCTGCCACCCTCATCCAATGACTGATCAAGACCACACTTGGCACACAGAGCCCCCATGACCCACTCTACATCCTGGTGTAGTTTGGAGAAGGGGGGACCATGGATGATGGGACTTCCACTACCTTCCCTCACTTCCAGAGACCACTGCAACCCTCATTCAGAGAATGATCAAGACCAAATGTGACACACACATAGCCCCCATGACCCATTCTACATTCTGGTGCTGTTTGGAGGAGGATGGACCGTGGACAATGGGACTTACAGTACCTTCACTAAATTCCTGAGACCACTGCAAGCCACATAAACATCTAATAGGAACCAACCTTGGCACACAATGCCTTCCTCAAATACCCCGGGCACTGTCGGGTCCTCAGCTAGTACATAATATATGGAAAAATCACCACCCCTACTGGGGTTCCTACCAGCGATGACGCTAAGGCGTCATATGAGTCCATGGGTCAGTAGTAGATTTCCCGTAAAACCACATACATTAAGAGTGATCACTCATGACTGAGGCCTCTTTCACACAGCTGAATACAATCCCACATTTTCTGCTTTGAACTGGAATATATGGAAGTGCGGACTCAGATAATCCAGTTCAAAGCAGATATTATTGTTTGTTTATTTATTTATTTATTATTCGAACTTGTATGCCGCCACTCCCCGAGGGCTCGGAGCGGCTCACAACATCCAGTAAACCACATCATAATACAGACAATTTATACAGCAAGATCACCACAAACATACAAACATATAATAAATGAATAGCGCATTGCAATAATCCGGCCTCGGGGGTAACCGTAGCATGAATCACCGTTGCCAGAGCCTCTGACGGGAGGTAAGGTGCCAATTGTCTCGCTTGGCAGAGATGGAAAAAGTAATTATCAAAAATAGTATATTCGCTTGTACAAAATTGAAGTGGACAATCCACAGTGGGAAAATAGTACAGTTATTCAAGTACAGCGCAATCACACATTGGTAAAGTACATCTCAGTGAGAACTTGCATCAAAGGTGAGGGAAAGGTGGTGGGGTTGCCTGACGGCAGGGAGGCCTCACCCTTTTCCGCGGAGGGGCCGTTTCGTCCTTTGGACTTCTTCAGAGGCTGTATAGTTTGACGTCTTGCCTATGGGATGGTCCGTCCTCCTTGCGATTTGAAAACGCTCAAGAAGACTTTACTCCATTGAGGACGTCAAACTATACAGCCTCTGAAGAAGTCCAAAGGACGAAACGCCCTCCGCCGGCTTGGGGGGTGAGCTCCTGCCGTCAGGGCAACCCTCCCACCTTCCCCTCACCTCGGTGAGATAAGCGTAAGCAGCTTTTACCTCTGCTGCATTGGCAGCTTGTAAAACACTAGAGACGCCAGCTTAGCTTGAAAAAACTACGAGGACCAAGCGCCTCTGCGGCACGCCACTGTAGCGACGCCGCGCCTGCGCATTGTTAACTCTTCCCTGAGCTAGCATCATAAAGAGACTACAGCGACCAGCCTGCCCAGCGGTTCCACGCAGCACGAACCTGCGCATGCGCATTGCATGCTAGAGGCAACACAGAGCGGTCACTGTTTCTCCAGTCTCCGTTTTAAACGGACTTCGTTCCTGGTTACCTGCTTATCTTAAATAGATCCCACAGATACTAACAGAGACTTAATATCTAGCAGCAACCCAGGGCTTGAGAAGATACAAACAATATTTTCTCACTAACAGATTTCTGTATTTGATTGTGTGACCTGTTATATATGTTTTATAGGCATGGTTTCGAATCCAAAAATGGCAATTCTAAAATCAAATGGGGGGGGGGGGGCATTTTTTTTTGATTAGGAAAAAAAAGACTTAAAAAAAAATTCCAAAATTTCTAAAATGTAACTTAATTACTAACGAAATTCGTTAGTAGTTCGTATGCCAGAGCATGCGCATTCCAGATGGTTTTAGTTTGACAACTCCCAGAAATCCTAACAGCTGGTAAATTGGCTGGGATTTCTGGGAGTTGTTGGCCAAAACTTGAATAAACCACACTGAATTCTAGATGGGACTCTCCAAATAGGAAGGAGGGAGGGAAGGAGGAAGGGAGGGAGGGAGGGGTATTCTATTCTTGGAAGCAGCAAAAGAAAAGGAGGAGGAGCCCCTCGCTCCTGCTGCCTCTCTCTCACCCCGATCCTGAGGGAGCGAGGGCCCAAGTTTGCCCAGGAAAAGGAAGAGGCCTGAGGCTGTGAGGAATGGTGGGAGTTGAAGTCCAAAACACGTACCTGGAGGGCTGAAGTTGGCCCCTGCGATGGGGCATGGCAGCAGAGCAACGGGGAAGAGAAGCATCTGAGAGAGCGAGGGAGAGAGAGGAGGGGAAGCACGCGCGTGTGTGTGTGTGTGTGTGAAGCTGGCCCCTGCGATGGGGCATGGCAGCAGAGCAACGGGGGAAGAGAAGGAGGGGGAAGCGTGGAGGACTACACTTTCCAGAATGCATTGCCTACCTAGCAGCAGCGTCACTTCCAGTTCCCCATAGAAATGCGGGGAAAAGAAGAAGCTGAATGAAGGCGGAAGGAAATGAGGGGGAGAAGACAGGGAGAAGTGAGTACGTAGTACAATAATTAAGAATTTATTACGATCATAACGCAAATTGTTGGCCTCAAGGACCGTAAAGGAAGTCTACTTCCGGGTTCGCGGCAGCGATCCGTAAAAGCTCAAAAGTCCCATTACATACGAATCTCTTACGAATCCTTTTAATTTCCGTTTCATTTTTCTCATGCCTAATGTTTTATAAATTGTACTATACTTTGATGCAAGTTCTCACTGAGATGTACTTTACCAATGTGTGATTGCGCTGTACTTGAATAACTGTACTATTTTCCCACTGTGGATTATCCACTTCAATTTTGTACAAGCGAATATACTATTTTTGATAATTACTGTTTATTGATTGATTCAAACACCTGAATTGCCTTGTTGTATATACTTAGGTGTAGCCCTCTGCTTTTTTATAGAGATGGAAAAAGGCCTGCTTACTAATAGTGGCAATTTGGGCTTCCATAGTTTGTTGAGAATCTAATACAACACCTAAGCTCCTCACTGTAGTAGATGGAACTAAAGGTACGCCGTCAAAGGTGGGCAGCAAGCAAGCAAGCTCTGCCGGTCAACCAGGCCATAAAATCTCAGTCTTTGCTGGATTCACCTTTAGTCTGCTCGCATGCAGCCATCCCACCACGGCCTCCAGGCATTGTGAGAAACTGTCAGGTACCGAGGTTGCTCCTGGCTCTAAATGCGGAAGGAGCTGGGTATCGTCGGCGTACTCCAGGCGACATTAGGGAGCTTATGTGGGCGGGCAAAGATCCACACTCTGTGAGAACTTCTGTCACTTTCAGTAGCAGGAATGAGTTTCTAAGACGTGGTTTCTGGGCAGCCCTTGGGTGGATGAACCAGTGTCAACAAGTGTTATGATTTCAATGCGATTTTTGAAATATTTGACTCTTTTGTGCTAAAAGGTGTTGATTGTAGAAGCAGACGGCATGCATTCGTTTGTTTATGTCTGTTTTCAAGGATGACAGAACTATTCTCAGTATATCTGAACTGAAGAAGACAAAGGGAGTGTAGAGAGGTGATGCAAGTTAATAACTTTTTTACTTTTGTGAGCAAATAGGAGAATCTTGGAAATGATCTGATTCTATCATACTGTTTATGTGTAGTTAGATTTTGAATATTGTAATGGATCACACTGGGAATATAATCAGCTGGTAGCTATTTATTGTATGTGTAGCACCCATGGGCCCGTCCGTGCCACGGGGGAGGGGTGACGCACCGGGGGTCCCGTTGGCATTGGGACCCGCACAGGCTGAAAGGGACTCGGAGGATGAGTTGGCAGGCCCAGAGCAAGAGTGGTCAGCCGTACCTGTGCCCCGTGCACCTGTAGAGAGATTAGCCTGGGATCTTGAGTGGGAGCATTCTCCCGGGGAAGGAGCGGACCAGGTGGAGATGGGAGGCAGCGAAGCAGATAGCGGAGATAGTTATGAATTCCCAAATGGCCGCGGTTCCCAAGAGCTGGCCGAGCAGCAGATGGAGGCTAGCGGCTGGGAAACTCCGGGGAGGCTGCTTCTCAGGAAGATAGCGATACTAGGCTGGAAGAGCGGGGCCGTTCTCACAACAGGCGCAGGGACATAGAGGAGGGCAGGAGGAGCTGGCATCTGTCCCTAGACCGTCACCGTTCGGAAAGTAGAGACTGGAGACGCCGGGCCCTAGATCGCCGGGGTTCCAGGCCGAGGGATTAAGAACGGCCCGTGGGAACTGATCGTCAGTTCTCCGGCCACGTCTTTACTGAATAGGCGCGAAGCGGAGTGGGACCACAAGCCAACAGTGGTCATCAAGCCTTGCCTTGCCTTTGCCTTGTTTCTTGAGCCGCAGTGGATTGCGGCACCTTGCCCTGTTTCCTGATTCGCATTGGTTTGCGAAACCTTGTCCTGTTCCTGATTCGCATTGGTTTGCGAAACCTTGCCACGCTTCAAGCTATTTGCTACGTTACTTTGGACTTCTTGCTTTACTTTGGACTACTTGCTTATTATTGGACTATTTACTCTTTGGAACTGTTTTTATATACTCAATAAAGTAGTTAGCCTTTGCTACGTCTCCGTGTGTGTGTTAAAGGGGCAGTTCTAAGTCGGCGATTGTGACAGTATGATACGATATCTCTCTCTCTCTCTCTCTCTCTCTCTCTCTCTCTCAGCATTACTTCGTGAACGAAGATTATTAGGCAGGACTCATCCCATGCTTTTTACAAGCGCGTTGATGACTAAAAAGGCCAACCTGAGATAGGCAAGTTCGGTTGCAGAAAGCACAGCAGAAAGTCT
Organism: Anolis apletophallus; assembly: GCA_030556195.1. Classification (NCBI taxonomy): domain Eukaryota; kingdom Metazoa; phylum Chordata; class Lepidosauria; order Squamata; family Anolidae; genus Anolis; species Anolis apletophallus. The sequence continues at coordinate 46,902,781 of JARBWK010000013.1, forward strand.
CCTTGGGTGATGTTGTTTCGAAGTTGCAGTTCTTTCTGCATTGTCATTTCTCTTCGAGACTCATTCGGCATGTCTTCTCGAAAGAGGCCGCAGCATTGTGGATAGTGCATCTCCATGCCTCCCGATTTGAGGCCAGGGTGGACCATTGTTGGTGATAAACCTGGCCAAGCCTAAGATGTTGTTTCAGGGAGTCCTCATATCTCTTTTGGGGGGGGGCTCTCCTGCGCTGACCCGTGGCGAGTTCACCATAGAGTAGTATCTTTGGGAGGCGGTGGTCCTCCATTCTAGAGACGTGCCTTGCCCAGCGCAGCTGTGTTCTCAATAGCATGGCCTCAATGCTGGTGATTCCTGCTTGCTCAAGGACAGCAACATTCGTCACATAGTCGGTCCAGTGTATATTTAGGATTGTGCGAAGACAGTGCTGATGAAAGAATTCGAGGAGTCGTAGGTGTTAGCAATAGGTGACCCATGTTTCAGACCCATAGAGGATAATAGACAGTGCGATAGCTCTGTGCACACTGATTTTGGTGCTTTGCCTCAGATGCTTGTTGCTCCAGACTCTTTTGTTAAGCCTTCCAAAGACACTCTATGCCTTTGATAATCTGTGATCTATCTCTTTGTCAATCTTGGCGTCGGAAGAGATGATGCTTCCCAGGGAGGTGAACTGCTGAACGGACTTAAGCACAGATTTGCCTATGCAAATTGGAAGACATCGGAAATGCCCAATGTCGAAGAATGGCTAACAAAAGCTCTAGAAATTGCGGAACTTGATAAACTTACTTACTTGCTTAGAGAAGATTCCACCAACCTCTTTGACAAAACATGGGCTCCTTTTGTTGAATTCATGAAGGCGAAGAAGCTTGTAAATCTTAAGGGGCTAAATATCTAAGTTCTTATAATTTTTGTAATCTCTCCACCAAATGAGTTAAACAGGAATATCTTTATTCGAGATGAGAAGTCAACATCTCTTTTAACTGTGATGTATGGTAAATGTTGTTTTGTTGTGTAGATGTTAACCTGTTTGTACGGATGGTAAACGTGGGGTGGGGGGAGGGGGGGGCTCTATGTCTTCTTTGTGAATCTTTTTTCATTCTTTTTTCATTCTTCTTATTGTTATGTGTTTTCTCCAATAAAGCTCTTTTAAAACTTAAAAAAAAAGATTTGCCTATGCTGATGTGGGGATGATGGTGTTCTTCCTGTGGTGCAGGCTGGTAAAGGACTTCAGTTTTCTTCAGGCTGACTTCCAGTCCAGACAGCTCTGCAGCTGTTGCAAAGCAGGATGTGAGGCTCTGCAGAGCTGATTCTGAATGGTCGACAAGGGCAGCATCATCAGCAAAAAGAAGCTCACTGACGATAGTTTAGAGTCTTAGTGCGAGCCCTCAGGCGGCTATAAAATACCACATCTTCAAAGGCAGGCTGCGTCTCTCGCTCACAGGAAAAGTCATTCAGCCACAACTAAACACAAAAAGCATTACATTGAGAATCCCATTGACCCACCCATCATCCCCAACTGTAGTGCCAGTTGCAGAAAGCAGCAAAGCACATAACTCACATATATCACGATACAGAAGCCAAGAAGTCCCAAAATCCCAAGGCAACACCTTGCTATCCGCAAGAAAAAGTCCCCAAAAGTCCACCTTATATTAGTCCTCAGCTCCACCCAAATCAGACAACTCCCCACTTGCATCAGGTGCAGCCCTAGACCCACCTGCAGCCTCTTGCCCAGCCCCCCAGCTTTTCCACCTTCTATCAAGACTTAGATCATCCCAATCCTCTGGGCACCCTGAAGGCCAGTCGTTGTCATCTGAGAACCCCATGAAAGTGTCACTGCTTCCAGGCTCATAACAGATATCCTGAATTTCCCACACTTGAGTCCAATCCATGTCAGTATCACTTTCGTCTGACGTGCTTCCCATATCTTGGCTTCCCTCTTCCCCAGGGAAGCCTTCAAAGGACTCATGCTCTGTGGGCTCCGTAAGTATTTGCCTGATTTGTTTGCATTGCAAAAGATCTTCCTCACTGGGCTCGCGAGGAAGCCTTTTCCCCCTTCTTTGAGCTACAGAATCAGCACCAGCTGTCCCAGGCTCTTCCAAGCCAGAGTTAGACGCTGGAGAAACAGCCCCACCTTGTTCACTACTACCAGTAGTAGCAGAAACTCCAGACCCAAACCTAACAGTGACTCTATTCCAGTGTTTCCCAAACTTTTTTGAGCTGCAGCCCACTTTTTACATTTACAAAATCCTGGGGCACACCACCAACCAAAATGACACAAAATGACACTCTAACACAGTCATACATATAGTTAATATGTTTTTAAATGTATTTATACACTCAGTGTGAAACCTGGGCCTGTTTCGATAAACACAATATAGAAATCCTGGCAGGAATGGCAGAAAGACACAAACTTCCCACACAGAACTCCCATAACCAAGAGAAAATACTATAAGAGTTTGGTGGGCATTGACCTTGGGTTTTGGAGTTGTCGTTCACCTATATCCAGAGAGCACTTTGGACTCAAACAATGTTGGATCAGGACCAAACTTGTCATGAATACTCAATATGCTCAAATGTGAACACAGATGGAGTTTGTGGAAAATAGACCTTGACATTTGGGAGGTACAGTTTCTGGGATTTATAGTTAACACAAAATCAAAGAGCATCCTGAACTCTTGCAACAATGGAATTGAGCCAAACTTGGCATACTGAACTCTCATCACCAACAGAAAGTACTGAAAGGGTTTGCTTGGGAATTGACCTTGGGTTTTGAAGTTGTAGTTCACCTACACCCAGAGAGCACTGTGGACTCAAACAATGTTATGTTATGTTGTTGTTTGTTTTCTATCCAGAATCACAATGTTGGAAGGAGGCTCACCACTTTAAGGTCCCTCAAACAGGCATGGGAAAACTTCGGCCCTCTGGGTGCTTTGGACTCCAACTCCCACCATTCCTAACAGCCTGAGGCCCTTTCCTGCTTAAGTGGCTGAGGGGGGAAAGGAAAAGGGCCTGAGGCTGCTAGGAATGGTGGGAGTTGGAGTCCAAAACACTTGGAAGGTCCAAGTTTGCCCATGCCAGCTTTCGACAGAGACCTCTTCCTCCCCCTTCCCCTTCGTGCCCTTTCTTGCCCCTCCTGCCGAACACGTACTTTTCCTTCTACACTGCCGCTTCTGCCGCCATTTTGATCCGAGGGGGCAGCGTGAGCGTGTTCAGGAAGGGAGGGGGAGGGAGGGAGGCGGGACCCGTGCGGGCGCAACTGCGCAGACTCGCCCCAGAGCAAAGCGAGGCAAAGTGAGCAGAGCGAGGCTGGGAAGAAGGGAACCCGAATGGAGAAGAAAAAGTGTTCGGCAGGAGGGGGAAGAACGGGGATTGGAGGTTCCCATTTCCCACGGCACACCTGATGATCGCTCACGGCACACTAGTGTGCCACGGCACACTGCTTGGGAAACTCTGCTCTATTCTAAAGGGGGTAGCAATTGAATTTAGGCTCTGGCCCTTAGTTTCAATCAATACATTTGCATCTGTATGATATTTTGATGCATTATAAGAGCAAAGGTACACTTAAGACAATAGGTGGACATTCACCGTCTCCAGTTTTGATTTCCAGGTATATTTGGGACACAAGAGGCAAATTCTGCTTTCAGGAATTCTAATTTAAAACTAGACCGAAATGTCTGGCATCATTTTCAGGTTGTCAGTGAAATTTGTGACTTAAAAGCATCTGTTTGAAAGGCAAACTTTCATTCACACCCAACTTTATATTTTGAGATAAAGAATAATGGAAGTTTGCACATGTCAAGTGAGGAGCGGAAAACAGAAAGAACATTTCCCGATGACAGGTTTGAGGAGCTTGCAAGTTTGATCACACTTATGATCCAGCATCAAATCTAATCAAATCTTAGTACAATCGGTTGGGGGAAGAAGATACATCAACACTGAGAAATGTGAGAGATATCAGTAGAGCATTATGGCATGATTATAGATTTACTTGCATCCCACTGTTTTTCTCTGTGATTGAGATGCAAAGTGGCTCGTAGCAATAAAAAAAACGCAATTTCAAATCTATCTATATATATAAAAATCGAGTGGTCGTGGGTTGTCCGTTATGCACGGCCAAACTATACGCCCCACTAACACAAATCCCACGAAACACATTCCCCCAGACCACGAGGTACATACATAGCACAAAAAACCCACCTCCCTACCTTGCAACCCCCCCCAAACACAGCCCCCAAAAACCGCCCATTGCCTCCCGTTCTGCGCTGGCCACGAACGCTGGAAAGAGGGAGAGCTATCGCGCAGGTGCACTCTGACCCCCCCTCCCAACCCCCCAACCCATCCCGTCACCCTCTCTCCCCACTCACCGGGACCTTCGCAGCCACACCGGCGGCGCCCTAACCGCCTCCTCGCCATCCTCGCCCGTGCCCACACGTCCCCGGTCCCAGAGCAGCCCTGGGGTGCCGCACTACACTTCCCAGAAACCTCCGCATAAACCGGAAGTGGCCATGCGGGGCCTTCTGGGAAGTGTAGTCCGAAAGGCGGGACTTCCCGAAAGGGGCCTGACGCCACGCAGCACAGCCAAAAAGGGGCGGGCCACGTACGACGCTGGCCATGCGCGGCAGGGCGGGAGGCAGGCCCGGAGATCGGCGATCCGCCCTCCGCCGTGTCCCCGTGGTTCCAGCGGCCGCGCCTGAAAGAAGGTAAGCTCCCGGGCTTACCTTGCTTCACGCGCGCCGCTGCAACCAAGGGGCGGACACGGCGGGGGGCGGATCGCCGATCTCCGGGCCTGCCTCCCGCCCTGCCGCGCATGGCCACTGTCGTACGTGGCCCGCCCCTTATTGGGACACAGAGAGAGGAATGAGAGAGACAGAGGGGAGGCCTGAGAGAGAGGGGGGGGAGAGAGAGGGGAGTGAGACAGAGAGAAAGAGTGGGGGGAAGAGAAGGGGGGAATCAGACAGCGAGAGAGAGGAGGGGGAGAGAGAGAGGGAGAAAGTGAAACAGAGAGAGGGGGAGGGGAGAGAGAAAAGGGGGGGAGTCAGACAGAGAGAGGGGGGAAAGTGTACATGCACACACACATACATACATAAACACATACATACGCAGACACACAGACAGATACATACACACATACACACACACATCCATACACACACAAATACATACGCACACACATACATACACAAACACACACACACACACACACATACATACACACACACCAACACACACACACACACATACAAACACACACACATACATACACATACAGACACACACACATACAGACACACAGACACATATATACACACACAAAACACATTGTCAAATCATTTCCAACCCTTACATACCCACACTTCCACACATCTCCTAAATAGGGCACAGCAAGGCGTGCCGGGTTCAGCTAGTAGAATATAAATATTGATATAGAACTCTGTTCAAATCAATTGAAACAATCAAAAATATTCTCTCTCGGCATGACTTCGCGAACGAAGATTCTTAGGAAGGACTCATCCCATGCTTTTTACAAGCGCGTCGATGACTAAAAAGGCCAATCTGAGATAGGCAAGTTCGGTTGCAGAAAGCACATGCAGAAAGTTTCTTTGGGTGATGTTGTTTCCAAGTTGCGGTTCTTTCTGCGTTGTCGTTTCTCTTCGAGACCCATTCGGTGTGTCTTCTCGAAGGAGGCCACAGCACTGTCGATAGTGCGTCTCCATGCCTCCCGATGTGAGGCCAGGGTGGACCATTGTTGGTGATCAATCTGGCCGAGCCTGAGATGTTGTTTCAGGGAGTCCTTGTATCTCTTTTTGGGGGTGCCTCTCTTGCGCCGACCCGTGGCGAGTTCACCATAGAGTAGTATCTTTGGGAAGCGGTGGTCCTCCATCCTAGAGACATGCCCTGCCCAGCGCAGATGTGTTCTCAATAGCATGACCTCAACGCTGGCGATCCCTGCTTGCGCAAGGACAGCAACATTCATCACATAGTCGGTCCAGTGTATGTTTAGGATTGTGCAAAGACAGCGCTGATGAAAGCGTTCGAGGAGTCGTAGGTGTTGGCGATAGATGACCCATGTTTCAGACCCATAGAGGAGAATAGACAGTACGATAGCTCTGTACACACTGATTTTGGTGCTTTGCCTCAGTTGCTTGTTGCTCCAGAGTCTTTTGTGAGGCCTTCCAAATGCACTATATGCCTTTGCTAATCTGTGATCTATCTCTTTATCAATCTTGGTGTCTGAAGAGATGATGCTTCCCAGGTAGGTGAACTGCTGAACAGACTTATGCATTTGCCTATGCTGACGTGAGGATGATGGTGTTCTTCCTGTGGTGCGGGCTGGTAGAGGACTGTCCTGGTTCACTCTTAACAGGTGCTTGGCCGCTGTAACGGACTGGATGAGGACTAACAAATTGAAACTAAATCCAGACAAGATAGAGGTACTCCTGGTCAGTCGTAAGGCCGAACAGGGCATAGAGTTACAGCCTGTGTTGTACGGGGTCACACTCCCCCTGAAGGCACAGGTTCGCAGCCTGGGAGTGATCCTGGATTCATCGCTGAGCCTGGAGCCCCAGGTCTCGGCGGTGGCCGGGAGAGCTTTTGCACAGCTTATGCTCGTGCGCCAGCTCCACCCATACCTAGGGAAGTCTGACTTAGCCACGGTGGTCCATGCTCTGGTTACATCCCGTATAGACTACTGCAATGCTCTCTACGTGGGGTTGCCTCTGAAGACTGCCCGGAAGCTGCAATTAGTCCAACACTCGGCAGCCAGATTACTAATGAGAGCGGGGTACAGGGAGCATACAACCCCCTTGCTGCGCCAGCTCCACTGGCTGCCAATTAACTTCCGAGCACAATTCAAAGTGCTGGTTTTAACCTACAAAGCCCTATACGGTTCCAGCCCAGCTTACCTGTCCGAACGTATTCTCCCCTGTGAACCATCAAGAGTATTAAGATCGTCAGTCCCACCTTTGCAGGCGCGTCTGGTGGGGACGAGAGACAAGGCCTTTTCTGTGGTGGCCCCCCGGCTGTGGAATTCCCTCCAAAATGAAATTAGATCTGCCCTCTCCCTCCTGACTTTTAGGAAGCTGGTGAAAATGTGGCTGTGGAATGAGGCCTTCGCAGAATGACGGCGGAGATCGCTAATTGACTAAAGCCAATGACCACTAGATATGGACTGAACACACGGACTGAGCTGGACTTGATTTTTTATTGTGAAAGTATGATGTTTTAGATTTTAAACATTACCATTGAATCCTTGCTGTTTGCCGGTCTGAGTCCCTCTGTGAGGTGAGAAGGCTGGGGTATAAAACTTTTAAATAAATGAAATAAATAAATTAACAACTTTATTATATACTAGCTGTACCCGGCACGCATTGCTGTGCCCTATTTAGGAGATGCGAGAAAGTCTGAGTATGTAAGGGTTGGAATTGATGTTACTTCTGGTCTTGGTGGGGTCATGGCTGTGTCGTTGTGGGTTGTTCTGGTGGGTGGGATGTTGAAGTCCTGTGGAGTTGTCGGTGTGTGGTGTTGCTGGCGTTCTGCAGAGCTTGTGGATGTACAATGTTTTTTGTCTTTCCGTCTGCTGTGTTGATGTAGAGGTTGATGCTTGTGTGGGTGGGGCACTTTGGAAGTGAGTGGAGGTACTTGAAATTCCATCATCCATGGTGTGTCCGCCTCTAATCTGCAGTCGGATGGAGTGTGGGTCATGGGGTGCATTGTTTGCCAAGTTTGGTCTTTATCGGTCTTGGTTCTTGGACACAGTGGTCTGTGGGGAATGAAGGGTTTGAAAGTACTACAAATCCCATAATCCATGGAGGTACATCAAATCCCATCATCCATGGTCCACCCTCCTCCAAACTGCAGTAGAATGTAGCGTGGGTCATAGGGGCTCTGTGTGCCAAGGTAGGTTACTGTAAATTCAGGCCATACACAATGTCCCATTAAGTGAGGCCTAGTCAGGAAAATCAAGTTAATGAAGCCTTACTGTCAATTCAGGCCATACACAATGTCCCATGAGCTGAGGCCTAGTCGGAAAAATCAAGTTAATGGAGCCTTACTGTCAATTCAGAGCGTAAACAGCATCCCATTAAGTGAGGCCTAGTCAGGGAAATCAAGTTAATGAAGCCTTACTGTCAATTTTGGGTGTGGTCTGTGATTTGTAGGGGTTTAAATTTTCTGTGGGAAGTGAATTGGGTGTTTGTGTTGGTGACTGTCTCAGGCCTTTGCCTTATCCTCCTCTGCCAGTTTATTATGGGTCGGTGTTCATGTTGGCTGGCCAATAGAGGCGTGATGCAAATACCCCCTCATTGGCAGCCAATCATGTTGTCAGAATGTAGAGGCCGGGAGATTCGTTGGCAGCCACGGAGGACGCTGGGAAATGTAGTTTTTTTGTATCATTGTTTTGGGGGCCTTCTAGGTTTTTGGGGGGGAAAGTTTCTTTGCTAAAAACCTACCTTGCCTGAGGCCTATTTTTGTTGCCAAATTTGGTGTCTCTGCCTTCTAAGGTTTCTCTGCCTAGGACGGTCGTTCCATGACGGGACCTCCTTTATATAATAGATGCTGAATAAAAAGGCTTTAGCCTGCCATTGGAGGGTGCTCCAAAGTCACGGAGAAGCTGCTGAGAAGGCCTTCTCTCCTGTTCCCACCAAGCAGGTTTGCGATGGAGGTGGGACCAAGAGCAGGGCCTCCCTGTACAGGTTCATAGAGGGAGATGCTATCTACAACAGTGTTTCCCAACCACTGTTCCGCGGCACACTAGTGTTCCGTTAGCGATCACCTAGTGTGCCGCAGAAAATCTCTCCTCCCCCCCCCCCCCGCCTTTCTTCCCCCTCTTGTAGTACCAGAAGGGGTGGTAGAGCCGGAAAGCCTAAAACGAAGCCTAAAGCATGCAGGGGGTGGGAAAGTTTGAATTTGACAGTTCTGTAAAGCAGTGTTTTTCAACCTTTTTTGAGCCGTGGCACATTTTTTACATTTACAAAATCCTGGGGCACACCACCAACTAAAATGACACAATATGACACTCTAACACAGTAATACATATAGTTAATATGTATATACACAGTACATATATGCATATACACACACAACACATATAGCTGACACAGAAAGGGAGAATGGTGGGAGTTGTAGGCCAAAACACCTGGAGGGAGGGTCCAAGTCGGGCCAGGCTGCCTTAAAGTGAGCAAACCCTGTTAGTTTTCGGCCACGCTTAAAGGTATCAACCCTGTGTCCTAAATGCCCCTTGACCCACCTTGGCTGAGTGTGTTTGAATCACAGGAGTGGTAGTTTGACACCATCCTGAGCCTCCCAAACTACAAGTCCCAGGATTCCCCAGCCTAAAGCCCTGGAAATAATCACATAAAAGGTCCATAACCATGATTGCTAATGATCAGGAATGGCTCTGAGTCCCATCCCAGGATCTTCTCTCTCAATGGCTCTTTCCGCCTACCAGTCCCTGCCTCGGCTCAAAGCCCCGAGACAGCAAAGGAGCGGAGGGAGGAAGTAGGAAGGCAAGTGGTGAGTCCAGCACAAGGCTTCCCAAAGGAGGCTGTGTTTGCGGGACTCTAGGATGAGCCCCGGCTAGAAATCCCGGTAGGACAGGAGGGCTTTCTTTCTCATCTCTCCTAGCTCCATTTCCCACGGCACACCTTGATCACCACGGCACACTAGTGTGCCACGGCACACTGGTTGGGAAACACTGCTGTAAAGTGTATAAAAATGGCATGTTTCAATGTAACTTTATGACTGCTTCACGACAAGGAAACTGCAGTGGTCATCCTTCACAGCTGACAAGAATAAAAACTTCAGTGGCACCTTCTTCCGGACTTCTTTGGTGAGATCATTTGGGAAAGGGATTTTTAGTTTGCTTTTAAAACTTCACCAGAGGATCTGCTGAAATCCTCGTTTTAGGGGTACTTCTGGGCCTCTGCCCCCTATGGGCCAGGCTGTCCTAAATTGTTCGGTAACATTTCCACGCTTGGAAAAATATAGATTGCTCTAGGCTTGACAACAACCAATTTGTGTGTGTTTGCCAGGAAGGGGGGGGGTGTGCACATCTGGTTTTCAAGTCTGGGTTGCTTTAAATAAGCTGAAATAATCACATAAAAGGTCCATAACCCCGATTGCTAATGAAACTTTAATGGCTCTGAAGAGGAATGGCTCCCCACTACCCCCGCTCTGTAGCCCTGGCAGCAAAAGCAGAGGTAGGCATGGCTACTCAGACGGCTCCCTGCGGTGACTCTAGGTGAGCCAGTCTCTGAGAAATCCCCCCCAAAAAAAAGCTTTATTTGTCATCTTGCTGCCACATGATTTATTTTTGGCTGCTCTTCCCTTCCCAGAATGCCAGCCGAATAGAATGGCCACACTCCCATTTTTTTTGCTACATTGCAATAATGCAAATCCTTAAGCACGAGGTGGTCATATTTCACTTTCAGCCGACATATTAATTGCCCTGGGAGACTGAGGCATGCGCAGGGCAGGGGATGAGAATGGAAATAAGTCGCCCCACATACACTTTCTGCAAGCGTCTAAGTTTATGACAGCTTTCGAGCCACCCTTCCCCTCTCTCACACACACACACACAATTTTCAGCATGTATCTGCAACTTTTTTGTGTGTGTTGTGCGTCCCAGTTTCCCTGTAATTTCATAAAGTGCAAATGGGCCATCCAGCTCCCAAATGCCATATTGGTGGTTTGTCATAACAGTCATCAGTAACTGTCACCTCCTGCCTGGGGCTTAATTAACCCACTCGCTCATTAGCATGTCCATGCAGTTGTAAGGAATGAAAGCCTGATTATTTTCTACAACAGTCGTAGCCAATTACTGCACCGAAATGGAACCACATTAATCAAATCTTTAGTACAGTGGCAAATTCAGAGATATCAGATTGCAAAAGACTGCAAAACTAATATGTCACTGTCAGCAGGGCTGCGCAGGCATTTAGTGAATTGCATTAAATAGATGGCTTCGCCGAAACCACATGAATTTAATATGTGATGGGATCTGGAAGCTATTAGTGTGACATGGCAAAGGACGGGGAACTTGGCAGTTTGGGACTTTATCCTTGAACTCGGCCAATAAGTAACCCGTGAATGTGCACAAGACTATGATGCCTTCCTACACAAAAATAGCCATGATCGGGAAACATACGCTTTGCATACATCTGCACCAATGTAACATGAAGAGCCCCAGGTGGCTCAGTGGCAGGGGCGGTCCTACAGGTAGGCCAAGGAAGCGGCCGCATGGGGTGTGTAACGACCTAGGTCCAATTATAACAACTTGGTCCACCCTAATTAACAAAAATGCCGCCACTAACCTTATGCTATTAGGATTTTAAAATCAAATATGATCACCAGCTAGGCTCCTAATGAAATCATTAACTGAGAGGATTCTAAGGAGAGGAAGAAGTACGATGGAGACTTTCTTCAAAGTGAACAGGAAATAATTTATTAACTTAAGCAGGCTTTAAACAAGGCACAGATCTTGATAGTTTACTTCTATTGAGGCCACGAGTGTATGGTTACAGATAAATTGTTCAAATGCGTGATGGTTTGCTGGATAAAAAAATGTGCTGGAGCGTATGGTTACATAAAAGGTTTTACTAAAGCTTAGATCTTCAACAATTCCAGTCAGTGCTAAAACTTGACTAAGATATTGTACTGTCACCCTAATACTAAAACTAGCGGCGAACAAGTGTTTCCAACCAGGAACTTTTCTACACTAAAAGTCCCCTGAGTCTTGTCTGACTGAGTTAGCTAACTACTGCTAACTCCCCAGTCTCAGAGCCCACCTGCCTCTCTAGCCCAGAGACTGCAAGGTGTTTTGTCTGACTATTCCAAGTCAGCCCTACTGGCTCTAAACTATCAGTGTCACCCCAAACACTCTGGATGTGTCACTATAGAAACAGACTGTATCAGACCTCCAGCTGAGGCTTGGATGTTACTGCTCCAAAACCTCGCTCAAGACTCAACTTTCCTGTCAGGATTTCTCCCTCCTAGACAGCTTAACTCCTCTCCCTTGTCTCTCAGCCAATCTCCTGGGAGACTTTGTAACTAGCCAGAAAAACTCTAAAGCCACGCCCCCTGTCTCTGGCAATGCCCTTCCTCTAATGGCTGCTGTGTGGATCTCCCTTCCTAAGATGGATGCCAGCTATTCTAGCCAGGGAGCCAAACTGCCACACAGGCTTTGGCCTGCTCAGAATGGGTGAGTCCTTACAGGGTGCCATCTGGGTAGGGGCGAATTCCCCTGGCCGCCGGGCGCCAACGCCAGACAGCACCCTGGCCCTGCCGATGTTACTCAGGCAGTGTCGTGGCTGCCTTCTTTTGGGCCCCGGCATTGTGCGCTCCGACGCTGCTTCTGGTCATGCGCAGAGGTTTTCGTGCAGGCACAGTTGCTCCGGCGCTGAAGTTGAGCGTAGGAGCAACTGCGCATGCGCGAAAACCTCCGTGCATGCCCAGTAGCTCCTGTGCACAGAAGCCTGTAAGCAAAGCATTCCCTATCGGGCAGGCAGGGAGTGCTTCCCCTCTCCCCTTGTCTCCGCCCTGCCGCCGAATACGGTGACCCAATTGGGCAGGCAGAGGGTGGAGACAAAGGGGGAGGGGAGGCGAGCCAAAGGGGTATTGGCGACGTATTGCCTCCTGACAGCCGCCACCGGAAGTAGCCACCGCGCGCTGAGGTGAACTCCCTTGCCAGGCCCAATCGCGTGTGAACCCTACCACACCCACCCACCTCCGCGCACGCACTGGCCAGGAGCATCAAGGAGAGACAGCCCCAACTGCGCAGGCAAATAGTAATATATAATATTTTATTTTACTTTATTTTGGGTTATTTGAGTTTTATAGGAGTAATAAAAATATTTAGTAGAGGATAATTTTATTTAAAGGGGCGGGTGCGCGCAGGACACCGGGCATGCGCGGCAGGGTGCGAGCGGCGCGGCACCCTCTGCCATGTTCCTGGGTGCTGCAGCGGCCGCCCGGGGGTTTCCCTTCCTTCTCCGAAGGAAGAGAAAGGAAGGTAAGTTCCCGGGCGGCCGATGCAGCGCCCAGAAACATGCCCTGCCACGCATGCCCACAAGCGGCCCTGCGCAAGCGACGAACAGGCGGGGGGAAGTCCCGCCCCTAGGGCGTCTGACATGGCTTCCCTCCGCCTCCTCCTCGCTCACGTCAGCCCCTCCCCTCCTGCCCCCCCCCCGGAGATCGAACTTAAAAAAAAAATTAAAAAAATTGGGGGGGTCTGGGCTGGCTGCCCCCCCATGGGTGCCGCCCTAGGCCGTGGCCTAGGGTGGCCTTATGGGTAATCCGGGCCTGAGGCATAGCAAAGCACCTAGGGATGCCCACATAGCCGGCCTGCCGATGAGGGGACCTTCCAGAGCCCAGAATCCAAGGTGGAACATGGCGTTCAGCTGGTATAAGGAACTGAAAAATACTAAAAACAACGATATCTTTACCATGTGACTGGGCCAAACAAAGAGACAAAAAAGACATCAGGGAACTGCAAAACTGCCTGCTGCAGGATCTTCATTAGCTTCTGTCCACCTCTGCACCACTGGCACACACACAACAATTGAGAAAGTGGGCTGTGGTCCATGAAAGTTAATGCTGTGATGTTTCAGTTAGTTTTAAAGGGGCCACGGGCTTGTTTGTTGCTTTTTCTAGTCCCAGCAACACTGACTTGAAAGGAAATGTGCTTGAGACCAGAGACTTAATCAGGCACCAAATAAGTGACACATAGTGTGATGTACACTTCTGTTTCCCTTGCATCCTGAGAGCTAATTCTATGTTCTGGGGAGCTTGCAAAGCAATGGGTGACAGCGATGACGGATGAGTCTCCGTAGATAGGGGCTGCTCTTACACAAACTGCCTTCATCAGCAACTTGCCTCCGCCGTCAGTTAATCTTGATGCAAAAGGTACACTCTGGATACAATTGTACATTTCCTTTACCGGTAACCTAATGCAGTTGATGCACACGTGCTAAGCGGGGCCTCTTCCTTTTCTTTTCCTTTCCCCGGCAGAAATGTATCCAGAGGAAAACTGCAAGTTAATTTAAATACACCTGTTTTCATTATCTCCAGCACAAAAAAAAAGGAAAAAAAAGAAATGGTAATGCTCCATTCTGTTAAACTGTGTTTGTTTAAAGAGAGAGGGAGAAAGACAGAAAATATAGGTTAGACAAGAATAATAGGAACGGAGTACGTAGGTAGATCCGCAATCTCATAACGCCTGCCATTTATCTACGATCTCATAATGTCTGGAATGTTTTACTTAGTCTTTCTTTCATGAGCCGTGGAAATTGATTCAAAGGGTTTGCTCGTAGGAATTGTGCTTTTTGATTCTTTTATTATTATTATTATTCTCTCTGGACAAAGTCCTTTCCTTCGGAGCACACCTAGACTTTTGAAAGGTGTTTTACAGTCTTATCACATGAAGCAAAAATGTGTCCTAGGATGCTTCTGCCCCAGTTCACTCATGCAGCCAGGCCCGGATTACCCATAAGGCCACACTAGGCCAGTGCCACACCTCAAGAGCCTCAGGCAACACTTTTGCTTGAGCAAGACTTTAGCCAAGGCAGCACTAAGGTGCTTTCCAAGCCAGCTTGCTTTTCTCTCAAACCCTGTCCGGGGCCTCCTGTGCTTTCCCGTGTGAAGCCAGGGATGAATGCATTATGTCCGTTGCCCTCTGTTAAGAGCTTAGGAGTAACCTTGGACCCCCTGTTGTCGATGGAGGCCCACGTCTCCAGCGTCAGCAGGGTAGCATTTTTCCATCTTCGCCAGGCGAGGAAGCTGGCCCCCTATTTGTCCCGGCGCGACTTAGCCACAGTGATCCAAGCCACGGTCATCTCAAGGCTGGACTACTGTAATGCTCTTTACATTGGCCTTCCTCTGTCGGTAATCCGGAGACTCAAGCTGGTGCAGAACGCTGCAGCGCGACTCCTGGCAGGGGCCCCGATTGGCCACCACATCACGCCAATCCTGCGCGAACTGCACTGGCTCCCAATTGAATGCCGGATTGCCTTCAAAGTGTTAGTCCTGACTTTTAAGGCCTTACATGGTCTGGGGCCAGTGTACCTGCGGGACCGCCTTGTCCCATATCATCCCACCAGATCACTGCGCTCCGAAGAGCTAAACCTCCTGGTCATCCCAAATGTGAGGACCTACCATCTGTCCGCAACCCGCCGCCGGGCTTTCTCTGTTGCAGCCCCTACCATGTGGAACGCACTGCCCGCCGGCATCCGTGCCACCCAGGGCCTCCTCCCGTTCAGGAGAGCAGTCAAGACATTGCTGTTCCAACAAGCCTTCGGAGTTAGCTAAACTGTAGCTCGCACCGCCTAGCTGTCAGCCCACTGCGACTCCATTTGTTGCTTCAACTGTTCTAATTGTAATTCCATCTTAATGGTATTACTGTGGTTTATGAGTTATCTGACAATTGTATTTTACGAACTGTTGTAAGTCGCCCTGAGCCGTTGGGGGGGTGACAGACAAATGCGAAATAATAATTAAATAAATAAATAACATAGGCCGGTCAAGGTTATGCCATCTCGCCTCCCTGATAGCAAGGCGGACCGATGGAGCCGAGAGATCGACTCCCTTCTGGCCAGATGGTAGTCGCTAACGAGCAGCACATACTAAGAAGACTGAGGTAACATAACATATAGATGGCCATCAATCTTCCAGCAGTGACACTCGACGCATCCACATCAAAGCCAGGAAATACTATAATTGCCAAGCGATGCGCCATTGCCAGTATCTCGTACCAACGCCGCTATAGAGACACTACGGAGAAGAAGGCCATATCGGGCCTTCCAGCCAAGCTATGCCAGTCAGCCTAGGCCAGGCTGACTTGTTCCCGCGTCGTGCCTTGTTCCTGCTCATCGTCGAGGTCCTGTGGATGATCCTGAAAGACTTTGCCTATTGCTTAACTCTTTGCCTTTAACTGAATGGGCCCAGCCTTATTTACTCCGGCTGGAATCCTTTGAAAGCCTTTCCTTTGCATCCGGCTGGTGTTCCCGTTTTCCTCCGCTTGTGATCCTGTTACCACGGATCACACTTCCCTGCTGAATCCTGACTTTGGCTGCTAGTTGGAGACACTAACGTGAAAAACACAAGGTAAAGCAGTAGAGAAACATTATTGCAAAGGTGCCACAATTCAAAGGGACCCAAGGTAAGGCTAAACGTGGCTACCTCACAAAATATCTACAGGGTCAGTACGCAGCAAATGGGACAGTATGTGATGTGGGGCAACCTGGTACACAATTATATACAGTATGAACCACTCCAAGCATGTGGGGATACCCCCAAGATACAAAATAATACAATTCCAAAGAAACGCGATGAACTACATGTCCCAGAAGACGGCGGGCGGGCGGAAATGACGCACAGTGGAGCCAATCTACGTTGCTTCCGGGTGGCCGGGATGGCGCGTGTCCAGCCTACAAGTACCAGAAGGCTAAGCGTAGCCGAGGGAGGAGTCCCGAAGATCTCGCAATGCTGTAGTCGCGTTGAGGGGTCTCGCGATGTGACGGGCGGTAGCAAATCTCGTGAGGCGAGATTACGATCGCGTAATCTCGCGAGAGGTCGCTGAGGGGGATCCCGAAGTAAATAAACAGTATTTGAGCAAAATATCCCGGCAGTGGAAAATAATAATGATACAATGCAGTTGAAGAGTGGCTTCCCAGTGGCTTGGGTGCTCACAAGTAGGCCCCAATGTTAGCGGCCGTGTAATGATCGCCAGATAAACGCCGGCCAGCTGCTGCCCTGGAGTGGGTGCCGAAGATGTAGAGGATTTAAAGGTATCCCGTAGAGGCTTGTTATAATCCAAAAAAACCCCAGGATGGGTAATGAAGGGGTGCACTTTCCCAGTAAGGGTAAGCAATGGTGTGTCCTCCAGTAGTCTTAAATCAGTACAAACACAATCAATCTTCCGTAGAAAATATATTTAAAGTTCAAATGCTTCAAAGTCAATTCAATATAAATTCATTTCAAAGTACAATCATCAAGATGCGGGTTGAGTGCATGGCACAAGTCAACGGGTGTAGCCCAGACTATGTTGTTCCAGGCAATGTTAGGCACCAGCCCGTTTCGCTATGGACCACAGATGTGTGGCAGATGCTTCATCAGGACTTGCATGTCACAACGTCACCACATCAGCATTAGAGAAATAGAAGGGTGCAGCATAAAGCACAACAGCTTATTAGCCCGATCCAAGTTGGAGACACTAGGCATGAGAAAAAAGTTATGAAAATGAAATGATTCGTAAGAAATTCATAAGAAATGCTACTTTCAAGTATTTCCGCACCTGGAACGCCAACCAGGAAGTGGACTTTCTTTATAGAACTTCGGGGGCCAGGATTTTCTTAAGTGTCGTTATTAGGTTGTAAGGGGGCACCCTCCTTCTTTCTCCCCACCCTCCCGCCTCCCTTGCCAATAAGTATTATGGCAGGGCAAGCCCTAAACTCCCTCCTTCTTTCGGCTGGAAGCCTGGAAAAATCAAACAGAGAGGATTACTCAGAAGTAAATCTGCAAGGAGGGCACTTTGGATGAAGGGCCCTCCTTGTGGATTTACTGAGTAAACCTCTCTGTTTACATTTTTCCAGGCTTCCCTGCCTCCTGCCTGCCAGGATCTAAAGCATCAAAGAGTATTGGGGTGAGAAACCAACCTAATGTATAATAGAATGAAGGCTACTCTCAGTGCCTAATATTATAAGTAACCCAACTGGTCAGACCTACATTCCATGCACATGCAATAATACAGCAGTAATAACAATAACAAGAGGTAAGTATACTTCAAACCGAAGTATTCTGACTGGTCCCTGCCTCATGCGGTGCAAACGGGCTCTTCTCTATTAGCCGGGAAAAGCCAGCGTTTTCTGCTTGGGTGCCCACACATACATATTCGTTGGGGGGGGGGGGGATTTGCTGCAGAATGCCGGGCTCATAGAGAAGATTCTGCAGCAAATCCCCCAAAGAATATGTATGTGTGTGCACCCAAGCAGAAAACGCTGGCTTTTCCCGGCTCACAGAGAAGAGCCCGTTTGCACCGCATGAGGAGGGACCAGTCAGAATACTTCGGTTTGAATTTTACCTCTTCTTATACCCATTGTTATTACTGCTGTATTATTGCATGTGCATGGAATGTAGGTATATGACCAGCCTGGGCAAACTTGGGCCCTCGCTCCTCGGGATCAGGGTGAGAGAGAGGCAGCGAGGAGCGAGGGGGCTCCTCCTCCTTTTCTTTTGCTGCTTCCAAGAATAGAATACCCCCCTCCCTCCCTCCCTCCTTCCTATTTGGAGAGTCCCATCTAGAATTCAGTGTGATTTATTCAAGTTTTGGCCTACAACTCCCAGAAATCCCAGCCAATTTACCAGCTGTTAAGATTTCTGGGAGTTGTAGGCCAAAACCATCTGGAATGCGCATGCGCTGGCATACGAACTACTAACGAATTTCGTTAGTAATTAAGTTACATTTTAGAATTGTTTGGAAAATTTTTTGTAAGTCTTTCTTTTACTAATCAAAAAAAATCCTCCCCCATTTGATTTTAGAATCGCCATTTTTGGGTTCTAAACCATGCCTAGGAGACACCATAAGGATTGCCTCCAACCCTTTTACTAAACTTATTACTCAATAAAGCTTGTTGTACCTCAGCTGCTGTGTGGTTTATACAGGGAGGTCAGGTGCCTAGGTCCAAGGGGGCGACAGCCATGGCCTATGGCTGCAGGCCTAGGGGGGTGCCAGATCAAGGATCCCCCCCAAAAAAAGTTCAAGCAAAACCGCAACGTGCGGCATGACTCTCTCTCTCTCTCTCGGGGGATGGTGGGGGAGAACACTGTGAGGGTGCAGGGGAGGAGGGAATGGCGCCCCCCTTCTCCAAGGAAGAAGGGTGTAAGGAGGATGAGGCGGAGGGAAGCCCCGCCCCGGAGCCGTTGGTGGGCATGCACGCACGGCAGGAGGGCGCCTCTGCTCCTCCGTGATGTCCCTGGGTGCCGTGCATGCCCACCAGCAGCTCCGGGGTGGGTCTTCCCTCTGCCACATCATCCTCCTCTCACTCAAGGAAGGAGGGCGCGAAGAGGATGATGTGGAGGGAAGCCCCACCCCCAGGACCGCTGGTGCCTGGCGGGCATGCGCGCGTGGCAGGAGGGCACCTCTGCCGCCTCCTCCACTGTGTCCCTGGGTGCCCAGGAAGGAGGGTGGGGTGAGGATGACGCGGAGGGAAGCCCCGTCCCCGGGGCCACTGCCGCGCATGCGCAGCAGCAACCCGGGGGCGGGGCTTCCCAAGTGTGGCCTAGGGTGCCAAAATCAGTTAATCCGGGCCTGCATGCAGCCCCACACCACCCATCAGATGATGTAGGGTGCCTTCCAGTGGGGTTCCGTAGGTGAACTGGCGTGTCAGAATGGTGGGATGCTGCTGCTGCCAACACACAAGTGTACCCGGAATTGCCCTGCTGCCCCCCAGATTTGCAACGGAGGCCAGGCCCGGATTAACACGTTTTTGCGCGCTAGGCCACACTTTGGAATTATGTCCCCTTTAAGCCAACCTCTACCGCACACACACACACACCCCACATCCTTTCATCCGCTCGTCCCTCTTAGGGCCCCGCATCCAGCTCTCCCGGTGTGGCCCCACTAGGTCCACCACAGGAGTTTCCCTCTCAGCAGGCACTATGGATGCAGGCATGGGGGGGGAGCCTCCTCCCCGATGCCGGGGCTTGAGGCACTTGGCTCCTACCCGGTATCGGGGATTGCGCATGCGTTGTAGTCAGCAGCTATACCGATGCCGTGCTTCTCCCTGATATCGGGGCTTGTCACGTTGGGCTTCTCTCCAGTACTGGGGTTTGCGCATGTGCCGTAGCCAGCAGTTGCGCTTCTCTCTCCAGTAAGGAGGAGTCTCCTCCTTGTGTTGGAGGAGGAATACCAGCTTTCATGGTGTTAGGGCATGCGCAGACTGCGCAATGGAGTTTCTTGTACTTGCACTGAAGGAGCCAGCAAGTGGATGCTGTCGGCATCAAGGGAGTTAAATGTTCCTCCTGTCGATGTCGATGCCAGTGTTGAGAGCCTGTGCATACGCCGTTTGCACAACAATAGCAGAGGCAGGAGCTGGTATTCAGGAAGCGGCAGGGCCGCCGCCGAAAAGGAGGACCTCCGGTATCCTTCTTTCCTCATCTCCATGCGCGTTGCGTTTTTATTTGTTTCAACATATTTTTTTTGGTCTGTGATCTGCCCCCCCCCGGCTTGCACCCCTAGGCCATAGCCTAGGTTGGCCTCATGGGTAATCCTGGCCTGACGGAGGCTAGCGAATCACAACACTGGATCTCTTCCATGTGATGAGGTCCTTAATGTGCATAACCTTGCTTCATCAAACTAGAGAATGAATCCTCTCTAAATCTGGTTTCTGCCTCCTGCAGAATTCTGGTGTTTGCAGGCTAGTGAGGCTGTTAAAGGCTCTTCCCTATACTGCAAACCCCAGAATTCAGCAGGAGGCAGAAACCAGATTTAAAGTGGATTCATTCTCTAGTGTGATGACTTCCCAGTTCTAGACATTTTGCTACCTAGCACAGAAGAGCAAGTGAACCTATATGGGTACATAGTTCCCAAAACCAAGAATTACCTTTTGTTACACCAGGATGCAAAATGCAATAGTAACAAAGTAATTAACAGGTTTTTACCTTTGCTCACACCCAGAGCCGGATCTTGCACTCCGCAAAGTAAGCATTTGCTTATCACTTGCCAATACTCAGGGGCGCATTTTACATTGTTAAGTTTCCGGATCACCGACAAAGGAAGGCCAATGAAGAGAGCGTTACAGTAGTCCAGCCTTGAGATGATCGTAGCTTGGACCACTGTGGCCAGATTGTACCGGGATAGATAGGGGGTGTTGCACCTTAGACCTGAAGGATCCCTCAGTAAACCACTTGAGACCGCCCGTGATTAAATGCTTTATTTAGAATAAATGAAAAGAAGTAAAGAGATAAAAATATAGTCCAGTGATGCGCTCAGCATCCAGTATTGCAAAACAATAGTCCAAAGAGTAAAAAGGTTCAATGAATAAGAAATAGTCTTGATGCCCCAATGGGCTAAAATCCAGGATAAGTTCTTGGTAGCAAGGCTTGGCAATTACTTGAGTACGAGGACTTGAAGGCCCAATGGCCCAGGCTGGAACTTGAGTTCGTGGAACTTGGCTGAACGTTGGCGAGAGATACCTAGAGCCAACGGGAAGCAGCTTAAGTAGGTTTTCTTCCTTGAAGACGCACACTGCATCATAACTGTTTCCCATGGATAGTCTGTGGGCCTGGCCCTCCCTTGTCCTCCGAGAAGGGAAGGAATGTCTGCTCATTAGTAGCTGCACCTGGGAGCTGCTGGGGAGGCAACCAGGCTTTGCCGTACCAGCTCTTCTTATCGACCTGAGAAGAGGAAAGGCTGCGCTTGCCCTTGACCACTGGTTGACATAGAGGTTCATACAGAGGTTGGCTCCCAGGCCTAGCTGATGTCCTGGAATTAACATGGCTTTGGTCTTGCTGGACTATGGGACCAGGCTGGGGCCTGATAGGGGGCCAGCTTCCTAGCCTGACGTAGACGGAAGAACGTCACTCTGCTGACGGTGGAGACCTGAGACTCCATCGACAGCTAAGAATCTAAGGTAACACTGAGGCTTTTTACTGATGACAACGGGCATAAAGTCATGCCGTCCAGGGTTGGAAGCCGAACATCCCCATCACCCAGACAAGCCAGCAACAGGATCTCCGTCTTCGCGGGATTCACTTTCAACCTACTGGCTCAAAGCCATTCAGTGACGGCTTCAAGGCAGCAATGGAAATTATTGGATACGGATTCGGGCCGGCCCTCCATCCTCAGAATGAGCTGAGTGTCATCAGCATACTGGTGACACTCAAGCCCAAAGCTACGTACCAGTTGAGCAAGTGGTCGCATATAGATGTTAAATAACAGAGGGGAGAGGATTGCCCCCTGGGGAACCCCACAATATAAGGGGGAACCCCGACACAACCTCGCCCCTCCTCACTTGCTGTGACCGGTTCCGGAGGAAGGAGGACAGCCATTTCAGGATTGTCCCCTTCACCCCGGCCCCGGCAAGGCGGTGAGTCAAAAGATCGTAACCGACTGTATGAAACGCTGCCGTGAGGTCCAATAACACAAGCAGCGCCGATCCGCCCTGATGTAACCAGAGCGTGGACCGCCCACAGTGGTCCACGCTCTGGTTACATCTCGTATAGATTACTGCAACGCTCTCTACGTGGGGTTGCCTTTGAAGACTGTTCAAAAGCTGCAACTAGTCCAACGGACAGCAGCCAGGTTGATAATAGGAGTGGCATTCAGAGAGCGTACAACTCCTCTGTTGTGCCAGCTCCACTGGCTGCCAGTTTGCTACCGGGCACAATTCAAAGTGCTGGCTTTAGCCTTTAAAGCCCTAAACAGTTCGGGTCCAACTTACCTGTCCGAACGCATCTCTCCCTATGAACCATCGAGATGTTTAGGATCATCTGGAGAGGCCCTGCTCTCGGTACCGCCTTCTTCGCAGGCGCGACTGGCGGGGACGAGAGGCAGGGCCTTCTCAGTGGTGGCTCCTCGGCTTTGGAACGCCCTCCCTAGAGACATCAGATCGGCCCCCTCCCTCCTGGCATTTCGCAAGAAAGTCAAGACCTGGCTGTTTGAGCAGGCATTTGCTGATGAAATGTAACGTTTTAATTAGATATATGGAATGACGACGATGCGATGGAAACTGATTTCAACATGACGCTGAGGCTGCAATTGTATGTTTTTAATTAAATTGTTATTATATGTTTTTTCTGGGGGGGGGGGGTTGACTTGTTGCTGTGTTGTATTGAGGGCAGACTGCCTGTGTAACCCGTCCCGAGTCCCCTTCGGGCTGAGAGGGGCGGTATAGAAACGTGACAATACATAAAATAAATCAAGCTGGCAACGCAATTTTGCTGGTGGCAATTTTGCTGGTGTAGATCCAGTCTCGGATGTGTTCTGCGATGGGTTTGGACTCTTAGCAGACATTCTGGTAACCTTAGCCATTACCTACCTTTTTGCACGTAGTAACACTAGAAGAGCCCTAAAGCTGAAAGATGTATAAATATACTGAAATGTATCCAGAGAGAATAAATAGCAACATGTCACACCCATGCACTTGGATTTCTTGTACCCAACAAACGAGTGACTTCCACCTGTGAAGTTCATGAGTTATTGCAGAAGACATGAAATATGGAGCAACCCTCAGGCATAGCCAAGGATTCAAGCCGGCACCTCTTACATATGCACGGCCTCAAAGGATATATAATTAGATCTGTTGCCCTATTAAAGAAATCCCAGTCAATTAATCATCTGTGATTTACTGAATTAATTACCTAAATCAGCCATTAAATCTGCTTAAGTTTGTTGATGAATAAAGCAACGCGATTGAAGAGAAGAACGGGAACGTGTTTTGAGACGAAGCATGAAACATTCATAGATGACATCCTCTTAGGAGAAACATTCTTTTCTATTTGCAACGGGAAACTCCTTATTCGCACATGCAATTTTGATACGTTCTGTAAGATCTGAGAGTATAAATACTATCCACCATGATCTTATTCTAGGCAAGTCGGATCTGGCTGGGAGGGTAGCTTGCTTCCAACTTGTAACTCAAGGCATCAAGATTAGATGGTTGTACTGAGCTCCAAATGGGAGACTTGGAGCTCAGAAGTTTGGGGTAACCGAGAAAAATCTTAATATGACTAGTTATAGACCAGTGTTTCTCTACCTTCCTAATGCCTATGACCCATTAATACGTCTCCCTCCCTCCCCCCCTCCCCTCCTGAACACGCTCACGCTGCCCCCTCGGATCAAAATGGCGGCAGAAGCGACCGTGTAGAAGAAAAAGTAAGTGTTGGGCAGGAGGGGGAAGAAAAGGCCCGAAGGGGGAGGAAGAGGCCTCTGTCGAAAGCTGGCATGGGCAAACTTGGACCTTCCAGGTGTTTTGGGCTCCAACTCCCACCATTCCTAGCAGCCTCAGGCTCTTTTCCTTCCCCCCCTCAGCCACCTAAGCAGGAAAGGGCCTCAGGCTGTTAGGAATGGTGGGAGTTGGAGTCCAAAGCACCCAGAGGGCCGAAGTTTTCCCATGCCTGTTTGAGGGACCTTAAAGTGGTGAGCCTCCTTCCAAGATTGTGATTCTGGATAGAAAACAAACAACAACAACATAACATTGTTTGAGTCCACAGTGCTCTCTGGGTGAAGGTGAACTACAACTTCCAAACTCAAGGTCAATTCCCAAGCAAACCCTTTCAGTACTTTCTGTTGGTAATGAGAATTCAAGATGCCAAGTTTGGTTCAATTCCATTGTTGCAAGAGTTCAGGATGCTCTTTGATTGTGTGTTAACTATAAATCCCAGAAATTGTAACTCTCAAATGTCAAGGTCTATTTTCCCCAAACTCCATCTGTGTTCACATTTGGGCATATTGAGTATTCATGCCAAGTTTGGTCCTGATCCAACATTGTTTGAGTCCACAGTGCTCTCTGCATATATGTGAACTACAACTCCAAAACCCAAGCCCACCAAAGTCTTATATCATTTTCTCTTGGTTATGGGAGTTCTGTGTGGGAAGTTTGTGTCTTTCTGCCATTCCTGCCAGGATATCTACGTTGTGTTCATCGAAACAGGCCCAGGTTTCACACTGAGTGTATAAATACATTTAAAAACATATGAACTATATGTATTACTGTGTTAGAGTGTCATTTTGGTTGGTGGTGAGCCCCAGGATTTTGGAAATGTAAAAGATGTGCCGCGGCTCCCAAAAGTTTGAAAAACACTGTTCTAAGGACTTAATTTCTCCTTCACTTCTAATCCAGAGAAGGTCATTCTGCATTTTACAGCTTTTCAGACCTCCATCTCCAAATGTAATGGTAGCTTTAAACTGAAGAGCCAGAAGTCAAATGGCAGTACTTTAAGTGGAAGTTGACATTAATAGTGTTGCATCATTCTATGAAGGCAAGTAGTTCAGATCTCCTCTTCTATCCCCTTCCCTGCTCTTTTGGTTTTGGTTTTTTTTTTTTTTGTTTGTTTATTTTTTTTGGTCTTCTTTCCTTTTAAAAAAAATCCCTTCTTGTACATTATATAATATTAATTTCACATATTTTTATTCTGTGTTGTATAGCCTTAATAATAGTAATGGAACATAACATGAAAACTCCGCAATTTAAAATCGCTAGACCTCATTCTACACACTAGGAAAGAAGAGAACACATCTGGATAAGAAAATCCTAAACTTCTCTAGATATTTTTTTTTTTGGTTAAAAGAGAGGCCTATACAGTGAGCGCTTTACATTCACTGAAGTTAGGGACACAGAATCCCCACCAATGTGAAAACCCATAAATTTTTGAAAGCATTTGTTTTATTTGAGAGACAGGCCCGGATGACCCATAAGGCCAACCTAGGCCATGGCCTAGGGGCGCAAGCCGAGGGGGGGCCGCAGATCACGGACCCAAAAAATATGTTGAAACAAATAAAAATGCAACGCGTTTTTTCCACCCTCTCTGGGCCTCGCCCATAGATGTCTATGAGAGCGAGCCCTGTCCTGAAGAATACACTTCCCGTCATGCACCTCTCTCTGCTTCTGCCTCCCTCCCCGCAGGAGAAAGACTATGCCTCCCTGCAAGCCCCACAAGGGCTGCGGTGGGGCCGGGCCAATAGGAGGTGGCGAGGGCGGAGCCAGTGGGCATGGCCGGGCGGCGGAGAGAGAGGGAGCGGACTCGCAGGCATGGCGGAGGGTGCTGAGGAGGGTCCGCCCTTCAAGCTGGGCAGGCCATGCTTCGTGCAGGTAGGTGCCGGGGCACTGCACAACGGGGACCGCCCCGCCAGAGATGGAGTCGCTCCCTAAGGGAGCCCGCGTTGCTTGCCTCAGGTGGTCCCGTTTGCACCATCCCATCCCCTCATTGGCCCTACCGGGTATCACTCTCTCATTTGATTTCCCGCCCTTGGGAAAGCGCTTCTGTGATTGGCTCCCGCTTCACTTGACTCCTCTTCAAGGGTGGTGCTTCTGTCTTAGCGTCCTGAGTACGAGTCCCGCTTCGGGTAGAAAGCGTGACTGTGGAACTCTCTGCCACTGCATTGGGATGGCTTTTTTAAAAATGCGCCCGAGCACGGCGCTGCAGCAGGTGGGTCCGGCCCAGGCGAGCCCCACGGATACACCTGCGCTGATTAGCCTGAGTTGTTGATTTATTTGGATATTACTGATCAACTGAGATGTATTGGGCTACCTGAGTGAATTTGAGGTAAGTTGTATGATATGATTTATTTTTTAGTGTGGGTATGAGTGATGGGGGGTGTGCAGTAGAGGTTGGCTTAAAGGGGGCGTAATTCCAAAGTGTGGCCTAGGGCGCAACAAGGTGTTAATCCGGGCCTTTCTAGAAACCTCTGGATCCTTCAGCATGACCCTGTGGTCCATTTCTGTCCTAGGTACGTGACTTATAGTTTTCCAATCATGACCTCCCTGAAAAGTTGCACATGGGACAAACAAATGCCACAGTAGCAAGCAAAGATAGCAGAGCCCATACACAGCTTGACAGCTAATCAACTTGTCTGCAAAGAACAATCGCAACTTCTGACCTTCTTCTTGCACACTGTTGAGTACACTCACAGATTCACTTGTCATCCAAAGCAACAGGAGGCGTTAATCTTTAGTAGTTCCACTATTTACAGCTGTACAATTCAGGATACATCAATCCACAAACACACTTGTACTTACACCAGTGTTTTTCAACCTTTTTTGAGTCGCGGCACATTTTTTTACATTTACAAAATCCTGGGGCACACCACCAACCAAAAATGACACAAAATGACACTCTAGCACAGTAATACATATACTGTAATTAATATGTTTTTAAATGTATTTATATACTGGGCCTGTTCCTGTTTTTGTGCCTGTATTAGCTGATTATGATCAGCTGAGAGGAGCAGCGGCGGCAAAGGAGTAGAGAGAGAAGGGTTTTCAAGGTATAATTCAGTGGTTTAATGTTCAATAGGATATCATAAAGAAAATCATCAATTAGTAAGTGGAATGAGTGTTGCTGTAGGTCACAATTCACACACTTTCCGACAAAGCAAAGCCCCGCAAATCATAAATCAATGGTGTAGCACATCCGTGTCAAAAGTCAATTATGGGACAGTCGGAAAGGAAGTGGGTCACAGCATTTGAATTTTTGTTTACATTTGGGTCCGGATGAAGCCTACATAGGCGAAACGGCGGGGCCTTTCACAGACCGTTATAAGGACCCACTTCCTTTCCGACTGTCCCATAATTGACTTTTGACACGGATGTGCTACACCATTGATTTATGATTTGCGGGGCTTTGCTTTGTCGGAAAGTGTGTGAATTGTGACCTACAGCAACACTCATTCCACTTACTAATTGATGATTTTCTTTATGATATCCTATTGAACATTAAACCACTGAATTATACCTTGAAAACCCTTCTCTCTCTACTCCTTTGACGTTATCCAAGAACACCTGAACTCTCTCTTAGGAGCAGCGGCGGCGGCAGTGAGTGCCAGCAGCTATCTCCGGCTTCGAGGAGGCAGCGATGCACGGTTGGCTACACAGGGCCTGGAGCCCATTCTTCTCTTTTTCCCTGGCCTGCCGGAGACCCGGTCTTTTTGGGCTCCCGGTGCTGCCCCCCTTTCTCTCTGCCTCCTCCGCTTGAGGCCTTGCCCCCATGCCGCCTGGTATCCCCCGTGGGGACTCCTGGCTTCCCCGTGGGGGCCTCCGGCTACCTCCCTCCAGGGTCAGGCCCAGCTGGGACTGCAGCAGAGCAGGCCCTCCCCGGGGCTCGGCCCAATACTTGCCGGGAGGGGCTTCCCCGAGATCCTTACCAGCCGTTGGGGGGCCTTGGCACAAGCCGCCGTGAACTCCCTGCCCCAGGAGGCCTCCAACCTGCCCTCTGCATGCTCAGGCCTCCCTCATGCCCCCAGCCATGCATAGGCCTCTGGATCATGGCGCAAACACACCTCTTTGTGGGCTGCTCCACAAAGAGGGCCTTCAAGCCCACCCCACTTCCTTCCTCGGTGGTGAGGGTGGGCGCCCTTCCATTCTTGCTCACCCATTTTTGGCTTGCTGGAGATTTCTCTGTGGGCCCGCCAGAGCCCACCATGTCTTTCTTCTGGCAAGGGGGTGGGTGAAGGACTCATCCTACCCCCCCCCCCCCGCTGCTTGCTTCGATGGCCTGCTCCGGGTGCCTTGCTCAGAGCCTCCTGCACGGGGGGGGGAGAACTCGCTAGGGCCAACCATGTGGTTTGCAGCCGGGGGAGAGGGACTCACTCTCTCCTCCCACCCCTCGCCGCCACCAATACGGCGGGCCACTTCCAAGGCCTCCTATTTCCCAGGGCACACCTGATGATCGCTCACGGCACACTAGTGTGCCACAGCGCAGCGGTTGGGAAACACTGACTTACAGAACAAGATTCAATCACAAGGATACACACACATAGCAAGAGAATCGCATGGTCTGATCACAAGCAGAGAAAATGGATATTTCAATCTCCTTTTATTGCCACCTGCTGACTTGTCTTCAGTGAGGGATAAACAAATGATGCAACCTCTAGTCCAGTGGTTCTCAGGTGGGTCCCCAGGTGTTTTGGCCTACAACTCCCAGAAATCCCAGCCAGTTTAGCAGCTGTTAGCATTTCTGGGAGTTGAAGGCCAAAACATCTGGGGACCCACAGGTTGAGAACCACTGCTCTAGTCACACATCTCACATGATAATGACTCTTCCATTTCTGCAGTCCCCTCAGGTATATCATCATACCCTCTCAGTCATTCCTCAGGTGTTTATGACATGTCCACCAGAACTGTATTTTACACATGGATTAAATCCTCAGGCATTGCTATCTAACAACTTCTACGCAAAGTTGCATTGGAGGACCTGGAGATTCCTAAATATGTGTTACTTAACACAGTGCTGTTCTAGTATCAGGGTGGAAGCCTCTAGAACAGGGGTGCTCATTAGGTAGATCGCGATCTACTAGTAGATCGCGTAGGGCGTCCTGGTAGATCGCAGGCAGGGCGGGAGGAAGGCTCAGTCCTGCCCTGCAGGCTCCTGACGCCGCCTAGGTGCAGAAGGAGGTTGGACTGGATGGCCCTTGGAGGTCTCCTTCTACTCTAGGCACCCATTGTTATTATTATTATCATCAGAGGCTGAATGGCCATCTGTGAGGAATGCTTTGATTGTGTTTTTCCCTGATACCAGAAGGAGGTTGGACTGCATGGCCCTTGGAGGTCTCCTTCTACTCTAGGAACCCATTGTTATTATTATTATCATCAGAGGCTGAATGGCCATCTGTGAGGAATGCTTTGATTGTGTTTTTCCCTGATACCAGAAGGAGGTTGGACTGGATGGCCCTTGGAGGTCTCCTTCTATTCTAGGAACCTATTGTTGTTACTGTTACTATTATTATTAGTAGTAGTAGTAGCAGCAGCAGAGGCTGAATGAATATTATCATTATTATTATTATGAATAAATTCAGGGGCTTATTACATTCACATTTTCTTGAATTCAGTCTTAAAAAAATATTATATGGCTCTCACTGAAATAAATTTCCAAATATTTTGCTTTTATGGCTCTCTGAGTAGTGGGTAGGTAGATCATTTTGACTTGGTTGCTTTATAAGTAGCTTGCATGCTGAAAAAGTGTGAGTACCCCTGCACTAGGGGGTAGTATAAAGAGAAGGATAGTCCATTTTATGGAGGTGGAGGGTGTAGGGCTGGTTGATCCAAGAAAAAAATGTTTTGAAACTCGTTTCGGATCTAATTGTAGCTGTTGTTTCGGATTATATGGGCTTCTGAAAAATGTCCGATAAATTTCGAAATTGATTCAGAAGTATTTCCAAAATTCGGAAGTCTTCAAAAATGGCGTCCGCTTTCAAAAGTGGGCAAAAAAATCAGCAGAAGGGAGAGTCAGCTGTTAGCCATCAGCCAATGAGCAATCAGCAAGAAAATTCAGACACCCAAAATTAGGAATTCAGAATTCCGAAATTCGGAATTTTGGATTTCGGAATTCCTGTTGGGAGGGTTGCTCTCGAAATTGCTAAAAAAAAAGTCGGAAGTATCTGAAAAACTTCCGAAATTCAGGCATATCCAAAATTGTAGAACAGCCCTAGGAGGGTGGGTGGAAGGGGAAAAAAGCATTTCCCCCTGTTTATTTGTTCTTACCCTCACCCATGTCCCCATTGTGGAAACAGCTCTAGTTTATGATATGGGGAGGGGGGATAAACAGCAAAAATTAGGGAAATGGTTTTCCTCCTTCAATCTCCCCCCCCCCACACACACACAGAAAATAGACTAGCCTTCTCTCTCTAGCGCCCCCTAGTGACCTTCACCTGGATAATGGAACAGTACCCTTAATTCCTTAAGTGCAGGGGTGCCCACACTTTTTCAGCAGGTGAGCTACTTATAATAAAACCAAGTCAGAAAGATCTACCTAGCTCCTCAAGGCTGGAGGGGGCGGAGGGGGAAGGGGCGGGGCTTGGCAGGGCCTGGCTCCGCCCCCCTCTGGCTTCCGCTCTACCAGCAGCTTCTCCAGGCTTGATGATGGCAATGCCAAGCCAGCCTTGTGCTAGCTATGCCACCACTGGCTTGGCATTGCCATCCTCAATGAGGTATACGTTACACCTTGTTGTAGAGAACAATACACACAAGAACTGGGAGTAACGGAAATCACTTCCCAATGTATATAATACCTCAATGGGCAAACAATTAAAGCAATAGAGTTTACATCTATACAGTATATTTAATCAAACAAAATAGCACAGGTGTGGATTAGATGAGCACATATATATAATATACAAGTTACTCACGCCACAAACATATGTTGATATAAGAACATACATAAGAACATAAGAACATAAGAAGAGCCATGCTGAATCGGGCCTCAGCCCATCTAGTCCAGCATTCTGTGTCACACAGTGGCCCACTAGTTGTACACGGGGATCTCTAGCAGAAAGGAGGGCAAAACCCTCACCTGCTCCCGACCCCCCACAACCAGTACCCGGGGAAAATCCTGCCTGCCTCCATCAACACAGAGGTGGCACTTGGATGTTCCTGAAGTCTATATACTAGTTCCTGAAGTCCTCTGTGGTAATTCAAATAATTGCCAAAAATAAAGGTAAGTGAAATTCACTATAATCCAAAAACGCAGTCAATCTTAATACAAGCTTTAAGAAGTGGCGTGAGTAACTTGTATATTATATATACAGTATGTGCTCATCTAATCCACACCTGTGCTATTTTGTTTGATTAAATATACTGTATATATGTAAACTCTATTGCTTTAATTGTTTGCCCATTGAGGTATTATATACATTGGAAAGTGATTTCCGTTACTCCCAGTTCTTGTGTGTATTGCCATCCTCAAGCCTGGAGAAGCTGCTGGTAGAGCGGAAGCCAGAGGGTGGGCGGAACCAGGCTGCACCAAGCCCCGCCCCCTCCCCTCTGGCTTTGGAGCTCCCAGCAGCTTCTCCAGGCTTGAGGATGGCAATGTCAAGCCAGTGGTGATATACCTAGCACAAGGCTGGCTTGGCATTGCCATCCTCAAGCCTGGAGAAGCTGCTGGGAGTGCCGAAGCCGGGGGGCGGGGCTTGGCATGGCCTGGCTCCGCTCCCTCTGAGAAGCACCCTATCCGGCTGGGATCGACCTCCTTCGGTCCCGGGATCGACTGGTCGATCGCAATCGACGTCCTGGGCAGCCCTGCTTTTGTGTGACTCTATGATAAATTTCTAAAGAAAGTCGAAGTGGAGGACCTAGAGATTCCTAGAAGGAACACTTTAATCAAGTCTGAATATAATCAAATTCACGAAAAGTCAAACCCACAAATGCGGAGAACCAACTGTATTGTAACATAATAACAAACAGGATGGGAGGGTTCCAAAACGATAATTTATGAGCATCAAGGCTATTTGCTTCAACTTAACTCTTCTTTATAAGATCCCGTCATTTCAAACGCAAAGGTGGAAGTGGCAGTAGTAGAAAAGAGTGAGAAACGAAGGGAAGGAGGAATGGAGGGAGAGAGAAGTACAAAATAGCACACGACACATTCCCATACAAAAGACACCAAACAATGAAAAGGCATTCAGTGACCTCCGTCCTTTTTTTCTCACAAGTTTGAATGTGAATTTCTGCCAGTTTTGACATTAGCAACGAGAATTAACAAAAACACCACAAAAAAAGTGGAAAAGAAAAAGAAAAGAGAGAGAGACTCACACAAAAGAGATTTTGTATTTCAGGCAGAATAAATTATAGAATGATGTTATTAAAACACTTAGTTGTTAAGTTGCCAAGAAAAAATCCCATATATTCACATGGACTGGAGGACCTGTCTCCATGCAAAGTAATTAAATTAGATTTATGGGCTGCATTACATCAGTGTTTGATAGTTCATTTTTCCTTTCTTCATATTTTGTCCTGCTTTATTAGAGCATGTGACAGATGGCAAAAATAGTGTGAAGTTTCTTGGCTCTGTGCTAAATCCCCCTTCGGTAGTATATCTCTCTTCTGTCAGTTCTCCCCAGCGATGATAAATTAACCTCTCCTCCTTTATCCCAAGTGTGGCAGTAAAGCAGTCTTTGACACAGAACTATCACTTTATCTTAATCTGTGCTGTTCCAAGGGTGGGGCAGAGCCGGGGGAGGCAGTCGGAGAAGGATGAGGCCATTGCGGCTGAAGGCCTCGTGTCAGGAAATCTGTATGTGGGACAGGAGGTGAGGGGATGCTCGGAGCAGAGGGTGGGCATCATGGGATCCCTTCTAAGCTGTGCGTGTTTTTAATTATTCTCTGCCAATTTCCCTTTGCTCAGGGTGGAGGACTCTTAATCCTATTCACTCATTCTCATTCCCTTGGGCCTAAGGCGACACATGACATGGCTTGAAATGGCCTTGTTGAAGCACTAGGCATGAGAAAAAAGTTATGAAATTGACGAAGAAATTCATAAGAAATTACTCATTCCCTGAACGCCAACCAGGAAGTGGACTTTCTTTTTAGAACCTCAGGAGCCGACACATGACATGGCTTGAAATGGCCTTCTCTCTCACCACCCTCCGCCTGGAAAAAATGTAAACAGAGAGGGATTACTCAAGTAAATCTGCAAGGAGGGCACTTTGGATGAAGTGCCCTCCTTTGTGAGTTCTGAAATCTGTTTACATTTTTCCAGGCTTCCTGCCTCTCCTGCCTGCCAGGATCTAAGGCATCAAAGAGTATTGGGGTGAGAAACCAACCTAATGTATAATACAATGAATGCTACTGTAAGTGCCACTGCCTAATATTATAAGTAATCCAACTGGTCATACCTAATTCCATGCACATGCAATAATACAGCAGTAATAACAATGGGTATAAGAATAGGTAAAATTCAAACCGAAGTATTCTGACTGGTCCCTGCCTCATGCAGCGGGCTCATGCGGTGCAACGGGCTCATGCGGTGCAAACGGAAATTAGCCCGGGGGAAAAGCCAGCTTGGGAGCACACACATACATATTCTTGGGAGGGGGGATTTGTTGCAGAATCCCGGCCTCATAGAGAAGATTCTGCAGCAACCCCCAAAGAATATGTATGTGTGTGCACCCAAGCAGAAAACGCTGGCTTTTCGGGCTAATTTCCCGGACTCACAAAGAAGAGCCCGTTTGCACCATGAGGCAGGGACCACTCAGAACACCCGGTTTGAATTTTACCTCTTCTCTTATACCCATTGTTATTACTGCTGTATTATTGCATGTGCATGGAATGGTAGTATGACCAGCCTGGGCAAACTTGGGCCCTCGCTCCCTCGGGATCGGGGTGAGAGAGAGGCAGCGAGGAGCCAGGGGGCTCCTCCTCCTTTTCTTTTGCTGCTTCCAAGAATAGAATACCCCTCCCTCCCTCCTTTGCTCCCTCCTTCCCTATTTTGAGAGTCCCATCTAGAATTCAGTGTGATTTATTCAAGTTTTGGCCTACAACTCCCAGAAATCCCAGCCAATTTACCAGCTGTTAGGATTTCTGGGAGTTGTAGGCCAAAACCATCTGGAATGCACATGCTCTGGCATACAGGTACTAACAGTTTCGTTAGTACTTAAGTTACATTTCGAAATTTTTTGGAATTTTTTTGTAAGTCTTTCTTTTACTAATAAAAAAATCCCCCCCATTTGATTTACGATTCACCATTTTAGGATTCTAAACCTTGCCTATGAAGCACCCAAGGCTTTTGCCTCCCGAGATTCATGGTTTGGTTTGGTTTGGTTTTGTGGTTTTTTGGTCACCCCCAATAAAGTCATGGAATTTGAGTGGGGCCCCAAAGGATACCTACTGGCACTACCTTCTGTATCCCAGCTGATTGAAGACATAAGGAACGTGCATTAGATGTGGATGAAGCCTAAAATGTAATCTGAATTGGGGGCCTTCTGACCCTATCCATAGCAAAGCAGTCTTTCGCCCGGGCAGGGGCGGTCTAAGGTAATTTTAAATGGTAGGCGAACATTATTTTGGCCCCCCCAAAAAAACATTATTTTGCCGCCCTCATGTAAAACAAATATACAATTATAATATCACAATACCATTAGTAGTATTATATTGTATCAATGTATATACAATATATTATACCATACTCATACTATATTATATCATAATTATATTATACTACATTACAATATAATTATATTATAATATATTGACATTATAATATAATGTAACATTCTATTATATTATTATTATAAAATAATAACATTATTTATTTAAATGAAATTATCCTCTACTAAATATTTTCATTACTCCTATAAAACTCAAATAACCCAAAATAAAGTAAAATAAAATATTATATATTACTATTTTGTACAATACCACTTATACTGCGATATTGTTTGTAATATTACATGTAATATAAAATATATCATCATTCTATTGTTATATTGTATTTGTATTATATTGTATGACAATATTAAGCAGAACTGTATAATAATCAACAAGAAATGCAATGTAAATGCATCAAAATCAGAATATATTACCTACCACCCGTCTCATAATTCATAGGAGCCTCCCATAAGTCCAAAATTAGGATCCCAATGTAAATGTAAATAGAAAAACAGCCAAAATGTTCAATTGAGGTCGAATGCAGGCAGCGCGGCCTGGGCAAACTTCGGCCCTCCCTCCCTCTAGGTGTTTTGGACTCCAACTCCCACAACTCCTCACAGCCTCAGGCCCCTCAGGTCTAGGCAGAAATAGAGCCGAAGAAAGGAAGGAGGGAGAGAAGAGGTCACAGAGGAGGAGGAAAGCCCTTCATTCATTCCTTCACTTACACTTCCGTCACTGATTCTTTTCTCCTTCCCTGCCAACGCGCGCGCGCAGCAGAGACAAAGGGAGAGGGGAAGCACTCCCTGCCTGCCCAATAGGGAGTGCTTTGCTTACAGGCTTCTGCGCAAGGGAGCTAGTGGGCATGCACTGAGGTTTTCGCGCATGTGCAGTTGCTCCTGCACTGAAGTTCAGCTCCAGAGCAACTGCGCCTGCGTGAAAACCTCCGCGCGTGCCCAGAAGCGGCGTCGGAGCGCACAAGGCCGGGGGCAGCTGCAGCACTGTCTGAGGAACATCGGCAGGGCCAGGATGGCGCCCATGCGGCCAGGATGGCGCCCCCTTCCCAGATGGCGCCCTAGGCGGCCGCCTACTTGGCCTATCTTGTAGGACCGCCCCTGCGCCCGGGCCATGGGACAGAGACGGTTCTGGTGGCTATTACAGATGCACTTCATTGTCAGCTTGTCAGGTGGGTCGGCATTCCTGATACTCCTTGATCTTACGGCTGCATTCGACACTGTTGACCATGACCTGCTGATCCATCGACTCACCATGGCGGGAGTTCGTGGTCGGGCTCTCAGTTGGTTTGACACATTTCTTCGAGGCCGGTCTCAATGTGTCGAGTACCTAGCTCGAACCTCTGACATATCTGCCCTCTCATGTGGGTTGCCTAAGGGAGTAATTCTCTCCCCCCTTCCTCTTCAACGTCTACGTGAGACCTCTTGCCAGCCTTGTGCAGAGCGTTGGTCTGGAGTGCCACCAATACGCAGATGATACCAGCTGCTTTTACGGCTGGAGCCTGGAGTCACCTCAATACCGGACAATTTCACCTTATGTCTTGAGGCTGTATCGAGATGGCTGCCAGGCTACTTGCAAAAACACCTTTGAGATGCCACATAACTCCAACTCTGTGACACTTGCAGTGGCTTCCAATGGAATTCCGGGCCCTGTTTAAGTTGTTGGTTCTGACCTTTAAGGCGCTTTATGGTCAGGGGCCAGCATATCTCAGGGACCACCTCTCCCCTCCTTGCCGCCAGTGATCGCCACGACTCCTCCAACTAAACTCACTGTATGTTCCAGGCCCCAGGGAAGCACGTCTTGAGAGCACAAGACGCAGGGCCTTCTCCACCTCTGCCCCTGTCTTGTGGAACTCCTTGCCTCCCCACTTGAGGGCCATGCGTGACCTGCGACGCTTTGCTCAGGCACTCAAGACCTGGCTTTTTAGCAGAGCTTTTAATGTCTAATGCAGTCTATTTGGTATTGTGTTTTATGTAAATCGCCTGGAGCATTTTAATGGAGGGCGATTAACAAGTGAGAAACTGATGACAATGACGATATAATGCAGTCTGAACTCAATTGTAATCAAGCCTTTAGCCAAGGGAGTGGTTTAGAGGTCCCCCCCCCCCAATTTTTCAGGTAAAAAAATCCTGGTTTACTCATTAATTTTAACTGGTTAACCAAATCCCTATGCCAAGTATATGAGAACCCCTCCCCCCAAGAACTGCAAACACTATCTAAACCAAATTTGGATTATTCACACTATCAGTACCTACCTTTCTACCCATTTGCATTGCAATAGCAGCAACGGCCGATATACTGGAAGCAACCAAGTTGGTCTACCACAGTGGTTCTTCACCTGTGGGCTGTGGACCATCAGTGGACCACCAGGACGGAAATCTGGTCTGCCAGCCTCCTCCTTCTATATTTATTTTATTTCCGCTCCTTTCATGCCATTTGCCACTCCTTCCCTGTCGCTGACCATGACATATGTTCTATACCAAAACCTAGAGCTGATGTGATCGATCCAATGCAATTTTCTGAATCAGCACGCCAAACCAGCACTCCCCCAGTCAGTAAATCAGAAGACACTTCTTGGGAGGAGAGCAATGCGGTCACTTAGGGGTGGAGCTGTGTCTTGGCTCCAAACCTGGTGTCACCACCCTTAACTCCTCCCTTTTCCGGAGTTTACCTAAGGGGCTGGACGTCCTCTCTGCCTCCATTCCAGATAACCCACAGACATAGCAAGGCAGAATCTAACCTTGCGGGGACAAAGCATCTTAAGTTCACCTACTAGGCCTAACCTTCGTCCTCAACCAAGCCTGCAGGACAAAGGAGAATCCGTTCTCAACATAGACTGTGGATTTTGGGGCTTATACAAGACCTCACGAGCCTACAAGCCGGAGAGCAACAGGAGCGTGGAACTACGAAAGACGCCATCACTCTGCAAACAGAGGCAAGTGATTGAAATCCCAAGGACTCCCTTTTGCAACCAACTAAGTGTTTTTGGGCCACCAGTTGTTTTTCACTGGTTGTTATTCAATAAACCTTGTTTGAATTCACTATTTTTGAGTCTAGCACTCATTCTTAAAGCTATTTCCAGGTCTCCCTGTATGTGGGAGACCATCAGGGTCATAGCTTGCATGTCCATCCCTTTAAAGCCTATTTTTTTCAGCCCTGAAGGCAGAAGACGGGCACTTGAACACAGCCAGTGCAAAGTAAGCGGCAAGAAGATAAAGGTGTCGGAAAACACCAAGCGAAGGCTGGCAGACACGTAAACAAGGCCGACAGAAGAGGTGCGGGCCCGATCCGTTTCGCCAATACTGGCTTTCTCATGGCATTATATATGGTACACAGTAAGACGCTGGCA
Source organism: Anolis apletophallus (assembly GCA_030556195.1). Classification (NCBI taxonomy): domain Eukaryota; kingdom Metazoa; phylum Chordata; class Lepidosauria; order Squamata; family Anolidae; genus Anolis; species Anolis apletophallus. The sequence continues at coordinate 46,940,701 of JARBWK010000013.1, forward strand.
TTCAACGTGCATATCAATAGTAATTACATGGATACAAGCATACATCACAAAGAACCTTCATGGACCATCAGTGCTGAAGAATTTGAAGAGGCACAAATGGAGGGCGAAAGGGAGAAAGGTGCCAAGAGGAAGGCACGTCAAGACAACCCTGACCGGGCCGTCTCCCACCTGGAAACCAATTGCCTCACTGTAGAACAACATGTGGCTCAAGAATAGGGCTCCTCAGTCATCTACGTATCCGCCACCAAGACACTACACTTGGAGGGCCATCATACTCAGACAACGAAGGATCGCCTAAGTAAGTAAAGTAAGTACTCCAAATTTGTCCATATGGTGGCTGGGACAGTGACACTATTTGTGATGGTTCCGTGTCCACAAACTTTGCTTTGTACATAAAATAATTTTTAAAACTTGAATAAAATGATATTTAAGCTATTTATATGAAGTGTCTATGAAGAAGAAATGAGTTTTGTGTTTAGATCAGGCCCGGATTACCCATAAGGCCACACTAGGCCATGGCCTATGAGCGCAGGCCTAGGGGAGCGCCAGATCAGGACCAAAAAAAAATTCAAACAAAACCGCAAAACTGCAAGAGGAAAGAAGGGAAGCCCCCGGGGCTGCTGCCGGCCATGCGCGGCACCCAGGAACATGGCAGAGGAGGCAGAGGTGCCCTCCTGTCATGCGTGCATGCCCAGCAGCGCCTTGGGGGGCGGGGCTTCCCTTCCTCCTCCTCCCTGCAACCAGTAACGGCGAGAAGGAGGAAGAGGCGGAGGAAGCCCCGCCTCCCGGGTGCTGCTGCGCATGCCCAGCAGCGCCCGGGGGTGGGGCTTCCCTTCCTCCTCCTCCCGGCAACCGGTTGCGGCAAGAAGGAGAAAGAGGCGGAGGAAGCCCTGCCCCCCGGGCACTGCCGCACATGCCCAGCACGCTTCCTCCTCCTCCCGCAACCAGTCGCGGCAAGAAGGAGAAAGAGGCGGAGGACCCTGCCCCGGGTGCTGCCACGCATGCCCAGCAGTTGGGACATTATTACCTTCCTCCTCCTCCCGCAACCGGTCGCGGCACGAAGGAGAAAGAGGCAGAACAAGCCTTGCTTCAGCGCTGCCACGCATGCCCAGCAGTGCCCGGGGTGGGGCTTCACTTCCTCCTCCTTGAATTCAATATGATGATAATATGAGGAGAAAGAGGCGGATATAGCCCTGCCCCCGGTGCTGCCACGCATGCCCAGCAGTGCCCGGGGTGGGGCTTCACTTCCTCCTCCTCCCGCAACCGGTCGCGGCATGAAGGAGAAAGACTTATATTGCCCCGGGCGCTGCCACGCATGCCCAGCAGTGCCCGGGGGTGGAACAGTTCCTCTCCTCCTCCCCGCAACCGGTCGGAACATGAAGGAGAAAGAGGCGGAGGAAGCCTTGCCTGGCGCTGCGTGCATGCCCAGCAGTGCCCGGGGGGGGGCTTCCTTCCTCCTCCTCCCCGCAACCGGTCGCGGCATGAAGGAGAAAGAGGCGGAGGAAGCCTTGCCCCCCGGGCGCTGCCACGCATGCCCAGCAGTGCCCCGGGGGTGGGGCTTCACTTCCTCCTCCTCCCCGCAACCGGTCGCGGCACGAAGGAGAAAGAGGCGGAGGAAGCCCCGCCCCCCAGGCACTGCCGCACATGCCCAGCAGCGCCCCGGGGGTGGGGCTTCGCTTCCTCCTCCTCCCCGCGACCGGTCGCGGCACGAAGGAGAAAGAGGCGGAGGAAGCCCTGCCCCCGGGCGCTGCCACGCATGCCCAGCAGCACCCCGGGGGCGGGGCTTCCAAAGTGTGGCCTAGGGCGCCAAAAAGCGTTAATCCGGGCGTGGTTTAGATTTGGGTCTCTTTTAAAAGAAATTCCATTATGCATGGAACTACGGGTCTTTGAACCCCCCACCAACCCACCCCGCAAAAAAACTGTCAAATAAGAACACTTGGTGGATATATTCCACTAGTAGTAGCAGCAGCAGCAGTCTTAGTACTTATGTTCTCCCATTGTTATATTGTGTAAGTCCGCCAGCCTCACCACATTAACTAACCAACTCGGTTCCATAATCAGGTTCAGTAATTCTTAGCATTAAATATGTAATTTTTTCCTTCTGTATTTTGCAAAACGTGAAATATGACTGCTCATTGTGTGCCCAGAGAGAAGGGGGAATGCTCCATTAAGTTCAACGCAGCTCCTCCATAAGATGCCATAATTATATGTATTTTTTTAAACTGCTAACTTCCAACTTGCAGATGCTAACAAAAGAAATAAGCTTTTAATCTAAACATAATTAATATGAATTACCTTCAAATATACCCTGGTTTTGCATCATTAAACTTAATTTTTGTTTTCCCTGATAATTGTGCTATCATTACCATTTAGGAGTGAACTTGGGGACCTTTCCTCTTATTATTTTTTTTACACCCTGGAGCAGAACAACCAAGGGATAAATGCCTATCTGTATGGTGTTTTACTTATGGACGCGAAGTTTTACTTATTGCCCCTGATTGGATGAAATGATGGCTTGGGGAAAAGAACAGTTTGTAATTCATTTTTCTGTAATAAAAGAGTAAGTGGTTACTTTGAGTGGAATTAGGATTTCTCTGAGGATGACGTAGAAATATGAATGTTTGAGGCCCTTTCTGAGAATTACGAATGCATAACCTAGGGCCTTATCTCGCCACTCTTTTACACCATGCTATTCCATTTGAACTTTCCTCCAGCAATTCTCGTGTTGGCAGCTGACTACACTATGTAACAAAATTTGGGAAAAAAATATTCCTGGTTATTTTGCGTTTCATTGTGCAGTACACACTTTGAAAGTAGTTGTTGTGACACCCCACGGGGCTGTTTTATATCTGTGTTATGTACCTGTTTGCCTTCGCCTGCAAGGCCTTTGTCCTCAGCCATGTGGACTGTGATGGGAGGAGTTGTGCCTGGCTCCAAACCTGGCATCACCACCCCAGGCCCAGATCAGGCCCTTTTGGTGCCCTAGGCCAGTGCTGTCCAACTTCTACCGGACCTAGGGCTGGACTTCCAGTCACTGATGACCTGGGGGCCGCTCCGCACCACTCCGGCCCGCCACGCCCCTGGCCACGCCCCGGCCCCTCCTCCTAAAGTGTCACGCCAGCCTCAGAAGTGGCGATTTCGCTTCTGAGGCAGGCGTGACCCTTTAGGAGGGAGGGCAAAGCCAAAGGGAGCCCTCCATGGCTTCGCCCTCCCTCCTAAAGTGTCACGCCAGCCTCCTCCTCTGTTCTGCCTCTCCCTCCGGTGCACCGATCAGTGTGCCGGGAGGAGAGGCAGAACGGAGAGGGCGTGCCTAAAGAGGAGGAAGGGAAGCGCTTCCCTTCCTCCCTTTAGGCACGCCGCCTCCTCCCTCCCCCTGGCAGTCCCGATTGGTGCGCCGGGGGGGAGAGGCGGGACGGAGGAGGAGGAAGGGAGCCTCACTTCCTCCTCTTTAGGCCCGCCTTTAGGCCCCTGGCGTTCCCGATTGGTGCGCCGGGGGGAGAGGCGGGACAGAGGAGGAGGAAGGGAGCGGGTGGGGCTGGGTGACGTCAGGCTCGGCACCGGCGCCACGCCTGATGTCACCCAGCCCCGCCCCCAGAGATCGATTTTTAAAAAAATATTTTAAAAAATATATTAATTTTTGCAGGGTAGGCGGGGGCCGTAGGGAAGGGGCTGGGGGGGGGGCTGTATATGGCCCCGGGCCGCCAGTTGGACAGCCTTGCCCTAGGCCAAAGGCTCTGCCCCGCCCCGGCTCCACCCGCCCCACCCCGGCTCCGCCCCGCCCGCCCCTCCCTGGCTCCGGCTCTGGCCGCCCCCCCGGCTCCGCCCCGCCTCCTCATCAGTGCGAGGAGGAGGAAGAGCCCCACCCCGGAGCCGATCACGAGGCCTCCCAAGGCTCCTCCCTCCTTCCTTCCTAAAGCCACCATGCCGGCTTGAGAAGAGGCCGAAATGGCCCTTTTCAGGCCGTCATGAGTCATGACGGCTTTAGGAGGGACGGAGGAGCTGTGGGGAGGCCCCGCATCGGCTCCGGAGGTGGGGCTTTCCTTCCTCCTCCTTGTGCCAGCGAGGAGGCGGAGCGGAGCTGGGGGCGGGGCGGAGCCGAGGGTGGGGCAGAGGTGAGGGGAGCAGAGCAAAGGGGGTGGCGGCCGTGGATGGCGCTTACGCCGCCGCGCGCATGTGCCCTTTAAAAAATTTTGGAATTTTTTTTTACTTTTTGGGGGGTCCGGACCTGCTGCCCCCCCAAAGGTGTTGCCCTAGGCCATGGCCTAGGGTGGCCTTATGGGTAATCCAGGCCTGCACCACACTGAATAACAGACAATGGAAAATGGATTATGGCATTTCCAGTACCTTCACTCACTTCCAGAGACAACTATGAACCACACCAATGACTGATCAAGTCCACATTTGGCACACAGAATTCCCATGACCCACTCTACATACTGGTGTGGTTTGGGGGAGCATAGAAATCGACAATGGGACATGCATATGGGAGTAGTACTTCACCGGTATCTACTGAACCCTGCTGACATTGGATCTAGACTCAATTTGGATCACAGGCAACCAATGCCTTTCTCAAATAACCCGGGCACCGCCGGGTCCCCAAGCTAGTAAATAATAAAGATTGAACTGCAAAGACTCTGACACAACCCAGTCAAGGTGGTCCCAGTGGTGATCGGCAAACTGGGTGCAGTGCCTAAAGACCTGTAAAAAAAACCCCGGCATTGACAAAATTACCACCTGTCGGCTGCAAAAGGCCACCCTACTCGGATCTGCATGCATTATTTGCTGATACATCACACAGTCCTAGGCACTTGGGAAGTGTCCGACATGTGATCCAATACGAAAGCGAGCATAGCGAACTTGTTTGCTGTGTACTAATCTCATTGTGTATCACAGTGTTTCTCAACCAGTGTGCCGGGGCACACTAGTGTGCCGTGAGTGATCATCAGGTGTGCCGTGGGAATTGGAACCTCCAGGAGCGGAGGGGGGAGAGTCTAGGGTGTTGAAGTATAAAAACCCTAAGAAACCTACCTCGATAAAGGCACAAAATTACAAACACCCCCCCTCCCCACCCGTTGTCAACTTGGTCTCTCCCTCTCCATGCATTGGGAAGGCCCGCCTCCCTTTCCCCAAGTAGAGACCTCCTCTTGCCTCCTGGGGGTTCTGTGTGGGAAGTTTGGCCCAGTTCTGTCATTGGTGGGGTTCAGAATGCTCTTTGATGGTAGGGGAACTATAAATCCCAGCAACTACAACTCCCAAATGTCGAGGTCTATTTCCCCTGAACTCCACCTGTGTTCACATTTGGGCATATTGAGTATTCATGCCAAGTTTGGTCCTGATCCAACATTGTTTGAGTCCACAGTGCTCTCTGGATATAGGTGAACTACAACTCCAAAACTCAAGCTCAATGCCCACCAAACTCTTTTAGCATTTTATCTTGCTTATGGGAGTTCTGTGTGGGAAGTTTGTGTTGTTCTGCCATTCCTGCTAGGATATCTATGTTGTGTTCATCAAAACAGGCCCAGGTTTCGCGCTGAGTGTATAAATACATTTAAGAACATATTAACTATACGTATGACTGTGTTCGAGTGTCATTTTGTGTCATTTCTGTTGGTGGTGTGCCCCAGGATTTTGTAAATGTAAAAAGTGTGCCGCGGCTCAAAAAAGGTTGGGAAACACTGGTGTATCAAATAATAATAATAATAATGATGATAATCAAAGCTTTAAAAGCTGCGTTCTTTTTCTTGTGGCTCCAAGAAGATATTCCGTTAAAGGAATTGAGTTTTTCTCCAAGTCCTCTTCGTTATTTTCTTCTCAGGACTCCTTAGGAAAGGGAGGAGTATTACCAACCAATGGTGTTTTGCAAACTATCATGCTGGATTTGCATGTGATGGGTGTACTGGCAGCTACAACACCCGGCCATTATGAGAGCCTTTCACCAGAACAAACTATCACATGGATGTCCTGACAAGAGGGTTCCACTTGCAGAAATAAATTAAGTCAGGAGAGCTCCCTCTCCCCTCCTCTCTTCTTTCATTCTGTCGTCTTCTTTTCTAATTTTCCCTGTGTCTCTCCCTCATTCATCATTTTCTCATTCCCTCTGTCTCGCGCACATATAGCAAGTCAGCTAATGGAGTCAGGCAATAATTCAGACGGGCTTGACAGCAGCCATAATTTCAATAAATAATTATGAGACGTCATTTTGCCGCTTTCTTGTGGTCTCATCGCCAGGTTTTCCTGGTTTATTAGAAAAAAAAGATTCCGCAACACTTAACAGGACTGCCTTGGCAGGCGTACCGACAAGGGTGTGTATAGGTGTTTTTTGGTAACAGGCACATATGTGTGTGTGTATTTTAAAAAACCCTCATCCATTCTCCTTAATTAAAACTAAACTATTTGTTTATTTGTTTTCAGCTCGTTCTGAAAATGGAAGGCCGGCCGGACTCCGTACCTTCTTGTTTCCAACAGTGCCATGAAGCCGTTACTGGTTGGCTGCGTGTTAGTAGATTGAGGGTGAATCCAGCAAAGACGGAGATACTGTGGCTGGGCCGCCCGGTGTGTGGGGAGGCCTGACTGCCTAGCTTGGATGGCGAGGCATTATGCCCGACATCCTCAGTTAAGAGCCTTGGGGTCGTTTCTGACCCATTGCCCAGGTCTCCAGCGTCAGCAAAACCGCCTTTTTCCATCTGTGGCAAGCTAGGCGTCTGGCCCCCTACCTATCCAGAGATGACCTGGCCACCATGTTCCAAGCCATGCTCATCTCGAGACTGGACTACTGTAACGCCCTTAACATCGGCCTGCCCTTGACAGTGATCCAGAAACTTAAGCTCGTCCAGAATGCCGCTGCCCGACTTCTCACTGGGGCTTCAGTGAGTTGTCACATAACTCCCCTCCTTCAGCAGCTTCATTGGCTTCCGGTCGAGCACCGGATCACCTTCAAGGTGATGGTGTTAACTTTCAAGGCCTTGCATGGTCTGGGGCTGCTGTATCTGAGGGACCGTCTCCTCCCCTACCAACCCCAGAGGTCACTTCGTTCCAAACAAATAAACCTCCTTGAAGTACCGACCTTCAAAGCAATCCGTCTTACATCGACCCAGCGCAGAGCCTTTTCTGTAGTGGCGCCGTCAATATGGAACACTCTTCCTAGCGATGTACGCGCCGTGCAGGACCTTCTCTCCTTCCGCAAGGCCTGCAAGACTCACCTTTTCTGGCTAGCCTTTGATTGCTAGGCCAGAAATCTTTTTTTAAGCTAGTTTAATATGTTTGATTTTACCTCTGTGTGTTTTACCTGATTGTAAGCCGCTCTGAGCCCTCGGGGAGTGGCGGCGTACAAGTCCAAATAATAAATAAATAAATAAGCTCACATTCATTTTGAATACTCTTGTGTGTCCTTTGATTAGTCTTCCGGCATTTCTTTGAAGTGGTATGAATAAGGGTTGGGCTGGGATTTGGATGATTCAGTTGTGAACATCAATGGGTGACCTTGGACATCTCCTCCCCCCCCCCTATTTACTAGGCATGAGAAAAAAGTTATGAAAATTAAAAGAAATAGTAAGTGATTCGTATGTAATGGGACTTTCTGTTTATACGCATCACGGCAGCTAACCAGGAAGTAGACTTTCTTTACGGTCCTTGAGGCCAACAATTTGCGTAATGATCATAATTAATTCTTAATTATTGTACTACTCACTTCTCCCTGTCTTCTCATTTCCTTCCCCGCCTTCATTTGTCTTCTTCTTTTTCCCGCATTTCTATGGGGAACTGGAAGTGACGCTGCTGCTAGGCATTCTGGAAAGTGTAGTCCTCCACGCTTCTCCTCCCTCCCCCCCTCTGCTCTCTCTTCCTCATGGCGGCGGTGGTTTGGGGTCTTGAGGAAGAGCGGGCTGACTCACTTCCTTCTGGGCACCGCCTTGGTGCTGTTGGCCGGCTTGGGCTTGGCTTTCGGGCTCTTGTCTTCTGCGGGGACTCTCTGTCTTGCCCCACCGCATGGGCCAACTTCACACACACACACACACACACACACGTCTCCTCCTTTCTCTCCCTGCAGTCTCTCACATGCTTCTCTGCCCCCTCCTCTTTCCTGGTGGCTTCTCCCCCCTCCCTTCTCTTCCCCGTTGCTCTGTCTTACCCACCAGACGGGCCAACTTCACACACACACACACACGCTTCTCCTCCTTTCTCTTCCTGCACTCTCTCACATGCTTCTCTGCCCCCTCCTCTTTCCTGGTGGCTTCTCCCCCCTCCCTTCTCTTCCCCGTTGCTCTGTCTTGCCCCACCGCACGGGCCACCTTCAGCCCTCCAGGTGTTTTGGACTTCAACTCCCACCATTCCTCACAGCCTCAGGCCTCTTCCTTTTCCTCTCAGCCTGGGCAAACTTGGGCCCTCGCTCCCTCAGGATCGGGGGTGAGAGAGAGGCAGCGAGGAGCGAGGGGGGGGGGCTCCTCCTCCTTTTTTTGCTGCTTCCAAGAATAGAATACCCCCCTCCCTCCTTCCCTCCCTCCCTCCTTCCTATTTGGAGAGTCCCATCTAGAATTCAGTGTGATTTATTCAAGTTTTGGCCTACAACTCCCAGAAATCCCAGCCAATTTACCAGCTGTTAGGATTTCTGGGAGTTGTAGGCCAAAACCATCTGGAATGCGCATGCGCTGGCATACGAACTACTAACGAATTTCGTTAGTAATTAAGTTACATTTTAGAAATTTTTGGAAATTTTTTTGTAAGTCTTTCTATTACTAATCAAAAAAAATTCCCCCCATTAGATTTTCGATTTCCTATTTTTGGGTTCTAAACCATGCCTATTATTTACCCTTGAGCTCATAGGGGAAATATATAAAGGTGTCAAGTATTAAATGGAAATGGAACCAACAACAGGATGTTGCATATGTGTCTATTAGAAAAGGAAAGGCTTATTGAATCTGGTGACTTCCAGAGGTTTTGAACCATAAGGTTGTAGTCTGGCAAGCATCAAAGGGTTTTTCCAACTGTTCAGGGAACGAGGGGAATGATGGGTTTCAAAGTGAAGAGTTTGTGAGTGATCGGAGGGAATTACAGGCAGATGAGGCTGATGTTTGAGATCCTTCAGCTTGTTCCCAGGCAACAGGGGAAAATGAAAGTACCAATTGCCTGGAAAAGCGGTCTTGGGCCAATGGGGAGTTTTCAAGGGAAGTTAGATTAGGCCTGAGAATGCAGGGTGTGAAGAGTCAGCAAACTGGATTTTCTCAGAGGCTCGGAGATAAGACTGAGATGAGATCCAGGTGTGTGTGATATGATGTCATGAGTGGTTTGGAGGGCTTAAATTAGTGAGTTGTTTTCAGACCTTTCAGGGGAGACAACGTTGGTCTAGAAGACTGTTCTCTTGTGTCTGCTCTCAAGTTCTTGGTTCAAGTATTCTGTTCTTGTCTATGACAGTGCTTCATTGGAGAGTTTGCCTTGGGAAAGTTCCTGTTTTCATGTTCATGGATTTATGATTGGAGTACTGTTGTGGATACTGGTTTCATTGACTTTATGTTCTTTGTCATTTTTGGATTACTATTATTTTGATTTTCTATTCTACTGACCCTTTTTGGAATTGCTCTTTCCCAGGCCCGGATTAAGTCTTTTTGGCGCCTTAGGCCAAAGGCTCCGCCTCTGCCCTGCCCCGCCCCCACAGCCCCGCCCCTGCCCATGGCTCTGCCCCTGTGGCTCCGCCCCACCTGTGGCCCGTCCCCGCGGCTCCGCCCCATACCCCCGCTGCTCCGTCTCCGCCCGCGGCTCCGCCTCTTCCTCCTCGCCAGTGCGAGGAGGAGGAAGGAAAGCCCCACCCCTGGAGCCAATGCCGCGCATGCGAGGCAGCGGCCCCGAGGGCGGGGCTTCCCACCACCGCCTCCTCCTCCTCCTCCCGCGTCCGGAAAATGGCCGCAGGGAGAGGAGGAAGAAGGGAAGCCGTGCCCCGGGGCCGCTGGCGGGCATGCGCGTCAGGAGCCAGAGGCCCTGTGATGCAGCTCCCCTCCACTCCTCGCTCGCCCCTCCTTCCTTCCTTGAGTGAAGGAAGGAAGGAAGGGCGAGCGAGGAGGAGCAAGTGGCGGAGCGGAGGGGCGATGCGTCAGAGGCCCGGCTGTGATGCGTCGCTCCTCCACTCCGCCTCTTGCTCCTTGCTCGCCCCTCCTTCTCCCTTTCCTTCACTCAAGGAAGGAAGGAGGGGCAAGCGAGGAGTAAGAGGCGGAGTGGAGGGGAGCTGCGTCACAGGGCCTAGGGGCCTATGGCGCTCCGTGCGCAGGCGCAGAAGCACCCGAAAAATTGACCTTTTTTAAAAAATTTGGGGGGTCCGGATCTGCTGCCCCCCATGGCTGCCACCCTAGGCCATGGCCTAGGGTGGCCTTATGGGTAATCCGGGCCTGCTCTTTCCCCTTGTTTATCTACTTTCTTTAATATTTTTTTAGATTGATTTACTGGACTCTGTGCTGGGTAAAAGGGTGTTTCAGTGCTACAGTACAACACATAACTTATGTTAGCTCCAGACTGACAGGGAAGATGGGAGCTGGCAAAGAAGCACCATATGTCCACCAGGTTTGGGGGTGGTAGTGGTGGTGGTGGTTGTAACAGGATGCAATAAACTTTATTATATTTATCACAGCTCTTTGAGTCCTATCTAGGGCAACTATGACTCACCTTTCACTTCTGCTACCTTTAGGAGCTATGGAGAAACAACAGTTGTAGGCAGCAGACACATGACAAAAAGGGTTTGGTATTTGTTTGCACATGTGGGGCCTGGCTGGATCCAGAAAATGGTGACTAATGAATTAGCTGCTCAGGAGGCTTTCCAGTTGACTCCCCCATTGCATGCCAGGAGACCAGCTGCCTACGCAGTGCGCTTTCCCTCTCATGCTCTCCCCAACCTCATCTTTCAAGAAGAGCCAAGTAGACGCTGATATGGGACATGGCATATTAAATTAAATGACTCATACAACTTCTATAAGATGGATGCGAACACCTGTCCACTGGGAAGGCAATGCCAAGCCACGGCCTCACACCATCCATTGTGTGGGACCCATGGATAAATTTACACAGCTTTTGTCAGGTTTGACTGCTTGCCAGCTACATTGAATTGTCTTTTCTTTGGGGGGCTTTTAGGGAAGGGTCATAATTCATTCAAGGGTGTTATGCGACCATTAACTTTGCCCCATTGGATTTTGAATTTCTCAAATTGTTGGGCACATTGGTGGCCAGTTGTATTTCCCACATGTTATGTTAGTTTGAATCACTGCATTGTAATCCTTGTCTCAACTGATTCCTTCTCCTCCCCTTGCCATAATTTATTATTTATCAGTTTAAACATCTAATTTATTTATTTATTTATTTATTTATTTATTTATTTATTACGGCTTGTTAGTCGCCCCTTCCAATAAGCTTGGGGCGAGCTTACATGTTGGCTCCAAAACCATAAAAACACTATAAAAACAATGGACCGAAGTCCACACATTAAAATTATATGGACACCTACACTCAGAGATAACTCTTATGGCCTACATTACGTAGTGGGTGGCCTGGAGTTATTTACCGACCGAACGCCTGTACAAATAGGTGGGTTTTACAGGCCTTATGGAAGGCTAACAGATTGGACTGTGCTCGAATTGTGGGGGGAAGAGCGTTCCATAAAGCTGGCGCGATGGCACTAAAAGCCCTCTTCCGCGTAGACGACAGGTGGATGGATTGGCAGCTTGGTACCACAAGGAGGTTCAAGGACTCAGATCGCAGTGGTCTTAGGGGACTGTATTGGGAGAGGCGGTCCCTTAAGTACACTGGCCCCAGACCATTCAAGGCCTTAACGGTCAACACCAACACCTTGAAGGTGATCCGGTGCTCTATTGGAAGCCAGTGCAGTTCGCGCAGAACCGGCGTAATGTGGCAGCGAGATGGAAGGCTTGCCACCAGCCGAGCTGCAGCGTTCTGCACCAGCTTGAGCTTCCGGATCACCGACAAAGGAAGGCTCTAAAGAGAGCATTACAGTAGTCCAATCTTAAGATGACCGTGGCTTGGATCACTGTGGCTAGGTCATGACGGGACAGGTAGGGAGCCAGCTTCCTCGCCTGCCGGATGTAGTTGAAGACTACTCCACTGACGATGTAGATATGCTTCTCCATTGACAGTTGGGAGTCAAGTGTGACTCCCAGACTTTTGACAGATGGAGACGGGCGAAGCGTCACCCTGTCCAGGGTTGGGAGCTGGATCTCTCCCGTACCCGGACAACTCAGCCACAGGATCTCTGTCTTTGCCAGATTCTTACCATTCTTACCATTCCTCCATTGGAGTCAAGGTGGCATACTTGACAATTCCTCTTTGAAAAAGGGATGGCATGGAAATATACATATGTATTAGCCAACTGGTATATTTTTAAAAGTGTACATCACAAATGTGTATACTTAGAAATAAATGTATACAGATGTATACAAGTTTTCTCATGGTATGGGAGTTACAATAAGATAAACATTAGCAGGGATAGGCAGCTGTGGGTGGCAAAATCCTGGAAAGCTGAAAACCTACCACAAACAAAAAAACATCAAGATGCCCAAAAGTAGATGGAAATGCTTTCCCGTAGCCCCTAGAACAGTGGTTCTCAATCTGTGGGTCTCCAGAAGTTTTGGCCTTCAACTACCACTTTTCCTCTCCATACAGAGACTCAATCCTGGGCTTCTGGACATTATTAGATGACAAAGACCCCAAGCTGCTAGATGTCACAGCTAATAGAGAGGACTCCCAATCAGAGGCAGCCCAAGGTAATTTTAAATGGTAGGTGAAAATTATTTTGGCGCCACCCCCCAAAAGAAAACCAAATCTGGAGAAGGCTCGAAGGCGGAGTTACCAGCTGGCATGGAGGCGGAGTTTCCAGCATGCGAAGAGGATCCACCCATGCTGAAAACGCCGACTTCGCACCAGCTGGTAACACCGCCTCCGCATCTGCTGGAAACACAGTGAAGGCATAGTTTCCAGCCAGCGCGGAGGCAGAGTTTCCAGCCAGCGCGGAGGCAGAGTTTCCAGTCAGCGCAGAGGCAGAGTTTCCAACCGGCACAGAGGCAGAGTTTCCAACCAGCACAGAGGCAGAATTTCCAGTCAGCGCAGAGGCAGACTTTCCAACCGGCACAGAGGCAGAGTTTCCAGTCAGCGCAGAGGCAGAGTTTCCAGGCGGCACGGAGGCAGAGTTTCCAGCCAGCGCGGAGGCAGAGTTTCCAGGCGGCGCGGAGGCAGAGTTTCCAACCGGCACAGAGGCAGAGTTTCCAGTCAGCGTAGAGGCAGAGTTTCCAACCGGCACAGAGGCAGAGTTTCCAACTAGCACAGAGGCAGAATTTCCAGTCAGTGCAGAGGCAGAGATTCCAACCGGCACAGAGGCAGAGTTTCCAGCCTGCGTGGAGGCAGAGTTTCCAGCGAGCGAGGAGGTTCCACACATGCTGAAAACTCCGACTCCGCGCCTGCTGGAAACACAGCTGAGGCAGAGTTTCCAGCCTGCGTGGAGGCAGAGTTTCCAGCGAGCGAGGAGGTTCCACGCATGCTGAAAACGCTGACTTCGCACCAGCTGGTAACACCACCTCCGCGTCTGCTGGAAACACAGTGAAGGCATAGTTTCCAGCCAGCGCGGAGGCAGAATTTCCAGCCGGCGCAGAGGCAGAGTTTCCAACCAGCACAGAGGCAGAGTTTCCAGGCGGCACGGAGGCAGAGTTTCCAGCCAGCGCGGAGGCAGAGTTTCCAGGCGGCGCGGAGGCAGAGTTTCCAACCAGCGCGGAGGCAGACAGATTTCCAGCGTGGAGACAGCGTGGAGACAGAATTTCCAGCCGGCGTGGAGACAGAATTTCCAGCCGGCGTGGAGACAGAATTTCCAGCCGGCGCGGAGGCAGAATTTCCAGCCGGCGCGGAGGCAGAATTTCCAGCCGGCGCGGAGGCAGAATTTCCAGCCGGCGTGGAGACAGAATTTCCAGCCGGCGTGGAGACAGAATTTCCAGCCGGCGTGGAGACAGAATTTCCAGCCGGCGTGGAGACAGAATTTCCAGCCGGCGTGGAGACAGAATTTCCAGCCGGCGTGGAGACAGAATTTCCAGCCGGCGTGGAGACAGAATTTCCAGCCGGCGTGGAGACAGAATTTCCAGCCGGCGTGGAGACAGAATTTCCAGCCAGCGCGGAGACAGAATTTCCAGCCAGCGCGGAGGCAGAATTTCCAGCCGGCAGCGGTGCGCCCCTGCGGATCCAGCGCTCTCGGCGGGCACCTACTCCGCCGAGTGTGTTAATGCACCGCTGCTCCCAATAGCATTTCATGATAGTCTGGAGTTCTAATAGCATTTGGGAAACAAATGTTAGCAAACCACTGTTTTGCAAGATTCGTTTCTTTTTTTAAAAAAAAATTGATGTCATAAGGGCCTTCTACTTAATTCATTGATTTATTGATGTCTGTGATGAGCATGAATTAATACAATGTATATGTTGTCAATCTAAAACTTCATTGTTTTTTTAATGTTATGAGTCACTTTGCATCTCAATTAAAGAGGTAAAAGTAGGAGAGGATAATAAAATAATAGGAATTTGGGGATTGCATCTCGTCCCCAAGCCGATGTCAATACCCCTGTGATAATATGCTCAGTACATTTAGTGGGTAGCATTCTCCAAACCGCCTCCTGCTCTTTCAATTGTGAAACAGATGCTACAGTTGGAAAAACTTGGTAGGCTACAGCAAGCAACCCCACAACAATAAACGTCAAACCAAAACAAATGTAGCATTTATATGAACGTATACCCCACCAGGGTTACATTAGCATACCATAATCATTATCTATATCCATAATAGTCAGTAATTATTTTGGTGTCCAAATTTTGTAAAACTTGGTAGAAACAGCATCATTAGATAAGAGTAACGGCACAGTCTCCTGGCTCAGGAAAGCTTTGCTCCAATATAATGCAGAGTCCCAATCGGGAAGAAGGGTAATTATTAGAAGCGGTCTCAGTCGTCTTACTTTGAACCTCCTGTAACTAGCTGGATGTGTGTGGATGTGCTTTAAAACACATACATAAATTTAAGATTTCTGAAGAGAAGGTAAAAAAGCACCCTTCCTATTGTAGACACTCTTAGGAGGTCTGTATAATGTCTACCCATCTTCTACGACAGTGTTTCCCAACCAGTGTGCCATGGCACACTAGTGTGCCGTGAGCGATCATCACATGTGCCGTGGGAAATTGGAACCTCCAAGACCCTTTCTTCCCCCTCCTGCCGAACACTTTTTCTTCTCCACTCGGGCTCCCTTCTTCCCAGCCTTGCTCTGCTCACTTTGCCTCGCTTTGCTCGAGGGCGAGACTGCGCAGTAGCGCCCGCACGGGTCACGTCTTCCTCCCTCCCCCTCCCCTCCTGAACATGCTCACGCTGCCCCCTCGGATCAAAATAGTGTAGAAGAAAAAGTACGTGTTCGGCAGGAGGGAGGAAAAAGGGCGTGAAGGGGAAGGGGGAGGAAGAGGTCTCTATCGAAAGCTGGCATGGGCAAACTTGGACCTTCCAGGTGTTTTGAACTCCAACTCCAACCATTCCTAGCAGCCTCAGGCCCTTTTCCTTCTCCCCCTCAGCCACTTAAGCAGGAAAGGGCCTCAGGCTGTTAGGAATGGTGGGAGTTGAAGTCCAAAGCACCCAAAGGGCCGAAGTTTTCCCATGCCTGAATTAGTGGTGAGCCTCCTTCCAACATTGTGATTCTTGATAGAAAACAACAACATAACACAACATTGTTTGAGTCCACAGTGCTCTCTGGGTGTAGGTGAACTACAACTTCCAAACTTAAGGTCAATTCCCAAGCAAACCCTTTCAGTACTTTCTGTTGGTAATGAGAGTTCAATATGCCAAGTTTGGTTCAATTTCATTGTTGCAAGAGTTCAGGATGCTCTTTGATTGTGTGTTAACTATAAATCCCAGAAATGGTAACTCCCAAATGTCAAGGTCTATTTTTCCCAAACTCCATCTGTGTTCACATTTGGGCATATTGAGTATTCATGCCAAGTTTGGTCCTGATCAGGGGCGGCCCGGCCTAATTTGGGGGGGTACGCGAAGAAATTTTGTCGCCCCCCCCGCGCGTCACTCACCGCCGCCGCCACGCCCACACCGCCGCCGCCGCCACACCGCCACCCCGCCGCCAGCCCCATCGGCCGCGGCACACCTTCGCGGCGCACCTTTCTGCCGGCCGCGCATGCGCAGGAGCACCTACAGGCGCTATAGCCGATGGCGCTCTACGCGACCGCGTAGGTCACGGAATCGCTGGGGCCGCCCCTGGTCCTGATCCAACATTGTTTGAGTCCACAGTGCTCTCTGGATATAGGTGAACTACAACTCCAAACCCAAGGTCAATGCCCACCAAACTCTTATAGCATTTTCTCTTGGTTATGGGAGTTCTGTGTCGGAAGTTTGTGTCTTTCTGCCATTCCTGCCAGGTTATCTGTGTTGTGTTCATCGAAACAGGCCCAGGTTTCACACTGAGTGTATAAATACATTAAAAAACATATTAACTATATGTATTACTGTGTTAGAGTGTCATTTTGCGTCATTTTGGTTGGTGGTGTGCCCCAGGATTTGTAAATGTAAAAAATGTGCCACGACTCAAAAAAGGCTGAAAAACACTGTTCTACATACAGACACAATGTATGCAGAAGATAGTTAAACATCATTGGTGCCTCCTCCACTGTGGTTCCCTGTAGTCTTCCAACCCTTGCATCTCCCTCTAGATCAGGCATGGACAAGCATTCTAACTTGGGGGCCGCATGCTAAGAGGACTGGCTGCCCTGTGATAGAAGGAAGGAAGGAAGGGAGGAAGGGAGGAAGGAAGGAAGGGAGGGAGGAAGGAAGGAGGAAGGGAAGAGAGAAGGAAAGGACAAAAGGGAGAAAGAGGGGGAAGGAGGGAGGAAAGAGGGAAGGAAAGAAAGACAAAAGGGAAAGAAGGAAGGATGAAATAGTGGAAGTGAAGTAAGGAAGGAAGGGAAGGAAGGAAGGAAGAGAAGGAAGGAAGGGATGAAGAGAAGGATGGAAGGAAGGTAAGAGGATAAAGGAAAGAGAGAAGGAAAGAAAGACAAAAGGGAAGGAGGGAAGGAAGGATAGAAGGGAGGAAGGAAAAGAAGGATAAAAGAAAGATAGAAGGAAAGAAAGACAAAAGGGAAGGGGGAAGGAAGGAAGAATGGAAGGAAGGAAAAGAAGGATAAAGGAAAGAGAGAAGGAAAGAAAGACAAAAGGGAAGGAGGGAAGGAAGGAAGAATGGAAGGAAGGAAAAGAAGGATAAAGGAAAGAGAAGGAAAGAAAGACAAAAGGGAAGAAAAGAAGGAGAAAGAGGTAGAGGGGGATGAAAGAGGGAAGAAAGGACGAAAGGGTGGAAAGGTAGGATGGAAAGAGAAAGAAAGAGGAAAATGAGGGAGGGAGGTAAGAAGGAAGGAAAGAGAGAAGGAAAGGAGGAGAAAGGGAAGGAGGGACAAAAGAGGGATGGAAGGAAAGACAAAAGGGAAGGAAGGATGAAACGGTAGAAGGGAAGGAAAGAAAAAGAGAAGGAAGGAAGGGATGAAGAAAAGGATGGATGGAAGGAAGGGAAGGATAAAAGAAAGAGAGAAGGAAAGAAAGGCAAAAGGGAAGGAAGGAAGGAAGGAGTAAGAGGAAGGGAAGGGGGAAGGAAGGGTGGAAGGGTAGGATGGAAGGAGAAAGAGGGAGGGAAGGGAGGGGGTAAAGAGGAAGGAACGAAAGACAAAAGGGTGGAAAGAAAGGATGGAAGGGAAGAAGAAAGGACGAAAGGAAGGATAGGATGGTGAGAGAGAGGAGGGCCTGAGAAAAGAGCCCAAGGGGCCGCATCCCAGGCCCGGATTACCCATAAGGCCAACCTAGGCCATGGCCTAGGGGCGCTAGCCGGGGGGGGGGGGCGCAGATCACAGACCAAAAAAATAATAATGTTGAAACAAATAAAAATGCAACGCGTTTTTCCCACCCTCCCTCGGCCTCGCCCATAGATGTCTATGAGAGCGGGCCCTGTCCTGAAGACTACACTTCCCGCACCTCTCTCCGCTTCTGTCTCCCTCCCTGCAGGAGAATGACTACACCTCCCGGCATGCTCTCCAAGGGCTGCAGTGGGGCCGGGCCAATGGGAGGCAGCGAGGGCGGAGCCAGGGGCGTGACCGGGCGATGGAGAGAGAGAGAGAGCGGACTCGCGGGGATGGCGGAGGGCGCCGAGGAGGGTTCACCCTTCCAGCTGGGCAGGCCGCGCTTTGAGCAGGTAAGCGCCGGGGTGCCGCGCGATGGGGACCGGGAAGGCCCCGCCAGAGATGGAGTCGCTCCCTCAGGGAGCCCACGTTCTTGCCTCAGGTGGCCCCCATCCCGTCCCCTCATTGGCCCTGCCGAGTGTCACTCTCCCATTTGAATTCCCGCCCTTGGGAAAGCGCTTCTGTGATTGGCTCCCGCTTCCCTTGACTCCTCTTTGGGGGTGGTGCTTCTGTCTTAGCGTCCTGAGTTCGAGTCCCGCTTCAGGCAGAAAACGTGACTGTGGAACTCCCTGCCACTGCATTGGGATGGCATTTTTAGAAATGGGCCCGAGCATGGCGCTGCTGCAGGTGGGTCCAGCCCAGGCGCCCCGCGGATACACCTGCGCGGATACACCTGGCGCGGGTTGTTGTTAATTTATTTGGATATTACTGATCAACTGAAATGTATTGGGCTACCTGAGTGAATTTGAGGTAAGTTGTATGATATGATTTATTTTTAGTGTGGGTCTGAGTGATGTGGGAGGGGGGGGGGGTGCGGTAGAGGTTGGTTTAAAGGGGGCGTAATTCCAAAGTCGCCCATTCAGAAGCAGCCCTGCAGCGCCTCACATCCTGCTTTGCAACAGCTGCAGAGATGTTTGGGCTGGAAGTCAGCCTGAAGAAAACAGAAGTCCTCTACCAGCCCGCACCACAGGAAGAACACCATGATCCCCACGTCAGCATAGACGAATCTGTGCTTAAATCCATTCAGCAGTTCACCTACCTGGGAAGCATCATCTCTTCAGACGCCAAGATTGATAAAGAGATAGATCACAGATTATCAAAGGCATAGAGTGCATTGGGAAGGCTTCACAAAAGAGTCTGGAGCAACAAGCACCTGAGGCAAAGCACCAAAAATGTGTCTGTTCTCCTCTATGGACAGCTATCGTACTGTCTGTTCTCCTCTATGGGTCTGAAACATGGGTCACCTATCACCAACACCTACGACTCCTCGACCGCTTTCATCAGCGCTGTCTTCGCACAATCCTAAATATACACTGGACCGACTATGTGACTAATGTTGCTGTCCTTGAACAAGCAGGGATCACCAGCATTGAGGCCATGCTATTGAGAACACAGTTGTGCTGGGCAGGGCACGTCTCTAGGATGGAGGAGCACCACCTCCCAAAGATACTACTCTATGGTGAACTCGCCACGGGTCAGTGCAAGAGAGGTGCCCCCAAAAAGAGATACAAGGACTCCCTGAAACAACATCTCAGGCTCAGCCAGATTGATCACCAACAATGGTCCACCCTGGCCTCACATCGGGAGGCATGGAGACGCACTATCCACAATGCTGCGGCCTCTTTCGAGAAGACACGCCGAATGGGTCTCGAAGAGAAACGACAACGCGGAAAGAACCGCAACTTGGAAACAACATCACCCAAGGAGACTTTCTGCTGTGCTTTTAAAGGAGAAATTGATGCTTTTAGCAGAGATAAGGTCAGGAGAAAGTGCTGCACAAGCAAGGGCTTTAGAATAGCGGGGTAGCTTGCCAAGTAATGATGACGAGAACAAGCTACTCTGATTGGTACAAAGGCACAAGCAGTGATTAGCTAAAGAACATCATGTGCCTCTTCAATACAAAGGCGGCCCTGATTGGCCCGAGTCCCAGCTAACGTGCGTTTGTTTACAATGTTCCTGAATGGCTAGATAATGCGCATGGCAAGTGAAAGCTTCTTCCTCTGCAGGCCAGGGAAGGAGAACGGCGGAGAATTGAAACATTTTGGGAACGCACTGTATCAGAGCTGATAACACACTGTGGGAATCAGAATTAATACCTACGAAATGCTTTTTAACAAATAGGAGAGAGATGCTAGAGAATGCTTTGTTTAATTGGGTAATAAAATGAGTTCATGAATGCTAGCCACTAGCAAGGTATGAAGGAGGGCGGGACAACTGGGTTTGTCGCCATTGTCTGTATATATTCTGAATGCTTAGATTGTTCAGGGCACTTGCCCTCTAGCAGCTAGTTCTGCCGGGAAGGTCCCGTCAGCTGATGTGCAAATAAAGTTTGGCTTCATTGAACCGCAGTAAGAATTGTCACGTTCTCCGTCCTTGCATCCGCACGAAGCGCCGCCTGAAGTCACAGGTATTGCCTAAGGAGTTTTGGGACTCCGAATTACTGCTACACTTTCTGCAACCGAATTTGCCTATCTCAGATTGGCCTTTTTAGTCATCAATGCGCTTGTAAAAAGCATGGGATGAGTCCTTCCTGAATCTTCGTTCGTGAAGCTGCCACTATGAATTCCAAAGTGTGGCCTAGGGCTTAAAAAAGGTGTTAATCCGGGCCTGCCGCATCCAGCCCCNGGGCCTGGGCGTACCCAAACCCACTCTAGATTTTTAAAAAAACAATGGTCCCTCCCAAACGCATAGACTTCCCTTCCACAAAATGGCTACTGATAATAATGAACCCAGACACTTTTATTATCATTATTAATTAGCACTTTCAAGCAATGGAATTAAATCAATATGGTGGACTGAAACTAATTTTAACAAGCCATTGAGATCAATCATTGGGACTTTTATCTACATAAATGCCACTAAACTCGGCTCGTTAGTGTAACATTAGCTGGGAAGAGAGGGTGGGGGGAGAGAAAGGGAAGACTGGCGGGGTTTTAATTAGGGAGACATAAACCGTGCCATGATTTTTCTTCTTTGATTTGCTTTTAATCTCATCTGCAAGTTCTGCCAGTGCCCTACTTGATGATTACTCCCTTCAAAGGCAACAGGGAAGCCAAGGAGAGGGGGAGCGCAAGGGGAAAGGAGGCGCTGGCAATGGCTCGGCTGGCTTCACTGGCTCTCCAGCACTTCCTTCATTTATATCGCTAATGGCTTCCAATTGCCAAGTGACCTTCGCTTCGTAATATCACACAAGAGAGGGAGGATCCGCTCTGAGTCCCATGGGGAAAGCAATATATATATATATACAGCAATATATAGCTTCAAACGGTGTTTCCCAACCTTTTTTGAGCCGCGGCACACTTTTTACATTTACAAAATCCTGGGGCACATGTACGGCCATGTTCCGGAAGCATTCTCTCCTGACGTTTCGCCTGCATCTATGGCAGCCGTCCCTTGTTGTGATAGTCTTGAGAAGGAATAACTTTCTACAGCCAATGATGTAAGCCAGTGTTTTTCAACCTTTTTTGAGCTGCAGCACATTTTTTACATTAACAGAATCCTGGGGCACACCACCAACCAAAATGACACAAAATGACTCTCTTAACACAGTAATACATATAGTTTTTTAAAAAAATGTTTTTATTGAGTTTTTGTGATTATTTGAATACATATATGGAAAACATTAGGAGGGGAGGACAGGGTATAGGGGAGAGGGGGGGTGTTGGGAGGTCGGGGACAGGGTGGGTTTGAAAGGGGAGGTGTTATGACGTACTAGACATACTAACAGGTAGAATACATAAATACAGTTGACTTCCATTCGGGTCAAAAGTGGATTGTTTTTCCTTTTAGAGTTCTTTAGTCAGTTTTGGCTGATTTTCGGTTCTTTCCTATTGTTCTTCTGTGGTTATTTATTTGGTTAAATACCTCCCTTGGCTATGGGTAAACCTTTTAATCTTTTTTGTACATCTTTATTGGACTCCAGTCCGTTTTGCTTCTAGGCTGGCCGGTATTTTTACTCAGGAGGAATGTTAGGATGTCCATATCTTTTATATCAGATTATTTCTGGAGCCAGTCCTCTTGTTGTGGAATCCTGTCAGACTTCCATATTCTAGCAAATGCAACTCTTGCTGCCGTCGTCATGTAAGTGAAGAGTTTCTCAGTGTTCCTATCCATAACTCTTTCTTTGTCTGAGAGTCCCAATAAGTAATATTCCGGTTTCATTGGGTATTTTGCTTTCAAGATGTTTTGTGTGGTCTTATGTATCTCTCTCCAGTACTTTGTCGTGACTGGGCAGGACCACCACACATGGAAGTAGCTACCCACTTGTGTGTGGCACTTCCAACAGTTTGGATTGCTATTTTTGTACATTTTCCCGATTTTTTGGGGTGTCATGTGCCAGCGATGGAACATTTTAAGCCAGTTCTCTTTTAGCTCTGTTGCGTATGTGTACTTTATCTTTTTGTTGCAGATAAGTTGCCATTCATGCATTTTAATTTGTCTGCCGATGTTCTTAGCCCATTGGATCATGCAGTTTTTTATGAGTTCTTCTTCCGTGGCCCACTCTAATAATTTGCTGTAGATCTTTGTAATATTTTTTTTGTCTGCTCTAATGAGTTTATCCCAAAAATCTTCTTCTGTGTGGAATCCCTCTTCTTTGTCTATAATATATCTCTTTCTTAATTGGAGGTATTGGAGCCAGGTCGTATTCTCCAGAATTTGTTTTAATTCTTCTTGAGTTATAAGCTCCAAGGTTCCTTCTGACCTTTTCAGCAGGTTTTTGTATGTGGGCCAAATGGTCCATCCCTGGAGTCTCCGATGTTCTGCCTCCATTGGGGATATCCATAGTGGAGTCTTTGTGTAGAAGCGTCTTGCATATTTGTTCCATACGAGTATGAGGGCTGACCTTACGAAGTGGTTTCCGAAGTTTTTCTCCACCGATGTTTTTTTGTACCACAAGTAATACATATAGTTATTAATAACATAATTAACTGTGCATAAATACATTTAAAAACATATTAACTAACAGTAATACATATAGTTAATATGTTTTTAAATGTATTTATGCACTCAGTGTGAAACCTGGGCCTGTTTTGATGAACTCAACATAGATATCCTGGCAAAAACGGCAGAAAGATACCCACACAGAACTCCCATAACCAAGAGAAAATGCTATAAGAGTTGGACATTGACCTTGAGTTTTGGAGTTGTAGTTCACCTATATCCAAAGAGCGTTGTGGACTCAAACAATGTTGGATCAGGACCAAACTTGGCATGCATACGCAAAAATGCCCAAATAAAAATGCAGATGGAGTTCAGGGAAATAGACCTTGACATTTGGGAGTTGTAGTTGCTGGGATTTATAGTTCCCCTACAATCAAAGAGCATTCTGAACCCCACCAATGATAGAACTGGGCCAAACTTCCCACACAGAACCCCCAGGAGGCAAGAGGAGGTCTCTACTTGGGGAAAGGGAGGCGGGCCTTCCCAATGCATGGAGAGGGAGAGACCAAGTAGACAACGGGTGGGGAGGGGGGTGTTTGTAAGTTTGTGCCTTTATTGAGGTAGGTTTCTTAGGGTTTTATACTTCAACACATTAGACCCCCCCCCTTCCTGGAGGATCCAATTTCTCACGGCATACCTGATGATCGCTCACGGCACACTAGTGTGCCCCGGCACACTGGTTGGGAAACACTGGCTTCAACTACCCAGTCTAATCCTAGTTGCTTACATCAGTGTTTCCCAACCAGTGTGCCGGGGCACACTAGTGTGCCGTGAGCGATCATCAGGTGTGCCGTGGGAAATTGACATTCTTCCCCCTCCTAGCAGCTCTTTCTCCTTCTTTCCTTCCCCAAAAATCTTCCCTGAGGCACAGGAAGGGGCTCGCCAAATGCCAGGGCCAGGCCCGCCTTGAGGAAGCCTTCAGGAGCCTCGACTCAACATGAGTCCATACTTTACATGTTTCATAGATCTGTGTGGCCTCTTTCGCTCCCTCCTCCCTCCGCAAAAGCAGAGCATTGAGCCTCTCTGCTTGGATTTTTTTTTTTTCTATTTTACTGGATTTTTCGAGAGTTGTCCCCCCCCCCTCTCCCCCCCAGGAACTATTTATAGCACCTTCATGACATCCATAGTTAACTGGAAGCAAGTTTCACTCACGGTGAAATTTTACAAGGGTCTGGAAAACAAGCCCTATGAGGAGCGGCTTGAAGAGCTGGGCATGTTTAGCCTGAAGAAGAGAAGGCTGAGACAAGACATGATAGCCATGTATAAGTATGTGAGAGAAAGTCATATATATGTTGTGTTCATCGAAACAGGCCCAGGTTTCACACTGAGTGTATAAATACATTAAAAAACATATTAGCTATATGTATTACTGTGTTAGAGTGTCATTTTGCGTCATTTTGGTTGGTGGTGTGCCCCAGGATTCCGTTAATGTAAAAATGTGCTGCAGCTCAAAAAAAGTTTGAAAAACACTGACTTACATCATTGGCTGTAGAAAGGCCACCATTTATCCGGCTGACCACTGACTTTGAGGGCCACCACCAATAAAAGAATCAAGAGAGGTGTTTTCCTTTTAGATGCAAACAATTTATTTTGACACAAATGGGTACAATCTTGGTTGGTTTCAAACTTCCTTAGAGGCACAACTTTTTCTGTTACATAACACAATGGGGACCTATTATAGGGTTTCCACTAAACCTCTATAAACCCCTGCAACTTTAACTAGGGTCTCTATACCCTTTAACTGGACTGCTCACTAGCAGACCTTAAGACACACACTAACACTGGACCGTTCTCTTTCAGTCCTTAGGACACTCTCAACTAGAACATAACTCCTCCCTCTCATTTGGCAGTTGGCTTCCCGCTCTCTTCCAACTGTAGAATTCAAACCTGAACATTCTACTAGCCTCTAGCCCTGGTTGCCATGGCGACAGCTCTTCTAAGCTTCTGCCATGCCTCCCTTCTGTTTCACCCACAGAAACAAACCATAGAACATTCAAAACAACATACATTTCAACACATGTCACACAACATTTACACACAAATAATCAACATCATTACAGAGGGGGAAGGAGGGAGGAAAGAGGGAAGGAAAGAAAGACAAAAGGGAAAGAAGGAAGGATGAAATAGTGGAAGTGAAGTAAGGAGGGAAGGGAAGGAAGAAGGAAGGAAGAGAAGGAAGGAAGGAAGGGATGAAGAGAAGGATGGAAGGAAGGTAAGAGGATAAAGGAAAGAGAGAAGGAAAGAAAGACAAAAGGGAAGGAGGGAAGGAGGGAAGGATGGAAGGGAGGAAGGAAAAGAAGGATAAAAGGATAAAAGAAAGATAGAAGGAAAGAAAGACAAAAGGGAAGGGGGAAGGAAGGAAAAGAAGGATAAAGGAAAGAGAGAAGGAAAGAAAGACAAAAGGGAAGGAGGGAAGAAAGGATGGAAGGAAAAGAAGGATAAAGGAAAGAGAAGGAAAGAAAGACTAAAGGGAAGGGGGAAGGAAGGAAAAGAAGGATAAAAGAAAGAGAGAAGGAAAAAAAGACAAAAGGGAAGGAGGGAAGGAAGGAAGAATGGAAGGAAGGAAAAGAAGAATAAAGGAAAGAGAAGGAAAGAAAGACAAAAGGGAAGAAAGGAAGGAGAAAGAGGTAGAGGGGGATGAAAGAGGGAAGAAAGGACGAAAGGGTGGAAAGGTTGGATGGAAAGAGAAAGAAAGAGGAAAATGAGGGAGGGAGGTAAGAAGGAAGGAAAGAGAGAAGGAAAGGAGGAGAAAGGGAAGGAGGGACAAAAGAGGGATGGAAGGAAAGACAAAAGGGAAGGAAGGATGAAATGGTAGAAGGGAAGGAAGGAAAAAAGAGAAGGAAGGAAGGGATGAAGAAAAGGATGGATGGAAGGAAGGGAAGGATAAAAGAAAGAGAGAAGGAAAGAAAGACAAAAGGGAAGGAAACAAGGAAGGAGTAAGAGGAAGGAAAGGGGGAAGGAAGGGTGGAAGGGTAGGATGGAAGGAGAAAGAGGGAGGGAAGGGGTAAAGAGGAAGGAACGAAAGACAAAAGGGTGGAAAGAAAGGATGGAAGGGAAGAAGAAAGGACGAAAGGAAGGATAGGATGGTGAGAAAGAGGAGGGCCTGAGAAAAGAGCCAAGGGGCCGTGATCCCAGGCCTGGATTACCCATAAGGCCAACCTAGGCCATGGCCTAGGGGGCGCAAGCCAGGGGGGGGGCGCAGATCACAGACCAAAAAAAAATATGTTGAAACAAATAAAAATGCAATGCGTTTTTCCCACCCCTCCCTCTGCCTCGCCCATAGATGTCTATGAGAGCGGGCCCTGTCCTGAAGACTACACTTCCCGCCGTGCACCTCTCTCCGCTTCTGTCTCCCTCCCTGCAGGAGAATGACTACGCCTCCCGGCATGCTCTGCAAGGACTGCAGTGGGGCCGGGCCAATGGGAGGCAGCGAGGGCGGAGCCAGGGGCGTGACCGGGCGATGGAGAGAGAGAGAGAGCGGACTCGCGGGGATGGCGGAGGGCGCCGAGGAGGGTTCACCCTTCCAGCTGGGCAGGCCGCGCTTTGAGCAGGTAAGCGCTGGGGCGCCGCGCGATGGGGACCGGGAAGGCCCCGCCAGAGATGGAGTCGCTCCCCCAGGGAGCCCACGTTGCTTGCCTCAGGTGGCCCCCATCCCGTCCCCTCATTGGAGCCTTCCGAGTGTCACTCTCCCATTTGAATTCCCGCCCTTGGGAAAGCGCTTCTGTGATTGGCTCCCGCTTCCCTTGACTCCTCTTCGGGGGCGGTGCTTCTGTCTTAGTGTCCTGAGTTCGAGTCCCGCTTCGGGCAGAAAATGTGACTGTGGAACTCCCTGCCACTGCATTGGGATGGCATTTTTAGAAATGGGCCCGAGCATGGCGCTGCTGCAGGTGGGTCCAGCCCAGGCGCCCCGCGGATACACCTGCGCTGATTGGCGCGGGTTATTGTTGATTTATTTAGATATTACTGATCAACTGAGATGTATTGGGCTACCTGAGTGAATTTGAGGTAAGTTGTATGATATGATCTATTTTTAGTGTGGGTCTGAGTGATGTGGGAGGGGAGGTGCGGTAGAGGTTGGTTTAAAGGGGGCATAATTCCAAAGTCGCCCATTCAGAAGCAGCCCTGCAGCGCCTCACATCCTGCTTTGCAACAGCTGCAGAGATGTTTGGGCTGGAAGTCAGCCTGAAGAAAACAGAAGTCCTCTACCAGCCCGCACCACAGGAAGAACACCATGATCCCCACGTCAGCATAGACGAATCTGTGCTTAAATCCGTTCAGCAGTTCACCTACCTGGGAAGCATCATCTCTTCAGACACCAAGATTGATAAAGAGATAGATCAAAGATTATCAAAGGCATATAGTGCATTTGGAAGGCGTCACAAAAGAGTCTGGAGCAACAAGCACCTGAGGCAAAGCACCAAAATCAGTGTGTACAGAGCTAGCGTACTGTCTGTACTCCTCTATGGGTCTGAAACATGGGTCACCTATCACCAACACCTACGACTCCTCGAACGCTTTCATCAGCGCTGTCTTCGCACAATCCTAAATATACACTGGACCGACTATGTGACGAATGTTGCTGTCCTTGAACAAGCAGGGATCACCAGCATTGAGGCCATGCTATTGAGAACACAGCTGTGCTGGGCAGGGCACGTCTCTAAAATGGAGGACCACCGCCTCCCAAAGATACTACTCTATGGTGAACTCGCCACCGGTCAGTGCAAGAGAGGCGCCCCCAAAAAGAGATACAAGGACTCCCTGAAACAACATCTCAGGCTCGGCCAGATTGATCACCAACAGTGGTCCACCCTGGCCTCACATCGGGAGGCATGGAGACGCACTATCCACGATGGTGCGGCCTCTTTTGAGAAGACACGCCGAATGGGTCTCGAAGAGAAACGACAACGCGGAAAGAACCGCAACTTGGAAACAACATCACCCAAGGAGACTTTCTGCTGTGCTTTCTGCAACCGAACTTGCCTATCTCAGATTGGCCTTTTTAGTCATCTATGCGCTTGTAAAAAGCATGGGATGAGTCCTTCCTGAATCTTCGTTCATGAAGCTGCCACTATGAATTCCAAAGTGTGGCCTAGGGCAGTCTTTCTCAACCAGTGTGCCGTGGCACACTAGTGTGCCGTGACGGACCTCCTGCTGTGCCACGAGAAAAGCTCTCTGCCCCCCCTTCCTCCCCCCTCCTGACGAACTCCTGCTGCTTGGGGGGGGAGGAGGAAGGGCCTGGCAGTGGCGAAGAAAAAGAAGGGGGGACCGGGGCGCCGCCTCCTTCGGCCGTTTCCCCAGCCAGCCTCCAATCCGCCATGACTCCCACCATGACTCTTGCCCTCGCTCGCTGAAGCCGCGTGGAGGAGCCCCGACCACTGAAGCCCGTCCACTGCTCATGCTCCTCCTCTGTAGGAGAGCTAAAGCTGGGGGGAGGGGGGGCATGGTGCGGCCTGGCTCTGCCCCCTCCCTCGGCTTCGGCACTCCCAGCAGCTGCTCCAGCCTTGAGGGGACAGTGCCAGAGCCAGCATTGTGCTGGCTCTGGCACCGCTGCTTTGGCACTGCCCCTCAGGCTGGAGCAGCTGCTGGGAGAGGTGAAGCGGGCAGGGGGCGGGGCATGGCACAGCCTGGCTCTGCCCCCTCCCCCGGCACTCCCAGCAGCTGCTCCCAGCAGGCCACCATCCCCAGCCGTTCTTTACTGTGTTAGAGTGTCATTTTGTGTCATTTTGGTTGGTGGTGTGCCCCCGGATTTTTTTAATGTTGAAAGTGTGCCGCGGCTCAAAAAAGGTTGGGAAACACTGGCCTAGGGCGCAAAAAGGTGTTAATCCAGGCCTGCCGCATCCAGCCCCCGGGCCTGGGCTTGCCCAAACCCACTCTAGATTAAAAAAAACAATGGTCCGTCCCAACCGCATAGACTTCCCTTCCCCAACATGCCTACTGATAATAATGAACCCAGACACTTTTATTATCATTATTAATTAGCACTTTCAAGCAATGGAATTAAATCAATATGGTGGACTGAAACTAATTTTAACAAGCCATTGAGATCAATCATTGGGACTTTTATCTACATAAATGCCACTAAACTCGGCTCGTTAGTGTAACATTAGCTGGGAAGAGAGGGTGGGGGGAGAGAAAGGGAAGACTGGCGGGGTTTTAATTAGGGAGACATAAACCGTGCCATGATTTTTCTTCTTTGATTTGCTTTTAATCTCATCTGCAAGTTCTGCCAGTGCCCTACTTGATGATTACTCCCTTCAAAGGCAACAGGGGAAGCCGAGGAGAGGGGGAGCGCAAGGGGAAAGGAGGCGCTGGCAATGGCTCGGCTGACTTCACTGGCTCTCCAGCACTTCCTTCATTTGTATCGCTAATGGCTTCCAATTGCCAAGTGACCTTCGCTTCGTAATATCACACAAGAGAGGGAGGATCCGCTCTGAGTCCCATGGGGAAAGCAAAATATATATATACAGCAATATATAGCTTCAAACGGTGTTTCCCAACCTTTTAAGAACATAAGAACATAAGAAGAGCCATGCTGAATCGGACCTCAGCCCATCTAGTCCAGCATTCTGTATCACACAGTGGCCCACCAGTTGTACACGGGGATCTCGAGCAGAAGGGAGGGCAAAACCCTCACCTGCCTCCCGACCCCCACAACCAGTACCCAGGGAAATCCTGCCTACCTCAACCAACTCCGAGGTGGCACTTGAATGTCCTTTTCAGTAACTACCGATACACTTGGTATCCATGAATCTGTCTAATCCTGCCTTGAAGTTGTTCAGGCTGACAGCTGTCACAACCTCTTCTGGAAGTGAGTTCCATAACCCAATGACCCTCTGGGTGAAGGAATATTTCCCTTTATTAGTCCTAACTTTCCTACCTTGGAGCTTCAGGGAGTGCCCCCTAGTCCTAGTGTTGGGTGACAGAGAAAATAATTTTCTTTATTCACCTTTTCTATCCCATGCATGATTTTATACACTTCGATCAAGTCACCTCTTAAACGCCGTCTTTCAAGGCTGAAAAGTCCAAGGCGTTGCAACCTGGTTTCATAAGGGAGCCGCTCCATCCCTTGGATCATTCTTGTTGCCCTTTTCTGTACCTTTTCCAGTTCCGTTATATCCTTCTTGAGGTGCGGAGACCAGAATTGTACACAGTACTCCAAATGTGGCCTTACCATCGATTTGTAGAGAGGCAATACAACAGTTGCTGACCTATTTTCGATTCCCTTTCTGATCATGCCTAGCATAGAATTTGCTTTTTTCACTGCTGCAGCGCACTGGGTTGACATCTTCATTGAGCTGTCCACCAAAACCCCAAGATCCCTTTCCTGGTTTGTCTCGGAAAGCTTTGACCCCATCAATTGGTAGGTGTAGTTGGGGTTCTTGCCCCGATGTGCATGACTTTACACTTGTTTAGGTTAAAATGCATTTGCCACTTTGTTGCCCATTCACTCAATTTCGAGAGATCTTTCTGGAGCTCTTTACAGTCAGTTTCATTTTTAACTACCCTGAACAATTTAGTGTCGTCTGCAAACTTTGCTACCTCAGAATTCACTCCTACATCCAGATCATTAATGAATAAATTAAAAAGTAACAGACCCAAAACTGAACGTTGGGGTACGCCACTTCTCACCTCTTTCCACCCAGAGAAGTGTCCGTTTATTACCACCCTTTGTTTCCTACAGTTTGGCCAGGTTCCAATCCAGGACAAGACCTGTCCCCTGATTCGATGGCTGAAGAGCTTATTTAGGAGCCTTTGGTGAGGGACTTTGTCAAAAGCCTTTTGAAAGTCAAGGTAAACAATATCAATTGGGTCCCCTTTATCTATGTGTTTATTTACACCCTCAAAGAATTCTAACAAGTTAGTAAGACATGATTTGCCTTTGCAGAAACCATGTTGATTTTCCTTCAGCAATGCCTGTTCTTCTATGTGCCCAGTAATTTTTCTTTAATAATGGTTTCCATCACTTTGCCTGGAACTGAGGTTAGACTGACTGGTCTATAATTTCCTGGATCACCTCTGGATCCTTTCTTGAAGATCGGTGTTACATTTGCCTCCCTCCAGTCCTCGGGTACAGTGCACACTTTTGAGCCGCGGCACACTTTTTACATTTACAAAATCCTGGGGCACATGTACGGCCATGTTCCGGAAGCATTCTCTCCTGACGTTTCGCCTGCATCTATGGCAGCCGTCCCTTGTTGTGATAGTCTTGAGAAGGTATAACTCTCTACAGCCAATGATGTAAGCCAGTGTTTTTCAACCTTTTTTGAGCTGCAGCACATTTTTTACATTAACAGAATCCTGGGGCACACCACCAACCAAAATGACACAAAATGACTCTCTTAACACAGTAATACATATAGTTAATATGTTTTTAAATGTATTTATGCACTCAGTGTGAAACCTGGGCCTGTTTTGATGAACTCAACATAGATATCCTGGCAAAAACGGCAGAAAGATACAAACTTCCCACACAGAACTCCCATAACCAAGAGAAAATGCTATAAGAGTTGGACATTGACCTTGAGTTTTGGAGTTGTAGTTCACCTATATCCAAAGAGCACTGTGGACTCAAACAATGTTGGATCAGGACCAAACTTGGCATGCATACTCAAAACTGCCCAAATATGAATGCAGATGGAGTTCAGGGAAATAGACCTTGACATTTGGGAGTTGTAGTTGCTGGGATTTATAGTTCCCCTACAATCAAAGAGCATTCTGAACCCCACCAATGATAGAACTGGACCAAACTTCCCACACAGAACCCCCAGGAGGCAAGAGGAGGTCTCTACTTGGGGAAAGGGAGGCGGGCCTTCCCAATGCATGGAGAGGGAGAGACCAAGTAGACAACGGGTGGGGAGGGGGGTGTTTGTAATTTTGTGCCTTTATTGAGGTAGGTTTCTTAGGGTTTTTATACTTCAACACATTAGACTCCCCCCCCCCCACCTTCCTGGAGGATCCAATTTCTCACGGCATACCTGATGATCGCTCACGGCACACTAGTGTGCCCCGGCACACTGGTTGGGAAACACTGGCTTCAACTACCCAGTCTAATCCTAGTTGTACACTGCTTACATCAGTGTTTCCCAACCAGTGTACCGGGGCACACTAGTGTGCCGTGGGAAATTGACATTCTTCCCCCTCCTAGGAGCTCTTTCTCCTTCTTTCCCTCCCCAAAAATCTTCCCCGGGGCAAAGGAAGGGCTCCGCCAAATGCCAGGGCCAGGCCCACCTTGAGGAAGCCTTCAGGAGCCTCGACTCAACATGAGTCCATACTTTGCATGTTTCACAGATCTGTGTGGCCTCTTTCGCTGCCTCCCTCCTCCCTCCGCAAAAGCAGAGCATTGAGCCTCTCTGCTTGGATTTTTTTTTTACTATTTTACTGGATTTTTTGAGAGTTGTCCCCCCCCCCCCCAAGAACTGTTTATAGCACCTTCATGACATCCATAGTTAACTGGAAGCAAGTTTCACTCACGGTGAAATTTCACAAGGGTCTGGAAAACAAGCCCTATGAGGAGCGGCTTGAAGAGCTGGGCATGTTTAGCCTGAAGAAGAGAAGGCTGAGACAAGACATGATAGCCATGTATAAGTATGTGAGAAGAAGTCATATATATGTTGTGTTCATCGAAACAGGCCCAGGTTTCACACTGAGTGTATAAATACATTAAAAAACATATTAGCTATATGTATTACTGTATTAGAGTGTCATTTCGTGTCATTTTGGTTGGTGGTGTGCCCCAGGATTTTGTCAATGTAAAAAATGTGCTGCAGCTCAAAAAAGGTTGAAAAACACTGACTTACATCATTGGCTGTAGAAAGTTATTCCTTCTCAAGACTATCACAACAAGGGACGGCTGCCATAGATGCAGGCGAAATGTCAGGAGAGAATGCTTCTGGAACATGGCCGTACAGCCCAGGAAACTCACAGCAACCCAGTGACTCCGGCCATGAAAGCCATTGACAATACAAGGGATGGCTTGGCCCAGGGGTGGGCAATTATTTTTTCCAAGGGGGCGTACGAGAGCCAAAAAATATTATGGAGGGCCGCACCTAAAGGCTGAACTACATTCTAATCTACATTATTTATTTATTTATTTATTTACTATATTTACTATTAGGGGTGGATATCTCCAATTTAAATACTTTGAAACCCGTTAATATTTCGTATTTGAAATTATTTTGAACTTATATCGACCCTGGGCATCCAACCCGGAAGTGTAGTTTCAAAACCGAACCCAGGATCGCCATTTTTTGTAAAGGTCACATTATTAGGTCGTTTTTTCGCCTCCTCAGTTCTCACCTTGCGAGAGGAGACTGGAGGGCAGCAGCACCCTCCTTTCTCCTCTCGCCAGCTGAGAGCGGAGGTGGGCGCTTTGGAAGCAAAGCAGCCTGGCCGAGCTTTCCTCCTGTTCCCCAGGCTCTCCCTTGGATCCATTGCTCTGGCAATCCATTGCTCGGGCCTGCGGTTTTGGGCAAAGCTTTCCTCGGAGAAGGCAGAAGGCAGGGACAAGACTCTGATGTCTGTAAGTGACCCTGAAAAGCAATTTTGGAGGAGATAAATATTCCTGTTAGAAGAATCTCATACTATATCTGTGAATTTATTTGCATTAATTGATTATAGGTTGATATAGCTTGCTTCTATGATGTTGTTAGTGATGTTTAGGAATGCCCTCCATTCTTCCCTCCCAGCTGAGGTCACGAATAATAACGAATATTTGTTATTAATAACGTTTTAATCACAAACTTTTTGGAAATTTTTTTGTAAGTATTTCAATTACTAATAAAAAAAATCCCCCCCCCATTAGTAGTTTAGAACCAATTTTTTTATGGATCAACCAACCCTAGCTGTCACGTTGCAAGACCTAGGCCGGCCCCTTAATCACACACACAGAGACGATAATCAGCTAACTACTTTATTGAAGTATAAAACAGTTGAAAAGGTAATTGTCCATAAAAATATCAAAGTAATCCAAAAGGTAAAAGGTATAGTCCAAAAGGCAAACTTGGCAGTCACTTCCAAAGACTTGGCAAGGCTCCGCTTAGCTAGCGGATCAGGAACAAAACAAGGTTGCAATAAACTCTTCCTGGCAGGCCACTAGCCCCAAACTTAGCTACGTGGTCTTGGCTTCGCTTCACATCTGCATAGGTGAGACGTGGCCAAAGTACTGACGATCCGTTCCCACGGATCCTATACTTAATCCCCTTGACGAGGCCCCCGACGCTCTAGGCTTCTCCTCCTCCAATCTGTGCTGCGAGCCCTCGGTCTGTCTAGGCTGTGGAACCAACCCCTCCTGCTAGCCTCAATGCTCCGTCTCCTATCAAAGGTTCGACCTTGCCTCCCAGCACCTGGTTCCCTATCTTCGTGAGAGTCGAACTCCCCATCTGCTTCCCGGGCCTCTCCCTCGGTTGTTTCCCACATTCTTTCTTGCGAGCCTGCCCCCGGCCGCCTCGTAATCTTCACTATCACTGCTTTCGAATTCCGACTAGCCTTCCTGCTGTTCGTAAGGGTCAGGCCAGCCGTCATCCCAGGCCAGACTTTCTGTGGGAGAAGAAGGCCCAGCTATCTGAAAATCCCCTTCTTCTAGCCCCTCCAAATCCTCTTCAGAATCAACTGGCTCCAATGCTAGTGGGACCCCCGGTGCTGCCCCCTGCCCTCCAGGCACAAACGAGAACTGGTGTGCTACACTAGCGCTCATTCTTTGCCCCCTCCGAAGCTGGACACACCCTGTGACGCAGCCAGAAGAAGAAAAATCCTTCTAAATTGTACTTGTTGTATTGTAATAGTATGTCAACCGGCAGGGATTGTCTGCCGCATGTGCTCTGAAACCCCTTCAGAGTGAGAAGAGTGGAATATAAATCAAGTGTATTATTATTATTATTATTATTCTGCCAACCCAGCAGTTCAAAAACATGCAAATCAATAGGCACCGCTTCTGAGAGAAGGTAACGGCGCTGGCCACATTACCTTGGAGATGTCTACGGACAATGCTGGCTCTTCGGCTTAGAAACGGAGATGAGCACCACCCCCCAGAGTCGGACACAACTAGACTTAATGTCAGGGGAAACCTTCACCTTTACACACACACACACACACACTTAATGATCTCCAATTGCCAACCTCCATTTGCCAATTTTGGAAAAGGGGGGGAATGAAAGACGAGTTTGATGACGGCATTAGCAGAGTTACAATCCAAACCTCCAATTTTTGCCTTCAGCAGCAAAGACCTGATAGTTGCATGAATCTCCGCAATGTCCTTTTAAGCTCAGCAGTAATCAAGGGCTATAAAATTGTCAACGGTTGGGATTAGCAGTTTATGAACGACCTTGCCACGGACTCAGATCTCCCCCTTCAAATCCCTTTGCTGGGCCCCATCTGGCAATACAGGAGCAATGTCAGAACACAATTCTGCCACAACCCTTTTGATTCTGGCTGCCCAGAAACACCTACCTCCCACTTTGGGGACAGTCAAGAGAGCTAAAACTCTGGCTCAAGCGTTAAACATAAGCTCCTGACCTCTGCAGCCTCCCAAGTGTCAGGGGCATGATTGAGACCTGGCGAGACATAAATATTCCCTTAAAAATCAATACTATTCTTGTTCTCCTGGCGAAGGGGCAGCAACTGCATACTGAGTGTTTGAGGGAACCAATAGATCAGCTACTCCATTCTCTGCCAAGGCAAATGTAACTTGCCTAGAAGGATTCAGGAAAATAAAATCATGAACATTACAGGATTGGGAGATAATAATGCAGGGGTGGGCAATTATTTTTTCCAAGGGGCCACACGAGAGCCAAAAAATATTATGGAGGGCCGCACCTAAAGGATGAACTGCATTCTAATCTACATAATTTATTTATTTACTTACTATATTTACTATATATTACACATCATTAATATTAACATATTAATATATCAAGAAATATTCATATATTATTATTTATTTATTATTTATTTATTTATTCGGCTTTTATGCCGCCACTCCCTAATAGGCTCGGGGCGGCTTACAGCCAGGAGCAAAACAATATACAATAGACATATACACTCTAAAATGCAATATTAAAAAACCAAGATAAAGTACACGACAAAAACAGCATTAAAAACACAGTTAAAATAGTTAAGACGGTCTGGCAACGTTGGCATGACTTGGGGGTCCCGCTATTTGGCCTATGCCTGGAAAGCCAGCCGGAAAAGGTGAGTCTTACAAGCCCGCCTAAACGGGAGTAGGTCATGGATAGCCCGTGTGGCTGGCGGTAGGGCATTCCAAAATGTCGGCGCTATGACCGAAAAGGCCCTTCGACGGGTGGCAGTTCTTTTGGCCACTTTAGCGGAGGGAACAGCTAAAAGATTAGAGTCCTCCGAACGAAGTGATCTGGAAGGGTAATATGGGGTGAGACGGTCCCTCAGATACGCTGGCCCCAGGCCGTGTAAGGCCTTAAAGGTAAGAGCCAACACTTTGAAGGCAATCCGGTGCTCAATAGGCAGCCAGTGCAGGTCCTGCAAAATGGGTGTTATATGGCATCCTGCTGGGGAACCAGACAGGAGCCGGGCGGCAGTGTTCTGCACCAGCCTGAGCTTCCGGGTTACCGACAGAGGAAGGCCAACGTAAAGAGCGTTACAGTAATCTAGCCTCGAGATCACCGTGGCTTGGATCACCGTGGCCAGGTCAGACCGGGACAGGTAGGGGGCCAGCCTCCTCGCCTGTCGGAGATGGAAGAAGGCGATCTTGCTGACCACAGAGACCTGGGTCTCCATGGTCAGCTGGGAGTCCAAGTGGACCCCCAGGCTCTTCACGGAAGACGATGGGCATAACGCCACACCGTCCAGGGTCGGAAGCTGGACATCCCCACCGCCCGGACGACCTGGCCACAAGATCTCCGTCTTCGCCGGATTCACCCTCAACCTACTGGCTCGCAATTTATTTATTTATTTATTAGTATTAATATCATAATTATTATATTATAGTATATATATATAGACATTATAATATATTGAAATTATAATATAATATAACATATTATATTATTTATTATATTATTATATTTTTACTAACTGACCCGGCCACGCGTTGCTGTGGGATTTTTTAAACTTGGGGACTGTGTGTGTAGTTATGTATATGTGTATGTGTGTATGCGTGTATATGTGTGTACTTATGTATATGTGTATTTGTATATGTATGTGCGTGTATATGTGTTGATGTGTATAAGTACAGGTGTGTTTATGTATGTGTGTATGTGTATATTTGTATATTTCTGTGCATGTATATATGTGTGTGTGTGTGTTTCTGTGTTCCTTTCTTCTCCCCTCTTTCCTTCCTTCCTTCACTCCATCCTTCTATCCTTTCCTTCCTTTTCCCTCCCCTCCTTCGTGCTATCCTTCCTTTTTCCTTCCTTTCTTCTCCCCTCTTTCCTTCCTTCCTTCACTCCATCCTTCTATCCTTTCCTTCCTTTCCCCTCCTTCCTTCCTGCTATCCTTCCTTTTTCCTTCCTTTCTTCTCCCTTCCTTCCTCCCTTCCCTCCCTTCCTTCTTTCCTTTCCCTCTTTCTTGCCATTCTGTATCAGTCCTTGCTCCCCTTGTCTCAGTCCCTCCATTCCTTTCCCTACCTTTCCCTACCACCACCAACATTCCGACTCTCTAAACTGCCAGGGGGGTGGGTGGGCTTCCAGCCTGCATAATGCCTCTAATTGGTCAGCTCCACGAACATTCCGGCACTGAAAACTGCCAGAGGGAGGTGGTGTGGAGGATCATGGGAGTCGTAGTCCATAATGTTTTTTGGATTTGTGGCCATTGGCTCTTTTTTGGGCAGGTGGTGGTGTGTTTTGGTAAACATACCTCGTAGGGTTTTCTGGGTATGTGGGCTGTTTTTGTGTGTCTGCCTTGTGTGGTTTCTTTGTCTATAAGACTGGAACCACCACATGAAGGATTTTATATATATATAGATTATAAAATTATTATTATAAAATAATAATAAAAACCACTAAAATGAAATGAAATTCAAGAAGACAAGGTGCGAACCAAGATAGAGGCTGACACCCTCAAGAGAGGAAGGATCCCAAAATGGAATGGCCCAATGGACCCAGCCCAGAGGATGACAAAGTGGACACAGCCGCCACCTCAGCTGAGCAGAGCAGAGCAGCAGACGATCGGAGGCTGCAGGCCTCCGCCCGCTCTCGCCCCCAGCCGTTTCCCAGCTGATTGCCCTGCCATGGAATGCCGGCCATCCCGGCTTTGGAGTGCCTGCCATCCCAGGAGGCGATCCGGGCCTGCAGCAGGAGCAGATGGCGAGCTGCAGTGGGTGATCGCCCTGGCGACCCGGAAGACGATCAAGTCTTCTGGGTCGCCAGGGCAATTAGCCGCCACAGCTCGCCGACTGCTCCCACTGCAGGCCCGGATCGCCTCCCAGGAGAGCAGGCACTCCAAAGCCGCTGCTCCTCCGATTGTTCTCTGGAGTGGCGGGCTGTCTGTCGACACAGGCCCCACAGCCCGCGATGGGATGGCGGCAGTGGCACCCCTTCCTCTTGGCCCAACCCCCCACGCCCTTCTTCCTGGGCCGGACAGAATCGACTGCCAGGCCGCATCCGGCCCGTGAGCTGTAGGTTGCCCAGGTCTGTAATAATGGGTCATATTCATTAACTACTAGGGAAATGCAAAACTCAGAGGTGGGGAGGGGCGAAAACAGAGCAGCAGCAGGATGAAAGGTCATCATGAGATGGGATACGTATCAGCAATAATTAAGTGTGATGCTCTTTCGCCTGCCTTATGCAATAAATTCCAATATCTCTTTAAAATCTAGAACAGGGCAAATGGAGGGCATTTGGCAATGCTTGCAGTTAATGTTCTGACTGCTGCCCCCTTCTTAATCTGGGGGTCAGGACCACTGGGGAGGTCGCAAGGGGAGGTGTCAGAGGGGTCACCAAAGACCATTGGAAAACAGTATTTTCTGTTGGTCCTGGGGGTTCTGTGTGGGAAGTTTGGCACAATGTATTGTTGGTGGGGTTCAGAATGCTCTTTAATTTGTAGGTGAGCTATAAATCCAGCAACAACAACTCCCAAAAGCCAAGGTTTATTTTCTCCAAACTCCACCAGTGTTCACATTTGGGCGTATTGAGTATTCGTGCCAAGTTTGGTCCAGATCCATCATTGTTTGAGTCCACAGTGCTCTCTGGATGTAGGTGAACTACATCTCCAAAACTCAAGATCAGTGCCCACCAAACCCTTCCAGTATTTCCTGTTTGTTTGTTTGTTTACTTTATTTATATTCCGCTCTTCTCACCCCGAAGGGGACCTAGAGCGGATTACAGGTACACATATAGACGAACATATAGACGAACAGAGGCAAACTCTGGCCACCAGGGGGAGCTGACACACTCCTCATCTCTCAGCGTTCCAGCGTTCCTTGTTGTTACTTCCGCGTTCCTGGAGTTCTTTTAATGGCCTCATAATTCAGTCAAAATTTGCCTCCCCACTTAACGTGATACCCTTATCTCCTACTTGACAGATGTAACTATCTTTCGGGCTGCTGGACACTTGAAGGTCGAGCACCCACCTCGACCCAGGCAGACCTCGAACTCATGAGAGATCTTCTGCAGCTGACACTTAGCCAGCTGCGCCAGTGCTTCTCAATCTGGGGTTCGGGACCCCTAGAGGGGGGTCGCAAGGGGGGGTGTCAGAGGGGTCGCCAAAGACCATTAGAAAACATTATTTTTTGTCTTGGGGGTTTTGCCCAATGGGAAGTTTGGCCCAATTCTCTCGTTGGTGGAGCTCAGAATGCTATTTGATTGTAGGATAACTATAAATCTCAGTAACTACAACTCCCAAATGTCAAGGGTTTTTTCCCCCCAAACTCCACCAGCGTTCACATTTGGGCATATTGAGTATTTGGTCAAGATCCATCATTGTTTGCGTCCACAGGACTCTCTGGATGTAGGTGAAACTCCAAAACTCAAGGTCAATTCCCACCAGACCCTTCCAGTATTTTCTGTTGGTCATGGGAGTTCTGTGTGCCAAGTTTGGTTCAGTTCCATCATTGGTGGAGTTCAGAACGCTGTTTGATTGTAGGTGAACTATAAATCCCAGCAACTAAAACTCCCAAATGACAAAATTAATCCCCCCAACTGCACCATTATTCAGATTTTGGGCGTATCAGGTATTTGTGCCCATTTTTGTCCAGTGAATGAAAATACATCCTGCATATCAGATATTTACATTATGATTCATAACAATAGCAAAATTACACTTATGTAGTAGCAACAAAAATAATTTTATGGTTGGGGGGGGGGGGAGGTCACCACAACATGAGGAACTGTATTTGATGGAGACTCAGATCTCCACCGTTAGCAGGTCCGCCTTCTTCCATCTCCAACAGGCTAGGCGACTGGCTCCTTATTTATCCAGGAATGACCTAGCTATGGTGATCCAGGCGATGGTCATCTCGAGGTTAGACTGCTGTAATACCCTCTACATCGGCCTTCCCTTGTCGACAACCCGGAAACTCAAGCTGGTGCAAAATGCTGATGCTCGATTGCTGGTGGGAACACCTGCAAGAGAGCACATCACACCAATCCTACAGCAATTGCACTGGCTGCCAATAGAGTACCGGATTGTTTTCAAGGTGCTGGTTTTGACCTTCAAGACCTTGCATGGTCTAGGGCAGTGTTTTTCAACCTTTTTTGAGCCGCGGCACGTTTTTTACATTTACAAAATCCTGGGGCACACCACCAACCAAAATGACACAAAATGACACTCTAACACAGTAGTACATAGAGTTAATATGTTTTGAAATGTATTTCTACACTCAATGTGAAACCCGGGCCTGTTTCGATGAACACAACATATATATGACTTTCTCTCACATACTTGTACATGGCTATCATGTCTTCTCTCAGCCTTCTCTTCTTCAGGCTAAACATACCCAGCTCTTCAAGCCGCTCCTCATAGAGCTTGTTCTCCAGACCTTTGTGAAATTTCACCCTGAGTGAAACTTGCTTCCAGTTAACTATGGATGTCATGAAGCTGTTATAAACAGTTCCTTTGGGGGGGGGGGCAACTCTCAAAAATCCAATAAATAGTAAAAACAAAACATTTCCAAGCAGAGAGGCTCAAAAACCTGTGAGGGG
Source organism: Anolis apletophallus (assembly GCA_030556195.1). Classification (NCBI taxonomy): domain Eukaryota; kingdom Metazoa; phylum Chordata; class Lepidosauria; order Squamata; family Anolidae; genus Anolis; species Anolis apletophallus. The sequence goes on from JARBWK010000013.1 coordinate 46,981,692, forward strand.
GCTGCTAGGAGGGGGGGGGGGGAGTGCCAATTTCCCACGGCACACCTGATGATCGCTCACGGCACACTAGTGTGCCGTGGCACACTGGTTGGGAAACACTGCTCTAGGGCCAGTGTACCTGAGGGACCGCCTCACCCCATTCGTTCCCCCGAGATCGCTGCGATCAGAACAAAATCTTCTGGTGAGTCCATCCAGGGCTGGTTCGTCCATTAGGCGGACTATGCAGGCGTGTAGGGCGACGTCACCCGGGAGGGGCGTCGCCACCTGGGAGGGGCACCGCCGCGCCGGCTCCGCCCGCCCGCCACCCGCCCACGCCCCTCCCCGCTGTTGCGCCGGCCAGGCCACCGCAGCTGGCTCCGTAGTGTGCAACGCGCCACCGTGCCGGCCAGGCCTCCACAGGTGGCTCCGTGGCCTGCGCCGCGCCGCCGCGCCGGCCAGGCCTTTGTTAGGCCGGCCGTGCCTCCTCATGCGCAGAAGCTTCTACAGGCGCTACAGCCCTTGTAGGAGCTTCCGCGCATGAGCGAAAAAACTCTGCGCATGCGTACTGGCTCCACAGCGCACCTCCCGCTTTGGAGCCAGTGTGTGTGCACGCAGTTTCGTGCATGCACACTGGCCTCCAAAACGGGAGGCGCGCTCTGGAGTCAGTGCGCGTGCGCACAGATTGGCGCATGCGCACTGGGCTCCCCTCAGGAGCTACTGGGAGGGCGCAAAAAAAAATTCGGGAACAGGTAGGTCCCCCTGATTCCATCAGTCCGTTCCTGCCGCCTTTCGGTAACAAGACAAAGAGCCTTCTCCGTGGTGGCGCCGGCATTATGGAAAGTGTTACCAGACGGAGTTTGCGCTATCACAAAGTTCTCCCCTTTTCGGAGAGCCTGCAAGACGACCCTTTTTACGCAGGCCTTCAATCTAAACTCCTCCTGACAATTTGGACCATGCCCTTGTGTTTTATATAACAAATTGTTTTATGCGCATTTTTAAACTGTCGTTTTATGTCAACTGCCCCGAGCCTGAATGGAGGAGTGGTATATAAAAGCGAACAATAAATAAATAAAAATAAATAAATGTAAAGGACTTGAGCCTTAGCAAGGTTGAGAGACAGTGAAATAAGAGTTAATATTTTCCAACAAAAGGGGTCGAGGTGTGGGAAACAATGTTGAGAACATCCAAATGGCACTGGGATGTTAAATCACCGAGTCCTGTCTGTCAGCCAATTTCTCCACAGAAAGCTCTTAGCAGTTAATTTCGGGGTAATTTATTATCCTTCAGCCGAGCCCCACAGTGCCATTAACCGTACAATGACACAACTGAGTGAAATATTGTCTAATTTATTATCTTATTACTCCTCTGGAACAGGATCAATTAATTACCCATTAAAGTATTTCAGTTGCGGAGATTTATTAGGGAACTCGGCATTTTAACAGATGATTAGTTATATATGTTTGTTTGCCCGAGGAACACAGGCTAGCAAACAACTGGCGGAGAAGGAGAGAGAGGGGGGCGCGCACAGTGTGCAGGGAGGGAGGGAGCTGATGGATCTTTCTGGACTTTCTGAAAATGGAGCAGTCAATGACAAGAATTATCGACTCATTCACTTGTGGTTTGGAGATAACCATATGTACTGGGAGGGAGGAGGAGAACGAGGGAGCAAGCAGGGAGAGTGAAGGGAGAAGGGAAAGGGGGGGGGCGACTCTCGTTCAACGGCTTTTTCCATTCAATAAATTTGCTTCAGAATATATTGGATTGGGGTTTGATGGCTATTTCGTGTTTCGCAGAGTGCTGACACTGGTATGATTCAGTAATTATTGTTTCTTTTAAGTTATTGCTGTAATTTTGCTTTCTAAGATCCCAATCAATTCCTGCCTCTCAAGGGCACGCTTGAAAAGCGATATTTGAAAACAGCCCTCTGATAGATTGCGCCGTTAGACAGTGGCGGAGACAAATAGCCTAATCTGGCAGAAATTAGCTTGGCTTCCACAGATAGTTTTATACAGCAATGTAAATTATATTGTCAGGGCCAGTCACTTTCCTGCTTAGAGTGCAGCTAACAAGAAGCCGTGGAGATATTACTGGGGCTGCCTTTCATCCCCAGAGCGAACTGCTGCAAAGCCATTTGTAAAAGGAAGGAGGGGGAGAGGAAGCCACAAGAGGAAGGATACAGCCCACAAAGCCCGAACCAGGCTAGGCTCATGAATATCTGCAATCAAGGTGGGTCGCAAAAGGCCACCTTGGGGGAAGAGGCGCTATATCCGCGAGGAACCTCAGGACCTGGGACTTGGGCCAACCTCCTTGAACCCCTAAACCAGTGTTTCTCAACCAGTGTGCCGGGGCACACTAGTGTGCCGTGAGCGATCATCAGGTGTGCCGTGGAAAATTGGAACCAGTACGCTGACGACACTCAGCTCATTCTGAGGGGGGAGGACAGGTCTGGCCCCGTCCCTGATAATTTCCAGCACTGCCTCGAAGCCTTTACTGGATGGCTGCGAGCCAGTAGGTTGAGGGTGAATCCGGCGAAGACTGAGATCTTGTGGCCGGGTCGTCCCTGGACGCCACCCTGGACGGTGTGGCGTTATGCCCATCGTCTTCCGTGAAGAGCCTGGGGGGGGCTGACCATGGAGACCCACTTCAGAAAGATTTACTTCTTTCATCTCCCAGGCAAGGAGCTGACCATGGAGACGGTCATCCAGGTCTCTGCGGTCAGAAAGATTGACTCAAACATCTTTCATCTCCGTATACCATTCAGGTAGGCAAGGTGGAGGCTGGCCATTTGTGACCATATATCAACCTGTCCAATATCACAAAGTGGATATCCAGTGTTAATATCACATAAATTCTGGCCAAGGTACTGGTGATAACAGAACCCAGTATAAAGCCACGGTCATCTCTGGGAAGAGGCTAGATTACTGTAACGCTGGAGTTCTTTAAACGTTGGCCTTAGAGGCCTCTGTTGGTAACCCTGGAAGCTCAGGCTGGTGCAGAACACTGCCGCCCGGCTCCTGTCTGGCTCCCAGCAGGATGCCATATAACACCCATTCTGCAGGATCTGCACTGGCTGCCTATCGAGCACCGGATTACCTTCAAAGTGTTGGTTCTTACCTTTAAGGCCTTACACGGCCTGGGGCCAGCGTATCTGAGGGACCATGTCACCCCATATTACCCTTCGAGATCACTTCGCTCGGAGGATTCTAATCTCCTAGCTGTCCCTCCGCTAAAGTGGCCAGAAGAACTGCCACCCGCCGAAGGGCCTTCTCGGTCATAGCGCCGATATTGTGGAATGCCCTTCCGGCAGCTACACGGGCTATTCATGACTTACTCCCGTTTAGGCGGGCATGTAAGACTCACCTCTTCCGGCTGGCTTTCCAGGTATAGGCCCAGCGGGACCCCCATGCCATGCCAATGTTGCCAGACCGTATTAACTATTCTAACTGTGTTTTTGATGATGTTTTATTGTGTATTTTTATCTTGTATTTTGTATTGCCTTTTAGGGTGTATAAGTCTATTGTATATTGTTCTGCTTGCTGGCTGTAAGCCGTCCCGAGCCTATTTGGGAGTGGCGGCATAAAAGCCGAGTAAATAAATAAATAAATAAATAACTACCCTTACTTATTAAAGGAGCGCCGCTACGTCATAGGCCAAAATGCACAATTGATCACACATAATCATACGCCAAAAAAAGAGCAAACTACCCAATCCTGCTGGAGAAAATCAAATGTCTTACATAAGGTACAGGCATGTAGCTGGGGCGCTTAGGGGGCTTCAGCCCCCCACCCCACCCCGGAAATTCTCAGGATGGTTCGCGAGAAGGCCTTACTGGTACATTATTTAAACTGTTATGTTCATTTATATCATGATCTGATCACCATGCTCATTATATCCCACATTCATGGGGTTATTGGGATAACAATACAAAAGGTTTGGTAGGGTAGTCCCTCTCTTACTCAGGCTCAGCCCCTCCCGAATCAAACTCAGCCCTCCCCAAATCAAAATCCTGGCTATGGCCCTGATAAGGTAGTTCGCCGTGGTCGCCACAGAGAGCGGAAGAGTTGCGAACCAGGAAGTAGCGAGTTCACGGAGCGCTCCTCTACGGAAAACTCGCGATATTTGATAAAATCACGGAATTGAGTGCAAAAAACAAAGTGTATCCTCACAATGTTATCCAATGTCAGTTCCGGGATCCGCACAATAACACAGTCAGTTTGCGGACAATTTAGAGAAGCAGCACCATAATCATAGCGACAAGGTAGAAAATCACGTAGATAATCACATATATTCAAACCGCCAGAGGCTGAAGATAGATGTGGCGATGGAATCGAAAGCTGGCATGGGCAAACTTGGGCCTTCCAAGTGTTTTGGACTCCAAGTCCCATCATTCCTAGCAGCCTCAGGCCCTTTTCCTGTTAGGAATGGTGGGAGTTGAAGTCCAAAGCACCCAGAGGGCTGAAGTTTTTGCCATGACTGACAGCTGTTGAGCAAGACCTTCGTGTGTGTCTTTCTGCCATTCCTGCCAGGATATCTATGTTGTGTTCATTGAAACAGGCCCAGGTTTCACACTGAGTGTATAAATACTGTACATTTAGAAACATATTAACTATGTGTATGACTGTGTTAGAGTGTCATTTTGTGTCATTTTGGTTGGTGGTGTGCCCCAGGATTTTGTAAATGTAAAAAATGTGCCGCAGCTCAAAAAAGGTTGAAAATCACTGCCCTAAACCGACCCTGTTGAGCTCCCTGGATGGCAACCCACCCTTCCCTATTATTTGATGGCTTCCTGGCTTATAATTTTTTATTTATTTATTTATTTATTATTTCGATTTATATGCCACCCTTCCCAAAGAGGCTCAGTTTTCCGTAGAGGAGCGCTCAGTGAACTCGCTACTTCCTGGTTCGCAATTCCTCCGCTCTCTGTGGTGACCATGCCAAACTACCTTATGTAAGACTTTTGATTTTCTCCGACAGGATTGGGTACTTTGAATGTGTCTTTTGTGTATGATTATGTATGATTAATTGTGCATTTTGTACTGTGACGTAGCGGCGCTCCTTTAATAATTAAGGGTATTAGAGGTTCCAATTTCCAGCGGCACACCTGATGATCGCTCACGGCACACTAGTGTGCCCTGGGACACTGGTTGGGAAACACTGAGCTAGACTATTAATGGGCGGGAGCTCACTCTAACCCAGATTGGCTTTGAACGGATGACCTCTCCGTCAGTAGTGATTTAATGCACCTGGCTACTAACTAGCTGCACCACAGCCTGGTCCTTGTTGGCAAGATAATATTGCAAGAGGTGACGTTCAACTGCTATCCCTCACCCTCCCATGAGGGTGGTGCAATGGGTTAGACCCCTGTGCCGGCAGAACTGAAGACCGACAGGTCACAGGATCGAATCCGGGAAAGCGCGGATGAGCTCCCTCTCTGAGCTCCAGGTCCTCATGCGGGGACATGAGAGAAGCCTCCCACAAGGATGGTAAAACATCAAAAACATCCTGGCGTACCCTGGGCACTGTCCTTGCAGACGGCCAATTCTCTCACACCAGAAGCGACTTGCAGTTTCGCAAAAAAAAAAAAAAAGCTCCCATGAAAGGATCTCTTTGGCAAGTTATGATAATTACATCCGCAGTAATTCCAATTTACAATCTATCAATGTTAAGTTCAATTCTGTCCCCCACCCTGGTAAACATTGAACATGCAATCTGAATTAATGTAATATATAAAATGCCACGTCTGACACTGGTTTTGTTGTTGCTCATCGGGGGCGGGAGAGAAGCTTCTAGTTTACGGGGTGGGTCCTTCTGGACGTATAACTGTCAGGAAATATGAGCTAAGTGTTCCGCATGCCTTGCATTTGTGCTGATGCAAGCTGGAAACAGCTCTATGATCTGCAGGTATAATATGCTGCATTGCCTCAGTATCTCTTAACAGCTCCCAGGGCTTGATATATTTTTCAAAAACCTTTTAGAAGGCGGAAGAAAGCCGCTGCTGTTTCCCAAATGAAGTTCACCAAAGTCCTCTCAATTCATCTTTACGTATTATGGTGTAGCACCGAAATATGGTATTTATTACAGCATAATACCCAAGTTTTAAGCATTTGTTAGTGGGAGGATGTTAAACAGCATTTCTCAAACTGGGGTTCGAGACCCCTTGGGGGGGGCATGAGGGGGATTTCAGAGGGGTTGCCAAAGACCGTCTCAAAACACATATTTCTGATGGTCTTAGGAACCCCTTTGGCAGTAAATACAACTCCCAAATGACAAAATCAACCCAGGTTAAACAGACATTTGATTTAATTAAGTCATATATATATATCTATATATATAAAAAGGAAGTGGTCGTGCAACGGGGCAAATGCACGCCAAAACTACATTCCCCACACACACGAAAATCACAGGGCCAAACATCCATACCACTAGGTACATCATCCACCCACGAAAAAACCCCAAAACAACACACAACACCCCCAAAACATCCACCGAAACACAACATAACTATGCATGCTCAAAACACCGCACACACAAAATGGCCGCCAACAAAACATCACAGAACCACGCATGCGCAACTTCAAAACCACATCCCAGCAGAACACAATCCACAACCCCTCCATGACGACCCATTACCCCACATAAACAACAACCCGCACACACACCTCTTCCGCAGCCTTCTAGACCTCCTTCACCGCCTCTACACCACAGCCGAACACGAGCGGCCACTCCACATCCGGTGACGGAGGACACAGCGGGGAAGCAGATCCCACCAGCAGAAGCCAAAGGGAGGCGGGGCCGAAGGGTGAGCCTCCATTACACGGCCGGCGACGGTGCCGTGCCCGGCTCTTCCGCCCCCTTCTCGCTCTCCTCCGCCGCCACTCTTCCGCTGCCCGGGAACTAGACCAAGCGGCCATGGCCACGGGACTACAGTTCCCAGAAGGCACCACACGGCTCCATGGCAAAGAAGGGCGCAGGAACAGGAAGTCGCCGTGCGGGGCCTTCTGGGAACTGTAGTCCCGTGGCCACGGCTGCTTGGTCCCCAGCCAGTAGCCCCTCACCTTAGAGAGAGGCAGGCATGCAGGAGGCGCTCCACGTGGCAGCCGCTTCCAGCCCTTCCCAGGAACAGGAGACGCGGAATTCCCCAGGCAGAGCTGCGAGGCTCCGCCAGGGAAGAGGTGCGCTGCAGCTTCTTCTTCCCCCTCCAAGATCTTCTTCGCTCCCTGCTTCCATTCCCTCAATGCTTTCTCCTTCGAGGAATGGGGAAAGGAGAAGGAGGCTTCTCTCTCCTTGGCCAGGGCAAACCTCTTCCTCCCTTCCCGTCTCACTCCCCCACAGACCCACACACGTCGCTGCCCCTCATTCCCCCCCCCACGCTTCCCATTCTGTGGGTTCCTCCGTCCGCTCCAAAAATAAACTTCCCCATTCTCCAGCCCCTCTCCCTCCACTTCCAAATACCACCCTTCCCCACGTTCCACCCTCTCTTTCCCATGTCATTCCTCCCCCTTTCACACACATATATACATATATACACATACATAAACACACATACATACATATAAACACAAGCACACACATATATACCTACACACATATACACATGCAAATACATATACACGCACATATATACACATGCACACACCCACCAAGACCATAAGTAACATCAACTCCAACCCTTACAAACTCATACTTTCTCACATCTCCTAAATAGGGCACAGCAACACGTGCCGGGTTCAGCTAGTATCTATATATATCTATATATATAAAATCCTCCATGTCGTGGGTCCTGTCTTATAGACAAAGAAACCACACAAGGCAGAAACACAAAAACAGCCCACATACCCAGAAAACCCTATGAGGTATGTTTACCAAAACAACCCCCTGCCCAAAAAAGAGCCAACGGCCACAAATCCCAAAAAAACATTATGGACTACAACTCCCATGATCCTCCACATCACCTCCCTCTGGCAGTTTACAGCGTCGGAATGTTAGTGGAGCTGACCAATTAGAGGCATTATGCAAATACTCGCTCAGTTAGAATGTAGGCTGGGAGCCCCCCCGGGCAGTTTAGAGAGTGGGAATGTTGGTGGTGGTAAGGAAAGGTAGGGAAAGGAATGAAGTATACACATATACATGCATACACATATACACATATACATAACTACAAACACAGTCCCCGAGTTTTTTAAAAAAAATCTCACAGCAACGCGTGGCTGGGTCAGCTAGTATATATATATGGTTACATCCCGTATAGATTACTGCAACGCCCTCTACGTGGGACTGCCTTTGAAGACTGTTCGGAAGCTTCAACTGGTCGAACGGACAGCAGCCAGGTTGATAACAGGAGCAGCACTCAGGGAGCGCACAACTTCTCTGTTGCACCAGCTCCACTGGTTACCAGTTTGCTACCGGGCACAATTCAAAGTGCTAGCTTTAGCCTTTAAAGCCGGGATTAGATCCAACGGTCCCCTCCAACTACCGCCTGGTTTCGAATTTATCGTTCCTGGGCAAGGTAGTTGAGAGGGCAGCAATGGAGCAGCTGCAGTCTTTCCTATATGACGCAGCTTGGCTAGACCCCTTCCAGTCCGGCTTCCGTTCTGGGCATGGGACGGAGACGGTTCTGATCTCCATCTCAGATGAGCTACGCTGCCAGCTGGACCAAGGCAGATCAGCGCTGCTCGTGTTATTGGACCTCACGGCAGCGTTTCATACAGTCGATTATGATCTATTGACTCACCGCCTTGCTGGGGGACATCCCTTAACTGGGTGACCTCCTTCCTCTGGAACCGGCTACAACGAATGAGGAGGGGCGAGGATGTCTCCTGGGGTTCCCCGCTTCATTGCGGGGTTTCTCAGGGGGCTCTCCTCTCCCCTCGGTTATTTAACATCTACATGCGACCACTTGCCCAGCTGGCGCGTAGCTTTGGGCTGGTGTGTCATCAGTATGCTGATGACACCCAGCTTATCCTGAAGATGGATGGCAGCCCCAAATCCGTACCCGTTAATTTCCATCATTGCCTTGAGGCTGTTACTGGATGGCTGCAAGCCAGTAGGTTGAAGGTGAATCCGGCTAAGACTGAGATCCTGTGTCTGGGTCGTCCAGACTGTAGGGATGTCCAGCTTCCGACCCTGGACGGCGTGACATTATGTCTGTCGTCTTCTGTTAAGAGCTTAGGAGTAACCTTGGACCCCCTGCTGTTGATGGAGGCCCATGTCTCCAGGGTCAGCAGGGTGGCATTTTTCCATCAAGTAGGGGGTCAGGTGAGGAAGCTGGCCCCCTACTTGTCCCGGCATGACTTTGCCACAGTGGTCCAAGCCATGGCCATCTCGAGGCTAGACTACTGTAACGCTCTGTACATTGGCCTTCATTTGCCGGTAATCCAGAGACTCAAGATGGTGCAGAATGCTGCAGCGCGACTCCTAGCGGGGATCCCGATTGGCCATCACATCACGCCACTTCTGCGCGAACTGCACTGGCTTCCAATAGAATGCCAGATTGTCTTCAAAGTGTTAGTCTTGACTTTTAAGGCCTTACATGGTCTGGGGCCAGTGTACCTGCGGGACCGCCTTGTCCCATATCACCCCTCTAGATCGTTGCGCTCCGAAGAGCAAAATCTCCTGGTCATCCCAAATGTGAAGACTTGTCATCTGTCCACAACCCGCCGCCGGGCCTTCTCTGTTGCAGCCCCAACCCTGTGGAACGCAGTGCCCGCCGGCATCGGCGCCACCCAGAGCCTTCTCCCGTTTAGGAAAGCAGTTAAGACCCTGCTGTTTCAGCAGGCCTTCGGGGTTGGCTAGAATATAGTTTTTCCTTCTGCCCTGCCTAGCATGCAGCCCACTGTGATTTATCCGCTGTTTTAGTTGTTTTAATTGTCGTTCTATTTTAATGGTATTTTATTGTTGGTTTTATGAGATGTCTACTGAATTACTGTAAGCCACCCTGAGCCATTTGGGGGGCGGGGCGTATAAGTAGGAAGTAATAATAATAATAATAAACGGTTCTGGTCCAACTTACATGTCCGAACGCATCTCTCCCTATGAACCTTCAAGATGTTTAAGATCATCCAGAGAGGCCCTGCTCTCAATCCCGCCTGCTTCGCAGGCGCGGTCGGTGGGGACGAGAGACAGGGCCTTTTCAGTGGTGGCTCCTTGGCTTTGGAACGCCCTTCCTAGCGACATCAGATCAGCCCCCTCCCTCCTAACATTTCGCAAGAAGGTCAAGACCTGGCTATTTCACCGGGCATTTGCAGATGTAGTACGATTACTACATTGAGACCTAAGGAACGACGACGACGCAATTGGAAATCAATTTAATAATGAGACGCTGCTATTGTGTTTTAACTTAAATTGCTAATTTGTATATGATATGATTGTGTTTGTAGCTGTTGATGTATTTATCTTGGGCAGTCTTTGCCATATGTACACCACCTTGAGTCGCCTTCGGGCTGAGAGGGGCAGTATAGAAGTAAATAAATAAATATAAAAACTATAGAATGAGTCATATAATTTAAATTATTTTGTGTTATGGAACTTACTCTTCATAATTCACTACAAAAAATAAAAATTGTTTCAAACCCCACCCACCCCTTATTTCTTTCCTGGCAATGGGCTTGCTGTAGCATCTACCAAAAGAAGGGTAAGAACCACCTGGAGACACATATAGAGGACTGCTGCACTGTAATGCACACATGGTTGCAGCTAAGCAGAACCGAAGGTTCAAAATTGGGTTCCAGGCCTTTCCAATGTTAAAAGAAAAGTTGAACTAGCAAGTGGTGTGAAAGACCTCTGTCAGAGATTCTGTACACAAAATGCTAGGTTAAGTGGACACAAAACCTGTCAGATATAAGCAGGGCCAGACTAAGGTAATCAGGCCTGGATTAACGCCCTTTGGCGCCCTAGGCCACACTTTGAAATTACACCCCCAAACCAACCTCTACCGCACACACACCCTCCTCCTCGCGGCGTGCCCCGGGGGTGGGGCTTCCCTCTGCCGCCTCCTCCTCACGGTGCACCCCGACGGCGGGGCTTCCCTCCTCCTCCTCCTCCGGGCACCCTCCTTCCTTGACTCAAGGAAGGAAGGCGCACGGAGGAGGAGGAAGGAAGGTGTTGTGCCTCAGATCCAAAAGTACCCCCCTAGATCACCAACACAAGCAATCTTTGTAAAATACTTTTATTTAGAATAAGGATAGTCCAAAAGATAAGAAGTAAAGAAAAAAGCAAGTCCCAAAGTAACTCTGTTAAAAGCTCTCAAACGGAGTAAGTCCCATGGAAAACAATCCAAAGCAAAGGCCGACTGCTCCTGCAGTCAAATGAGTCCAAGGCAACCGTGACAACGGCCAAAGAAGGAACGTGGAACAGCAGGGCAAAGCCACCCCCTGTGGTACTTGATCTGGAACTCAGGAGCCGGGAAACGCTTAGTCCAAACGTAGCTTCGGTTCTGTCAGACTGTTCCCAAAACCAGCCTTAAAAAGAGTCTATTTTCTGTGGGACCACTGAATCCCCCTTCGCAGATTCCAATCTTTCCTCGAAGAACGGATAGAAGCCTTTCTATCAAATTCCTTCTCATTACCGGCCCTAGCTGGACTCGTATCTCTGTGAGACACGGTTTCCTCCCCGCTTCCCTGGGCCCCAGCTGGCACAGGAGGCAAATTCTTGTGGGACTCAAGGTTATCAGAAGTCTCACTGGCAGTTTCGAAACTGACTTCCATTGAATCATCGTTAACCCCTTCCTCCGGGTAATAACTATGCAACCAGTCTTTATCCCAAGACAGATCTGCATTTGCAGGAGCGTCCACCTCTGGCCACCCATCATCCTCATCTTGGGCCTGATCTCCAGGTACCACTGGTGCCTGTCCCTGACCACTCTGCAGGGAGGGCACCCTAGGCTGGGGGGGAACAGTAGCTGGAGCAGTAGGCTGGGACACCACAGAAGGGAAGCCCCCGGGCCCTCGCAGTGCGTCCTCCATCCATCAAGGAAGAAGGGCGCGAAGAGAAGGAGGTGGAGGGAAGCCCAGCCCCCGGGGCCGCTGCCGGGCATGCACAGCTTGTGATTGGCCGAGGGTTGCCGCCGGCTTCCTGGCTCTCAGCTGTTTGCAACATTCCAACCAACCAGCTGGGAGCGCACGTAGCCGGGGCGAGCGTGAAATTTGAATCTGAATGGACTCTGAGAGTATAAATGCTTTGTATTTTGCCAAATAAAGTATGTCAGCTTTGCGGGGGGGAAACAACAAAACAGAGGGGTGTGGAGGTCAAGCACTAGGAAACAAGGAAGACTGGAAAAAAACGGGTGACTATATATAGCCAAAATGCAATATAACGGTAATCCGTGAAGCGACCAAAGCTGAGCTGGCTACAATCAAACCAGCCCAAGGATTCATGATTTGTGATGTTATAGATCAGGGCTGCCCAGCAGGCGGCCCGGGGGCCGTACACGCCCCCCCAGAAACTGGGCACGGCCCCCAGCCTCCTGCAAGAATTTATTTAATTTTTTAAAATATTTATATATATATATATTTAAAAAATGGCCGCCGGGGGAGGAGGAGGCGGGGCAGGAAGGAGGAAGGGAGCCAGCTCCTCCTCCCTACACCGCCCCTCCGTCCCTCTCCTCGCGCCGAAAAGGAGCAGTAGGCGGCGCCAGGGCGGCGCGCGTCATGCCAGGCCTCTGAGCGCCGCCTTGGCGCCACCACTGCTCCTTTTGGTGGCTCCCCCTCCCTAGGAAGGGGCGGGGAGCAGCCGAAAAGGAGCAGTAGGTGGCGCCAAGGGCGGCGCTTCAGAGGCCTGGCGTGAGGCGCTGCCCTTAGCGCCGCCTACTGCTCCTTCTCCAGGGAGCAGAGCCCGGGGATCGGGGCGCCCCTTTCTGCTTCTCTCCATGAGAGAAGCAAGAAGGGATGCCCCGCCCTCTGGGGAGCAGAGCCCCGCCCCCCGCTCACGGCCCTGCCCCCCACTCACTGATCACCTGCGGCCCCCCAGGTGATCAGTGATCAGAATTCCGGCCCTTGGGCCAGAAGAAGTTGGACAGCACTGTTATAGATTGTTACCGCCTAGATTATTTTGATTGCTGCGACGTGACCTGAAGAAGTGCCTGCTTGGCACGAAACCAGCCCTAGAGGGCGCCTGGGAAATCTTCCAGCCATTGGCATGCTACTGGTTTGATTGTAATGAGCTCAGCTTTGGTCGCTTCACGGGTTACCGTTATATTGCCAGCTCCATGTATTTGTTTACCGGAGGAACCACTGCTTCTTTATCCCCGTGAACTGTAGATTACAATTTGCCAGCACACTGTGTTTCCACACGGAAGGATTACTTGGAACACAGTGGCTACGGGGTATATGGTGGTTCCCACACGGAAATATTTGGCTACAACACACAGCCTTCGTCGCACATGAGGAGCGTCTTCAACTCCGCCCCCAGGATCCACCCATCACTGCGGACGCCCGCCATTTAGCGGTATCACGCCGCTGGATTTGATTGTTTTTTCTGTGGTCTTTTTGGCGTGCCATACAGGAATGGTATACTAAAGAGCTTATTCCACGCCACACCGATCTCAGAACTTTGTGTGACTTTCGGACCAAGGTCTTGGGGCATATTTATATAATTCTTATTGCTATACATGTGCGGATCCACCTTTACCTTTTTACCTTTTGAACACAGTGAGAAAAGCTTTGCGGAAAACTCAGGACTTTGCGGTTGTCATCCTTTCCAGCTGGAATAGACCTTCTCTCGGTGAGCACGCTTCCGGATCTTGGTGAGACAAATTGATTGTTATCTGTACGCAGATGACGTCCAGATCTGTCACTCCTTTCCACCTGTCACTAAGGAGGCCATCCAGACTTTGAACCGGTGCTTGGCCGCTGTGTCGGACTGGGTGAGGGCTAGCAAATTGAAACTTAATGCAGACAAGACAGAGGTCCTCCTGGTCAGTCGGAAGGCTGAACAGGGCATAGGGTTACAGCCTGTGTTGGACGGGGTCACACTCCCCCTGAAGATGCAGGTTCGCAGCTTGGGAGTGATCCTGGACTCATCTCTGAGACTGGAGCCCCAGGTCCTGGCGGTGGCCGGGGGAGCTTTTGCAAAGTTAAGACTCGTGTGCCAGCTGCGCCCGTACCTTGGGAAGTCTGATCTGGCTACGGTGGTCCACGCTCTGGTCACATCCCGAATAGATTACTGCAACGCACTCTACGTGGGGCTGCCTTTGAAAACGGTTCGAAACTCCAACTAGTCCAAAGGGTGGCAGCCAGGTTACTAACTGGAGCTACACACAGGGAGCATACCACCCCCCTGTTGTATCAGCTCCACTGGCTGCCTGTCCAATTCCGAGCCCAATTCAAAGTGCTAGTTTTGACCTTTAAAGCTCTATACAGTTCTGGCCCAGCTTACCTGTCTGAACGCATCGGCCACTATGTCCCACCTCGTAATCTAAGGTCATCCGGGGAGGCCCTGCTCTCACTCCCGCCTAATTCCCAGATGCAGTTGGTGGGGACGAGAGTTAGGGCCTTCTCGGGGGTTGCCCCCCGCCTGTGGAATGCGTTCCCTATCGATGTACGATCCACCGCATCCCTCCTGGCTGTGGGACCAGGCGTTTGCTCACCAGCACAAGGCAGCATTTTAGGACTGGATTTTAAATAGAAAGTAGATGAAGAGGACCAATGCTTTTATGGACTGAACATGGTTTTAATCTGAATGAATGTGTATGACGCTAAGGCAACTCGTTTAATGTCTTTTAATGTATCCTCACTGTTGAACGGTATTTCTAGGGGGGGGGGGTTATATTGTTATTATGTAGGCATCAAATTGTGCCGTACTGTAAGCCGCACTGAGTCCCCCCCTCGGGGGTTGAGAAGAGCGGGGTAAACTCCTGAAATAAATAAATAAAATAAATAAATAATTGGGATTTGGAACTAGCGCTTCCAAAAGGTCCATCAAGGTTTTTCCTGGGATCTTCGCTTTCAGGGGTGTTTTGGGCTCTTGGCCCCATCTGGGCAGGGCCCCCTAAATTTGGTCCGACTACACCTGGATATAAGGGATCTCCAAGCACAAGCTTCTTTAAAACAGCCAATGGGCGGCTTTCTGTCCTACTGTCTGAATGGCTTGCTTGACCTTGGGGAGCATTGCTTTTTGCATCTCCTTTTATGCACATTTTACAGGCGGGATATATATTTGAATATATAGCTGCTACAACAGGGAAGAATTCAGGCAGCAAAGGAGAGATAAGTAGAGGAGTCCCTTTTATATCTGTGGGCTGCCTTCAGCAGCCGCCGCATCCCTACATAGAAGAGGTTAAATATATGGCTGCCATTATACTCTACAAGGAACACATTCCATAAAAACCAAGGTGCTGTAAATTATACAAATATGATGCTAACAAGGCAGGAAATGCACTGCTAATGAGGTCAGTGATAGAACTCCTGCAGTTCTGCAAATCATGTGGCAGCTCGGCACAGGAGTTACGCAAGCAGGCCTGGGTCAGCATTTTCGGAGCTGCATTCGTAGCACTGTTTGGAGAATAGTTCTACACAGGTAGATATCCTTTTTTTAAAAAAAAAACAACAACAACCCTCCCCTCTCTCCTTATTTATGTGCCAAATAACCAAGGCACCAGACAAGCCCACTTTGCATTAATGTTCTTTGCTATTATGTCTATTGTTCTGCAGTGCGGAGTGGGGAATTAGTCACTTCGATGTGCAAATATTGCCTACAGTTTGCGAGCGAGCTTGCTTTCACGTTCCTTTCAAGCTCCCTCCTCGGAGATATTAAACGCGATGCCATCATAAAGGTTGTCGAGCAAGGCTGTTTCCCCTCTTCCCTCCCCCTGTCTCCTTTTTTGCTTTAAACACAAAAATACACACACGCGCACATATATTTGCTGAAGCTTTAGAAAACATCAAAGAAGCATCTTCTCAGCAGAGGAGTTACTAGCTCGTTCTGCCTTGTCTTGGACAGCAGGCAAGAGCCATAATGAATACAAGAAATCATGCCAGCGAGGAACCCAAAGAAGGATTTGTTTATTTATATGCTGTCTCTCCCTCAAGGAGCTAGTGGTGGTGCACATGGTTTCCCATTTTCAATCTCTGTTGCACCTCAGATCGCGGACAGCCCCCCTAGATCACACACACCAGGCAGATGCAATAAAATGTATTTTATTCAGAACTAGCTGAGGACCCGGTGGTGCCCGAGGTATTTGAGGAAGGCATTGTGTGCCAAGGTTGGTTCCTATTAGATGTTTATGTGGCTTGCAGTGGTCTCAGGAACTAACTTATTTACCGTATTTTTCGCACCATAAGGCGCACCTGCTGATAAGACGCACCTAGATTTTCGAGGAGGAAAATTGGGGAAAAAATGGGGGCTGGCTACACTAATATGGAGGGGGGGAGACACTAACATGGAGGGGGGGAGGCGCTGGAGCAGAGGGGGGCGATGTACTCACGCTATATTCACGCCCCCCCCCCCCGGCGGCTCCCGGCGGCTCCCGCGCATGCCCAGACCGCCGCCGTGTCGCCGCAGCCAGCCGGTGGCGCGGGAGGAACGGGGCGGAAGAGGGCAAGGGGGGCGCCGCGCTGTAAGAACGCCTGGAAAAAGAGGCCGGAGGGAGGAGGGTACTCTTCCTCCTTCCCTCCCTCCCTGCGGCCTCTCTTTCGGGCCTCCTTACAGCACGCGGCCGCCTCCCCTTCCTCTCGGCAGGCGCATCATCGTGACGTCACGAAGATGCGCCTCTGGCTTCGGGCTCTTCCGCTGCTGCTGCTGCGGCTGCTGCTACGGCTGCCACTGAGTCGCCGTGGGGCCGCCTCGTGGCCTCCCCTCCTCCTCGGGTCCGTGAGTGGCGAGCCCGCCCCACGATCCCCTCTTCCGCCCCCGTTCCTCCGCGCGCCGGCTGGCTGTGGCGACACGGCGGCGAGAGTCTGGGCATGCGGGAGCCGCCGGAGCCGCCAGGGGGCGAATATAGCGTGAGTACATCGCCGCCCCCCTCTGCTCCAGTGCCTCCCCCTCCCCTGCCTGCATCTTGAGCTCCATAAGACGCAGCTGATTTTTCTTCCTACTTTGGGAGGAAAAAAAACTGCGTCTTATGGTGCGAAAAATACGGTATTTATTTATTCGGTTTTATATTCCGCTCCTCCTTGCAGGCTCGGGGCGGATCACAACATTCAATAAAAACATCAAGATACAACAATGTTAAAAAAACTCAAGGGTTACAGATTCTTAAAACTCATAAACATGGTCATGCAGCACATTTTCGGGTTAGCCAAAAGCGAGTCTAAAAAGAGCGGTCTTGCACGCTTTCCGGAAGGGGACAAGCTCTCGGATCGTGCGGGTATCGGCTGGGAGTGAATTCCACAGCATAGGGGCCGCAACAGAAAAGGCATGCTGCCTGGTTGTGGACAAGTGGCAGGAGCGGATTGATGGAATTACTAGCAGGTTCTGCTCTTCTGAGCGCAGTGATCTCGGGGGAACGTACGGGGTAAGGCGGTCCCTCAGGTACTCAGGCCCTTGACCGTATAAGGCCTTGAAGGTTAAAACCAACACCTTGAAGGCAATTCGGTACTCGATAGGAAGCCAGTGCAGTTGCCGTAAGATGGGAGTAATGTGCTCTCTCCCACCAGTAAGCGAGCAGCGGCATTCTGCACTAGCTTGAGTTTCCGGATTGTCGACAAAGGAAGGCCAACGTAGAGGGCGTTACAGTAATCCAGCCTCGAGATGACCGTCGCTTGGATCACTTAGTGAAGGTACTGCGAGTCCCGGGGGCCTAGTCAGGAAAATCAAGTTAAAGAAGCCTAACAGTATCCCATGAGCTGAGGCCTAGTCAGGAAAATCAAGTTAAGGAAGCCTTTCTTTCAATTTTGGGCCTGGTTTGTGTTTTATAGGGCCTTTAGTGTTGTTTGGGAAGTGAATGACGTGAAGGTACTGCAAATCCCATCATTCGTGGCCCATCCTGCCCT
Source organism: Anolis apletophallus (assembly GCA_030556195.1). Taxonomy (NCBI): domain Eukaryota; kingdom Metazoa; phylum Chordata; class Lepidosauria; order Squamata; family Anolidae; genus Anolis; species Anolis apletophallus. The sequence continues at coordinate 46,999,595 of JARBWK010000013.1, forward strand.
AAACCACACCAGGTAGTGAAGTGGGTCATTGGTCGCCTGTTTGCCAAGTTTGGTCCTGATCTGTCATTGCTGTGGGCCTCAGTGGCTGACTGCCTGAGGCCTTTCCCTTTCCCTCTAAATCACTTTAGAATGTTTGAATGTGGTTGGCCATTTGGAGTCAGTTATGCAAATTCCATTTCAGTGGCAACCAATCCCCTCTGTCTGGGGCCATAGAATCTTGGAGTTCTGAGGCTGGCCAGTTAGAGCCCATTATGCAAATAATCCCAGAGTGGCAGCCAATCAAAACGCTGGCACATATTCCTCCCACCGCTCGGCCACAAACACTGACTTTTATTATATATATAGATAGATAAAGAATAGTCCAAAGAGGTAAGAAGCAATCAAAGCAAATCCAAAATAGTCCAATAAAGTTCTTGAATGGTAGCCCAGTTGGCTATAAATCCAAAGGAAACAAAAGTACAAAGACAAGGCAAACCGCCCTTGTGGTCAACGTGAAACTTGAAGCAAACTGCCCCGGCGGTTCTGTGTACTTAGAGACTTGAACTTGAGTCCTTTCCAAACTAAACGTAGCTTCAGGTCTGACTAGAATCACCCGGGCACAATCTAATAAAGGAAACTACTTTCTATGTGCCCAACGCACCCCCTTTCTCAGACTCCAATCTTTCCGAGAGGATCGGATGCTGGCCCTCCTGTCTAATTCCATCTCATTAGCGGCCCCAGGTGCAGTACTACCATCCTGAGAAACTGAATCCTCCCATCCCCGGAATGCTCATCTGGCAAGGGAGTAAAGAAGCTCTCGTGAGAATCAAGTCGCTAGGCCTCTCACTATCTACTTCAGTACTAGCTTCCATGAAATTATCACTATCCTCATCTTCAGGCCCATACCCATGTAGCCAGCCATCAACCCATGCTAAGTCTTCATTTGCAGACCCATATCCATCTGGCCACCCATCATCCCCAATCTGATCCGGGGAAGCTGGGATCCCCGGTGCCTGTCTCTTTTTTTAAAAAAAAATTTTTTAATTGTTTTATCATTATCAACACAATATTATACAATGTCTATTTACAGCAGATTCATGTTATTCATTTCTAGGTACAATACTTCAATCTTTAGCATCTGCCATTATGTTTTTCTTATACATTTTTGTATCCTCACCGCTGTGCTCCCTCCCCCTTCCCCGCAAGCCATTGCTTTTACATATCATTCGTCCAAAATTTCATTTCTTCTTGTGGAGGTAACCTTCCTTCTTCCTTTTCTAATCCTTTTTCAATAAATGTTCTCCATACCTCATAGAAATCACTTTGTTTCCATATACCTCTTTTTACTTTTAGTATACATGTTAACTTGTCATTTGTGGCCAGTTTCCATATTTCCTTGTACCATTCCTCTATTTGTATATTTATTTCTTTTTTCCAATTCCTTGCTATAAGCAGTCTTGCTATTGTTAATAGGTTTGTTATCGCATCTTTATCCCTTTTTTCCAATTGTTTACTATTATATAGTGATAATAAAGCTATACTAGGACTTCTTTCTATTTTAATATTCATTATATCTTCTATTTCTTTAAATACTTTCGCCTAAAATTTGCTTACATATTTACATTGCCACCACATATGTATGTATGTTCCTGTTTTCTTGGCATCCTCTCCAACAGTTTTTCGAGTAGTTTTTATTTATATTTGCCATTCTTACTGGTGTAAGGTACCATTTCCATATTAATTTATAATAATTTTCTTTAATCCTTATTGATAAATGTTTAAGATGTCTTTGTCTCCACAATTGTTGCCACTCTGTTTCCTTTATTTTTATCCCCAAGTCTTCTTCCCAGACCTCCTTAAGGGTGTTTTTTTTGTTTTTCCTTCCTTTATTTCAATTATTATCTTATATATTTTACTAGTTATTCCTTTCAAGTTTTCGTGCTCTTCTGCATCCCTCCCATTTTGTATTATTTGTTCAAATTGGTTAACCTTACTTCCTTTTTTATTGTTTTTTAACCAATTTTTAAACCATTGTTCTAATTGTATACAATGGAACCATGTCAGTTTTATTTCTCTAAATTCTTCCATAATCATTTCCTTCTTCGTTCCTACTTTTATCCAATCCCCCATTTTATCTAAATTTTTTCCCTTAACTTTTTATCCATTATTTGTTTTAAATTCTTTGGAAATTTCTTTTCCATTACAATTGGGGTTATTACTGATCCATCCGTTATTAACATTCTCGGTGCCTGCCTCTGACCACTAGGCTGGAACACCAAACTAGGCTGGGACACCACATTCTCAGAATATGAGGGCGAGTCAATAAGTCCATGACTTTTTGAATTTCCCACCTCTGAACTGAAAGGGCAACACTGTTGCTGTCAACAGGCACCTGTCAGTTGACTCCTGTCAACATTTGAACAAGCGGCGTCATTTAGTTTGTGTTTGACAGCCATTGATAGCAGACAACCGTGTGATTTGACGAGAAAATGGAAAAAAGTGAATTTTGTGTGCTCATTAAGCATTATTTTGCGGAAAAAAACCATCCCTCAAACCAAGGCTCAGCTTGATAAATACTATGGGGACTCTGCGCCATCCATTTCAATGGTAAAAAAGTGGTTTACTGAATTTTGTTGTGGCCATATGAGCACGGAAAATGTCGAACGTTTTGGACGCCCAGTTGAGGTCTCTACACCCGAAACAATTGAAAAAATTCATGATATGGTGTTGGCCGATCGGAGATTGAAAGTGTGAGAGATTGGGAGCCATAGGCATCTCACTTGGCACAGTGGTTTCAATTTTAACTGATCACTTGGGTATGAGAAAGCTTTCCGCAAGATGGGTGCCGCGTTTGCTCGCAATCGACCACAAACGCAATCATGTGACAATTTCACAGGAGTGTTTGCCGTTGTTCAACCGCAATATGGATGATTTTTGCGCCGTTTTGTAACCGTGGACAAAATGTGGATCCACCACAACACACCAGAGACCAAACAGCAGTCAAAACAATGGGTTTATCGGAGTGAATCGGCGCCAAAGAAGGCCAAGGTGGGTTTGTCAGCCAATAAAATCATGGCGACTGTTTTTGGGATGCACGCGGTATAATCCACATTGACTACCTTCAAAAGGGTAAAACAATCAATGGCGAATATTATGCCAACTTATTGGGGCGATTTAATAAGGGTTTGACAAAAAAATCGACCGCATTTGGCCAAGAAAAAAGTTCTTTCGTACCAAGACAATGCAAGGGTGCACACATGTGCAGTTGCCATGGCAACAATCCATGAATTGGGATATGAATTGCTCCCTCATCCACCCTATTCTCTGGATTTAGCCCCGAGTGACTATTTCTTGTTTCCAAACCTGAAGAAATGGCTCGGCGGAAAGAGATTTGACTCCAACGATGAAATCCATCTCGCAAACAAATAGCTATTTTGATGACTTTGACAAATCTTATTTTTTGGAAGGGATAAAAAAATTGAAAAAACGTTGGACAAAGTGTGTAGAGCTCAAAGGAGACGACGATAAAACATAAAATGATTTTTTAATCCAAAACCTGTGTTTCATTCAAAAGTCATGGACTTATTGACCCAACACTACCTTTAGTTGAAAGGAAGGGAGAGCTGAATCTCTGCGGCTATTTTGGAATCCCACTCCCAGAAGCCAACGGTGCCATGATCTTGGAGAAGTTGGATCTGGCCGCAGTGGTACATGACTTGGCTTCATCCCATTTGGATTACTGTAACTCACTCTATTTGGGGCTGTTCTTTAAAAAAATGGCAACCAAGAAAGAAGGCCATTGAGAAGAAATTGTCAACTCCTTACATTTGGGAACATCAGATCATTTGAAACAAACAAGTAGTGGTATAAAATGGCAACAATGATGTAGGCATCCTACTGGAGTTTCCATCCTGCATGACGCATAGAAGAGCCCGCACCAGCCACGCTTTGACCAGGAGCCGGATACCCCGATACGAACAAGTGGATTACAAATAAGTCCATTTGCACTTCTTTAAAGCAAAATTATTCCTGGAACACAATGATGGATATATTTTGAAACTAAACAAACTCATTCCTCAACAGGATATCAGGCATGGTTTAGAACCCAAAAATAGGGAATCGAAAATCTAATGGGGGGGATTTTTTTTTTGATTAGTAATAGAAAGACTTACAAAAAAATCCAAATATTTCTAAATGGTAACGTAATTACTAACGAAATTCTTTACTAGTTCTAAAGTAGGCAAAGCAGGGAAACAGGACTGACACTGTTTTAAGCACAGGCAAATCAAGGGGCAACATTTCCCTTGGATTCCTTGAAGGGAGATATAATGCATTAATATATTATTATTAATATTATTATTAATATTATAAAGGACAGGGTTTCTTTGCAGGGACATATAATGCATTAATATATTATTATTATTATTAATATTATAAAAGGACAGGGTTTCTTTGCAGGGACATATAATGCATTAATATATTATTATTATTATTAATATTATAAAAGGACAGGGTTTCTTTGCAGGGACATATAATGCATTAATATATTAATATTATTAAATAAAATAGTTGCCAATGCCCACCTCTGGTGTAGGCCTTGCTAATCTGTAGAGTTCTCCTCACTCCAGTTTTTTCCCATTCAGTTTTAACATAGCAGTCTAGGACCTCCATTTGAACTCTATGGCTTTTCTTGATTCTGAACTCTTCCTTCTCCTCTCCGTGCTCTTTTCACTCCTGCTGCCCTTCTCTCAGCAGTTCTTATGTCCTTCTACTCTGTCCTTCTATCTAAACCCCCTTCCTGGGTGTTTAAATCGCTTTTTTTGTCATTCCTCCAGCCCCTCTAGGAGTCCCGATTTGGATCTCTCTATCATTTCCAGCTCCTTTTTCACTTCCTGGAGGAGGCCTTTTACTCTAATTAGGCTCCAAGCATGGAAAGGCCCTGATTTGACTGTGAGTTATGTCGGCAAAGCTATTTTGGAGGGGGAAATTTTCCTGTTGGGTGGGCATCCGAAATAGTTACTAATCTAATGAAAATTTGGGCCCAGGGGGTGCGGAAAAGAAAGTCCACTTCCGGGATTGGCCCTGCGATGCGTATAAACTTGAAAGTCCCATACATACGAATCCCTTCCGATTTCTTTTCATTTTCATAACTTTTTTCTCATGCCTACTGAATATATTGCAACTGTGAAACTTGGTCGGGACTAGCTTCTGTTAATCCGGATTATAATTGTATTTGTTTTGAATCTTTTGGACACGTTGCGGACTGTGGACTCCTATGCACACGCTAAGTACCATTGCCAATTTTGTATCTGTTTGAAATTGAAGATATTTAATATTTAATGTTTGAATAATATATATAAATGTGATTTTGATACAATCTTGGCTACTAGGCTGGCTTTTCAATTTAGTTTGGTTCCCCGTAGTGGATTACTCAACAAAGATGTAGGGCCATGGTTCCCAAAGTGGGTAGTACTGCCCCCTAGTGGGCGATGAGGCGATCCAAGGGGGTGGTGTGAGGCTTGGAGAATTTGGGGGGCACTGAAGCCCTGTAAGGGGGCGGTGGCGGGATTCCAACTCGCAAGTGCGCAAGTGTGCACCTGCCAGTTGGAAACCCCATGCAGGAGCTGCCTGGACAGTGGACACCGCAGCGCGCCCCCTTCCTCTCCTCAACTCCGCCCACGGCGCAGTCCTGTATCACCTCTTCCAATCCTTTGGAAGGAAGTGTTACACCCCAGCCTGATTCCTTAGCCAAACCAGACCGAAGGCATGTTGTTTCTAAGATGCCAGCTAGGCCAGAGAGCAAACCTCTGCAGAGAGAAAGCAAGCCTCTGCGGAGGCCTCCAGTTCAATCCACGTTCAAGGACAGGCTAAGCTCAGCTCCATCCCGAGCCGATAAGGAGCGCTGGGAAAGTAGAGTCAAGTTAACTCCTTTCCTTCCAGGTGCAGTCACTAATGAGTTGACATACCATTCTGATGCAGGAGGCTTGAGAAAGCCGAGCCGGGGATCGGCTCATGAGAACTAGTTATGATGCACCTTTGCATCGTAAGGATCAAAGCCTGTGAGATCTATTTAAGTTAGGCCTCAGAGATGGATGGCATCTCTCGCCAACGTTCAGCTTCAAGCCTTCACGGAACTTTGCCTGGGCCATTGGACCTTCAAGCCTTTGAACTCTATTTGCCAAGCCTTTGTTTCAAGAACGTATCCCTGGATTTGGCCCATTGGGGCATTAAGACTCTTTTTACCTATTTTGATCCTGTTGTGCTTTTGGACTATTGCTTTGCAATAACCTGATGCTTGAGAGCATCCCTGGACTATCTTCTTTACTCTTTTCATTATCTATTATATAAATGGGTTCACGTCATGTGATGTATACCTCAAACAAAGAAACCATACAACGCAGAAACACAATACTTGCCAACAGAAATAGGCCTCAAGCAAGGTACGTTTGTAGCAAAGAAACTTTCCCCCCCAAAACCTAAAAGGCCCCCAAACCAATGAGTAAAAATAAAACTACATTTACCAGCATCCTCCGGGGCAGCCAAAGACTCACCCAGCCTCTACATTCTGAACAACATGATTGGCTGCCAATAAGGGCGGATTTGCATAACTGCTGCACTGGCCAGCCAACATGAAAATTCCGATCCATACTAAACTGCCAAAACAGAATAAGGAAAAGGCCTGAGCCAATCCCCAACACAAACACCCAAATCACTTCCAACCGAAAATTTACACCCCAAAAAAATCACAGACCACGCCCAAAATTGACAGTAAGGCTTCATTAACTTGATTTCCCTAACTAGCCCTCACTTACTGGGAAGCTGTTTACGCTCTAAATTGACCATAAGACTTCATTAACTTGATTCTCCCGACTAGGCCTCAGCTCATTGGACATTGTGTATGGCCTGAATTGACAGTAAGGCTTCATTAACTTGATTTCCCTAACTAGCCCTCACTTACTGGGAAGCTCTGAATTGACAGTAAGACTTCATTAATTGATTTCCCTAACTAGCCCTCACTTACTGGGAAGCTGTTTATGCTCTAAATTGACAGTAAGACTTCATTAACTTGATTTCCCTAACTAGCCCTCACTTACTGGGAAGCTGTTTACGCTCTAAATTGACAGTAAGACTTCATTAACTTGATTTCCCTAACTAGCCCTCACTTACTGGGAAGCTGTTTACGCTCTGAATTGACAGTAAGACTTCATTAACTTGATTCTCCCGACTAGGCCTCAGCTCATTGGACATTGTGTATGGCCTGAATTGACAGTAAGGCTTCATTAACTTGCTGTTCCTAACTAGGCCTCAGCTCATGGGACATTGTGTATGGCCTGAATTTACAGTAACCTACCTTGGCACACAGAGCCCCGACCGTGCATGATGGGACTTGAGGTACCACCATGGAAAATGGGATTTGTAGTACTTCAAAACCCATCATTCCCCACAGACCACTGCGGCCCAGAACCAAGACCAATAAAGACCCAACTTGGCACACCATGCCCCCATGACCCACACTCCATCCAACTGCAGTTTAGAGGAGGGCACACCGTGGATGATTGGACTTTCTCGCATCTCCTAAAAAGGGCACAGCAACGCGTGCCGGGTACAGCTAGTTCTAAATAAAGCATTTAATCTCAGCTGGTTTCAAGTGGTTTACTGAGGGATCCTCCAGGCCTACGGTGCAACAGGAAGGGGTGATACAGGACTGTGCCATGGACACATGAGGTCAGGAGGTTTGTGCTCCAAAACTCTTATTTGGGCTACAGAGGAACAATGTATAAGATGGCGCCCCTTTGTCCCAATGTTTGTATGATTTTCCCTTTATCATTTATTCCCATTGTTGTTGCTTTATGTTCTAAATCTAAAAGACCTTACTGGAATCCTATGCTAGGAGCCAGGAGGACCGCAGTTTGACCAGCCGTTTCATTTTAAACTAGCCATTATTTCCCCATTACATGGGCATAAGGTAGATGCCAGATCTTTCTCAGGGTCTTTCCCCCTGAAACCCCACTGGGGTCTACTCACCTGTGACCTTATTAATTTCTGAGTTTAGCCTGTTAATAGAGTCATGGGTATTTGCACAAAGAAACCATATTTCATAACAAGGTTATCTCTATGGGGGATCGAATCCCCATAAATGGCCAAAATAAAACTTGTTTAAACCAGCCACCACACACAGAAACCAAGACCTTTTGTTGATCAATATTTTTCAAAAACAGGAAGACATCAATCTAGAACCAACAGGGGCGGTCTAAGGTAATTTTCGTTCACGTATAGCCTTCCAACGCTCTCAAGCCAGAATTGCAGTGATAGGAAGGCCAGCCCTTTGCCCAAAGACTGTAATCTCTGGGGACCCACAGACTTCGTGAGCCAGCAGACCATTTGAGGAGCAACTGGAAATCTGGAAACAACAGAAAGGTACCTTCGCTCCTCTAAGGCAAGTGGACGTAATTCCCAGGGGTGGTCTAAGGTAATTTTATATGGTAAGCGAACATTATTTTGGCGTCCCCCCAACATGATTTTGCCCCCCCATGTAAAACAAATATACAATTATAATATCACAATACCATTAGTAGTATTATATTGTATCAATGTATATACTAGGCATGGTTTCGAACCCAAAAATGGCGATTCTAAAATCAAATGGGGGGATTTTTGATTAGTAAAAGAAAGACTTACAAAAAAATTTCCAAAAATTTCTAAAATGTAACTTAATTACTAACGAAATTCGTTAGTAGTTCGTATGCCAGAGCATGCGCATTCCAGATGGTTTTGGCCTACAACTCCCAGAAATCCTAACAGTTGGTAAATTGGCTGGGATTTCTGGGAGTTGTAGGCCAAAACTTGAATAAATCACACTGAATTCTAGATGGGACTCTCCAAATAGGAAGGAGGGAGGGAGGGGGGTATTCTATTCTTGGAAGCAGCAAAAAAGGGAGGAGGAGCCCCCCCTCGCTCCTCGCTGCCTCTCTCTCACCCCGATCCTGTGGGAGTGAGGGCCCAAGTTTGCCCAGGCTGAGAGGAAAAGGAAGAGGCCTGAGGCTGTGAGGAATGGTGGGAGTTGAAGTCCAAAACACCTACCTGGAGGGCTGAAGTTGGCCCCTGCGATGGGGCAAGGCAGAGCAACGGGGAAGAGAAGGGGGAGAAGCATCTGAGAGAGCGCAGGGAGAGAGAGGAGGAGAAGTGTGTGTGAGAGAGAGAGAAGTTGGCCCCTGCGATGGGGCAAGGCAGAGCAACGGGGAAGAGAAGGGGGGGGAGAGAAGCCAGCAGGAAAGAGGAGGACTACACTTTCCAGAATGCATTGCCTAGCAGCAGCGTCACTTCCAGTTCCCCATAGAAATGCGGGAAAAAGAAGAAGCTGAATGAAGTCGGGAAGGAAATGAGGGGGAGAAGACAGGGAGAAGTGAGTACGTAGTACAATAATTAAGAATTTATTACGATCATAACGCAAATTGTTGGCCTCAAGGACCGTAAAAGGAAGTCTACTTCCTGGTTAGCTGCCGTGATGCGTATAAACTAGAAAGTCCCATTACATACGAATCACTTACGATTTCTTTTGATTTTCATAACTTTTTTTTTTCTCATGCCTAGTATATACAATATATTATAGTACATACTCATACTATATTATATCATAATTATATTATACTACATTACAATATAATTATATTATAATATATTGACATTATAATATAATATAACATTCTATTATATTATTATTATAAAATAATAAATAAAATTATTTATTTAAATAAAATTATCCTCTACTAAATATTTTCATTACTCCTATAAAACTCAAATAACCCAAAATAAAGTAAAATAAAATATTATATATTACTATTTGCCTGCGCAGTTGCACCTGTCTCTTCTTGATGCTCTCGGCCGGCACGCGCACGGAGAGGTGGGCGGGTGTAGTAAGGTTCACACATGATTGGGCCTGGCGAGGGAGTTCGCCTCAGCGCGCAGCGGCTACTTCCGGTGGCAGCTGTCAGGAGGCAATACGTCGCCAATACCCCTTTGGCGCCACTCCCCTCTCCCTTTGTCTCCGCCCCCTGCCTGCCCAATTGGGTCACCGTATTCGGCGGCAGGACGGAGACAAAGGGAGAAGGGAAGCACCCCCTGCCTGCCCGATAGGGAGTGCTTTCCTTACAGGCTTCTGCGCACAGGACCTAGTGGGCATGCGCGGAGGTTTTTGTGCATGCACAGTTGCTCCTGCGCTCAACTTCAGTTCCGGAGCAACTGCGCCTGTGCGAAAACCTCTGCGCAAGCCCAGAAGCGGCATCGGAGCACACAAGGCCGGGGCCCAAAAGCAGGCAGCTGCAGCACTGCCTGAGGAACATCAACAGGGCCAGGATGCTGTCTGGCGCTGGCGCCCGGCGGGCGGGGGAATTCGCCCCTTTTGAGATGGCGCCCCATGCGGCTGCTTCCTTGGCCTACCTGTAGGACCGCCCCTGAGAACCAAAACCAAAAACTGTTTATTTTCAAACCAAGACAATAGCCAGGCTAGCTAGAAGGATGTGCCAAAGTCCTTGCTTGCCCCAAGGACATATTAACACTTCTTAATCCCATCATCAACCAGTTTCATTGTTTTTGCCATTTTGTCCTGCCACCCTGGTCTTCCCATTGGTTGCATCGCAATAGGCGCTAGCTTGCGATTGGCCGAGATTTGCCAGCCGGCTTCCTGACACTCAGCTGTTTACAACATTCCAACCAACCAGCTGAGAGCGCACGTAGCCGGGACGGGCGCCAAATTTGAATCTGTATGGACTCAGAAAGTACAAATGCTTTGTATTTGCCAAATAAAGTATGTCAGCTTGCGGAAAACTCAGGACTTGCAGTTGTCATCCTTTCCAGCTGGAATAGATCTTCTCTCGGTGGGCATGCTTCCGGATCTTGGTGAGACATTGCATTGGGTTGGGGAAAAACTAGCGCCTCCAAAATTCCTCCAAGATCTCCTAACAAAGGATCCTCGCTTTTAGGGGTGTTTTGGGCTCTTGGCCCCATCTGGGCAAGGCCCCCTAAGGGTTTGATATCAACAGGCAGATGATATTTGTGGCACAAGTTCCAATGAATCATCTGAGCAATGGTATTATACCTCTGCTTGTAGTCCAGGCATGTAGCCAGGGGGGCTAGGGGGCTTCAGCCCCCTGAAATTCTCAGGGTGGTCCGCGAGAAGGCCTTACTGGTACATTATTTAAACTGTTATGTGTATTCATATCATGATCTGATCACCATGCTCATTATATCCCACATTCATGGGGTTATTGGGATAACAATACAAAAGGTTTGCTAGGGTAGACCCTCTTCCACCCAGTCTCAGCCCCCCCCCCCTGAACCAAACTCAGCCCCCTCCCCGAATCAAAATCCTGGCTACGGCCCTGTTGTAGTCTGTCTATTATTATTATTATTATTATTATTATTATTTAAAAGCAACATATTAGAATGTGGTTATTATTTTAAGGTTTGAATCCCAATACCATTAAAACCAATACCATTAAAATTTAAAACATAAAAAACACTAACACTGACCACTAATTAATTCAGGTCTTCTTTTCAAAGTCAAAAATGGGATATTTAGTCTAGCTGTCAATTTTGCTTACCATAAACCAGGGGTCAGGAACCTTTTTGACTCAGAGAGCCATGAAAGCAAAATATTTGGAAATTTATTTCAGTGAGAGCCATATACTGTAATCTTATATATATATATATATATATATATATATATATATATATATATATATAGGGAGTGGTTGTGCAACTCGGCTTATAGACATCAAAACTATAAGCCCCAGAAGCACCTACCACCCCCAACACATTCCACCATAACACGAGGTATGTCCAGGCCACAAAAAACCCGGCCCACATACCTCACAACCCCCCGAAACAGAGCCCCCAAAAACGCCCATAAACACCTGCCTTAGCAGCGCATGGTTACTGCCAATGCCCTCCCCCCCCACAACCCCAGCCCCTCGCCCTCACCCCTCGCTAACCAGTTCGTCCCCGCTTCTTCTGCCACCTCCTCGCCGCTCCTGGACCCAGCCCGTGCGCCCAGCCCCATGCCCACCTCCTCCGCCGCCTTCTCTACCTCCTTTGCTGCCTCCCAGCAGCTCCCCGACCCGAACCGTGCGCCCAACGCCATGCCCGCATCCTCCGCCGCTTCCTCGCCCTCCTCCGCCGCCTCCTAGCCGGTTCCGGACCCAGCCTGCGCCACCGCCTCCTCGCCCTTCTCTGCTGCTTCCCAGAGGCTCCTACACCCGGCCCGCGCGGACCGAGGCAGCCACGGCGCTGCCCGCACGGCCCGGATCCGGAACCAGCTAGAAGGCGGCGGACAAGGCCGAGGCGGCGGCGCAGCCCGGGTCCGGAACCAAGAAGGAGGCGGCAGAGAAGGCCAAAGAGGCAGCGCCGCGGTCCGGCTCCAAAACCAACTGGGAGCCGGCGGAGGACACAGAGGAAGCGGCGGAGAAGGCGGCCACGGCGCCTCCCTTGCGACCCGGGTCCAGAAACGCCTGGGAGACAGCAGAGGCGGCACCAACGGACACAGGACTACACTTCCCAGAAGGCCCCACCGGCGCCGCCCCGCCCCTCCTCCTCCAACACTCCCTCCCACCCGGCTTCCCCTTGCCCCCGCCCCTCCTCCTCCTCAAACGCTCCCTCCCACCCCGACAGAAAGGAAAGAGAAAAGGAAGGAGGGAGGGAGGAAAGGAAAGAAGGAAAGAAAAAGGAAAGAAAAGAAAGATAAGTACAGATGCCTGGAAGAAGAATGTACACAAAGGAAGGAGAAAGGGAAAGACGGAGGGACAAAGAGGGAGAAAGGGGGAAGGGAACAGAGAAGAAAGGAGGAAAGTTGGTAAACCAGAAGGACCACTGGGAGTTGCACTCCAAAAACACATAGAGCAGCAAAAAAGGGGAAACAGAGAAAGGGAAAGAAAGAGGGGTAAAGGAAGGGAAGAGGAAGAGAAGGGAGAAAGGAAAGAGGGAAATAAAACAAAGAAAGAAAAATATGAAGAGAGAAAAAGAGAGAGAAAAAGAGAAAGAGGGTGGGAAGGTTGGCCACAGCAACGCGTGGCGGGTTACGCTAGTATATAATATATATTTAAGGCTGAATTCAACTAAATGTGAGTATATACGTGCATACTATGAGAAAGAAGAAAGGGGAGAGAGGGAGGGAAAAGATAGGAGAGAAGGAAAGGGTGAAGGGTGAAGGGGAAGGAAGGAAGGAAGGAAGGAAGGAAGGAAGGAAGGAAGGAAGGAAGGAAGGAAGGAAGGACGGAAGGGGAAGGACGGAAGGACGGAAGGAAGGAAGAGGGAGACTGGAGGAAAGAAGGAAGGGGAGAGAGGGAGGGAAAAGGAAAGAGAGAAGGAGAAGGAAAGGGTGAAGGGGGAGAAAGGAAGGAAGGGAGGGAGGGAGAATGGAGGAAAGAAGGAAAGAGAGAAGGAAGGGTGAAGGGGAAGCAATAAAGGAAGAGGAAGGAAGGAAGAGTGAGAAAGGAGGAAAGAAGGAAGGGGAGAGAGGGAGGGAAAAGAAAGGAGAGAAGGAAAAAGAAAGGGTGAAACGGGAGAAAGGAAGGAAGAGGGAGTGATGGAGGAAAGAAGGAAAGAGAGAAGGAGAAGGAAAGGGTGAAAGGGAAGAAAGGAAGGAAGGAAGAGGGAGAATGGAGGAAAGAAGGAAGGAGAGAGAGGGAGGGAAAAGGAAAGAGAGAAGGAGAAGGAAAGGGTGAAGGGGAAGAAAGAAAGGAAGGAAGAGGAAGGAAGAGGGAGAATGGAGGAAAGAAGAAAGGGGAGAGAGGGAGGGAAAAGGAAAGAGAGAAGGAGAAGGAAAGGATGAAGGGGAAGAAAGGAAGGAAGAGGAAGAAAGGAAGAGGGAGAATGGAGGAAAGAAGAAAGGGGAGAGAGGGAGGGAAAAGATAGGAGAGAAGGAAAGGGTGAAGGGGAAGGAAGGAAGGAAGGAAGGAAGGAAGGAAGGAAGGAAGGAAGGAAGGAAGGAAGGAAGGAAGGAAGAGGGAGACTGGAGGAAAGAAGAAAGGGGAGAGAGGGAGGGAAAAGATAGGAGAGAAGGAAAGGGTGAAGGGGAAGGAAGGAAGGAAGGAAGGAAGGAAGGAAGGAAGGAAGGAAGGAAGGAAGGAAGGAAGGAAGGAAGAGGGAGACTGGAGGAAAGAAGGAAGGGGAGAGAGGGAGGGAAAAGGAAAGAGAGAAGGAGAAGGAAAGGGTGAAGGGGGAGAAAGGAAGGAAGGAAGGAAGAGGGAGAGCCAGATGCAATCATGAAAAGAGCCACATCTGGCTCTCGAGCCATAGGTTCCCTGCCATAAACCATTGAGTTTCTATTAGTAGTGCGCATCTGACAACTTTGGTAGTCTTTCAAAATATTTCCAAAAGTTACCACTGTTCTCCTGTTCCCCCCAAACTCATACTGCAGAAGAAATTGAGAAAAGGAGACCGGGAAAGTGGTTCCGCGGTGCCCTTTCCTTCTCTCCATCTTCTTTCCGGGAGGGCTTGTTCTGCGCATCTGCAGTGGCTGGCGGTCATGTATTTCCAAGGGCTTCTCTGCCATATGGCTTCTAGTTGGGATGATTTATGTGGTGAAGAAAACAGGCTGATGAATTTTACTGCTGGTCCCAGCATAGACCGGGGTATCAACAGACCAATCCAGACAGCCCTAATGGAAACTGCCGGCACCACAGAGCAAGGCATTATTTATGACTGTCTGTAACGCCACTGTAGGAAATTTATCATCGCTTCTCTCGCCGAGGCTAGAATCGTGGCAGCATGGCCATAGGGAGAAAGGGAAGGTGGACAAGGAGGGAAAAGGAAAAGAGGAAGAGGTGGTGTGCATTGGGCACAAAGCTGTGCCCTTCCTTATTTATTTTATTCATTTCCAACATTTCTACCCCGCTCTTCTCAACCCTCGAGGGGGGACTCAGAGCGGCCTAACAAAAGGCACAATTCGATGCCCACAGTAAAATCTATATATATAAAGGAAGAGTCGTCATGGAACGACCGTCCCAAACAGAGAAACCTTAAAACGCAGAGACACCAAACTTGCCAACAGAAATAGGCCTCAAGCAAGGTACGTTTGTAGCAAAGAAACTTTCCCCCCGAAAAACCTAAAAGGTCCCCAAAACAACAAGTAAAAAACTACATTTCCCAGCATCCTCCGGGGCTGCCAACGACTCTCCCAGCCTCTACATTCTGACAACATGATTGGCTGCCAATAAGGGCGGATTTGCATAACTCCTGTACTGGCCAGCCAACATGAACATTCCAACCCATAATAAACTGTTAGAGGAGGATAAGGCAAAGGGCTGAGGCACAAACACAAACACCCAATTCACTTCCCACAGAAAATTTACCATGCCCAAAATTGACAGTAAGGCTTCATTAACTTAATTTCCCTGACTAGGCCTCACTTAATGGAATGCTGTTTACGCTCTGAATTGACAGTAAGGCTTCATTAACTTGATTCTCCCGACTACGCCTCAGCTCATTGGACATTGCGTATGGCCTGAATTGACAGTAAGGCTTCATTAACTTGCTGTTCCTGACTAGGCCTCAGCTCATGGGACATTGTGTATGGCCTGAATTTACAGTAACCTACATTGGCACACAGAGCCCCTATGACCCACGCTACATTCTACTACAGTTTGGAGGAGGGTGGACCATGGATTATGGGACTTGAAGTACCTCCATGAATAATGGGATTTGTACTACTTCAAAACCCATCATTCCCCACAGACCACTGTGGCCCAGAACCAAGACCGATAAAGACCAAACTTGGCACACAATGCCCCCATGACCCACACTCCATCCGACTGCAGTTCAGAGGAGGACACACCATGGATGATGGGATTTCAAGTACCTCCACTCACTTCCAAAGTACCCCACCCACACAAGCATCAACCTCTACATCAACACAGCAGACAGAAAGACAAAAACATTGTATATCCACAAGCTATGCAGAACGCCAGCAACACCACACAACAACAACTCCCCAGGACTTCAACATCCCACCCACCAGAACAACCCACAACAACACAGCCATGGCCCCAACAACACCATAACTAACAACAATTCCACCCCTTACATACTCAGACTTTCTCGCATCTCCTAAATAGGGCACAGCAACGCGTGCCGGGTACAGCTAGTACAATATAAAAACCAAAAACATATAGCATTAAAATACATTAAAATACAATTAACATTAACACATCACACACATTCACTTAAGTTAAAAACAGTGTTCCGTCCATCAACTTGCCCTTACAAATCCAGTCCAAAGTGCTGCATTGTGCTAATGCGCAAACGCCTGGTCCCACACCCAGGATTTCACTCCTTTCCTGAATGCCAGGCAGGCCCGGATTAACCATAAGGCCACCCTAGGCCATGGCCTAGGGCGGCAGCCATGGGAGAGCAGCAGATCCAGACCCCCCAAAAAAGTTTTTTTTAATTCCAAAAAAATTTTCAAAAAAATTTCAAAAAAAAATCCCCCAAAAAGTGCACATGCGCGCGGCGGCGGAATCGCCATCCACGGCCACCCCGCCGCCACCACATTTGCTCTTCTCAGCTAAAAGGCTCTGCCCCCGCCCCCGGCTCCACCCCCACCTATTCGCCGGCGCGAGGAGAAGGAAGGAAAGCCCCACCCCCGGAGCCGATCCCATGGGGAGCCGTCATGCCGTCCTCTGAAGTGGCCAAAATCGCTTTTTCAGGCCGACATGGTGGCTTTAGGAGGGGGGAGGGAGGAGCCGCTGGGAGGCTTTCCCACGGCTCCCTTTCCTCCTAAAGCTGTCATGCCAGCCTGAAAAAAGCGATTTCGGCCGCTTCTGAGGACGGCATGGTGGCTTTAGGAGGGAGGGAGGAACCATGGGGAGGCCCCGCCCTTTCCTTCCTCCTCCTCCTCGCGCTGGCGAGGAGGAGGGGCGGAGTCGGGGTGGGGGCGGAGCCGGGGGCAGGAGCAGGGCCTTTGGCCTAGGGCTCCAAAAGGTCATGATCCAGGCCTGATGCCAGGAGGGATGTGGTCGATCATATGTCGCTTGGGAGTGCGTTCCACAGATGGGGAGCCACCACCGAGAAGGCCCTCTCTCTCGTCCCCACCAACCGCGTTTGAGAAGTTGGCGGGAGCGAGAGCAGGGCCTCCCCGGACGATCTTAAATTACGAGGTGGGACGTAGGGGCTGATGTGTTCAGACAAGTAAGCTGGGCCAGAATCGTCTGAGCTTTAAAGGTCAAAACCAGCACTTTGAATTGAGCCGGAAATGGACAGGCAGCCAGTGGAGCTGACACAACAGGGGGGTGGTATGCTCCCTGTATGTAGCTCCCATTAGTAATCTGGCTGTCGCCCGTTGGACTAATTGTAATTTCCGAACTGTCTTCAAAGGCAGCCCCACGTAGAGTGCGTTGCAGTAATCTATTTGGGATGTGACCAGAGCATGGACGACCGTAGCCAGATCAGACTTCCCAAGGTACGGGCGCAGCTGGCGCACGAGTCTTAACTGTACAAAAGCTCCCCTGGCCACCGCCGAGACCTGGGGTTCCAGGCTCAGCGATGAATCCAGGATCACTCCCAAGCTGCAAACCTGCGTCTTCAGGGGAAGTGTAATCCCATCCAACACAGGCTGTAACCCTATGCCCTGTTCGGCCTTTCGACTGACCAGGAGGACCTCTGTCTTGCCTGGATTAAGTTTCAATTTGCTAGCCCTCATCCAGTCTGACACAGCAGCCAAGCACTGGTCCAAAGTCTGGACAGCCTCCTTAGTGACAGGTGGGAAGGAGTGACAGACCTGGACGTCATCTGCGTACAGATAACACCTTACTCCGAAACTCCGAATGATCTCTCCCAGCGGTTTCATGTAGATCAGGGCTGTCCAACAGGCGGCCCCAGGGCCGTACACGGCCCCCGAGCCCCTTCCCTGCGGCCCCCTAACTTGTTTTAATAAAATACAAATTAAAAATAAAATAAAAAATAAAATAAAAACCTACTTCCGGATTTAGGCAAGCATCGCGAGACTACGGCAGCCACAGACGGGATTTCGAGGGAGGTCGAAATCCCGTCTGTGGCAGCGTAGTCTTGCGATAGCTGCTGAAATCTCGGTCCCACGGGATTTGCGGCCGGCCTGGCGTGCGCCTCCTCCTCCATGGCGGCTGCTTCCAGGCCAGCCCCCATTCCCTCAGAGAGAGGGAGGAGGGGAGTGAGGCAGGGAAAGCCCCTCCTGGCTCCGTCCTCTTCCTGTGGAGGGCCCTCACTTCCCGCCCCGCAGATGGGAGAGCCGCTGCGCCTGGCCTGAGCTTGGCCTCGGCTCCAGCGGGGCTCTTCGGGGACGGCGGCGGTGTTGGCGCTTCGGCCCTGTGGCGGGGCTCCCGCAGTATGGGTAAGGAAGGGCCTGGCTCGAATCAATCAATCTAAAAACAGTGGGACGTTGGGTGAGGGGGGGAGGGGTCCCTCAGCGGCAGTTTCCTTGGCGATACTTCCTTCCCCTCCTCCGCGCCCCCTTCCCCTTGTGCTGCCTTCCCTGCGTGCAGGGCGCAACGTGGCTTCCTTTGCGCCTGCCCCTGCGGCTTGTTTTCCCTTCAGGGAGGGAGGGGGCTCTTTGGGCCTCCTCCACCCGCCTCTGGGAAAGGAGGCCCCATCAAGCCCCCTGCGACGGCATTGAGGTGTTTGGGGTTTTTTTTTGGGTGTGTCCCAATTTGAGTGTGGACTCAACTAACTCAAAGGTATTAGGAAACATTCCCCCAAATCCACCAGTGTTCCCATTTGGGTATATTGAGTATTCATGCCAAGTTTGGTCCAGATCCACCATTATTTGAGTCCACAGTGCTCTCTGGATGGAGGTGAACTACAACTCCACAACTCAAGGTCAATTGTAAGTAAATTGGAGCCGGGGAGGGGGGGCGGAGCCGGGGTAGGAGGCAGACCCTTTGGCCCCCCAGGTGATCAGTGACCAGAATTCCGGCCCTTGGGCCCGTAGAAGTTGGACAGCCCTGATGTAGATGTTAAATAACATCGAGGACAGTACTGAACCCTGAGGGACTCCACAAGACAACGGTTGCAGAGCCGAACAGGTGTCACCCAGTAACACCTTCTGGGTACGAGCCACTTCCTTAGGACTGATCCTCTTTGGGCCCATACCAGGAGCAAAGGTGTCTTTCAGGGGAAGAAGCCAATGGAAGATTTCACTGAACACACCATATTTTGGTCTCGGAGGAGTAAATCAGACACTACAGACAGAGGGAAAGAAGTCAGCACATTAAGCATGGAAGAGGTAGCAGATGCTAAATTTTATGAAATACTCGGGTATATGCACAAGTGGCGCTTTATCCTTTTTAAAATCAATTATTTAACATTAATTAATGGGCAAGGACACATTCAGCTGAGTAAATGTCAAAATGTCTGGTTGGAAGACGACTCTTTTTATTCTTCCTACAGGTCAGCCAAAAGTGGTTTACCAGTAAAAATAAAATAAGTGATTTATAATTCCATGAATTATTAATCACAAAAAACAGGCATTTAAATGCTCAAAGAAATTGAAACAAATGGGCTAAATTCAGATGAGGATTTTGGCTCCTTGAGTCAGGGGAAACAACGCTTACGAAGATGAGCCTTGGAGAATGGGACTGCTTGGTGAGCTTGGTTTATTCTAGAGCAGGGGTGGGCAACCCATGGCCCGTGGGCCATATCCGGCCCGGCAGCCGATTCTGTCCAGCCCGGGGAGAAGGGCGGCAGGGGCGGGGCTAAGAGGAAGGGGTGCCGCTGCCGCCATCCCATCGCGGGCTCTGTGAGGCCTGCGTCAGCAGACAGGCCAGAGGAATGGCGGCTTTGGAGTGCCTGCATCCCTGCAGGCGATCTGGGCCTGCAGCGGGAGCACTCCGCGACCTGCAGGGGCTTATCGCCCTGGCGACCTGGAAGACTCAATCAATGAGCCACCTCAGATCGCCGAGTGCTCCCCCTGTAGGCCCAGATCACCTGCAGGGATGCAGGCACTCCAAAGCCACCACTCCTCTGGCCTGTCTGCCGACTCAGGCCTCACATAGCCATTGAGATTGAAAGCCTGCCGAAATAGAGTTGTCTTACAGGCTCTTCAGAAGGCAGATAACTCTCGAAGAGCCCGGACATCATCTGGTAAGGCGTTCCAGAGAGTTGAAGCTACCACTGAGAAAGCTTTCTGTCTGGTAGAAGACAGGTGGTAGGTTCGAACAGTGGGGACTTCCCGTAAGTTTTGTTCACTGGGCCGTAATGATCTTTGGGGAACATATGGGGAGAGACAGTTCCTCGGGTACACAGGCCCTAGACCAGGGGTGCTCATTAGGTAGATTGCGATTTACTGGTAGATCACGTAGAGTGTCCTGGTAGATCGCAGGCAGGGTGGGAGGAAGGCTCAGTCCTGCCCCGCAGGCTCCCGACGCCGCCCAGGTGCAGAAGGAGGTTGGACTGGATGGCCCTTGGAGGTCTCCTCCTATTCTAGGAACCCATTGTTGTTGTTGTTATTATCAGAGGCTGAATGGCCATCTGTGATGAATGCTTTAATTGTGTTTTTCCCTTATGGCAGAAGGAGGTTGGACTGGATGGCCCTTGGAGGTCTCCTCCTATTCAAGGAACCTATTGTTGTTGTTGTTGTTGTTATTATTATCAGAGGCTGAATGGACATCTGTGAGGAATGCTTTAATTGTGTTTTTCCCTTATGGCAGAAGGAGGCTGGACTGGATGGCCCTTGGAGGTCTCCTCCTATTCGAGTAACCCATTGTTGTTGTTGTTGTTATTATTATCAGAGGCTGAATGGCCATCTGTGAGGAATGGTTTGATTGTGTTTTTCCCTTATGGCAGAAGGAGGCTGGACTGGATGGCCCTTGGAGGTCTCCTCCTATTCGAGTAACCCATTGTTGTTGTTGTTGTTGTTGTTGTTGTTGTTATCAGAGGCTGAATGGCCATCTGTGATGAATGCTTTAATTGTGTTTTTCCCTTATGGCAGAAGGAGGCTGGACTGGATGGCCCTTGGAGGTCTCCTCCTATTCGAGTAACCCATTGTTGTTGTTGTTGTTGTTATTATTATCAGAGGCTGAATGGCCATCTGTGAGGAATGGTTTGATTGTGCTTTTCCCTTATGGCAGAAGGAGGTTGGACTGGATGGCCCTTGGAGGTCTCCTCCTATTCAAGGAACCTATTGTTGTTGTTATTATTATTATTATCAGAGGCTGAATGGCCATCTGTGAGGAATGCTTTAATTGTGTTTTTCCCTTATGGCAGAAGGAGGCTGGACTGGATGGCCCTTGGAGGTCTCCTTCTACTCTAGGAACCTGTTGTTGTTGTTACTATTAGTAGTAGTAGTAGTAGTAGTAGCAGCAGCGGCTGAATGAATATCATCATCATTATTATTATGAATCCATTCAGGGGCTTATTATACTCACATTTAGTTGAATTCAGTCTTAAAACATATTATATGGCTCTCACTGAAATAAATGTCCAAATATTTTTCTTTTATGGCTCTCTGAGTAGTGGGTAGGGAGATCATTTTGACTTGGTTGTTTTATAAGTAGCTCGTGTGCTGAAAAAGTGTGGGCACCCCTGGATTAGATGGCCCATGAGGTCTCTTCCAACTCTGTGATTCTATGATTCTATGAAAAGAAGGCAAAGTACAAAAAGGAGTGTATGTGTCCATGACTCTGCCCTGTCCTAGGAAGAGGGGGATTATGGAACATTGTCCAAAAAGGGGCTTGTTCACATGGAAGTCAATAATTCTTCTCCCCAGAAATGGAAAACAGGACTTCATGATCCATGACGTTGGCAGAGGGGCAGAGTGATTCATTTATACGTGCGCAAACCCCCTCTTGGAGAGTGCTTTGTGATCCTCTGCATTGTTTGCCATAAACAGTATAACTTTATACGAAAGACAAAATGCATGTCGCAGTTTCTATACCCTCTCTGCACAAGAGAGAAAGGAATAAAAATGGCGAGTGATGGCCTGGCTGATGGTAATGATGTTGTTGCGTTATTGCACCATTATGGCTACATTTTTAAAAAAAGATGTTGGGTTTTGTTGTGTCTTATATACACATCTACTTTTTTAGATCCAGAATTCTAATGAGGTGTATCTAACTAGTTGGGCATACTTAAAGCTAGTTTGCAGTTTTTTTATTTTATATATATATATATATATAATATATATATATATATACACACACATATACATACATATATATATATATATATATATATATATATATATATATATATATATATACAATCCACAAAATGTATTGTCGAAGGCTTTCATGGCCAGAATCACTGGGTTGTTGTGTGTTTTCCTGTCGTGATGCAGATGCCATTTAAAGCCAGACTCAAGAGTAGAAAAGGAATAACAAAGAGTTTTTTCTACAAGAAATGGGAATGGGACTAGCAAAAAGCTAGCCTAACCGGCCAAAACCCAAAAAACCCCACGGAGAAGCCCAAAAATTGCAGAAGGAATGATCAAAAGCAAACTGAAGACGTCTTCTGCGACGTCCTCAAAGGGTTGAGCCAATAGTGTAGTCGAAAACCGGTCCGGAGTCGTGGGCAGGAGAAAGACGGAGAAATGAGGAGACAATCCAAGGTCCACAGGAGAGAAAGTCCAGCGGAGTTCAAACCCTGCCACAAGGAACACATGGCTGTAGGAGTAAACTGGATCAGGAACACGATGCAAGATATCAGGATACCAAACAGGATGCAACACAGGATACCAAGAACAACTCCTTGCTTGCCGCAAGGAAACTCCCAGAAAAGCCCACATTAAATAGACCTAGAGATCAGACTCGCCTGAAGAGAACAACTCCCAAGATTGTCGCAGCTCTTAAACCGACCACCTGCTCCCTCGACCCGTGCCCCTCCACACTGATTCGAGCTTGTGTGGAGGGGCTACGAGGCCCTCTGTTGAAGATAGTCAACTGCTTCCTTGAGCAAGGGGCGTTTCCAGAGGAGCTAAAAGAGGCAGTGGTCAGTCCATTGCTGAAGAAGCCCGGGCTAGACCCTGCGGCTCCCTCCAATTACCGCCCAGTGTCGAATCTTCCGTACCTGGGCAAGGTGATTGAGAGGGCAGCAATGGACCAGCTGCAGACGTTCCTGGATGATGCAACCTGGCTAGACCCCTTCCAGTCCGGCTTCCGTTCAGGCCATGGGACGGAGACTGTCCTGGTCTCCATCACAGACCTACTCCGTTGCCACTTGGATCGAGGTGGATCGACGCTGCTCGTGTTAATGGACCTCACGGCGGGGTGGTCTCCGGAGGTTCCCCGCTGAGTTGCGGGGTCCCTCAGGGGGCCATCCTTTCCCCGCTGTTATTTAACATCTATATGCGACCACTCGCCCAACTGGTGCGGAGTTTTGGGCTGGAGTGTCATCAGTACGCTGATGATACCCAGCTCATTCTGAGGTTGGACCCCGGGGCAGTCTCTGTACCCGATAATTTCCATCTTTGCCTTGAAGCCGTTACTGGATGGCTGCGAGCCAGTAAGTTGAGGGTGAACCCGGCGAAGATGGAGATCTTGTGGCTGGGCTGTCCGGGGGGGGTAGCGACCCAGCTGTCAATGTTCGATGGTGTGGCCCTCTGCCCTCAGCCATCGGTGAAAAGCCGGGGGGTCCGGCTGGACGCCCAGCTGTCCATGGAGGAGCAGATCGGCTGCACCTGCAGGACAGCATTTTACCACCTACGGATGGCTAAGCGCTTGGCTCCCTACCTCTCCCAACACGACCTAGCCACAGTGATCCAAGCCACGGTCATCTCTAGGCTCGACTACTGTAATGCGCTTTACATTGGCCTTCCCCTGTCGATGATCCGGAAGCTTAAGCTAGTGCAGCATGCCGCAGCGCGTCTCCTTATGGGAGCTTCAAGATCCGACCACGCGACTCCACTCTTGCGCGAGCTGCACTGGCTCCCGATTGAATTCGGGTCCTCTTCAAGGTGTTAGTTCTAACTTTTAAGGCCATTTATGGTTTGGGGCCAGTGTACTTGAGGGAGCAACTTACCCCTTATGTGCCTGCGAGATCACTGCGCTCTGAGGAGCTCAACCTCTTAGAGGTGCCGTCCTCGGAACCTGCAGATTGGCCTCCACACGGCGGAGGGCATTCTCTGTAGCTGCTCCAAGTCTTTGGAACGGCCTCCCGGAGGAGATCCGGGCCATCCGTGTTCTTTGCCCTTCCGTAAGGCGGTGAAGACCTGGCTCTTCAGGAAGGCGTTCGGCCCTTAGCTCAATCCCATTGTGCGCCAGATCGCCTATGGTTCCCAGATGTTCATCATGCCCCTCTAGCCTTCGTTGAGGGCCATTGCCTCATCATGTTTTAACTGTTTTAATGTTTTAATGTTTAATGTGTTTTAACTGCCTAACTTGTTTCATCATATTCATTGTGTCTATGCTTCCTTGTAAACCGCTCTGAGCTCCGGAGTGAGTGGTATACTAAATCGAAGTTAATAAATAAATAAATAATAAATAAATAAATAATTAGGGGTTGCAGCTGCTTCTCTCTCTGCAGCTGACATCCTTTGTGAGTCCCTCCAAGATCCCCAGCATCTTTCAAAACTTAGCATATCTCAATCATTCCCTGAGGTTTCTGAGGGCCAGTCATTATCACTATCAAACCCTAGAAAAGTGTCACTACTGATGTCTGCATCACACACATCCTGAATCTCCTTTACTTGAGTCTAGTCCAACTCAGTAGCACTTTCTTCTGACGAGCTTTCCCCATCCCTGGGAAAACCCTCAAAGGACTCGGAGTCAGTAGGGGCCATAAGTATTTGCCGTACTCTCTTCCTTTGTTCCAAACTTTCCCTGCTGGAATCACTTGCAGCCCTCTTTCTGCCTGCTCCAGCGTTTAGGTCACTCTCAGCCCCACCCAGTTCCATACTACACTCAGACGCTGTAGATTCAGCATCTTCCTCAGCCCTAATCACAGGCAGAGCTGCGGGCTCAATCACAACATTTCCGGGCTGTATGCCCATGTTCCAGAAGCATTCTCTCCTGATGTTTTGCCTGCATCTATAAATAAACACAAGCCGGGCTAAGAAATTCTGAAACAAAACACTATAGTGCAACAAAGTAGCAAAATATTCAACTTATTATTTAGGCATAATGCATATATACAAACAAATGAAAGAGGACACAATGTGGAAGCTGCCCAATGTCCTACCGCAGGTGGTATAGAGATGGGTTGAAATGTAGAAAAGTATCAACAAAGTATTTGTAATCCAAAGGATCCGATGATCCTATTGCGGTGCAAATCCACAAAAAAAGAAAGAATATCTGTAATCCAAAGGATCCGATGATCCTGGCGAAATGAAGCCGTGGATGCAGAAGGTGCGTGTCCAAGAGTCACTCGTAGTCGGAACTACTGGAAGCGGAGGAGAGTAATGTTCTCCTATGAAGAAATGCTGGTCATGGGGAAATGCCGACGGTCAACTGGTGCTATAAATCCCAGGCCAAAAGGGGTTCCGTTTCACCCTTAGCGGGTTTTCTCAAGGCGTCATGGTGGTATATAAGCATTCCAGACTCAAACTGAGATGGTTCATGAGCTGAGATGGTGGCCCCTACTACTGAGTCTGAGGTTATGCTCATGAACCATCTCAGTTTGAGTCTGGAATGCTTATATACCACCATGACGCCTTGAGAAAACCCGCTAAGGGTGAAACGGAACCCCTTTTGGCCTGGGATTTATAGCACCAGTTGACCGTTGGCGTTTCCCCATGACCAGCATTTCTTCATAGGAGAGCATTACTCTCCTCCACTTCCAGTAGCTCCGACTACGAGTGACTCTTGGACACGCCCTTCTGCATCCACGGCTTCATTTCGCCAGGATCATTTGGATTACAGATATTCTTTCTTTTTTGTGGATTACAAATACTTTGATTGATACTTTGTTGATACTTTTCTACATTTCAACCCATCTCTATACCACCTGCGGTAGGACACTGGGCAGCTTCCACACTGTGTCCTCTTTCGTTTGTTTGCATATATGCATTATGCCTAAATAATAAGTTGAATATTTCGATACTTTGTTGTACTATTGTGTTTTGTTTTGCCTGCATCTATGGCAGGCATCCTCAGAAGTTGTGAAGTCCACAACCCCTTTGGGGATGCCTGCTATAGATGCAGGTGAAATGTCAGGAGATAATGCTTCTGGAACATGGCTATACAGCCCGGAAAACACACAATAACCCAATCCACAAAATGTGTTAAAATTACATTGGCGGAAGATAGGTTCATCTCCCTGAAGTTGTTGTTTCCTTTACCAAGGTGCGCCACAAATATATTCTCCTTGAGACCTCTGTGGCATTATTTGTAGTGCTTTCCGCAATCCTTGTCAACAGAATCCTGATTAAAACGGAGACACCAAGCTGTGTGCTAATGCTGAGAGTTTAAGGGAGTGTCAGGTGTTCTGTATTTATGGAGCCACCGCTGGACTTTGCAATGCCAAGGTTCCTCCCCCTCCCGCTTCTCTTTCTCCTCTTCTTTGCCGGACTTGAGATATATTAATACCAAAGCTGTCGGAAAGAAAGCAGTGACTAATTCCTGGGATATGGGAGTCATGCTCTGCAGACAGATCTTGCCGGGTAAGAAAATCTATCAGCGAAGGAAGAGGAAATTCCCATTTTGGCAGCCATTCTCAGCACTATCAATGTTTGCTCAAGTCCCAAACTGTCTCCATTGGCAGAAGTGATTAAATCCATTTTCAACAGGAAATCACGTTGCTAGGAAGTAGCTGATTACATACAAAATATCATTTCAGAAAACGAGAACACAGACATGTTACACATAAAGGAAGGTCTTAATTGAGATCATGAAAACCGGAAACAGAATGGTATGCAATGGAGTCATCTCTCGAAAGGGATTGTGGAGCCCTCTGGAACGATGCAAAACATTGATAAGATACAAGTCACAATATCGAAGTCAGGGGTGCTCATTAGGTCGATCGCGATCGGCCAGTCAATCGCGGAGGCAGAACTGGTCAATCGCAGCGGATTTCTGAGGGGCGCTTCTGCCCCCCGCGCAGCGCATCTTCCTCCAGGCAGGCCCGGATTACCCATAAGGCCACTCTAGGCCATGGCCAAGGGCGGCGGCCATGGCCTAGGGCATCAGCCATGGGGAAAAAACATTTTTAAATCAAAAAGTTTTTAAAAATTTTTTTAAATCAAAAAAATTTAAAAAAAAATTGTGCCTGCGCACAGCGGCAGAAGTGCCATCCACGCCCGCCCCGCCACCCCCCCCCTTTGCTCTGCTCCTCTCGGCTCCAAAGTCTCTGCCCCCGGCTCCACCCAGCCCCCGGCTCCACTGCCGCCTCCCCGCCGCCACGAGGAGGACGAAGGAAAGCCCCACCCCCGGAGCTGATGCCGCGCATGCGCGGCAGTGGCCCCGAGGGCGGGGCCTCCCCATGGCTCCTCCCTCCCTCCTAAAGCCATCATGCCGGCCTGAGAAGTGGCTGAAATCGCCTTTTTCAGTCTGACATGGTAGCTTTAGAAGGGAGGGAGGGAGGGAGGAGCCGCGGGGAGGCTCCCCACGGCTCCTTCCTCCCTCCTAAAGCTGTAATGCCGGTCTGAAAAGGGCGATTTTGGCCACGCCGGCGAGGAGACGGGGCGGAGCCGGGGAGGGGAGGGGCGGAGCCAGGGCGGAGCCAGGGGCGGGATCAGAGCCTTTGGGCTAGGGCGCCAAATGGCCATGATCCGGGCCTGCCTCCGGGCTTTCTCAGGCTGCCCCTGATGCGACTCCCCCGCCTCCATCCTCAGTGCCGACTGCTGCCGTCGTGGCCTGAGGAGGAGGGAGGGAGAAGAAGGAGTGCAGCAGAGAGAAGGAAGGGGTGGGCGCCTGGCCCGCGCATGCGCATTTGGAGCATGCGGCAGTGGCAAAGACGAGCCACGAGGGAGGACAACACCAAGGAGGCTTTGGCAGCCATTTTCTGCCTAAGCCTAAGATCTGCGACTGCCAGGAGTTCATCTGCACAGCAGCTTTGGTCAGCATTGAATGGCCTTGCAGCTAAAATGTCTGTCTGCTTTCATTCTGCCTGTTTATATCTGTGGAATGATGTCAGGGTGGGAGAAGGAACTCTTGTCTGGATGCATTTTTGAATGTTCCATTGGCCACATTGATCAGCATTGAATGGCCTTGCAGCTTCAAGGTCTGTCTGCTTTTACTCTGCCTGTTTATATCTGTGGAGTGATGTCAGGGTGGGAGAAGGAACTCTTGTCTGGATGCATTTTTGAATGTCCCATTGGCCACATTGATCAGCATTGAATGGCCTTGCAGCTTCAAGGTCTGTCTGCTTTCATTCTGCCTGTTTATATCTGTGGAATGATGTCAGGGTGGGAGAAGGAACTCTTGTCTGGGTGCATTTTTGAATGTCCCATTGGCCACATTGATCAGCATTGAATGGCCTTGCAGCTTCAAGGTCTGTCTGCTTTTACTCTGCCTGTTTATATCTGTGGAATGATGTCAGGGTGGGAGAAGGAACTCTTGTCTGGGTGCATTTTTGAATGTCCCATTGGCCACTTTGATCAGCATTGAATGGCCTTGCAGCTTCAAGGTCTGTCTGCTTTCATTCTGCCTGTTTATATCTGTGGAATGATGTCAGGGTGGGAGAAGGAACTCTTGTCTGGGTGCATTTTTGAATGTCCCATTGGCCACATTGATCAGCATTGAATGGCCTTGCAGCTTCAAGGTCTGTCTGCTTTCATTCTGCCTGTTTATATCTGTGGAATGATGTCAGGGTGGGAGAAGGAACTCTTGTCTGGGTGCATTTTTGAATGTCCCATTGGCCACATTGATCAGCATTGAATGGCCTTGCAGCTTCAAGGTCTGTCTGCTTTTACTCTGCCTGTTTATATCTGTGGAATGATGTCAGGGTGGGAGAAGGAACTCTTGTCTGGGTGCATTTTTGAATGTCCCATTGGCCACTTTGATCAGCATTGAATGGCCTTGCAGCTTCAAGGTCTGTCTGCTTTCATTCTGCCTGTTTATATCTGTGGAATGATGTCAGGGTGGGAGAAGGAACTCTTGTCTGGGTGCATTTTTGAATGTCCCATTGGTCACATTGAACAGCATTGAATGGCCTTGCAGCTTCAAGGTCTGTCTGCTTTCACTCTGCCTGTTTATATCTGTGGAATGATGTCAGGGTGGGAGAAGGAACTCTTGTCTGGGTGCATTTTGTGAAGTGTTCCTTATTTTTTTTGCGAAAAATCACGTAAATGTCTCTTATTTCTTCTATCAAAATATGGGTAGGTAGATCATTGTGACTTGGTTGTTTTATAAGTAGCTCACATGCTGAAAAAGTGTGAGCACCCCTGATCTAAGTGATATATCCACCACTAGCGCATGAGCAACAATGTCTCCCTCCCCTTGCATTTCTGGGTAGATTTCCACTGGAGCCATTATGAGTTTGCATTCCGAGCGAGATGCATCTAATCACGGTGATTCTGCAAAACTGGCTTGAGAGGATTCAGCCCGATTCAGTGTTCTCTGGCTCCTTCCGGGACAAAGAACATCCTCCTTGCTTTCAAGGATATGACTTTCGAATCTTTAGATCCTGGAAACACAAGTGCTCTGTATGTTTTGATCAAGCGAACTGAGGAAGTGAGTTTGCTGGCACAGGAACAAAAGTCTTTAAGCGCTTCTGACCCTTCTGACCCCTTCATCCACTGAGAAGTAGGTAATAGAGGCAGTTATTTCCCCCTCAAATGACTTTAAACCTTTCCTTTGTCGTCAAGGTTGTTTCTGCCTTAATGGCGTCTATTTTTCTTAAGGCGCACTCTAACGTTGGGTGAGTTCATGGGACCTCTCCCCGTCGCAGTATATTTTCATTCTTGTACCTTGCAAAACTGAGAAGTATTCTGTAATTGGCCCTTAATGTTCAGTCTATGGGACCAAAGCAGCATGGTTTTTTCCCATTTAGACATATTTAATCTATTTGCAAAATATCTAACAATGCCACACTCCCCTTCCTCACTCCCATCACCCACAGTCAGAAATTCAGCGTGGGAATCTTTTCTTTATCATTGCATTCCTATGGTGTAAATAATTATAATATTACTAGCTGTACCCGGCACGCGTTGCTGTGCCCTTTTTAGGAGATGCGAGAAAGTCCAATCATCCACGGTGTGCCCTCCTTTAAACTGCAGTTGGATGGAGTGTGGGTCATGGGGGGCATGGTGTGCCAAGTTGGGTCTTTATTGGTCTTGGTTCTGGGCCACAGTGGTCTGTGGGGAATGATGGGTTTTGAAGTACTACAAATCCCATTTTCCATGGTGGTACTTCATGTCCCATCATGCATGGTCGGGGCTCTGTGTGCCAAGGTAGGTTACTGTAAATTCAGGCCATACACAATGTCCCATGAGCTGAGGCCTAGTTAGGAACAGCAAGTTAATGAAGCCTTACTGTCAATTCAGGCCATACACAATGTACAATGAGCTGAGGCCTAGTCGGGAGAATCAAGTTAATGAAGCCTTACTGTCAATTCAGAGTGTAAACAGCTTCCCAGTAAGTGAGGGCTAGTTAGGGAAATCAAGTTAATGAAGCCTTACTGTCAATTTTGGGCGTGGTCTGTGTTTTTTTGGGGTGTAAATTTTCGGTTGGAAGTGATTTGGGTTTTTGTGTTGGGGATTGGCTTAGGCCTTTTCCTTATTCTGTTTTGGCAGTTTATTATGGATCGGAATTTTCATGTTGGCTGGCCAGTGCAGCAGTTATGCAAATCCGCCCTTATTGGCAGCCAATCATGTTGTTCAGAATGTAGAGGCTGGGTGAGTCTTTGGCTGCCCGGAGGATGCTGGTAAATGTAGTTTTATTTTTACTCGTTGTTTTGGGGGCCTTTTAGGTTTTGGGGGGGAAAGTTTCTTTGCTACAAACGTACCTTGCTTGAGGCCTATTTCTGTTGGCAAGTATTGTGTTTCTGCGTTGTATGGTTTCTTTGTTTGAGGTATACATCACATGACGTGAACCCATTTATATAATAGATAATAATAATAACTTTATTTTTGTACCCCTTCTCCATTTCCCCAAAGGGACTTGGGGCGGCTTACATGCAAGACCGGACGAAGGTAAAAAAAAGTAGTAAGCTAACCTTTTTTTTGGCGCCCCCTGGATCTTCAGTGTGGTGATGCACACATGTGCGCAAATAGCTAGTTTCACGCATGCGCTATTGGGATCAAGTGCTTCTGGTGGAGGGAGTAGCGAAACGCACTCCCAAGAGGATGAAAAGGGCGGGGGAACATTTTCCAGCCGGGACGGAGCCTCCCGCCTCCAGCTGCAAAATGTTCCCTGGCTTGTCCGTTTCGGCCTCTTGGGAGTGTGTTTAGCAACTCCCTCCACCAGAAGCGCTCTGTTTTAATAGCGCATGTGTGAAAGTTTCGAGCATGCGCTATTAAAACAGAGCACTCCCAAGAGGATGAAAAGGACAAGCCAGGGAACATTTTGCAGCCAGGGCAGAGCCTCCCACCCGCGTGCCGGCCGGCCGCAGCAATAGCGCGGCATGATGCGCCAAACCTGGCGGCTGGGGCTGGATGCGCCCTTGGCCACGTGGTGCCCTGAGGCGGTCGCTTACTTTGCCTCTTCTGGTGGAGGGAGTTGCTAAACGCTAGGGGTGGTTGATCCATAAAAATTTGATTCTAAACTTGTGGGGGGGGGGAGGAATTTCCGTTGCTGGGTCGTTATAGAAATTATTCCGAAAATTTTTAAATAAATTTCGTAATTGAAATGTAATTAATAACAATTTTTTGTTATTATTCATTACGCCAGCTGGGAGGGAAGAATGGAGGGCAAGCCATCCACTCTAGCCTCCCTCCCATGCAACTCAGAAGCATCACAGATTAAATTGAATCCGCGATGCCTCTCAGCTGGGAGGGCAGGAAGGCTAGAATGGAGGGGAAGCCCTACATTCTAGCCTCACTCCCCTGCAACTCAGAAGCATCCCGGGTTATATTTAGAATGGAGGGGAAGCCGTCCACTCTTCCCTCCATCCCCCTCCACCTCAGAAGCCTTTACGCTCTCTACGTGGGGTTGCCTCTGAAGACTGCTCGGAAGCTGCAATTAGTCCAACGTTCAGCAGCCAGGTTACTAACAGGAGCGGGGTACAGGGAGCATATAATTCCCTTGCTGCACCAGCTCCACTGGCTGCCAATTAGCTTCCGCGCACAATTCAAAGTGCTGGTTTTAACCTACAAAACCCTATACCAGTGCTGTCCAACTTCTTCCGGCCCAAGGGCCGGAAGAAGTGTCACTGATCACCTGGGGGGCCGCAGGTGATCAGTGAGCGGGGGGCGTGGCCACTCCCGGGGGTGTGGCCGGCCACCTGCGCGGCCCGCCCATTTTCAGGAGGGTTTCCTGAAAATTTTCAGGAGGGTTTCCACCCAGCCTAACGTCACCCAGGGAAACCCTCCCGCAAGCCTGGATGGCTGGCGTGGGAAGCGAGAAGCGCCGCTTCCCCCGCCAGCCTTCCAGGTTTGGGGAAGGGTTTTCACCCGGCTCCCGTGTCCCTCTGAGCAGAGGGACACGGGAGCTGGCTGGCGGCTCCCGCCAGCCTGGATGGCTGGCGGGGGGAGAATGGGCGCGCTTCCCCGTGAGCCTTCAGGTTTGGGAAGGGCCGCCCGGCACTCGCGTCTCGAGTGCCGGGTGAAAACCCTTCCCAAACCTGGAAGGCTCGCGGGGAAGCGAGCGCGGTTCTCGCTTCTCCCGCCAGCCATCCAGGCTGGCGGGAGTTTTGCCGCTGCCGTGATGCCTTGGAAGGGAGGGAGGAGCCGCGGGGGACCCCTCCCTTCCAAGGCATCGGCGCCGGAGAGAGGGAAGAAGAGGGCGGTGCAGGGAGGAGGAGCTAGCTCTCTTCCTCCTCCTGCCCGCACCTTGTTGTCCCTCTTTCGCCAGCGCCGATGCAAACCGGTTTGCATCGGCGCCGGCGAGAGAGGGAAAAAGAGGGCGGTGCAGGGAGGAGGAGCTGGCTCACTTCCTCCTCCCTGCCCCGCCTCCCCTCCCCGGCCACCATTTAAAAAAAATTTCAATTTTTTTTAAAAAATGGCGGCCGGGGGCATAGCGGGGGCCGTGTCCAACAGGCTGGGGGGCCGTGTACGGCCCCCTGGGCCGCCAGTTGGACAGCCCTGCCCTATACGGTTCTGGCCCAGTTTACCTGTCCGAACGGATTCTCTCCTACGAACCATCAAGGACATTAAGATCCTCCAGAGAGGCCCTGCTCTCGGTCCCACCAGCTTTGCGAGCGCGGCTGGTGGGGACAAGAGACAGGGCCTTCTCTGTGGTGGCCCCTCGGCTGTGGAACTCTCTTCCAAGTCATGCTAGATCTGCCCCCTCTCTGTTGTCCTTTAGGAGGCTGGTGAAGACCTGGATGTGGAGCCAAGCCTTCCCAGAATAGGCTGAGATTGGCTATTGTCTGAACGTATGACCACATTTACAGATTGAGTGGAATTGTTTTACTTGCGATGTGGTTTTATGCTGGGTTTTTATGTATTTTAATATGTTGTTGTAGTTGTTTTTAAATTGTATAGCATTGAATTTTTGCTGTTATGCCGGTCTGAGTCTCTTTCTCGAGAGAGAGAGGGGTGAGAAGGCCGGGGTACAAAAGTTTTAAATAAATAATTAATAAATAAATACGTGGTTTAGGTTTTAGCAGCGTCTGCACCTCCTTCCATGCTAAGAACTAAAGTGCGTCAAGCCTTGACACAGTTCAGGTCTTAGCAGGGAAGGAGGTGCGGAGGGCATCCCCTCGCATCCTCCTTCCCTGCTGAGAACGAACTCCGAGATTTGGAGGAATTTCCTCCTGTTCTCCAGGCTCTCCCTCCGCTTGTGAGAGAGAACCCTCGGAACAGGAGGAAAGCTTGGCCGGGCTGCTTCCAAAGTGCCCACCTCATCTCTCAGCTGGTGAAAGGAGAAAGGAGGGTGCTGCTGCCCTCCAGTCTCCTCTCGTGAGTTGAGAACTGAGGAGGGGAAAAACGACCTAATAACGTGTGTTTACAAAAATGGCGATCCCGGGTTCAGTTTTGAAACTTCACTTCCGGGTTGGACCTCGAGGGTCGATATAGGGTCAAAATAATATCAAATACGAAATATTAACGGGTTTCAAAGTATTTAAATTGGAGATAGCCATTAGGCATGAGAAAAAAGTTATGAAAATGAAAAGAAATCGGAAGGGATTCGTATGTATGGGACTTTCAAGTTTATACGGATCGCAAGGCCAATCCTGGAAGTGGACTTTCTTTTTCGCACTCCCTGGGCCCAAAATTTCGTTAGATTATTAAATATTTCGGATGCCCACCCAACAGGAAAATTTCCCCCTCCAAAATAGCTTTGCAGACATAACTCACAGTCAAATCGGGGCCTTTCCATGCTTGAAGCCTAATTAGAGTGAAAGGCCTCCTCCAGGAAGTGAAAAAGGAGCCGGAAACCATAGAGAGATCCAGATCGGGACTCCTAGAGGGCTGGAGGACTGAGGAAAAAGCGATTTAAACACCAAGGAAGGGGTTTAGATAGAAGGACAGAGTAGAAGGACATAAGAACTGCTGAGAGAAGGGCAGCAGGAGTGAAAAGAGCACGGAGAGGAGAAGGAAGAGTTCAGAATCAAGAAAAGCCATAGAGTTCAAACGGAGGTCCTAGACTGCTATGGTAAAACTGAATGGGAAAAAGCTGGAGTGAGGAGAACTCTACAGATTAGCAAGGCCTGCACCAGAGGTATTTAATAATATTAATAATAATATATTAATGCATTATATCTCCCTGCAAGGAAACCAAAGGAAATGTTGCCCCTTGATTTGCCTGTGCTTAAAACAGTGTCAGTCCTGTTTCCCTGCTTGCCTACTTTAGAACTACTAACGAATTGCGTTAGTAATTACGTTACAGTTTAGAAAAATTTTTTTTTGTAAGTCTTTCTATTACTAATAAACCCCCCCCATTAGATTTTTGATTCCCTATTTTTCGGTTCGAAACCATGC
The DNA here is from genome assembly GCA_030556195.1 of Anolis apletophallus. NCBI lineage: Eukaryota > Metazoa > Chordata > Lepidosauria > Squamata > Anolidae > Anolis > Anolis apletophallus. The sequence continues at coordinate 47,034,492 of JARBWK010000013.1, forward strand.
CTAATAGCCATCCCTACTAAACGCACTCCCAAGAGGGTGAAAAGGACAAGCCAGGGAACATTTTGCAGCACGGCGGAGCCTCCCGCGCACATGCCGCCCGCCTGCAGCAATGGCACGGCATGATGCACCGAACCTGGCGGCCGCGACCGGGCGCACCCTTGGCCACATGGCCCTGAAGCAGCCACTTACTTTACCTCCACTAAGATCCTGCTTACATGGGGACAAGCCTGATCAACATGGTTAAAATATAACGCAGCAAAATTCATAAAACAACTTCATAAACAATATAAAACAATCCACACATAGCACAGCATAAAACAATAATTGAACAAAACACCACTGGTCTCAGTGGTAAACAGTTTCTCAGGCAGCAGACCGGTGCAAATCATTTGCAAGGACAGGGCTGATGGATAAAGTGCTGGAGCCAGATGCCACGGTTAGGGAATGCAGGGCAATGAAAAAGAGCACTACATCTCTGGTGAGGAAACAGTGGTAATGTACAAAGACTAGGTTTTACATCATAGCTGGGGCCCAAAATTATCTGGGGAACTGTCTAATCAAAAGCACAGTAGAACATCCACATTTTTAGATCTTTAGGGAAGGTGGGTGCCAGTCTAATCTCCCTACGGAAAGAGTTCCAGAGCCAGGAGGCCACCACCAAGAAGGCCCTCTCTCTCATCCCCACCAACCACACTTGTAATGGGGTGGGAGCGAGAGGAGAGCCTCCCCAGAAGATCTTAGAGATCGTGCAGGCTTGTAGGGGAAGTCACTAGGCATGAGAAAAAAGTTATGAAAATGAAATGATTCGGAAGAAATTCGTAAGAAATGCTACTTTTGAGTATTTCCGCATCTGGAACGCCAACCAGGAAGTGGACTTTCTTTATAGAACGTCGGGGGCCAGGATTTTCTTAAGTGTCGTTATTAGGTCGTAAGGGGGGGCACCCTCCTTCTCTCTCACCATCCTCCGGCCTCCCTTGCCAATAAGTATTATGGCAACGCAAGCCCTAAACTCGCTCCTTCTTTCGGCTGGAAGCCTGGAAAAATGTAAACAGAGAGGATTACTCAGAAGTAAATCTGCAAAGGAGGGCACTTTGGATGAAGTGCCCTCCTTTGTGGATTTACTTCTGAGGAAACCTTTCTGTTTACATTTTTTCCAGGCTTCCCTGCCTCTCCTGCCTGCCAGGATCTAAAGCATCAAAGAGTATTGGGGTGAGAAACCAACCTAATGTATAATAGAATGAATGCTACTGTAAGTGCCTAATATTATAAGTAATCCAACTGGTCATATACCTACATTCCATGCACATGCAATAATACAGCAGTAATAACAATGGGTATAAGAAGAGGTAAAATTCAAACCGAAGTATTCTGACTGTGGTCCCACCTCAAACTGCAAAAGGCTCTTCTCTGTGAGCCCGGGAAAGCCAAAACCCCGGGCACAGCGTTTGCTGCCTGGGTGAACACACATACATATTCTTTGGGGGATTTGCTGCAGAATCCCGGGCTCATAGAGAAGATTCTGCAGCAAATCCCCTCGAAGGGCAGGGAGAGCCGTCCACTCCTCCTGCCCTGCTTTAGATCCTGGCAGGGCAGGAGGAGTGGACAGGCCCTCCCTGCCCCTTCTGCCTGCCAGGATCTAAAGCCTTGAAGAGGCTTCATGAGGGCCAACTTCAGCCCTCCAGGTGTTTTGGACTTCAACTCCCACCATTCCTCACAGCCTCAGGCCTCTTCCTTTTCCTCTCAGCCTGGGCAAACTTGGGCCCTCGCTCCCTCAGGATCGGGGTGAGAGAGAGGCAGCAAGGAGCGAGGGGGGGCCTCCTCCTCCTTTTTTTGCTGCTTCCAAGAATAGAATACCCCCCCCTCCCTTCCTCCTTCCCTCCCTCCTTCCTATTTGGAGAGTCCCATCTAGAATTCAGTGTGATTTATTCAAGTTTTTGGCCTACAACTCCCAGAAATCCCAGCCAATTTACCAGCTGTTAGGATTTCTGGGAGTTGTAGGCCAAAACCATCTGGAATGCGCATGCGCTGGCATACGAACTACTAAGGAATTTCGTTAGTAATTAAGTGACATTTTAGAAATTTTTGAAATTTTTTTTGTAAGTCTTTCTATTACTAATACCCCCCCCCCCCCATTTGATTTTAGAATCACGATTTTTGGGTTCGAAACCATGCCTAGAAGTCACGGTCATGAAGATAGGCAGGTCTCGGACCGTTTGTGTGGTGTTTCAGCCTGGTGCTCATGTGCCTGCTAGGGATGATGGGAATGTTTCTGAAAATGCTGATGATGGAATTGTTCCTGCCAATGCTGATGATGGGATGCTTAGTGAGAACTCTGAGATTCAAAGTAACCTTTCAGATGAGGCTTGCTTTCCTGGGAACAGTTCTCTCCCCAGGGCCTCATTAGATGAGAATTCTTGTGTTCAGGACTCTGAAGGTCTTGATGTTGATAACGGAACACCTGGGGATTTTAACGAGCTTACATTTAACCGCAGTGATAACATCCGGCAATCTAGGCAGGCTGCCAGCCTGCGACATAGCAGTCGGTTTGCAAACCGAAACTGAATTGTCTTTATATTCGATGGCTAGAGAAATTAACTTCAGTTTTCAGGCTTCGTTTAGAATACCATGCCAGATCTTGTCTTGCCTCCAAGCTCATGATTTTTGCCTAGGCCTTTGTGCACGTTTGCTCCTTAGCTGCCTTGTATTATTCCTGGGATTTTCGTCAAGCATTTTACCTTTGCCTTTGGATTTTGGGACTATTTGAACTGTGTGTTTTACCTTGGATATTCTACTATTGATCTTCTTTTAACCCTTTTGTTGGACACTATATTTGTTTCAATAAAAGCCTAAATATTCAGAGACTGTCTGTTGTGTGTGTGACTAGGTGGGGTGCTCCTTGTCTGAAGTGCAACAGTTTATAGCTTTACAGGTGAATTGAGACCAGAAGCTTATTGGCAGCCAGTGGAGCTGTTTAAACGGGGGGGGGGGTTGACTGCTCCTTGTAGTTCACTCCAGTTGTCAGCCTGACCGCCAACCTTTGCACTAGCTGCAATTTCCGGGACATCTTCAAAGGCAGCCCCACGTAGAATGCATTACAGTAATCCAACCTGGAGGTAACTAAAGTGGATTGGGTGGATTTCTTCATTGACTGCAGCTTTTTAAAAAGAAAAATGTGGAAGTTTAGAGGTCACATATGTCCCTTAAAAGATATTAGAGGGTCACAGTTTCTCCTACCAAAAAATACACAGGTTTTTCCCCTCAAATCCATGAAGGCATTCTCACCACATTTTAGATTTTTAAAAATATCTCTTCCGGGCCTAAATCAGCTTGGGGGGGTGCAAAATGTGATAGAAATATACCCCATTTTGGTACAGGAGATCTTCCAAATGTTGTATAAAACACCTTCTTCACACCCAAAGTACATTTGGTGAAATTAAATTCACACAGAGATACACATACATATATATTTCAATGATTGCCATTGGCCGTCTTGAACAACATAGCAATGTGAGGCATAAGTGTGAGCAATTAGCAATTTACTACTAGTGAGTAACAGACATGAATAGACAGAGGAAGGAACAACGAGCTCCATCAACTATCATGCAGAAATTGAGGATACAAGTGTTGGGGAATCTGAGCTGTTAGGCTCAGAAATAACCCTCAGTCGGGGAGAATCCACCATAAATATAGGACCTCCTTTATATAATAGAATAAATATGTCATATTTATTCTATTATATAAAGGAGGTCCCGTCGTCGAACGACTGACAGAAACAGAGAAACCATCCAACGCAGAGACACCAAACTTGGCAACATAAATAGGCCTCAGGCAAGGTAGGTTTTTAGCAAAGAAACCTTCCCTCCCAAAACCTAGAAGGCCCCCAAAACAACAATACAAAAAAACCTACATTTCCCAGCATCCTCTGCGGCCGCCAACGAATCTCCCGGCCTCTACATTCTGACAACATGATTGGTAGCCATTGAGGGAGTATTTGCATAACACCTCTATTGGCCAGCCAACATGAACATTCCGACCCATAATAAACTGTCAGAGGAGGATAAGGCAAAGGCCTGAGGCAGTCGCCAACACAAACACCCAATTCACTTCCCACAGAAAATTTAAACCCCTACAAATCACAAACCACGCCCAAAATTGACAGTAAGGCTTCATTAACTTGATTTCCCTGACTAGGCCTCACTTAATGGGATGCTGTTTAAGCTCTGAATTGACAGTAAGGCTTCATTAACTTGATTTCCCTGACTAGGCCTCACTTAATGGGATGCTGTTTAAGCTCTGAATTGACAGTAAGGCTTCATTAACTTGATTTTCCCGACTAGGCCTCAGCTCATGGGACATTGTATATGGCCTGAATTGACAGTAAGGCCTCATTAACTTGATTTTCCTGACTAGCCCTCAGCTCATGGGACATTGTATATGGCCTGAATTTACAGTAACCTACCTTGGCACACAGAGCCCCTATAACCCACGCTACATTCTACTGCAGTTCGGAGGAGGGTGGACCATGGATGATGGGATTTTATGTACCTCCATGCATTATGGGATTTGTAATACTTTCAAACCCTTCATTCCCCACAGACCACTGTGGCCCAGAACCAAGACCGATAAAGACCCAACTTGGCACACAGTGCCCTCATGACCCACACTCCATCCAACTGCAGTTTAGAGGAGGGCACACCATGGATGATGGGATTTCAAATACCTCCACTCACTTCCAAAGTACCCCACCCGCACAAGCATCAACCTCTACATCAACACAGCAGACGGAAAGACAAAAAACATTGTATATCCACAAGCTCTGCAGAATGCCGGGAACAGCACACACCGACAACTCCCCAGGACTTCAACATCCCACCCACCAGAACAACCCACAACGACACAGCCATGACTCCACCAAGACCATAAGTAACATCAATTCCAACCCTTGCATACTCAGACTTTCTCGCATCTCCTAAATAGGGCACAGCAACGCATGCCAGGTACAGCTAGTATATATCGATTATATAAATGGGTTCACGTCATGTGATGTATACCTCAAACAAAGAAACCATACAACGCAGAAAAACAATACTTGCCAACAGAAATAGGCCTCAAGCAAGGTACGTTTGTAGCAAAGAAACTTTCCCCCCCAAAACCTAAAAGGCCCCCAAAACAACGAGTAAAAATAAAACTACATTTCCCAGTATCCTCCCGGGCAGCCAACAACTCACCCAGCCTCTACATTCTGAACAACATGATTGGCTGCCAATAAGGGCGGATTTGCATAACTGCTGTAACCATAGCAACGCTGGCAAGAGCCATCCAAGGCTAGGATAGAATGCTGAGAGATTTCAGTCAGTGTTTGAGGGTTAAACTGCCAAAACCAAACTCTGAGGGAGCAATTCTCCAGCAAATTCCTACCCACACAACACAACACAACTTCCAATCACAACCCATCCCACCAACCTTACAGGACCCCGTACACACAACACCTACAAACACCACAAACTAAAACCATTCCTTCCTTCCACACAGACATAAACTGACCCAAAAGACAAGCCATGCCTTATAAAAATAACAGCATCGGACGACACACTCACAACACTACATACATCAAACAAAAAAGGGCAGAACAAACGCCAGAACAGAAACACACTGCGCAGCAGAGACACAGACAACAGGTCACTGCACGACGCACAGCTGTGAACCAAATGCAAAGAACTGCACGACAAGAAGAAGCGCGCAGCCAGGAACAACAAAGCCGCAGAAATGCAACACAACAGCAGCGCAAGGCGCGCAGAAACACGACGTCGCAACACAGAAAACAAACTTCAAAAACACCGCAACCAATTCCACCGCCTAGCCTTCAGATACAACGCTGCAGAAGACTACAGCATGGCGCCAGAGGCCGACATTGGCACCCTAACGCACATCTGCACACACAGCAAAGCCCTGAAATACCCAGCAGAAACACCAGGAATGTGCTGCCTAGCCAGTAAAGCCTCTCTACCACCACTTGCCACTCCTCCACAACCACTACAGACTTTGCTGAGTGGACACACTCCAGAATCAAAACACTTCCTCCGCTATATAAGACAATACAACTCATGCTTCCAGATGACATCATTTGGAGCACACATAGAAGAAAGTGCGCAATTCATGCCTACATGACCCCACCAAGACCGTAAGTAACATCATTTCCAACCTTTACATCTCGCATCTCCTAAATACGCGTGCCGGGTACAGCTAGAGCAGGGGTGCTCAGAATGGTGATCGGGATCACCAGGGTGGCGCGCCGCCTCCAAAAGCTCCAGAGTCCAAGAGGCAGAATGGGCCCCCTCTTTTGGATTCCTCCTCCCCCTCCGTCCTTCTCCAGCCACTCAGAATCGTAGGGGGCGGGCATGGATGACACGATGCATGGCTGGCCCCGCGCGCATGCGCAGAAGCGCCCATTCTGCCTCTCGGACTTCTCGTGAGCTCTTGGAGGCGGCACGCATGCTGGCGGCGTGGAAATAGAAGCAATGACAGAGGAGGAGGAGAAAGACGCTTTGGGGTCATTTCCTTACTTCATCTCAAAGGTCGGTCTTTTTACTTTGGGGTGGGTGTTTGATGTTTCTGTGTTTCTCTTTGTTTATTTTTAATGTTTAAAAATGGCCTTTTAGCTCCAAAGCCTCTCTGCTTGCTTTGTTCATTGAGAAATATACGTTGGGGAATATGGAAATGTGGGAGAAACGGGGTGGTTGGATGTATTTTTGCATGCCCCTTTGTTTACCTTGCTGAGTATTAAATGGCCTTGCAGTTCAAAAGCCTCTCTTCTTACTCTCTGGCTGATAATATGTGTGGTAATATGGCAGTGTGGGAGAAATGGGGTGATTGGATGTATTTTTATGCTTGTTATTATTAAATTGAAATGTTGATGTTTTATAACTTCATTTTATGTAAACTGCCCCGAGCCTGCTGGAAGGAGCGGTACATAAAAATGAATAATAAACATAAATAAATAAATAAGAAAATAGTGATACGTTTTACATTTCTGGGTAGGTGATCTTTGGGACTTGGTTTTTTAATCAGTAGATCCCATGCTGCAAAAGTGTGAGCACCCCTGAGCTAGAGTATACACACAAACACACACACACACACACAGTAATTCAGACTCCACAGTTCATTTCCACCCCTCTTTTCAATAAGGAGCCCTTGCTTTTTGGAAATGACTTGCTACACAAATATCCGTGTGCTGCAGCATTTGAAAGTTACTTCTTTGAAACAGAAGTCCTCGAATCCTTGAGGAAGTGTGGCATTTCGGGGAGCTGCAATCCAAGAAGTCATTATTTTACACCCTGTCTTTCTCTCACCCATTATTGTTGCTTCCTGAGTTTAATGGCAGCACCTTTAGCAAAGCTGGAGATAAAACCACTGGCACCATACAACGTGCCACCTGCCACTTCACCTATTGAGGCTGCTGTGATATATTTTGAATAGCATATTGAAGACAATTATGCTTTCAAAGCTCTTACTATTAATTCATCCATTACTCAGATAAAGACCCTGGGAAAAGAGCATCACATAAAAGTCACTTCTCCATTTGACAGAAGCTGGTTATAATGCAATGTTCAAATGAGGAAAAAAAACTTGAACTAAGAGCAAGAGCACAAAATCACATCTTTAGAGACACGAGCCTTTTGTCTACTGTTGTAGCTTTGTTTCTGAACTGAATACGGGGGGAGGGTGAATGGAGGATATCATAATTTGACTCTTGACTTACTCGTGTTCGTTTCCATGTGGAGAATGAGCCTACTGAAAGATACAAGGGCGGGTCAATAAGTCCGTGACTTTTTGAATGAAACACAAGTTTTTGGATTAAAAAATTATTTTATTTTTCAACATCGTCTCCTTTGAGCTCTAAACACTTTGTCCAATGTTTCTCTAATTTTTTTTATCCCTTCCAAAAATAATTGTTGGAGTCAAATCTCTTTCCGCCGAGCCATTTCTTCAGGTTTGGAAACAAGAAATAGTCACTCGGGGCTAAATCCGGAGAATAGGGAGGATGGGGGAGCAATTTGTCTCCCAACTCATGGATTGTTGCCATGGCAACTGCACATGTGTGCACCCTTGCATTGTCCTGCTGCAAAAGAACTTTTTTCTTGGCCAAATGCGGTCTATTCCCCCTTCAAATCCTCATTAAATCGACCCACTAAGTTGGCACCTTATTTGCCATTGATTGTTTTACGTTTTTGAACGTAGTGAATGTGGATTATACCGCGTGCATCCCAAAAAAACGGTCGCCATGACTTTATTGGCTGACAAACCCACCTTGGCCTTCTTTGGCGCAGATTCACCCCGAGAAACCCACTGTTTTGGCTGCTGTTTGGTCTCTGGTGTGTTGTGGTGGATCCACGTTCCGTCCACGGTTACGAAACGGCACAAAAACACGTCCATTTTGTGGTTGAACAACGCCAAACACTCCTGCGAAATTGTCATACAATTTCCTTTGTCGTTGATTATGAGCAAACGTGGCACCCATCTTGCGGGACGCTTTCTCATAGCCAAGTGATCATTTAAAATTGAAACCACTGAGCCACGTGAGATGCCTATGGCTTCCACAATCTCTCGCACTTTCAATCTCCGATCGGCCAACACCATATCGTGATTTTTTTCAATTGTTTCAGGTGTAGAGACCTCAACTGGGTGTCCAGAACTTTCAGCACCTTCCGTGCTTGTATGGTCACAATGAAATTCAGCAAACCACTTTTTTACCATTGAAATTGATGGTGCAGAGTCCCCATCGTATTTATCAAGCTTAGCCTTGGTTTGAGTGATGGTTTTTTTTCCACGAAAAAAAATTAGCTTAATGAGCATATGAAATTCACTTTTTTCCATTTTCTCCTCAAATCAGGTGGTAGTTTGCTATCAATGGCTGTCAAACACAAACTAAATGACGCAGCTTGTTCAAATTTTGACAGGAGTCAACAGACAGATGCCTGTTGACAGGAGCACTGTTGCCCTTTCAGTTAAGAGGCGGGACATTCAAAAAGTCATGGACTTATTGACCCACCCTCATACACAGGCAGCTCTGCAGCTGGCATCTGGCTACATGCATTTTTTCGTGCAGAATTTTCCCCCAGATTAATAGCAACCAGCACACATCACAGTGAGGACCTTGCCCAGGTCATATTGTGTTGGGTTTCATCTCTGGACTGCAGAAGTCTCTTGTGTCATCAAGTCTCCAGTTCCCAATGAGTAGCTAGACTAGAGATAGGATCAGAGTGACGGATTTCTCGCCCCACATTCCTATATATGCTTCTCCCCGAAGGGGCTTTGTCTTTACTCTTCTTGCTTGCCAGTGTCTCCCCCTCCCCTTTGAAAATGTAGCAATGGAATCTCTGTGATTCCATCTTCGCACCTAGTCTGTAAACACCCAGAGGTCCGTCACGGCACACTACGGTGCAGCGTCACAGCGATTGGGAAACACTGAAGTAAAGGGTAAAAAGTCAAAATATCCATGCAGTTACATTTTGTCTTTGTGCCATTGATTAATAGGCAAAACTATTTCTATATTTCACTAGCTGTACCCGGCACGCGTTGCTGTGCCCTTTTTAGGAGATGTGAGAAAGTCCAATCGTCCACGGTGTGCCCTCCTTTAAACTGCAGTTGGATGGAGTGTGGGGCATGGGGGGCATGGTGTGCCAAGTTGGGTCTTTATTGGTCTTGGTTCTGGGCCACAGTGGTCTGTGGGGAATGATGGGTTTTGAACTACTACAAATCCCATTTTCCATGGTGGTACTTAAGTCCCATCATGCATGGTCGGGGCTCTGTGTGCCAAGGTAGGTTACTGTAAATTCAGGCCATACACAATGTCCCATGAGCTGAGGCCTAGTTAGGAACAGCAAGTTAATGAAGCCTTACTGTCAATTCAGGCCATACACAATGTCCAATGAGCTGAGGGCTAGTCGGGAGAATCAAGTTAATGAAGTCTTACTGTCAATTCAGAGCGTAAACAGCTTCCCAGTAAGTGAGGGCTAGTTAGGGAAATCAAGTTAATGAAGCCTTACTGTCAATTTTGGGCGTGGTCTGTGATTTTTTGGGGTGTAAATTTTCGGTTGCAAGTGATTTGGGTGTTTGTGTTGGGGATTAGCTCAGGCCTTTTCCTTATTCTGTTTTGGCAGTTTATTATGGATCGGAATTTTCATGTTGGCTGGCCAGTGCAGCAGTTATGCAAATCCACCCTTATTGGCAGCCAATCATGTTGTTCAGAATGTAGAGGCTGGGTGAGTCTTTGGCTGCCCCGGAGGATGCTGGTAAATGTAGTTTTATTTTTACTCGTTGTTTTGGGGGCCTTTGAGGTTTTGGGGGGAAAGTTTCTTTGCTACAAACGTACCTTGCTTGAGGCCTATTTCTGTTGGCAAGTATTGTTTTTCTGCGTTGTATGGTTTCTTTGTTCGAGGTATACATCACATGACGTGAACCCATTTATATAATAGATTAACGGCCAGTGACACCCCCCCCCCCCCCTCCAGGCACATCATTTCTACATGCTAGGAGAACTCCAGTGGTACCTAAATGGCAGCCTGGTATTAAGTTATTTCTTCTTTTAGGAGTTTTTTTTGAGTGGGGGGTGTCATCCTGGCAGTTACTGGGATGACATGGGGACAGCCCACCACGATAGTCCATTTTGGGGGGGAGGGGTGTTGTGGAGACTTAAACCCATGCTGATGTGAGTTTCATAAACCCACTTTGGTGGAGGTTTAAGCCCTGTCTGGAAGTGCCCTGGGTATGCACAGTAGATGCAACATCTACACCAGGCATGAGCAAACTTTAGCCTCCAGGTATTTTATTTATTTATTTATTCATTTATTTATTATTTCAAACCACTCCCCGAAGGCTCGGAGCGGTTTACATAGTTTGATGAATAATAAAACACATGAAGTACAGAATAGTGCAATACAATTCGTGTTCTCTCACGAATTGTACCGGGAGGTGACGTATTATTGTTTATTTTGTTAATCCGCCGCTTGTGGGGCTATACCCAAACTGGGGAACGTGGGGGATACTGCTTGTGATATACACAATTAACTATTGATGTTGTTTGCTCTACTATTTGACTTTAAAAGTGATTGAAACTTATTGCATATTGCTCGACTTTATCTACCATTATGGTTATATAAAAAGATTGGATTAGCATACCTATCCCTGTGTGTGCATATTTGGTCCGGTTGTATACCCAGTGGTCCTTTGGGCTCTATGAGTCCTGTAGGATGCTCCATGGGTCGCCGGCCTGCTCCTAGATTAGCTGGGCTGGGAGGACTTCTGGTGCTCCTCAGTGGGGCCAGAAGTCTGCTCTTGCCATAATTCTTGTTCCGACGTCGTCTCTGCCTCTGCTGAGGACTCCTCCCAGGCTTCAAGGGAGGACGACATCCGGCCAACCTCGGCGTCCCCAAGGCCGTCCGCCTTCTTCAACTGTCTCCGGTCTAGCCACCACCACCCCCCCGGGCCACAGCGGCAGGGGGGGACCCAGGCACGGGACAGAACCTCCATGACGCCCAGCAACGGCACCGAACCATGGGTGCGGGGACAGTCGGGGTCATCCATTGGCGAAAGGAAAGGTCTATCAGGCATAGGTAGGTGCCTGGGGGGGGGGGGGGTGACTTCAGCTCCTAGAAATCCCAGCCAGTTTACCAGCTGTTAGGAATTGTGGGGATTGAAATCCAAAAGGTCTGCGTATTTTATCCAAAAACAGCCCTCTAAATGTGTTTGGATACATCGGTGTGCCTTTTGGGCTGCATTAAAAACAAATGCGATTGGCAAACTCCAGCAGCTTACAGCGTCCCAGGACCTCCATTGATCTCGGAGCTTTAAATTAGGTCGGATCAGAACTTGCAAACAACAAATTCCTGAAAACTCCCCCATTGGAAACCAGATAATGCTGAGCCACATCTTTCGTGGGAAGATCTCTTCCCGGTTTTGAGTAGGATCAAATAAACCTCTTGCTCTCTTTCCCGAACCAATGCTGCTTTATGTTTACACCTCTAGTGACAAGCACAAAAAAAACCCCTTGACAGCCCAATTACAATCCACTTGGGTGTTCCTCTTCCGAGCACAAAAGTATCTCTAAATGTTCTCATGGTGATCTCTGTAAAGCGGTGCTTGCTGAGGAGCAATGACGGGTACGGTATGAGGGCCTTATTAAGTGTGCAAGGGAGATCATGTGGGTTTGAAGACACACATCGCCACGGAAGCCCAGCCCGAGACAATTTGGCTGTTGTAATTCTGAGGCTCCCAATTAGCAAGCAACAACCTGTCACAGAGCTGTTAACACATGGAGCTTCTGAGGAAGAACAGTGCAAAGCCATGCAGAGGAACAGGCAACGGGGTGGGGACGGAAACCTGGGTTATCAACACAACAAGGATCCCAGGCATTGCAGTGACAGGAGTGAACATATTACATGCCATTTCACTTTTCCTGTGTTTAATAGGTGCGTTACCTGTTATTTTAGGTCAGGTAATAATTTCCTCCCTCCAAATGTTTCTTGGAATTTCGAGGCGCTTAATAACCTTCTTTCAACAGAAATGCATTGGCAGTCACCTGCTTTTTTGCCGTTGTTTCCAGTATATTATGTACATCAGGGGTGCTCATTAAGTAGATCGCGATCGACCGGTCTATCTTTGGGCCTCATCCGGGTGATCTTCAGGCCCTGACCAGGACAATCGCTCGTTGGTCCTCTTCACGCGAGATTGAGGTGGGAGGAGCGCCAGGTGGGGCCTGCGGAGGCCCAGCCTTCCTCTCCGCCGCCCCTCTCTCACCTGCCTCCATGGCAGAACCGGGCGAGATTGAGGTGGGAGGAGCGCCAGGTGGGGCCTGCGGAGGCCTAGACTTCCTCTCCGCCCGCCCCTCTCTCACCTGCCTCCATGGCAGAACCGGGCGAGATTGAGGTGGGAGGAGCGGCAGGCGGGGCCTGCGGAGGCCCAGACTTCCTCTCCGCCCACCCCTCTCTTACCTGCCTCCATGGCAGAACCGGGCGAGATTGAGGTGGGAGGAGCGCCAGGCGGGGCCTGCGGAGGCCCAGACTTCCTCTCCGCCCGCCCCTCCCTCACCTGCCACCATGGCAGAACCGGGTGAGATTGAGGTGGGAGGAGCGCCAGGCGGGGCCTGCGGAGGCCCAGACTTCCTCTCCGCCCGCCCCTCTCTCACCTGCCTCCATGGCAGAACCGGGCGAGATTGAGGTGGGAGGAGCGCCAGGCGGGGCCTGCGGAGGCCCAGACTTCCTCTCCGCCCGCCCCTCTCTCACCTGCCTCCATGGCAGAACCGGGCGAGATTGAGGCGGGAGGAGCGCCAGGTGGGGCCTGCGGAGGCCCAGACTTCCTCTCCGCCCGCCCCTCTCTCACCTGCCACCATGGCAGAACCGGGCGAGATTGAGGTGGGAGGAGCGCCAGGCGGGGCCTGCGGAGGCCCAGACTTCCTCTCCGCCAGCCCCTCTCTCACCTGCCTCCATGGCAGAACCGGGCGAGATTGAGGTGGGAGGAGCGCCAGGCGGGGCCTGCGGAGGCCCAGACTTCCTCTCCGTCCGCCCCTCTTTCACCTGCCTCCATGGCAGAACCGGGTGAGATTGAGGTGGGAGGTGCGCCAGGCGGGGCCTGCGGAGGCCCAGACTTCCTCTCCGCCCGCCCCTCTCTCGCCTGGCTCCATGGCAGAACCAAGCGAGATTGAGGTGGGAGGAGCGCCAGGCGGGGCCTGCGGAGGCCCAGACTTCCTCTCCGCCCGCCCCTCTCTCACCTGCCTCCATGGCAGAACCGGGCGAGATTGAGGTGGGAGGAGCACCAGGTGGGGCCTGCGGACGCCCAGCCTTTCTCTCCGCCCGCCCCTCTCTCACCCAGCTCCATGGCAGAACTGGGTGAGAGAGAAGTGGGAGGAGCACCTTGCCTCCCCTGCAGGCCTCCATCACCACCAGAGCACTGCCCGGATCGGTGCAACGGGGCTCCGACAGTGATAGAGAGGCCTACGGGCCTGGCGCTCCTCCCACCTCTCTCTCGCCCGGTTCCACCATGGATCTGGGTGAGAGAGGGGTGGGCGGATAGGAAGGCTGGGCCTCTGCAGGCCCCACCTGGCGCTCCTCCCACCTCTCTCTCGCCCGGATGGAGCAGGGCGAGAGAGGGGTGGGTGGAAGGATTTTGATGCCCCCTTCCGCCAGCCCCTCTCTCGCCCTGCTCCATCCAGGCAAGAGAGAGGTGGGAGGAGTGCCTTGCCTCCCCTGCAGGCCTCTCCATCGCTGCCGGAGCCCCGCCCGGATCGGTGCGGCGGGGCTCCGATAGCGATAGAGAGGCCTACGGGGCTGGCACTCCTCCCACCTCTCTCTCGCCCGGATGGAGCAGGGCGAGAGGGGGGTGGGCAGAATGGTTTTGCCGCCGCCATCCGCCCGCCCCTCTCTCATCCTGCTCCATCTGGGCGAGAGAGAGGTGGGAGGAGCGCCAGGCGGGGCCCGTGGAGCGCCTTGCCTCTCCTGCAGGCGGAGCCCCGCCCGGATCGGTGCGGCGGGACTCCGACAGTGGTAGAGAGGCCTACGGGGGCGAGACCTGGCGTGGTGCGCGGCGCAGATGGTGCAGTGCACAGAAGCCACGTGCGCGTGCGAAGCTCGCTCGCTCGCACATAAGGTAGGGGTGATCTTTTTGACTTGGTTATTGCAAATGTAGCCCACCTGCTGGAAAAGTGTGAGCACCCCTGATGCACATAAACCCTTTTTGGGCTTTCTGGACACTTCGGCAAACATGTTGTTGGCATGTGTTCCTTCAAGTTTGCTTCCTAACATCTAGTTTGGTCTCAAAAGACTACTTTATGAAAGCTGCACTAGCCCTTTCCAGTCAGGCTGGATATTCACTACTCTATCTCCCAGGATCTGTTCCCATATTATCTGCTTTAAACTGGACTACTGTATATAAGGCCCTTTCTACACTGCCCTATGATCTACACAGTGTTTTTCAACCTTTTTCGAGCCGCGGCACACTTTTTACATTTACAAAATCCTGGGGCACAACACGAACCAAAATGACACTCTAACACAGTAATACATATAGTTAATATGTTTTTAAATGTATTTATAAACTCAGTGTAAAACCTGGGCCTGTTTCGATGAACACAAGATAGATATCCTGGCAGGAATGGCAGAAAGACACAAACTTCCCACACAGAACTCCCATAACCAAGAGAAAATGCTTTAAGAGTTTGGTGGGCATTGACCTTGAGTTTTGGAGTTGTAGTTCACCTATATCCAGAGAACACTGTGGATTCAAACAATGTTGGATCAGGACCAAACTTGGCATGAATAATCAATATGCCCAAATGTGAACACAGATGGAGTTTGGGAAAAATAGGCCTTGACATTTGGGAGTTATAGTTTCTGTGATTTGTAGCTAACACAGAAACAAAGAGCATCCTGAACTCTTGCAACAATGGAATTGAACCAAACTTGGCATGAATACTCAATATGCCCAAATGTGAACACAGATGGCATTTGGGAAAAATAGACCTTGACATTTGGGAGTTACAGTTTCTGGGATTTATAGCTTTTGGGCTATAAATGGTAGGTTTTGGGCTTTCCGGCTCTACCACCCCTTCTGGTACCGCAGGAGGGGGAAGAAAGGGGGGGGGAGAGGTTTTCTGCGGCACACCAGGTGATCGCTCACGGAACACTAGTGTGCCGCGGAACAGCAGTTGGGAAACCCTGATCTACATTATCTGCTTTGAACTGGATTATATGACTTTAACTCTGTAACCCAGTTCAAAGCAGATCAAATGGATTTTATATAGCAGTGTAGAAGGTGCCTCAGGGCCCTTCTACATACTGTAGCACCTAAAATGTGGAAGTTGCCAAGTTATTTATCTATTTATTATTCATGCTTATATACCGGGGTGGTTCACAACATAGCAGCAAGTACAATAAAATCAACAACAATTAAAACAGTAGTAAAACAATAAAAAAACAGTAAAACAATCACCCCCAGTTGCAATTGAACAAGCCATACCACTGCGGCATGGATTACATAGAGCACTAAGGGTTGAAAGAGGGGGTGGCTAAATGATACTAGCAGTAAATCCAGGCTGATTTGCTGCAACTAACAAAAACCTCATGTTAAAAAGGCCCACTTATATCCCGATTTCAGCCAAAAAATGTGCATATTTGTTTCACTGTATGTCCCTGCATTTGTGAAAATTATGTAGTTTCTAGGGGTGGTTGATCCATAAAAAAATTGATTCTAAACTCGGGGGGGGGGATTTCCCTTGCTGGGTTGTTATAGAAATTATTCCGAAAAATTTGAAATACATTTCGTAATTGAAATGTAATTACTAGGCATGAGAAAAAAGTTTTGAAAATGAAAAGAAATCGGAAGGGATTCGTATGTAATGGGACTTTCAAGTTTATACGGATCGCAAGGCCAATCCAAGAAGTGGACTTTCTTTTCCGCACCCCCTGGGCCCAAAATTTCGTTAGATTATTAAATATTTCGGATTCCCCCCCAACAGGAAAATTTCTCCCTCCAAAATAGCTTTGCAGACATAACTCACAGTCAAATCGGGGCCTTTCCATGCTTGAAGCCTAATTAGAGTGAAAGGCCTCCTCCAGGAAGTGAAAAAGGAGCCGGAAACGATAGAGAGATCCAGATCGGGACTCCTAGAGGGGCTGGAGGACTGAGGAAAAAACTGACTGACTGACTGACTTTATTATTCCTGAGTCGCCCTCCACGTTAGTGCTCCGGGCGACTTACACACAGCAATTCCACAATTAAAAGAGTATTTAAAACTGGATTAAAATATTCAGTGGTTAGATGCAGGGGCCAGGCTCTGTATTTGAGTTCCTGGTTCTGCATTAACCATGGGCTTTCCTAAATAGCCAGGTCTTCAAAGCGGTCAGAAACTGGGGCAGGTCGAGGGAGGCTCTCGATTTAAACACCCAGGAAGGGGGTTTAGATAGAAGGACAGAGCAGAAGGACATAAGAACTGCTGAGAGAAGGGCAGCAGGAGTGAAAAGAGCACGGAGAGGAGAAGGAAGAGTTCAGAATCAAGAAAAGCCATAGAGTTCGAACGGAGGTCCTAGACCGCTATGGTAAAACTGAATGGGAAAAAGCTGGAGTGAAGAGAACTCTAGCAAGGCCTGCACCAGAGGTATTTAATAATATTAATAATAATATATTAATGCATTATATCTCCCTGCAAGGAAACCAAGGGAAATGTTGCCCCTTGATTTGCCTGTGCTTAAAACAGTATCAGTCCTGTTTCCCTGCTTTGCCTACTTTAGAACTACTAACGAATTTCGTTAGTAATTAAGTTACATTTTAGAATTTTTTGGAAATTTTTTTGTAAGTCTTTCTTTTACTAATCAACCCCCCCATTAGATTTTCGATTCCCTATTTTTGGGTTCGAAACCATGCCTAGTAATTACTAACGAATTTTCAGTTTTATTCGTTACGCCAGCTCGGAAGCTAGAATGGAGGGCTAGCTCTCTTCTCGTCCCTCCCCCCCCCCAGGTCAGAAGCATCTTGGATTAAATTTAAATTTAATCTGAGATGCCTCTCAGCTGGGAAGGCAGGGTGGCTAGAATGGAGGGCTTGCTCTCCTCTCCCCCCCCCCCCCCCAGCTCAGAAGCAGCGCACATTATATTTAATGTGCGATGCCTCTCAGCTGGGGGCAGAGACGGAAGAAGGGAGAGCAAGCACTCCACTCCTCTCGGGTTGGATTCTGAGCTGGCAGGGGCAAAGGGAGGTGCCTCCCTTCCCCTCTGCCAGCCCAGTAAACAACCCGCGTTCCCTTTAACCCATGTGTCAGATGGTGGCAGGAGGGTGGAGGGGGCAGCCTGGCACCAGGGGCGGTCCTACTAGTAGGCAAAGGCCGCCGCTGCGTGGGGCGCCATCTGGGTAAAGGGCGCATTCCTCTGCCCGCCAGACTGCGTCCAACTGATGTTCCGCTTTTGGGCCTTGTGTGCTCCGATGCTGCGCCGTAGCAAACCTCCCTGCATGCCAAATAGGGAGTGCTGTGTTTACAGGCTTCTGCGCCTGCGCACAAGAGCTTCTGGGCATGCGGGGGGGGGGGTCGCCAAAATAATGGGGGGGGGGGCAAAATAATGTCCGCTTACCATTTAAAATTACCTTAGACCGCCCCTGCCTGGCACCCTCCTCTTGCCAGCTGAGACCCAAACAGTGGTTAACTCTAACCTGTGTTTGTGTGTCATCTGGCGAGAGGAGATGCTGCCTTCTGTCACACCTCAAGGGCCTCAGGCATCACTTTTGCTTGAGCAAGACTTTGGTCAAGGAGGCAATAAGGTGCTGTCTAAGCCAGCTTGTTTGACTCTTAAACCTTGTCCAGGGCCTCCCTGCCTTTCCCGTGAGAAGCCAGAGATGAATGCACAACATAGGCAGCTCAAGGTCGTACCATCCAGCCTCCCTGATAGCGAGGCGCTCCAGAAGGAGCCGAGAGTTTGACTCCCTGTGTCCAGATGGTAGCCGCTAACGTGCTGCAAATTCCAGAGAGACTGAGGTAACATCAACATATAGGCAACTATCAATCATTCAGCTGTGATGTTCGACGCACTGACATCAAAGCCAGGGAACCCTATATCTGCCCGAAGATCCCCAATAGAAACATCTCGTACCAACACCGCAGTAAGGAGATGCTAAGGGGAAGAGGCCTCGTTGGGCCTCCCAGCCAAGCTTGTGCCAGCTAGCCTGCACCGGGCTGAGTTGATCCAGCGTTGTGCCTTGTTCCTGCTCATCATCGAGACCTGTGATTGATCCTGAAAGACTTTGCTGCCTAAAGAACTCTTTGCCTAAACCAACCCAGCCTCATTGCTCCGGCTGGGATTCCTTTGAAAGACTTTCCTTGCATCCGGCTTGGGTTCCCGTTTTCCTCCGCTTGTGATCCTGTTGCTGCTACTCCTTGACTTTGGCTGCTATTTGGAGGCACCATAAGGATTGCCTCCAAACCATTTACTCAACGTATTAATCAATAAAGCTTGTTGTACCTCAGCTGCTGTGTGGTTTATCCAGGGAGGTCAGGTCCCAAGGGGGCGACAACTCCCTCTCTCCAGCTGACAACCAAAGGTGGATTAAATATAAGATAGGGTGGAAACGACCTAATAATGCGCCCTTTACATAAAAGATTGACCCCGTTTCGATTTAGAAAGGTCACTTCCGGGTTGGACGATGAGGGTCGATATAGGGTCAAAATAATTTCAAATACGAAAAATTAATGGAAATCAAAGTATTACAACTGGAAATATCCACCCCTAGTAGTTTCCTTCCCTCCTGCTATGGAGATTGCTCCAGTGCCGTTGCACATTTTAAAAGCCCAAAACAGCTGAAATGGCTATGGCAGGGGTGCCCACACTTTTTCAGCATGAGAGCTACTTATGATAAAAGCAAGTCAGAAAGATCTACTGAGAGAGATGCAGGGCGGAGCAGGGGGAAGGGGGCGGGGCTTGGTGTGGCCTGGCTCCCCCCCCCCTCCCCCACTGGCTTTAGCACTTCAACAGCTTCTGCAGGCTAGAGGAGGGTAATGCCAAGCCAGTCGTGGCCTAGATAGCCACTACTGGCTTGGCACTACCCTCCTCAAGGCTGCGCTGAAGCCGGGGGAGAGGGTGGGGCCTGGCGTGGCCTGGCTCCGCCCCCTCCCTGCTCTGGCTTTAGCGCTTCCACAGCTTCTCCAGGCTAGAGGAGGGTAGTACCAAGCCAGTCGTGGCCTAGATAGCCACTACTGGCTTGGCACTACCCTCCTCAAGGCTGCGCTGAAGCCGGGGGAGAGGGTGGGGCCTGGCGTGGCCTGGCTCCGCCCCCTCCCTGCTCTGGCTTTAGCGCTTCCACAGCTTCTCCAGGCTAGAGGAGGGTAGTGCCAAGCCAGTAGTGACATAGCTAGCCACTACTGGCTTGGCCATACCCTCCTCAAGCCTAGAGAAGCTGTGGTAGCACTGAAGCTGGGGGAGGGGGCGGGGCTTAGCGCGGCATGGCTCCGCCCCCTCAGAAGTGCCCCATCAAGCTGGGATCGACCTCCTAAGGTCCCGGGATCGACCAGTCGATCGTGAGCCACCTAATGAGCACCCCTGGGCTATGGGGACCTTCGTGATGATTGCTTGCACTTCGACATTTACCATTGTTGGAGTCAACTCATGGAAATCAGTAGATGAGAGAAGAAAAGGGGGAAAGATAGAAAGGTGGAAGGGAGTCGAGTGGAAAATAAAAGGAGGGCTTCTAGCTCATACAATGCAGTTCACACACTTTAAAAGCCATCCACAATCTCCCGTTTGCTTTTTGACTCTGGAGCTCAGTCGAGTATTGGGAGAGCCCTTGGAATAGATCAAAACTGACAGGGCCCACCAAGTGCAGACAGCCAGCGGGACTGAGGGAGCCCGGCTGATCGGCTGCAAGTCAGTCACACAGCTTCAGAGGGTCTTGTCTGCATCATGCTCAAAGAATGTGCAATCTTTTGATTTCCGCATGACATTTCCCCTCTAGCCATGAAAATAAGAGCAGCACATTCATGCTTCCAGAGAAACCGAAAGGTTGGCCGGGGCAGTGATTTCATGCAGCCTTCATCTTTTGCGTCTCCCAAGGCTAGGAGTGGAATCGGCCGGGAATGAAAAGGCCTTCATTGTCTTCGTTCAGCCCAGGGCTTATTACAAGCACCATTTTCAATAAGGAGCATGAAAACTTGTTGAAGAGAACAAAGATCTGACTTATCAACAGCCCTAATGAGTGAGAACTCGTCTTTCAACAAATTATTGGAAAACTTGGACTTCTATGATCTCAAAATAGCTTCAATGGGGAAAACATAGGACCATTTACGGTAGAAGAAAACCACTTTTGACAGTGTTCGGTAGGGTTGTGCATCTGGGGTAAACCTTGACCTGTTTCATGTCCTGGCTTTTGGTGCGTGCCCCAATCCATTGTTTGGGAGCCTCCTGTAATCAGGAGGGCAGGTACCTGTTTTCGCTCTAGACCAGTGTTTTTCAACCTTTTTTGAGCCGCGGCACATTTTTTACATTTGCAAAATCCTGGGGCACACCACCAACCAAAATGACACCAAATGACACTCTAACACAGTAATACATATAGTTAACATGTTTTTTAATGTATTTATACACTCAGTGTGAAACCTGGACCTGTTTCGACAAACACAACATAGATATCCTGGCAGGAATGGCAGAAAGACACAAACTTCCCACACAGAACTCCCATAACCAAGAGAAAATGCTATAAGAGTTTGGTGGGCATTGACCTTGGGTTTTGGAGTTGTAGTTTACCTATAGCCAGAGAGCACTGTAGACTGAAACAATGTTGGATCAGGACTAAACTTGGCATGAACACTCAATATGCCCAAATGTGAACACAGATGGAGTTTGGGAAAATAGACCTTGACATTTGGAAGTTACAGTTTCTGGGATTTATAGTTAACACACAATCAAAGAGCATCCTGAACTCTTGCAACAATGGAATTGAACCAAACATGGCATCTTGAATTCTCATTACCAACAGAAAGTACTGAAAGGGTTTGCTTGGGAATTGACCTTGAGTTTGGAAGTTGTAGTTCACCTACACCCAGAGAGCACTGTGGACTCAAACAATGTTATGTTATGTTGTTGTTTGTTTTCTATCCAGAATCACAATGTTGGAAGGAGGCTCACAACTTTAAGGTCCCTAAAATGGGCATGGGAAAACTTCGGCCCTCTGGGTGCTTTGGACTTCAACTCCCACCATTCCTAACAGCCTGAGGCCCTTTCCTGCTTAAATGGCTGAAGGGAAAAAGGAAAAGGGCCTGAGGCTGCTAGGAATGGTGGGAGTTGGAGTCCAACACACCTAGAAGGTCCAAGTTTGCCCATGCCAGCTTTCACCCAGAGGCCTCTTCCTCCCCCTTCGTGCCCTTTCTTCCCCCTCCTGCCAAACACTTACTTTTTCTTCTACACTGCCGCTTCTGCCGCCATCCTTGAAGGCTATGCCTCACCAAAGCACAGCTCCCAGGATTCCATATAATGGAGCCATAGCAGCTAGAGTGGTGTCAAATTGCCTTAATTCCGCAATGTAGATGCATCCGTAGGCTCCTCCGACAGTGACATATAATCCAGATTATCAAAGCGGAAAATCCACATTATCTGTTTCGAACTGGATTATATGACAGTGTAGAAGGGGCCTAAAGTGCTACAAAGGTCCTTTTGCGTGCCTACATTCCAAACTGACATCTTTGAAGTCTGACCCTACTTTCGATGTTTGTTTTCTCTCCACATACTTCTGTGTTTCCGTGAGTAAATGTAATAGTTACATAAGCAACACCTACAGCTAGTGCTGCTTGGAAAACTTGCATTCCATTCATAGAGTTTGTTTCTCTAAGAAAGTGTTGCATAAACTCATCCTTAGGCTCTTTCCCCATTTCATTCATATATATATATATATATATATATATATATATATATATATATATATATACACACACACACACACACACACACACACACACACACACACACACACGTGATCCCGGCACGCTGCTGTGCCCTATTTAGTAGATGTGGAAAAGTATGTAAGGGTTTGAAATGATGTGTGTGTTGTGTGTGTGTATATATGTGTATGCTTGTGTGTAGGTATGGCTGTATGTGTGTTTAATATTTGTGTGCGTGTTTTTTTGTGTCTGTGTATATGTGGGGGTGTTTGTGTGTCTGTGGGTTTGGGTGTGAATGTATGGGTTTGTGTATATATGTGTATGTGTGTTTGTGTGTGTGTGTGTATGTTTATGTATATACAGTGTATGTGTGTCTTTGTATGTGTATATTTGTGTAGGTGTGTGTTCTTTTGTGCAGTATGTAGTGTTTTGTATCCATTTGTGTTTGTGTTTTTTGTTAGCTTGCCTGTGTCTTCCTTGTCCATCTGTTCTTGTTCCTGTTGGCCGCCTTCTCGCTGTCCTCCGGTGCCTCTCTTCCGTTGACAGAAGAGGAGGGGAAGGGAGAGAGACCGTGCGGGCCCCTTTCGTAGGAGGAGGTGGAGGACGTGGGGCCGACCACAGCCCTCCTCCCTGCGAAGGTCGCTCTTTGGCCCACCCTGTGGCAGGGAAGTGGCGGAGGGGGAGCGATGACGGCGGCGCCATGGCCGCTCTTCCGGGCCTTTTGCGTTCTCCTCCGCCGGTTCCGTGGTGCTTCCTGAAGAGGAGGACGAAAGGGGGCCCCGTGCGATCTCTCTCCCTTCGCCCTCATTTTCTAGGAGTGGAAGGGAGGCGGTGGAGGAGAGCGAGAAGGGGGTGGAAGAGGCAGCCAGGGCGCCGGCGGTATCGCACCCTCTGCGTACGTCCTCCATCTCCTCCTGTGAAAGGGGCCCGCACGGTCCCTCTCCCTTCCCCTCCTGTGCTGGGAGCGGAAGAGAAGCAGCGGAGGAGAGCGAGAAGGCTATGAACTTCCTGTTAGTGTGTGAGGTATGTGTTTCCTGCCGGGTGTGGTTTTTGTGAGGGACAACTTCCGGGGGAGTGTTATTTGTGGGACAGGAAGTGGTTTTAGCGCCATTTTGTTTGTAGTTTTTGGGTTCCGGATGCCTCATAGGTTTCCATGGGGTTTTTTGGGGCCGGTTTTAGGGTCTTCGGAGGTATGTTTTGGGGTTTTTGTGCCACGATTGTTGGTGTTGGTTCGTGGCAATGTGTGGGGTGGGTTTTGAGGGTCTGGGTATTATGGTGTGTCCGTGCATAAGCGTCAAAAACGGACTCTCTCTTTTTATATATATAGATATATATATATATATATTCTAGGCCAACTTCCTTCCCCTGTCTAATAACGCCTGCAATAATGCTGGAAAAGCACCTCTCAGTTTTTCCCACATTAGAAGTTCAGCCGGCAAAAGACCTTGGAGGGCCAGTCCTGATCTTCCCAATAGCCCAAGAAGAGACGGCCTGACCTGAAATAATTCAAACAGTAGGGGTCTATAGCTTCCTATTGCTTCTTGACGTTGTTTATAAAAATGCACTCAATCTGTTACAACACAACCCTGGTGAGATTTCTTTAGAGCAGTTGATCAAGGATTGCAGGCCAGTTACAGGTTTCAAGTGCATTATACTTTGGGTTGTTCTGTGTTTATCCACAGCTGCATGGTATACAGTAGACCAGTGTTTCCCAACCTTTTTTGAGCCGCGGCACACTTTTTACATTTCCCAAATCCTGGGGCACACCACCCACCAAAATGACACTAAATGACACCCTAACACAGTGATACACATAGTTAATATGTTTTTAAATGTATTTATACACTCAGTGTGAAACCTGGGCCTGTTTCGATGAACACAACAGAGATACCCTGGCAGGAATGGCAGAAAGACACAAGCTTCCCACACAGAACTCCCAGAACCAAGAGAAAATGCTATAAGAGTTTGGTGGGCATTGAACTTGAGTTTTGGAGTTGTAGTTCACCTACACCCAGAGAGCACTGTAGACTCAAACAATGTTAGATCAGGACCAAACTTGGCATGAATACTCAATATGCCCAAATATGAACACAGATAAAGTTCAGGGGAAATAGACATTGACATTTGGGAGTTGTAGATTTATAGTTCCCCTACAATCAAAGAGCATTCTGAATCCCACCAATGATAGAACTGGGCCAAACTTCCCAGACAGAACCCCCAGGAGGCAAAAGGAGGTCTCTACTTGGGGAAAGGGAGGCGGGCCTTCCCAATGCATGGAGAGGGAGAGACCAAGTAGACATCGGATGGGGTGGTGGTGGTGGTTGTAATTTTGTGCCTTTATCGAAGTAGGTTTCTTAGGGTTTTTATACTTCAACACACTAGACTCCCCCCCCCCCCTTCCTGGAGGTTCCAATTTCCCACGGCACACCTGAGGATCGCACACGGCACACTAATGTGCCCCGGCACACTGGTTGGGAAACACTGCAGTAGACTCTTGCAGAGGTGAGAGGATCCCTCTTGTCCTTTGCTGAACATAACATTTGTTGGATTTTCTTGGTGGGTCTGTAAATAGTTTGTAGGTTGTGCTTCTTCATCAGCTTTTCCCTATGCAGTCAGTGATTCCTTTGATGTATGGTAAGAACATTTTTCCTCATCGGGTGGGGGGGGGGAGGCCACACTTTGGAATTACGCCCCCTTTAAGCCAACCTATACCGCACTCCTGTCGCCAATCAGTCCCGGATTACCCATAAGGCCACCCTAGGCCAAGGCCTAGGGCGGCACCTTTGGGGTGGCCAGCAGGTCCGGACCCACCAAAAAAAGTATTTAAAAAAAAATACCAAAAAAACCCCAAAAAGGGTGCATGCGCGCGATGGCGTAAGCGCCATCCACGGCTGCCCCCCTCTTTGCTCTGTTCCCCTCGGCTCTGCCCCCGCCCTCGGCTCCTGCCCCCGCCTCCTTGCCGGCGCGAGGAGGAGGAAGGAAAGCCCCACCCCTGGAGCCGATGCGGGGCCTCCCCACGGCTCCTCCCTCCCTCCTAAAGCCTCGATTTCAGCTGCTTCTCAGGCCGGCATAGTGGCTTTAGGAGGGAGGGAGGGAGGGAGGTAGGAGCCGGCAAGGAGGCAGGGGCGGAGCCGGGGGTGGGGCGGGGAGGAGCCGGGGGTGGAGCCAGGGGTGGGGCTGAGGCAGAGCAGGGAGGAGACGGGGGCAAGGCGGAGCCAGGGGTGGGGGCAGAGCCTTTGGCCTAGGGCACCAAAAGGACCTGATGTGGGCCTGCCCCCAATCACTCAGACCTGCACTAAAAATAAAACCTTATCTTCTCCTTTGATCTTCAAGATGCATATTGCTGATGATTTTTTGTATTGAGGGGAAAAGTGAAAGGAAGGGTGGATAGGAAGAAAGAGAGGAAGGGGAAAGAAGGAAGGAAGGAGAGAAGGCAGGCCGGCAGGTGAGGATCCCCTTCAGGGGGAGAGCCACCCTTCTCCTTCCTTCTCCGCTTCCTCTTCTTTTCTTCTTGCTGTTCTTCCTTCCTTCCCTTCCTCTTCTTCCCCTCCTCCCTACTTCTCCTTCCTTCTCTATTCCTCTCTTCCCCCCTCCTTCTGCTTCTGCCCTCCTTCCTGCTCCCACTCACCAGTCGGGTGGAGGAAGAGTGCAGCTCCGATCTCGGCACTGAGCCCGTCTCCCCACCCTTAAGTTGTATCCAAATGAGGGCGAGCAGCCATTGGTTGCGGGCAAGGCCGGACCGGTGAGTCATCGCCTGACGCCTGCCCCATACCAGCGTTTTTATTTGTTTCAACATTTTTTGGGGAGTCCGTGATCTGCGCCCTCCTCGGCTTGCGCCCCTAGGCCATGGCCTAGGTTGGCCTTATGGGTAATCCGGGCCTGGTCTTTACTCTTGTGGCTTGTTCTCGGTCTTGCAGTTCTTCTGATGTTTGTGGTCAAGGATCCATTGGCCTGTACAGCCCAGTTCTGTGGACATTCCACAGATATATAAATAAACTAGCTGTACCCAGCACGCGTTGCTGTGCCCTATTTAGGAGATGCGAGAAAGTCTGAGTATGTAAGGGTTGGAATTGATGTTACTTATGGTCTTGGTGGGGTCATGGCTGTGTCGTTGTGGGTTGTTCTGGTGGGTGGGATGTTGAAGTCCTGTGGAGTTGTTGGTGTGTGGTGTTCCTGGCGTTCTGCAGAGCTTGTGGATATACAATGTTTTTTGTCTTTCCGTCTGCTGTGTTGATGTAGAGGTTCTGTGGTTTCCCAACTCTGGAGCACGCTACGTAGAGTTGTCCGTGGGAGAAGCATTCTGTGTCAAGGTCTATGCCAGAGATTTGTAGTGTTTGTCCTTGAGCCTTGTTTATGGTGATGGCAAAATCTAGTGTAGTGCAGTGTCTTTCTGTTCTGGCGTTTGTTCTGCCCTTTTTTGTGTGGTGTATGTAGCGTTGCGAGTGTGTCGTCCGATGCTGTTCTTTTTAGGAGGCATGGCTTGTCTTTTGGGTCAGCTTATGCCTGTGTGGAAGGAAGGAATGGCATACAAATGGGTTGAGCAGTAGACGCAATGTTGTGTTATATGCATATTGTGTTGTGTGTAGGTATTACTTTTGTGTTATTCTGGGGGTATGTGTTTGTCAGTGGTGCCTGTGTCCCTGGTGCCCTATTTGTCTCCCTCCTAGATCTTGGCCTTGGCAGTTTAACCCTCAAACACCAACTGACTAAACTGAATTCACTCAGCATTCTAATCTAGCTTTGACTGGCTTGGGCCACCGTTACTATGGTAACTGATGTTGGCCAATGGGAAATGTAGTTTTTTTTGTATTGTTGTTTTGGGGGCCTTCTAGGTTTTGGGGGGGAAGTTTCTTTGCTAAAAACCTTCCTTGCCTGAGGCCTATTTATGTTGCCAAATTTGGTGTTTCTGCCTTGGATGGTTTCTCTGCCTAGGACGGTCGTTCCATGATGGGACCTACTTTATATAATAGATAAATAAATAAATAAATCCAATTTTACTAGTTTCCAACAGACCTCACAACCTCGGAGGATACCTGCCATAGATGCAGGAGAAACGTCAGGAGAGAATGTTTCTGGAATATGGCCATACAGCCTGGAAAACAAACAACAACCCAGTGATTTTGGCCATAAAGGCCTTCAACAATGCATTGTACTTTCTTGGCTTTCAATAGAGTAGAGCATATACGTAGTTGAACGTTCAATGGCATAAAAGGCAGGATAGCTTGGGCGATGATTGCTGGTATGAAGAGGGGGCGCATTTCCAATTTGCCTTTATTCCCATCTGCGAAATGTCAAAGAGTACAGGCTCTGCTACCTCATTACCACCTTACCCTTCTACATATGTAGGCCAGGCCTTATTAAATCCGATCTCAGCTGTTATTACTTATTCCATAAATAATCCTGAATAACTTCAAGTCCTTCTAAACTCCTTCCATTTGTGGTTTTTACACTGCTTACAAACTCACCACCGAAGTTCCCATGTTGCCGTATGATCTGCAAAAGATTAGAAACAAAAGGCCCTCTGGAGATGTTTTTTACCATTTTAACATCTTTGGGTTTGAACATCATTAGTTCAGTTGACAGAATCTTTTACCTTTGGAATGCTTCTAACATTTCCCAGATGAAGACCAGGACACATCTGGCCAAACATCGGAGTGTGATCAAGATGCTAAAAGTTATAAACGGGTAAGGCCCCTTCTAATTAAAACTAAAGGTTTCCCCTGACATTGTCTAGTTGGATCCAACTCTGTGGGTTGGTGCTCATCTCCATTTCTAAGCTGAAGAGCCAGTGTTGTTTGTACACACCTCCAAGGTCATGTGGCTAGCACGACTGCATGGAGCAGCATTACCTTCTCACAGAGGCAGTACATATTCAGCTACTCACATTTGCAAGTTTTTGAACTGCTAGTTGCCAGAAACTGGGGCTAACAGGGGGATATCAGTATCGACATGTATTAGAACGCGGAAATGCGAAATCTCCCGTCCAGACTTTGAGTCCAAATTGATCCACTACAACCCTGGGGAGGAGCGGTCAGAAGTTCAGAGCGCCCTGAGGAAGCATGGTTTACGCAAAACGGCCATCTTGGCGTCGTCAGCTTACCTCCAGCCGTAGGCGCCTGCCCATCTGGCAGTTTGCCAGCTCTTCTACCCACCAAGGCTCCCCCACTGACTCAGTCTCTAGCCCGTGAGTTATCAGACTCCGGACTATTCACAGGGGTATACGGATTCTGTTAGAGCATCGTTTAAGCCCGTTGATGTGTAAGGGCTTATTATGTTACGTTGTTGTATTGACTGTTATATGATATATATGATATTGTGATTGATGTGTACAACATTGCACTATATGTGATATTGTTCTGCTATACAGCACTGATATTGTTCACAATAATACATTTTGATATTTTTGCTACAGTATGACTCTTGATTAATTACGCCTGCAGATCTGCCCCTTTAAATCCTATGGTTTAGCTTTGTGTATTTTTAGCTAACAGGGGGAGGTCACCCCAATCCCCAGATTTGAACCACCAACCTTTATTTATTTATTTATGATTTCGACTTGTATACCGTCCTTTCCATTTGGCTCAGGACGGTTTACATCATATCGAACAACAAACAAGGCGCATAAAAACAGTAAAAATAGAAACGGTTTCCACAATAGTCCACCGACCAAGGATGGTTATAGGTTGAAAGCCTGCCGGAACACGCTTTCCGGAAAGCCGGCAGCTCACTGATTACTCGCACTTCCGGAGGTAAACTATTCCACAAGCATGGTGCTGCCACAGAGAACGTTCTCTGTCTAGTTGACGACAGACGAATAGTTCGCAAGGGCAGAATCTGAGGTCTTCTGAATGGAGCGATCTCTGGGGAACATATGGGAGCAGACGGTCCCTCAAGTACACCGGCCCCAGACCATGCAAGGCTTTAAAGGTCAGAACCAACACTTTGAAGATGACCCGGTGCTCAATTGGTAACCGGTGCAGTCGATGCAAGGTTGGAGTGATATGAGCCAGGAGTCTCGCTGCAGCATTCTGCACCAGTTTGAGCTTCTGAATGACCGACAAAGGAAGACCAATGTAAAGGGCATTACAGTAGTCTAGCCTTGAGATGACCGTTGTCTGGATTACCGTGGCTAGGTCATTTCCGGAGAGGTAGGGCGCCAGCTTAAATTTTTCAGAGTTTTGGTCACACCTAGTACTGTTTGACATTTTGTGGCCAAATTTGGTGTGTTTTCGTTCAGTGGTTTTTTTGTTTTTAGGCTACTAATTACGACACGAGCATACACACACACACACACACACACACACACTGTGTGAAGTCAAGGCAGATACATAACAGAGTTCCTGATTTGGAGAACCCAAACATTACTACAAAAATGAAATAAAATATCAAGATTAAAGGATATATATATATACTAGCTGACCCGGCCACGCTTCGCTGTGGCTTTTTCATTTGCCTTCTCTGTCCTTCCTTTCATCCTTGTTTTCTTTCTCTGTGTTCTTTTTCCCTCTTTCCTTCTTTTTTCCCCCCTTCCATCCTTCGATTCTTCCATCCTTTTGGCTCCTTACTTTTTTCTTATGTGTCTTCTCCTCGTTGTTGTGGGAAGGGGGGGGTCTTTCGCCGCTTCTCAGGCAGTTGTTGAGGCGGGCAGGATGGGCGTCGTCGTGGGCGCCTCCTTTGTCGCTTCCTAGGCCTCCTCCTCCGCCTCCTAGCTGCTCCTGGACACGCAGCTCGGGTCCAGGAGCGGCATGGAGTCGGTGGAAGAGGGCAAGGATGCGAGGAAGCAGGCGTGAAAGAGGAAGTCCCGCCTCTCCTGGTCAGAAGTCCTCCACAGGACTACACTTCCCAGAAGGCCCCGCATGGCCACTTCCTGCTCTTGCTGAGCTTTCTGGGAAGTGTAGTGCCGTGGTTGTGGCTGTTTCCCCCGTCGCCTCACAGCTGCTCCTAGACCGGGGAGGCGCGGGAGGCGCCGTTTCTGCCTCCTCCGCTGGGTTCTCGGTCCTTTCCGTCGCTTTCCAGGGGCTCCCGGACCCGGGCGCCGCTCCTGGATCCGGGTGGTGCGGGCATCGTCGTGGGCGTGTCCTCCGTTGCCTCCTCGCCCGTGTGGCCCGGGAACGGATGCGAGATGGCGGAGGAGGCAGCGGAGGAGCCGGTCATGACACCGCCCGCACCACCCGGGTCCAGGAGTGGCGGCCGGGTCCGGAAGCCCCTGGAAGGCGACGGAGGAGGGCGAGAATGCAGCAGAGGAGGCGGAACGGCGCCGTCCGCGTCTCCCGGTCCAGGTGCGGTTGGGAGGCGGCGGAGGAGGGCAGTGAGCGAGGACGGAGAGAGGGGTTTGGGTTTTTTGGGGGGGGGATGAGTTTTCTGGCAGCATTGTTCTCCTTCCCTCCTCCCCTCGTAAGGGAAGGAGGGGATTGCTTTGCAGTAAGCGCCGCTACGCCGGTTGATTTTGCTGTTTTTTGGGGGGTGTATGTTGGGGGTCTTGCGAGGTACCTAGGGCGAATTTTTTTGTGCCCTATATGTACCTCGTGGTATGTGGGAATGTGTTGGGTGGGTTTAGTGGTTCTGGGGTGTTTCGTTTGGCCGTGCATAAGCGTCAACGCACAACCACTCGCTATATATATATATCCTTTAATCTTGGTATTTTATTTCATTTTTGTATTAATGTTGCTTTTTGTTGATATTGAAAGCAATTCATTTTGAGTGAAGGAGAAAAACAGGGTAGGATATACAGTAAGTATAGTGTTGCTCTCTATTCAGAAGTATATCTTCCTGCTTCCAAAGGGATTTACTGATGGGTTAGACTGACACCCTTGCTCTATATTTTTATATCTTTTTATTGTAGTAGTTTACAGTTTTATTTCTTGGAATCAAAATGCTTATGTCCTGCTTCACCATCAGGAATTTTGCAATGTATCAGTACGATTTTAGCAGTGCAATCCGATGCATTTATATATGGAAATGCAGCCTCTGGCAAAGTGGAACAATTTCATATACTAAAAATTAGTTCATAGCATTATTCTCTAATCCAGCATTTCCCAATCTGGGGGTCATGAGGGGGCTGTCAGAGGGGTTGCCAAAGACCATCAGAAAACACAGTATTTTCTATTGGTCATGGGGGGTTCTGTGTGGGAAGTTTGGTCCAATTCTATTGTCAGTGGGGGTCAGAATGCTCTTTAATTGTAGGTGAACTATAAATCCATGCAACTGCAACGCCCAAATGTCAAGGTCTGTTTCCCCCAAAATCCACCAGTGTTCACATTTGAGCATATTGAGTATCAATGCCAAGTTTGGTCCAAATCCATCATTGTTTGAGTCCACAATATTCTCTGGATGTAGGTGAAGTACAACTCCAAAACTCAAGGTCAATGCCCACCAAACCCTTCCAGTATTTTCTGTTGGTCGTGGGAGTTCTGTGTGGGAAGTTTGTCCCAATTCTATTGTTGATGGGGTTCAGAATTGTATTTGATTGTAAGTGAACTATAAATCCCAGCAACTACAACTCCCACATGACAAAATCAACACCCCATCCCCCGCAACCCCACCAAATTTGGGTGTATCAGGTATTTGTGCCAAATTTTGTCCAGTGAATGAAAATACATCCTGTGTATCAGATACTTACATTACGAGTCATAACAGTAGCAAAATCAGAGTTATGAAGTAGCAATGAAAATAATGTTTTGGTTGGGGGGGGGGTCACCACAACATGAGGAACTGTATTAAGGGGAGAAAGGTGGAGAAACACTGCTCTAGTACCGTGTTTCCCAACCAGTGTGCCGTGAGCGATCATCAGGTGTGCCGTGGGAAACTGGAACCTCCTTTCCCCTTTCTTCCCCCTCCTGCCGAACAATTTTTCTTCTCCACTCGGGCTCCCTTCTTCCCAGCCTCGCTCTGCTCGCTTTGCCTCGCTTTGCTCACGCTGCCGCTTCTGTGGGAGGGGGGAGGGAGGAAGATGTGACCCGTGCAGGCGCTACTGCGCAGACTCGCCCCACGTCTTTCTTTCTCCCCTCCACAGTGCTCTCTGGATATAGAATAGAATAGAATAGAATAGAATTTAATATTTGTTATAGGTGAACTACAACTCCAAAACTCAAGGTCAATGCCCACCAAACTCTTATAGTATTTTCTCTTGGTTATGGGAGTTCTGTGTGGGAAGTTTGATTCCATTCCATCATTGGTGGACTTCCGAATACTCTTTGATTGTGGGTGAACTATAACTCCCAGCTGTTGAGCAAGACCTTTGTGTGTTTCTTTCTGCCATTCCTGCCAGGATATCTATGTTGGGTTCATCGAAACAGGCCCAGGTTTCACACTGAGTGTATAAATACATTTAAAAACATATTACCTATATGTATGACTGTGTTAGAGTGTCATTTTGTGTCATTTTGGTTGGTGGTGTGCCCCAGGATTTTGTAAATGTCAAAAATGTGCCGCGGCTCAAAAAAGGTTGAAAAACACGGCTCTAGTATAACCTGATAAGTGATAGAATGTCAATAGCTGCAAACTATTTTAATCACATCATTCTTTCCCATTCTGAATATAAAGAAATTTCAGGCACAATGGTCTCCCCGCTAATGAAGAAACCGAACTTACATCGATCGGTTCCCTCCAGTTACCGCCCGGTTTCGAACCTTTCGTTCCTGGGCAAAGTTATTGAGAGGGCAGTAGCGGATCAGCTGCAATGGTTCTTAGAAGACACAGCCAGATTAAATCCCTTCCAATCCGGCTTCCGTTCGGGGCACGGGACGGAGACCGTGCTGGTCGCCATCTCAGACCAGCTTCGTTGCCAGCTAGACAAGGACGGATCAGCGCTGCTTGTGTTATTGGACCTCACAGTAGCATTTGATATGGTCGATTAGAATCTTTTGGCCCACCGCCTTGCTATTGTTGGAGTTAGGGGAACAGCCTTGAAATGGCTGTTGTCCTTCTACTGTCGGGGACTGTGAGAGTGGAAAGGGAGGTCTGGTCTCCGAGAGGGCCCCTCTATCTTGTGGGGTCCCTCAAGGGGCCATACTTTCCCCTCTGTTATTTAACATCTACATGCGACCACTTGCTGGGCTGGTTTGAAGTTTCGGGCTGGAATGTTATCAGTACACTGATGACAGCTTGTTCTGAAGATGGAAGGCCGGCCGGACTCCGTACCCCCTTGTTTCCATCAGTGCCTTGAGGCCGTCACTGGTTGGCTGCATACCAGTAGATTGAGGGTGAACCCAGCAAAAACGGTGATACTGTGGCTGGGTCGACCGGATTTTTGGGGTGGTCAGCTTCCCACCCTGGATGGCGAGGCACTTTGCCCGTCATCATCAGTAAAAAGCCTGGGGGTTGTTTTTGACCCTTTGCTGTCTATGGAGGCCCAGGTCTCCACTGGCAGCAGCCGGGAAGGTACAAATCACGTCTGCGTGGGCCGCAGGGATTAAGTAGCTGAGATTTCGGCAACAGGAGTATCGCGAGACTACAGAAGCCACACGGGATTTCTCTCTCAACGCAGGCGAGATTTCGCGTTGAGAGCGAAATCCCGTGTGGCTTCCGTAGTCTAGCGATACTTGCTCCGAAACCCGGAAGTGGGTAATATTTTAATTTATTTTATTTTATTTTTTAAATTTTTTATTAAAAAGCTTAGGGGGCCGTAGGGAAGGGGCTGGGGGGCCATCAGTTGAACAGCCCTGGTCTACTGTAACGCCCTTTACATTGGCCTGCCCTTGTCCGTGATCTGGAAGCTTTAGCTCATCCAGAACGCCGCTGCTCGACTCCTCGCTGGAGTGCCGGCAAAGAGCCACATAAGTCCCATCTTACAGCAGCTTCATTGGCCCCCGGTCGAGCACCGGATCACTTTCAAGGTTATGGTGTTAACCTTCAAGGCCTTATATGGTCTGGGGCCGATGTATCTGAGGGACCGTCTCACCCCCTATCAACCCCAGAGATCACTCCGCTCTGAAGATCTGAATCTCCTCGAGGTGCCTGGTGTCAAGACCATCCGCCTGGCCTCGACCCGACGTAGGGCCTTCTCTGTGGTGGCTCCAACTATCTGTAATACCCTGCCAGCGGAGGTGCGTGCCCTGCAAGACCTCCTTGCCTTTCGCAGGGCCTGTAAAACCTCTCTCTTCAAACTGGCATTTAGTTGCTGATTTTTGTAACCCTGCAGAGTTAGTTTTAGTTTAAATTTAGAATAGTTTATCTGATGTTTTTATCAGTTTTATGCTTGTGATTGTGAGCCGCTCCGAGCCCTCGGGGAGTGGCGGCATACAAGAATGATAAATAAATAAATAAATAAAAAAAATTTTTCTACCCAATATACTCCACGCAAATTTAATAGAAACAATGTATATATTACAACCTTATAAAAGGGGGGGGGAGAGGTGGCAGCCTTAACTTAGTGATAACAGTTGAGCCTGGATAGAGGAATGATGTTTTTCTCATACTTAACTTTTTGACAAAAATTTCTCAAGTTCTTTCAGACTATGAAGTTATTTGCAAATATTGGTTAATTTGGATTGTAAACAAACTGAAATGTAATCCTTCGCCATCCCTACTTTTCTGTACGACTCCCAAAGTGAGAGACATTGGATTGTTTAGTAACACCTCACTCCGGTTTTGATAAAGGTAAGTAATAGCTGAGGAAGCATTTGCCTAGTCATCATGACTTTTGAGGGCAAGCATAACAACGAGGAAGACCATTCAGGGATGACCAGGCATGTCATGACCTGTGTGCAGAAGCAGAGCTCACCTATCAGGTCCATATAGGGCAGGGCTGTCCAACTTCTACCGGCCCAGGGGCCTGAATTCCAGTCACTGATGATCTGGGGGGCCGTAAGGTCTGCCCCCCACCCCCGGTTCCGCCCCCACCCCTGGCTCCGCCCTCTCCCCGGCCCCCTTATTTTAATTTAATATTAAATATATTTAATTCCATCCTCCCCTCCCCCTTATTTTAATTTAATATTAAATATATTTAATTCCATCCTCCCCTCCCCCTTATTTTAATGTAATATTAAATATATTTAATTCCATCCTCCCTCCCCCTTATTTTAATTTAATATTAAATATATTTAATTCCATCCTCCCCTCTCCCCTTATTTTAATTTAATATTAAACATATTTAATTCCATCCTCCCCTCCCCCCTTATTTTAATGTATCCCATCTCCCCTTATTTCATCTTTAAATATATTTAATTTTATATTTAATACATGAGGGGAGATNGGGGAGGGAATGAGGAGCCCCCTGAGGAGCCCCCTGCTTCGGCCTACCTTTTCCACACGCGCAGGATCCAGGAATACCCGGACGACGAGAGAGGCGATGACCGATTGAGTCGAAGAAGGTCCTAATCGCTTCTGTGGGCCTCAGCGATCCAGTAGTAGAGTAGCCGAAGAGTATCACGAGAATACGCAATCCACACGGGATTTCACTGTCAACGGCGGCGTGATCTCGCGTTGATATCGAAATCCCGTGTTGATTGCGTATTCTCGCGATACTTACTCCGAACCCGGAAGTAGGTATTTCTTTTTAATTTTTATTATTTATTTTATTTTTCGATTTTTATTTTTTATTAAAAAGCCTAGGGGGCCATAGGGAAGTGGCTGGGGGGCCGTATACGGCCCCCGGGCCGGCAGTTGAGCAGCCCTGATATAGGGGATCTGATTCACTCTTGATATGTTTATATGAGTACTTTGCTGTGGGAGATGTTATTTTGCAAGGCTTTTAGCCTTCTTTGCCAAAGAGTGTTGGGGCCTCACTATCCTACTATGCCTGGGTAGGTCCATTCGGAATCTTCTTAATTCGGAATAAATTTGGATCAAATTCCTTTTTGAAGCGATTTCGAAGCGATTTGGGAACCCGGAAGTATCCTTGACATTTCGAAGCTTTTCCCACCATTTCTCTTACGAATCAGTACATGAGTCGGAAATGATTCAGCTTTTCAAACTAGTGTGGATGGACAGGGGCGGTCTAAGGTAATTTTAAATGGTAAGCGAACATTATTTTGCCCCCCCAAAACTTTATTTTGGCATGCCCCCTCCGCGCATGCCCAGAAGCTCCTGTGCGCAGGCGCAGAGGCCTGTAAACATAGCACTCCCTATTCGGCACACGCCCCCCTCCGCGCATGCCCAGAAGCTCCTGTGCGCAGGCGCAGAAGCCTGTAAACACAGCACTCCCTATTCGGCACGCCCCCCCTCCGCGCATGCCCAGAAGCTTCTGTGCGCAGGTGCAGAAGCCTGTAAACACAGCACTCCCTATTCGGCATGCGCCCCCCCCCCCCGCGCATGCCCATAAGCTCCTGTGCGCAGGTGCAGAAGCCTGTAAACACAGCACTCCCTATTCGGCACGCACATCCCCTCCGCGCATGCCCAGAAGCTTCTGTGCGCAGGCGCAGAAGCCTGTAAACACAGCACTCCCTATTCGGCACGCAGGGAGATTTGCTACGGAGTGCACAAGGCCCAAAAGCGGAACACCGGCCGGACGCTGTCTAGTAGGCGGGGGAATGCGCCCTTTACCCAGATGGCGCCCCACGCAGCGGCGTCCTTTGCCTACCGGTAGGACCGCCCCTGTGGATGGATTCCTTTTGTTTCCTTTTCCTCCCATGTCAGACCTGGGTCGAGAGCCATGTTTAACCCATTTTGGATGCGGATGCCCTTCTCTTTACCAAAGCCGATGGTCATAATACCTCACCATCCAGGGTAGGCAACTGGATCTCCCCTCCATCCGGGCGACCCAGCCATAGGATCTCCGTCTTCGCTGGATTCACCCTCAACCTGCTGGCACGCAACCATCCAGTAACAGCCTCAAGGCACTGATGGAAATTATCGGGCACGGAGTCAGGCCAGCCCTCCATCCTTACAATTAGGTGAGTGTCATCTGCGTACTGATGGCACCCAAGCCCGAAGCTTTGCACGAGTTGGGCAAGTGGTCGCATATAGGTGTTAAATAACACAGGGGAGAGGATGGCCCGCCGAGGCACCCCACAATTAAGGGAGGACCTTTCGGGGACCACCTCTCCCCTCTCCACCCACTGTCCCCGATTTAGAAGAAAGAGGACACCAATTTCAGGGCTGTCCCCTTGACTCAATACTAAACGCAGTGTAGTTACTATCTCTCGTTACTCACAATACAACACACTTTGGGATTTCAAATAAGTCAATTGTATTAGGCTTGCAAATAAGCACTATTTCATCAATATCAATAACACAAAAGCATATATTCCATATAAAAGGCGCACAAACCAAATGAAGATACCAATGTCACTCACGATCCTGTCCGTAGCCCTACAATGAGTATGACCACTCAATACTATTATTCAATTCCTTTGCGTAGTGTCTGTAATCTTCCAGACCAAATGGTCAAATAAATTTGTATTCCACGGCTCGTTGGCCCAAATAAATTTGTGTTCCTCGGCCCGTTGGCCCAAAACAAATCAAAAGGAATGAAAGACGTAATGCCTGGGTGTCCGTTAGAAGTCGTGAGTTCCAATGCATATGATTCCACTCCGTTTGTGGTAATCGCTGGGCAGTCCACCTACGGGTAAATCCTTCTCCGGTTACCAACCCGTTTCGATCCTCTCTTCGTCAGGGTGGCCCCAAAATTATAGAGATGCACTAGACAATATGTCTGAAATATAAACATGTACAATAATATCCCATACAGATAAAAGGATAGTAACATAGGGTAGGAGTATAATCTCGTTGCTTACCAATATAAATCATATACTTGCTTAGTAGCAATGCTGATGTCTCAGCTACACATGTATCGCCCACATGGCGTAGACCGCAATCCGGTAAACGCTGAGGCTGAAAAGCTGCTTAAGTGCCTGCCAGCGGCGCAAACAAATTAACATACAATGCGGTTAGGCTCCCTCGGTTCCTTAAAGCAGCAGGTCTGTTATGCTTAAATTTTCATTGAGGCCTAGTGGTTGCTCGCATTTGATGCGGATTATCCATGTTCGTTCACATTTAAGTAATGTATTGTGACTATCTGCATGTGGTGGTACTGTCAC
Source organism: Anolis apletophallus (assembly GCA_030556195.1). Taxonomy (NCBI): domain Eukaryota; kingdom Metazoa; phylum Chordata; class Lepidosauria; order Squamata; family Anolidae; genus Anolis; species Anolis apletophallus. Next base: position 47,072,871 of record JARBWK010000013.1, read on the forward strand.
TTGTTGTAATCCCACAAACTTTATCAGGCAATGAGGACACATTCCTGTATAGGCATTTTAAAACCGTACATGCATCAGTGCCAGACTTTAAGTTTGTGGGATTACAACAAGTGACAGTACCACCACATGCAGATAGTCACAATACATTGATATTGATGAAATAGTGCTTATTTGCAAGCCTAATACAATTGACTTATTTGAAATCCCAAAGTGTGTTGTACTGTCCTCTTGACTCCAGCCACAGCTAAGCGGTGGGACTATAGATTATAATCTACTGTATCAAATGCTGCTATTAGGTCCAATAACATGAGCAGCGCAGAACCACCTTGATCCATCTGGCAGCGAAGCTGATCTGTGAAGGAGACCAACACAGTCTCCGTCCTGTGCCCAACACGGAAGCCGGACTGGAAGGGATCTAGTCCAGCTGTGTCATTTAGGAACTGCTGCAGCTGCTCCGCTGCTGCCCTCGCAATCACCTTACCCAGAAACGGAAAATTCGAGACCGGGCGGTAACTGGAGGGAACCGAAGTATCTAAGTCTGGTTTCTTCAGCAGCGGAGATACCATAGCCTCTTTTAAACCCTCTGGAAAAACTCCTTGCTCAAGGGAGCTATTAACTATATTCAATGGGGGGGAGGGCCAGGTAATCCCTCCAGGCAAGATTTTACCGGCCAGGAGGGACATGGGCCATGGGAGCAGGTCGTTGGTCTAGCCCAGGGGTGCCCACACTTTTTCAGCATGCGAGCTACTTATAATAAAACCAAGTTAGAAAGATCTACCTACCTCCTCTAGGCTGGCGAGGGGAGGGGCAGTGGCGGGGCTTGGCACAGCCTGGCTCCGCTCCCTCTGGCTTCATCTCTACCAGCAGCTTCTCCAGGCTTGAGGATGGCAGTGCCAAGCCAGTGGTGGCATAGCTAGCACAAAGCTGGCTTAGCATTGCCATCCTCAAGCCTGGAGAAGCTGCTGGTAGAGCGGAAGCAAAAGGAGGGCGAAGCCAGGCCATGCCAAGCCCCACCCCCTCCTCGCTGGCTTTGGAGCTCCCAGCAGGTTCTCCAGGCTTGAGGATGGCAGCGCCAAGCCAGTGGTGGCATAGCTACTAGCACAAGGTTGGCTTGGCCCTGCCATCCTCAAGCCTGGAGAAGCTGCTGGGAGCGGGGCTTGGCGTGACCTGGCTCCGCCCCCTCTGAGAAGCGCCCCATCCGGCTGGGATCGACCTCCTTCAGTCCCGGGATCGACTGGTCAATCGCGATCAACTTCCTGGGAAACCCTGGTCTAGCCGTAGTCATGATCCTATCGACAGCCTCTGCGTCCAGCGGGGTAAAATATTATTATTAAAATATTCCCGTCCAAACCCAAGTAACGAAGGCGGAGGCATCAACTTTTCATTCAACTTGAGAAACTGCAAGTCGCTTCTGTTGTGAGAGGATTGGCCATCTGCAAGGACGTTGCCCAGGGGATGCCCAGATGTTTTGATGTTTTACCATCCTTGTGGGAGACTGCTCTCATGTCCCCGCATGATGAGCTGGAGCTGACAGAGAGATCTCATCTGCGCTCTCCCTAAATTCGAACCTGTCGAGATTCAGTCCTGGCAACACAAGTGTTTAACCCATTGCACCACCGGGGGCTCCATCTCAAACTAGCACTACTGTCTTGAAAAGCGTGCTGACATTTTCCTAATTTAGGCTTGGTGTTTCATTGTTTTGAAAATTGATGCTTAATTTATGGGGCTTAATGGCATTACCAGAGCCCATCTCCCATAACATCTCAGATGTTGGATCTGAGATCTCAGTGTTTCCCAACTGCTGTGACGCAGCACAGTAGTGTGCCGTGACGGACCTCCTGCTGTGCCGCGAGAAAAGCTCTCTGCCTCCTTCCTTCCCCCCTCCTCCTGCCGAACCCCTGCTGCTTGGGGGGGGGGGGAGGAGGAAGGGCCAGGCAGCGAAGAAGAAAAGAAGAAGGGGCCGGGGCGCCGCCTCCTTCGGCCGTTTCCCCAGCCAACCTCCAATCCGCTATGACTCCCACCATGACTCTCGCCCCTTGCTTGCTGAAGCCAGCGGAGGAGGAGCCCCGCCCACTGCAGCCCGTCCACCACTCATGCTCCTCCTCCTCCACGCGGCTTCAGAGAGTGAGGGGCGGGAGTCATGGCAGAGAGTGGCGCCAGCACCGCTGGCTTGGCACTGCCCCTCACGGTTGGAGCAGCTGTGGGAGAGCTGAAGCTGGGGGGAGGGGGCGGGGCATGACACGGCCTGGCTCCACCCCCTCCCTTGGCTTCAGCTCTCCCACAGCTTCTCCATCCTTGAGGGGCAGTGCCAAGCCAACATTGTGCTGGCTCTGCCACCGCTGGCTTGGCACTGCCCCCTCAAGGCTGGAGCAGCTGTGGGAGAGCTGAAGCTGGGGGGAGTGGAGGGGAGGGGCATGCCATGGGATGGCTCCACCCCCTCCCCCAGCTTCAGCTCTCCCACAGCTTCTCCAGCCTTGAGGGGCAGTGCCAAGCCAACATTGTGCTGGCTCTGCCACCGCTGGCTTGGCACTGTCCCCTCAAGGCTGGAGCAGCTGTGGGAGAGCTGAAGCTGGGGGAGGGGCGGGGCATGACATGGCCTGGCTCCACCCCCTCCCCAGCTTCAGCTCTCCCCCAGCTTCTCCAGCCTTGAGGGGCAGTCCCAAGCCAACATAGAGCTGGCTCTGCCACCGCTGGCTTGGCACTGTCCCCTCAAGGCTGGAGCAGCTGTGGGAGAGCTGAAGCTGGGGGGGGGGGTGGGGCATGACACGGCCTGGCTCCACCCCCTGTCCCAACTTCAGCTCTCCCACAGTTTCTCCAGCCTTGGGGACAGCACCAAGCCAACATTGTGCTGGCTCTGCCACCGCTGGCTTGGCACTGTCCCCTCAAGGCTGGAGCAGCTGTGGGAGAGCTGAAGCTGGGGAGGGAGCGGGCATGACATGGACTGGCTCCGCCCCCTCCCCAGCTTCAGCTCTCCCACAGCTTCTCCAGCCTTGAGGGACAGTGCCAAGCCAACATTGTGCTGATTCTGCCACCGCGGGCTTGGCACTGCCCCCTCAAGGCTGGAGCAGCTGTGGGAGAGCTGAAGCTGGGGGGAGGGGCATGACATAGGCTGGCTCCGCCCCCTCCCCCAGCTTCAGCTCTCCCACAGCTTCTCCAGCCTTGAGGGGCAGTGCCAAGCCAACATTGTGCTGGCTCTGCCACCGCTGGCTTGGCACTGTCCCCTCAAGGCTGGAGCAGCTGTGGGAGACCTGAAGCTAGGGGAAAGGGTGGGGCATGGCCTGGCTCCTCCCCTCCCCCGGCTTCGGCACTCCCAGCAGCTGCTCTCCGCAGGCCACCATCCCCAGCCATTCATTACTGTGTTAGAGCGTCATTTTGTGTCATTTTGGTTGGTGGTGTGCCCCCGGATTTTTTTTAAATGTTAAAGGTGTGCCGCGGCTCAAAAAAGCTTGGGAAACACTGTGATATCTCAAAGCCCAAGATAGTCCTGACTAGCAACTCTAACCAAAATTGAGGTTAATTTAGAGATGTGGAGGGAAAAAAATAGACCAATTCACCAAACTTTACTGGGAGTTTCCCCCCCTCATTTGAAGAATAAAATACAAATAGCTGGAATCTACTACATGGATAGATGTACGCAAAGAGAACCCGAGTCCCTTAGCCCAAGTCTAGTTTTCCATTAGTCAAACTGATTTTGGGAATTAGGGAAAGGTCACAAATAATTTATTAGTAATACAGAGAGTGGCTTGTAGGATCTTCTGTCTCAGGTCTCAAAATAATTTGGCTAGCCTCAGGCAGAAACACACATTAGGCTTGCTCTGCCTTCGGCTTGGGCTGGGGGGCATCTGTAGACTTCAGTTTTTCTACCATGTCATTGCAGTGGAACTACCATGGGATCAACACTATGTGCAAACAGGCAACTGCTGCGTGTGTATATATAGGCATCCAAACTATAAGCCCCAGAACCACGAAACTCCCCAACACATTCCAACATACCACGAGGTACCTATAGGGCACAAAATCCACCCTACATACCTTGCAAGACCCCCAAGAATAACCCCCCAAAAACCGGCAACATCACCTGCCGTAGCGGCGCTTGGTGAATGGCAATACCCTCCTTCCCCCACGAGGGGAGGCGAGAGGGAGAACAGTCGCGTCGGCGCACTCAGCCCCCCCCAAAAAAACCCATCTCCTCACTCTCAGTCCTCGCTACCCGGGTGCTGGGGGGCTTCACTACGACAACGACGGCGCCGTAACCGCCTCCTCCGCCTCCTCCGCCGCCTTCCCGACGTTCTTTGCCGCCTCCCAGCCGCTCCCGGACCCGACCCGCACGGCCGACGCCGTGCCCCCCCCCCTCCGCCGCTTCCCAGCCGCTCCTGGACCTTAAAGTGGTGAGCCTCCTTCCAACATTGTGATTCTGGATAGAAAATAATCAACAACATAACATTGTTTGAGGCCACAGTGCTCTCTGGGTGTAGGTGAACTACCACTTCCAAACTCAAGGTCAATTCCCAAGCAAACCCTTTCAGTACTTTCTGTTGGTAATGAGCGTTCAATATGCCAAGTTTGGTTCAATTCCATTGTTGCAAGAGTTCAGGATGCTCTTTGATTGTGTGTTAACTATAAATTGAGCAAGACCTTCGTGTGTGTCTTTCTGCCATTCCTGCCAGGATACCTATGTTGTGTTCATCGAAACAGGCCCAGGTTTCACACTGAGTGCACAAATACATTTTAAAACATATTAACTATATGTATTACTGTGTTCGAGTGTCATTTTGTGTCATTTTGGTTGGTGGTGTGCCCCAGGATTTTGTAAATGTCAAAAATGTGCCGCAGCTCAAAAAAGGTTGAAAAACACTGATCGAATGCAGCTGGATACTAACTCGCTGCGCCACAGCCCGCTCCTTGCTTTTGGAAAGAAATTTGGGGAAGATTGTGCTTTCTTTGAGGAGAGGTTCCTGACAACAGAACGGACTTCCTTCTAAGGGTGGTTGTGTGCCCATTGTCGAAGACCTTTCCTCAAAGACTGTATTGGTGTTCCTTGACCTGAGAATAACAGTGCCGAATCACTTCACAGACTTTGCATTCAGTGATTAATGTGAGCTAGATAGCTGTGGCCTCAGACCGAAGACCTATTTTTGAAGATCGGAGCTCAAGCCTGAACATGTGAGGGAAGGAATTCCTTTGAAATGGTGTCTTAAGCATTTCAGGGAAAAGAGAAATGGTTTGAGTAATAGCTGCCAAGAGGAAGAATTTAAGCCAGCCTTTAGAGAGTACAATTTGCATACTGGGAAAGGAATTGCATTGGGTTAGTTCTCGAGAAACCTTCCTGGTGAGGAATGAACTCTTATCTTTGTTTCAGAAAACCATATGCAATGCTTGGAATGTGGCTTAGCGCTCGGAGGAGGAATCTGCCTCAGGCTCAACCTTTGAAGGCCCAGGTGAGCAGGCCCGGGTCCTGTAAAGTTAGCTGATTTGATCCCGGCACCGGAGCTAGTCTTTTGTGGCAGGCAACATCTATAAGTATGCATCACCTAAACCAGCGTTTCTCAACCTTCTTAATGCCGCGACCCCTTAATACAATTCCTCATGTTGTGGTGACCCCCAACCATAAAATTACTTTTTGTTGCTACTTCATAAGAACATAAGAACATAAGAACATAAGAAGAGCCATGCTGAATCGGGCCTCAGCCCATCTAGTCCAGCATTCTGTGTCACACAGTGGCCCACCAGTTGTACACAGGGATCTCGAGCAGAAGGGAGGGCAAAACCCTGACCTGCTCCCGACCCCCCACAACCAGTACCCAGGGAAATCCTGCCTACCTCAACCAACTCCGAGGTGGCACTTGGATGTCCTTTTCAGTAACTACTGATTCCCTTGGCATCCATGAATCTGTCTAATCCTGCCTTGAAGCTGTCCAGGCTGACCGCTGTCACAACCTCCTCTGGAAGTGAGTTCCATAACCCAATGACCCTCTGGGTGAAGAAATATTTCCCTTTATTAGTCCTAACTTTCCTACCTTGGAGCTTCAGGGAGTGCCCCTAGTCCTAGTGTTGTGTGACAGAGAAATTTTTTTCTTTATTCACCTTTTCTATCCCATGCATGATTTTATACACTTCGATCAAGTCACCTCTTAGACGCCGTCTTTCAAGGCTGAAAAGACCAGGCGTTGCAACCTGATTTTCGTAAGGGAGCTGCTCCATCCCTTGGATCATTTTTGTTGCCCTTCTTTGTACCTTTTCCAGTTCCGTTATATCCTTCTTGAGGTGCGGAGACCAGAATTGTACACAGTACTCCAGATGTGGCCTCACCATAGATTTGTAGAGGCAATACAACATTTGCCGACCTATTTTCGATTCCCTTCCTGATCATGCCAAGCATAGAATTTGCTTTTTTCACTGCTGCTGCGCACTGGGTTGACATCTTCATTGAGCTGTCCACCAAAACCCCAAGATCCCTTTCCTGGTTTGTCTCAGAAAGCTTTGACCCCATCAGTTGGTAGGTGTAGTTGGGGTTCTTTGCCCCGATGTGCATGACTTTACACTTGTTTAGGTTAAAATGCATTTGCCACTTTGTTGCCCATTCACTCAATTTCGAGAGATCTTTCTGGAGCTCTTTACAGTCAGTTTCATTTTTAACTACCCTGAACAATTTAGTGTCGTCTGCAAACTTTGCTACCTCACAATTTACTCCTACGTCCAGATCATTAATGAATAAATTAAAAAGTAACGGACCCAAAACTGAACCTTGGGGTACGCCACTTCTCACCTCTTTCCACCCAGAGAAATGTCCGTTTATTACCACCCTTTGTTTCCTACAGTTTAGCCAGGTTCCAATCCAGGACAAGACCTGTCCCCTGACTCCATGGCTGAAGAGCTTATTTAGGAGCCTTTGGTGAGGGACTTGGTCAAAAGCCTTTTGAAGGTCAAGGTAAACAATATCGACTGGGTCCCCTTTATCTATGTGTTTATTTACACCCTCAAAGAATTCTAACAAGTTAGTAAGACATGATTTGCCTTTGCAGAAACCATGTTGGTTTTCCTTCAGCAATGCCTGTTCTTCTATGTGCTTGGTAATTTTTTCTTTAATAATGGTTTCCATCACTTTGCCTGGAACTGAGGTTAGACTAACTGGCCTATAATTTCCTGGATCACCCCTGGATCCTTTCTTGAAGATCGGAGTTCTTGAAGATTCATAACTGTCATTTTGCTATTGTTATGAATCGTAATGTAAATATGTGATATGCAGGATGTACATATTTTCATTCACTGGACCAAATTTGGCACAAATACCTGATACACCCAAATTTGAATACTGGTGAGGTGAGGGCAGGGGGATTGATATTGTCAGTTGGGAGTTGTAGTTGCTGGGAGTTATAGTTCACCTACAATCAGAGAACATTCTGAACTCCACCATTGGGGAATTGAACCAAACTTGGCACACATGACCAACAGAAAATACCGGAAGGGTTTGGTGGGCATTCACCTTGGGTTTTGGAGTTGTAGTTCACCTACATACAGAGAGCACTGTTGACTCATCTGGACCAAACTTGGCATGAATATTAAATATGGCCAAATGTGAACACTGGTGGAATTTGGGGAAAATAGGCCTTGACATTTGGGAGCTCTAATTGCTGTGATTTATAGTTCCCCTACAATCAAAGAGCACTCTGAACCCCACCAATGATAGAATTGGGTCAAACTTCCCACACAGAACCGCCAGGACCAACAAAAATACTATGTTTTGTGATGGTCATTGGCGACCCCTCTGACAACCCCTCACGACCCCCCCAGGGGTCCCGACCCCCAGGTTGAGAAACACTGACCTAAACAGTTGCATTTAGTTTTCATTCCCTTTCCTCCATCCTCCCTCTTCCTTCCTTTCTTTCTCCCCTTCACCCTTTCCTTCTCCTTCTCTCCTTCCTTTCCCCTCCCTCTCCCCTTCCTTCTTTCCTCCATTCTCCCTCCCTCTTCTTTCCTTCCTCTTCTATTCTTTCCCCCCAAGTCTTCCTTTCCTTCTCCTTCCTTTCTTTTCACTTCCCTCTCTCTCCCCCTTCTTTCTTTTCTTCTTTTCCGTTCATTATTTTACTTTTTCCTCACGGGCCAGGACTGGACAAGAGAGGCCCACCTTGAAAAGTGCCTCCCGCTCGTCCCGCCCGGCACCGGGCCCAGCAAGGCGTGCTTGCGAGGACATCCCCGTTGGAAGAAAGAGGCGATACACAGGACTGCGCCGTGGGCAGGGTTGACGAGAGGAAGGAGGTGTGTGCTGTGGTTTCCACGGCAACGCCTGCCCGGGAATTCCAACTCGCAGGGACACAGTCGCAAGCGCGCGATCCCCGGGCAGGCGTTGCCGTGGAAACCACCGCGCACCTCCTTCTTCTCGTCAACCCCACCCATGGCTCAGTTCTGTGTATTGCCTCTTTCTTCCAATGGGACGTCCTCGCAAGCACGCCTTGCTGGGCCCGACGCGGGGCGAGCGGGAGTCACTTTTCAAGGTGGGCCTCACTTGTCCAGTCCCGGCCTCTTTTTTTTCCAGTGCCATAAAAAAAAACATGCAATTAAAATAACATTTAAATTGCATGTTAAATTGCATGTAGTGTCTGTCTGTATAGTGCTGTTTTGTTTTATGTACGTTACCAGCGCTTATGTGAAGTGCTGGTAAGTGTGTCTTTTTTAAAACTTTATGTGTGAAAATTAATAAACATCATTTTCAAAAAAAATTAAAAAATAAATAAAATAACATTTAAATTAAAACACATTAAAACATTAAATTTTACAAAACGGTAGAAACATTAATATATATATATATATCTTTCTGTATAATTGCTATTTAAAAAAATAAAAATAATAATTTCTTTTTTTTAAAAAATTATTTTTATTGAATTGCAGTCATAAAAGAAACAGAAAGACAGTCTCACTAAACCGTCATACACACTATACCCTGCCCCCTCCCTACCACCCCCTCCTCACCCTTACACATCCCGACAAACCAAGAACTGTCACGATGCACGGACTTGACCGGCCCCTTAATCACACACACAGAGACGGACTGAAGGCTAACTACTTTATTGAATAAGAAAACAGTTCAAAAGGTAGAATGTCCATAAAAATAGCAAAAGCAAATCCAAAGGCAATAAATGTTCAATAATCCAAACACTGGGTGAGTTTCCAAAGGCTTGGCAAAGCTCCACTCAGCAAAGCGGATCAAGGAACAAAGCAGGGTTGCAAGATACAAAACAAGACTTGAGTAGGCCACTAGCCAGACTTGGCTCCGTGGTCAAACTTCGCTTCACGTCTGCTCAGATGAGACGTGGCCGAAGTACTGATGATCCGTTCCCACGGATCCTATACTTAATCTTTCTGCCGAGGTCCCCGACACTCTAGGCTTCTTCGTCTCCAATCCCCACTCTCAGACCTCGGCTTGTCTAGGCTACGGAACCATCCCCTTCTGCTATTCTCGATGTCCCGTCTCCTATCGAAGGTACGGCCTTGCTTGCCAACATCTGCTGCGCTATCTTCATGAGAGCTCTCCTCCCTAGATTCTTCCCAGCCGCTCTCTTCCATGTTTTCACTTAAAGGATCCTGTGAACCTCTCCCCCCCGGCCGTTCATAAGTTTCGCTATCACTGCTTTCCATTTGCACCTGGTGATCTATGTCTTCGTAAGGGTCAGGCCAACCTTCATCCCAAGCCAGGCTTTCTGTGGGAGAAAGAGGCCCAGTGATGGGAAACTCTCCTTCTGCTAACCCTTCCAAATCCTCTTCAGAATCCATCTCCGCTGCTGCGGGCCCCAATGCCAATGGGACCCCCGGTCCCGTTCCCTGCCCCCCAGGCACAAACGAGAACTGCTGTGCTACAAGAACACACACTGACAGGGCCATAGCCAGGATTTTGATTGGGGGGCTGAGTTTGGTTCGGGGGGGGGCTGAGACTGGGTGGAAGAGGGTCTACCCTAGCAAACCCAACAACCCCATTAATGTGGGATATAATGAGTATGGTGATCAGATCATGATATAGATTCAGACAAGATTCTGAATCTCCGCCGGGACCTTCCTGCCACAATTGATACAGTAAGAGAACTTGAGACCCCGTGGCCCTCCGCCGGACCCACCCTCGACCGGTTTCGGCCACTGGACGCAGATGCTGTTGATAAGATTGTGGCTGCAACCAGGCCTACCACCTGCTCCCTCGACCCGTGCCCCTCCTGGCTTGTTAGATCCTGCCTGGAGGGGTTACGTGGGCCTCTGTTGAACATCGTAAATAGCTCCCTTGAGCAAGGAGTCTTCCCAGAGTGCTTTAAAGAGGCGGTGGTAGCTCCATTACTGAAGAAACCGTCACTAGATCCTGCGGTTCCCTCCAACTACCGACCAGTGTCGAACCTCTCATACCTGGGCAAGGTAGTTGAGAGGGCAGTAATGGAGCAGTTGCAGTCCTTCTTAGATGATGCAACATGGCTAGACCCCTTCCAGTCCGGCTTCCGTTCGGGGCACGGGACGGAGACGGTCCTGGTCTCCATCACAGATCAACTCCGCTGCCAGCTCGACCAAGCGGGTCTGCGCTGCTCGTGTTATTGGACCTCACGGCAGCGTTTGACACGGTCGACCACAATCTACTGATCCACCGCCTGGCCATGGCTGGAGTGAGGGGGACAGTTCTTAAATGGCTGACCTCCTTCCTCCACCAGCGGTCTCAGCGTGTGAGGAGGGGCGAGGTGGTCTCCGAGGGCTCCTCATTAGTTTGTGGAGTTCCGCAAGGGGCCATTCTCTCCCCTCTGTTATTCAACATCTACATGCAGCCGCTTGCACAGCTGGTGCGGAGTTATGGGCTGGAGTGCCACCAGTACGCTGACGACACCCAGCTCATTCTGAGGATGGAGGACAGGCCGGGATCCATCCCCGATAATTTCCAACACTGCCTCGAGGCCGTTACTGGATGGCTGCGTGCCAGTAGGTTGAGGGTGAATCCGGCGAAGACGGAGATGTTGTGGTCGGGCCGCTCGGGTGGTGTAGATGTCCAGCTTCCGACCCTGGACGGTGTGGCGCTATGCCCATCGCCTTCCGTTAAGAGCCTGGGGTCCATCTGGACTCCCAGCTGACCATGGAGGCCCAGGTCTCCGCGGTCAGCAAGGTTGCTTTTTTCATCTGCGACAGGCTCGGAGGCTGGCCCCCTATATCTCCCGGAATGACCTGGCCACGGTGATCCAAGCTACGGTCATCTCAAGGCTGGATTACTGTAACGCGCTTTACGTTGGCCTTCCTTTGTCGGCGACCCGGAAGCTCAAGTTGGTGCAGAACACTGCCGCCCGGCTCCTGTCTGGAACCCCAGCAGGCCGCCACATCACACCTGTTTTGCAGGATCTGCACTGGCTCCCAATCGAGCACCGGATCTCCTTCAAGGTGTTGGTTCTTACCTTTAAGGCCTTGCATGGCCTGGGGCCAGCGTACTTGATGGACCGACTCACCCCACACTGTCCCCGAGATCACTACGCTCCGAGGATGCTAATTTGTTAGAGATACCTCGGCGAAATCGGCTAAACTGACATCTACTCGCCGGAGGGCGTTCTCCGTTATAGCTCCTACGCTGTGGAACGCCCCGGCTGAACGCTGGGCTATAAAGGACCTGCTCCCGTTTAGACGCGCCTGCAAACTTATTTGTTTAAGCAGGCCTCGGTGAGTAGGTCCTGCCCATGTTCCGCTTTAGCCGCTGTCCTGGGGTGTCACGCTATCTAATTTCTGAACTGTACCGGGGGTTTTGTATTTTGCTGTTTTAACTGTTTAATTGTCTTAGATGTTTTATCGCATTGCTTGTGTGTAGTTGTACCTTCGGTTCCTGTGAGCCGCCGCGAGCCTCAGGGAGTCGGCGGCATAGAAACCCGAATAATAAATAAATAAATAAATAAATAAATAAACATAACAATTTAAATAATGTACCAGTAAGGCCTTTTCACGGACCACCCTGAGAATTTCGGGGGGGGCTGAAGCCCCCTTAGCCCCTCCCCCCTGGCTACATGCCTGCACACTGAGTACTTCCTGCTCACTCATAATCCCCTGTTTCTTTAACATATAGAATTTAAAAAAGAATAAAGGTTTATACATAATGTTAATATGTTATCAACTTCACATATTCGGACCACTATTCTTTAAACCTCGTGAGGTGCTTATTTGTTTGTTTACATCTGTATATGCTTAGATTTCGATCATCCAGTTTAATTTGGATTTTTTTCAGATACGTAACAATGGGAGACCAGTCCGTCTTCTTTCTGTGGATATCCTCTGAGAGTGCATACGTTAAGGAGTCCATATTTATTATGTCCATTATTTTCTTTCTCCAGTCCGATAACTCGGGAGCATCTTCATCCCTCCATTTCCTTGCATAAGTCATCCTCGCCGCTATTATACAATATATAAAAAGTTTTTCTTTATTATCATCTATATCATCTATATCAAAATCAATTAAACCCAATAACATAAAATAATAATTTCTAGGGGGGGCGGTGAGTAAATTATTTTCTGGAAAGGAGGCGGTAGGCCAAAAAAAGTTTGGGAACCACTGGTTTAGCTGATATTGCACCACCTGACATCCATTGGGAAGTAGCACCCAGTAATGAAAAGACCAAGGCAGTGACTTCCCCAGCCCAACCTCTGTTTGGATATCAGCCAGCATACTAACACCTTTCTAACAGCTTTCTAAGATCTACAGCAGGGGTGCCCACACTTTTCCAGCATGCGAGCTACTTCTAAAACAACCAAGTCAAAGTGATCTCCCTCCCCACTACTCAGAGAGCCATAAAAGCAAAATATCTGGAAATTTTTTTCAGTGAGAGCCATCTATATATATAAAGGAAGAGTCGTCATGGAAAGACCATCCCAAACAGAGAAACCTTACAACGGAGAGACACCAAACTTGCCAACAGAAATAGGCCTCAAGCAAGGTATGTTTGTAGCAAAGAAACTTTCCCACCCAAAATCTAAAAGGCCCTCAAAACAACGAGTAAAAAAACCTACATTTCCCAGCATCCTCCGGGGCTGCCAACAACTCTCCCAGCCTCTACATTCTGACAACATGATTGGCTGCCAATAAGGGCGGATTTGCATAACTCCTGTACTGGCCAGCCAACATGAACATTCCGACCCATAATAAACTGTCAGAGGAGGATAAGGCAAAGGGCTGAGGCACAAACACAAACACCAAATCACTTCCCACAGAAAATTTACACCCTACAAATCACAGACCACGCCCAAAATTGACAGTAAGGCTTCATTACCTTAATTTCCCTGACTAGGCCTCACTTAATGGAATGCTGTTTACGCTCTGAATTGACAGTAAGGCTTCATTAACTTGATTCTCCTGACTACGCCTCAGCTTATTGCACATTGTGTATGGCATGAATTGACAGTAAGGCTTCCTTAACTTGCTGTTCCTGACTAGGCCTCAGCTCATGGGACATTGTGTATGGCCTGAATTTACAGTAACCTACCTTGGCACACAGAGCCCCTATGACCCACGCTACATTCTACTACAGTTTGGAGGAGGGTGGACCATGGATTATGGGACTTGAAGTACCTCCATGGATAATGGGATTTGTACTACTTCACAACCCATCATTCCCCACAGACCACTGTGGCCCAGAACCAAGACCGATAAAGACCAAACTTGGCACACAATGCCCTCCATGACCCACACTCCATCCGACACAGCCACAATGACACAGCCATGGCCCCAACAACACCATAACTAACAACAATTCCAACCCTTACATACTCAGACTTTCTCGCATCTCCTAAATAGGGCACAGCAACGCGTGCCGGGTACAGCTAGTATAATATATTTTAAGACTGAACGCAACTAAATGTGAGTATAATAAGCCCCTGAATTTATTCATAATAATAATGATGATAATATTCATTCAGCCTCTGCTACTGATAATAATAATAGTAACAACAACAATAGGTTCCTAGAGTAGAAGGAGACCTCTAAGGGCCACCCAGTCCAACCTCCTTCTGCCATGAGGGAAAAACACAATCAAAGCATTCCTCACAGATGGCCATTCAGCCTCTGATAATAATAATAACAACAGCAATGGGTTCTTAGAATAGGAGGAGACCTCCAAGGGCCATCCAGTCCAACCTCCTTCTGCACCTGGGCGACGTCGGAAGCCTGTGGGGCGGGACTGAGCCTTCCTCCCTCCCTGCCTGCGATCTACCAGGACGCCCTACGCAATCTACCAGTAGATCACAATCTACCTAATGAGCACCCCTGATCTACAGAGATACTTGCAGGAACATATCAGCAAGCGAGAATCCAAAAGTGGCAGGTTAAAATCCAGAATCTCAATCAGTAGCTGATACCGGATGAGAAACTCCCTTGTGGGCACACAGAAGGCTGGGCAACTTGGAAGGCGCTGAACAGGCTGCGCTCTAGCACCACGAGATGCAGAGCCAACCTTAAGAAATGGGGCTACGAAGTGGAGTCCATGGCATGTGAATGTGGAGAAAAGGGTATGTTTCTTCACAGCAACAAATCCCTGCAGGTCAGGCCCGGATTATGCGATTGTGGCACCCTAGGCCACACTCTTGAAGGGCCACCCCTGCTCCGGTGGGTGGGGGCTCTTGTGGGGGGCGGGGGTGCTTAATAGGGGCGGGGCCGCTTGCGGGGGCACCCTCGCTGCTCACGCCGGCCCCGCCCCTCTTTCTTCACTGATTGAAGGAAGAGGGGCGGTGCCGGCGTGAGCAGCAGGGAGAGGGCGCCGCCGGGACTTCCCTCCGCCCCCTCCTTTCTCTCACGTCAGGAGGGGGCGAAGGAAGTCCTAGGCCCCCTCCTCACTGCTCGCCAACACGCCCTCTTTCTTCACTGATTGAAGGAAGAGGGACGGTGCCGGGCGTGAGCAGCAGGGAGAGGGCGCCGCCGGGACTTCCCTCCGCCCCCTCCTTTCTCTCACGTCAGGAGGGAAGCGAAGGAAGTCTTTCTTCCTAGGCGGTCCCTCACTGCTCGCGCCAACACCGCCCGCTCGCGCCAACACTTTCTTTCTTCACTGATTAAAGGAAGGGGGGGCGGTGCCGGCACGAGCAGCAGGGAGGGGCGGCGCTAGGCCCCTCCTCACCTCCGCCCCCTCCTCTCTCTTAAAGGAAAGGGGCGGTGCCAGGGGGGCGGAGGGGAGTCATAGGACCCCTCCTCATTGCTCGCGCCAACACTGCCCGTCTTTCTTCACTGATTAAAGGAAGAGGGACGGTGCCGGCGTGAGCAGCAGGGAGAGGGCGCCGCCGGGACTTCCCTCCGCCCCCTCCTTTCTCTCACGTCAGGAGGGGGCGAAGGGAAGTCCTAGGCCCCCTCCTCACTGCTCGCGCCAACACCGCCCCTCTTTCTTCACTGATTGAAGGAAGAGGGGCGGTGCCGGCGTGAGCAGCAGGGAGAGGGCGCCGCCGGGACTTCCCTCCGCCCCCTCCTCTCTCTCGCATCAGGAGGGGGCGAAGGGAAGTCCTAGGCCCCCTCCTCACTGCTCATGCCAACATCGCCCCTCTTTCTTCACTGAATGAAGGAAGAGGGGCGGTGCCGGCGTGAGCAGCAGGGAGAGGGGCGCCGCCGGGACTTCCCTCCGCCCCTCCTCTCTCGCATCAGGAGGGGCGAAGGGAAGTCCTAGGCCCCTCCTCACTGCTCGCGCCAACACCGCCCCGTCTTTCTTCACTGATTAAAGGAAGAGGGGCGGTGCCGGCGCGAGCAGCAGGGAGGGGGCGGTGCCGGGACTTCCCTCCGCCCCCTCCTCTCTCGCGTCAGGAGGGGGCGGAGGGAAGTCCTAGGCCCCCTCCTCACTGCTCGCGCCAACACCGCCCGTCTTTCTTCACTGATTAAAGGAAGAGGGGCGGTGCCGGCGCGAGCAGCAGGGAGGGGGCGGCGCCGGGACTTCCCTCCGCCCCCCTCCTCTCTCTTGCGTCAGGAGGGGGCGGAGGGAAGTCCTAGGCCCCCTCCCCACTGCTTGCGCCGGCACCGCCCCTCTTCCTTCACTGACTGAAGGAAGAGGGGTGGGGTGGGCGCAAGCAGCAGGGAGGGGGCGCTCCCGCCGCCGCGCTCATGCACACTTTTTTCCTGAATTTTTTTTGAATTTTTTTTGAATTTTTTGGGGGGTCTGGATCTGCTGCCCCCCCAAAGGTGCCGCCCCAGGCCCTGGCCTAGGGTGGCCTTATGGGTAATCCGGGCCTGCTGCAGGTAACTTGGTTGCAATGTTAATAGACATTTCCAACATTCTTTCAAAGCTTTCAGCATGAGACATCAGTGTAACTGGCTCCGTCTAACCATTAGTCTTCGTGTGTTATTTTTTTAAAGTAACAAATCATTGTGTTAGTTTCTTTTAAGAAACAGGAAAATAGAGGTAACTTTTTAGCATTGCAACTATAATGATATGTTTCTACTTTTGAGCCACGACTGTGATTAATTAGCTTTAAAAGTAGCTTTCAAAGCTCTGTACCTGACAGCAATTGAACTCGGGATTTGGCAACACTTTGCAAATTGCAGCATATCGTCTTAAGGGATAGAAAATACGACATTCGAGACTCTGAATACATGATTTCATCCTCGTACGTAATCTAGCATGTTGCACACAGTTTGGGGGCGCATTTTGAGAAGAGGAATTTGAGTACAAGAATCAATTTCCATTATTTTAAAAGTCTCTAAGACTCTAAAAACATGACTTTTATGTTGGTTGCATGCTGGGGATCACAACCAGACACAGTGCAGACTAGGCATGGTTTCGAACCCAAAAATGGCGATTCTAAAATCAAATGGGGGATTTTTTTGATTAGTAAAAGAAAGACTTACAAAAAATTTTCCAAAAATTTCTAAAATGTAACTTAATTACTAACGAAATTGTTAGTAGTTCGTATGCCAGCGCATGCGCATTCCAGATGAGTTTTGTTTACAACTCCCAGAAATCCTAACAGCTGGTAAATTGGCTGGGATTTCTGGGAGTTGTAGGCCAAAACTTGAATAAATCACACTGAATTCTAGATGGGACTCTCCAAATAGGAAGGAGGGAGGGAAGGAGGGAGGGGGTAGTATATTCTTGGAAGCAGCAAAAGAAAAGGACGAGGAGCCCCCCACTCCTCGCTGCCTCTCTCACCCCGATCCTGAGGGAGCGAGGCCCAAGTTTGCCCAGGCTGGTCATATACCTACATTCCATGCACATGCAATAATACAGCAGTAATAACAATGGGTATAAGAAGAGGTAAAATTCAAACCGAAGTATTCTGACTGGTCCCTCCTCTGGGCTAATAAGAGAAGAGCCCGTTTGCACCGCTTGAGGAGAAACCAGTCAGAATACTTCGGTTTGAATTGTACCTCTTGTTATTGTTATTACTGCTGTATTATTGCATGTGCATGGAATGTAGGTATGACCAGTTGGATTACTTATAATATTAGGCACTTACAGTAGCATTCATTCTATTATACATTAGGTTGGTTTCTCACCCCAATACTCTTTGATGCTTTAGATCCTGGCAGGCAGGAGAGGCAGGAAGCCTGGAAAAATGTAAACAGAGAGGTTTACTCAGAAGTAAATCCCACAAGGAGGGCACTTCATCCAAAGTGCCCCTCCTTTGCAGATTTACTTGAGTAATCCTCTGTTTACATTTTTTCCGGCTTCCAGCCGAAAGAAGGAGCGAGTTTAAGGCTTGCCTTGCCATAATACTTATTGGCAAGGGAGGCGGGAGGGTGGTGAGAGAGAAGAGAGGTGCCCCCCCTTACGACCTAATAACGACACTTAAGAAAATCCTGGCCCCGGTTCGAAAAAGAAAGTCCACTTCCTGGTTGGCGTCCAGGTGCGGAAATACTCGAAAGTAGCATTTCTTATGAATTTCTTACGAAACGAATCATTTTCATAACTTTTTTCTCATGCCTATTGTCTACCGCCTCCCACCCCCCAATGGCTCGGGGCGGCTCACAACAGATCAGTCATTACATAATAAAAACAAAGCATATCATAAAAACACACTACAAACACATCAGAGCTAAAACATAATTTAAAACAGCATATAATCCACAATACTGGAGAAATTATATTATTTATTTATTTATTTATTTATTTATTTGATTTACTAGCTGTACCCGGCACGCGTTGCTCTGCCCTATTTAGGAGATGCGAGAAAGTCTGAGTATGTAAGGGTTGGAATTGATGTTACTTTTGGTCTTGGTGGGGTCATGGCTGTGTCGTTGTGGGTTGTTCTGGTGGGTGGGATGTTGAAGTCCTGGGGAGTTGTCGGTGTGTGGTGTTGCTGGCATTCTGCAGAGCTTGTGGATATACAATTTTTTTTGTCTTTCCGTCTGCTGTGTTGATGGAAAGCAGGGCTGTCAACTGCCGGCCCTGCAAGTGTTTTGGACTTCAACTCCCCGAACTCCTAGCCAGTTTACCAGCTGTTAGGATTTCTGGGATTTGAAGTCCAAAACACCTGCAGGGCCGGCAGTTGGACAGCCCTGATAGAGGTTCTGTGGTTTCCCAACTCTGGATTTGAAAAAAGAAGCTGTGTTTCTGTTCTGGCGTTTGTTCTGCCCTTTTTTGTTTGATGTATGTAGCGTTGCGAGTATGTCGTCTGATGCTGTTCTTTTTAGAAGACATGGCTTGTCTTTTGGGTCAGTTTTGCCTGTGTGGAAGGAAGGAATGGCATACAAATGGGTTGAGCAGTAGAAGCAAGGTTGTGTTATGTGCGTATTGTGTTGTGTGTTGGTATTACTTTTTTGCTGAGTTAGTGGGTGTGTGGTGGAATTGTGGGTGGTAGTATGTTGTGGAATGCTTGTGTGGGTGGGGTGTTTTGGGTGTTTGTGTGTGTTTGTAGAGTATCAGTGCAGTGTTGTGTTGTGGTTGGAGTATAGGTGGAGTTGGTTTTTGTTTGTGGTGGTGGTAGGTGTTGTGTGTGCGGGGTCCCGTAAGGTTGGGGGGATGGGTTGTGATAGGAAGTTGTGTTGTGTTGTGTGGGTAGGAATTGCTGGAGAATTGCTCCCTCATAGAGTTTGGTTTTGCCAGTTTAACCCTCAAACACCAACTGACTGAACAAATCACTCAGCATTCTATCCTAGCCTTGGCTGGCTGTGCCCAACATTACTATGGTTACTCAGCCTCCCTGCATTTTGTGTGGGCCAATGTTGGCCAATGGGTTTTGCTGGCTGCCGCAGAGGATGCTGGGAAATGTAGTTTTTTTGTATCGTTGTTTTGGGGGACTTCTAGGTTTTGGGGGGAAAAGTTTCTTTGCTGAAAACCTTCCTTGCCTGAGGCCTATTTGTGTTGGCAAGTTTGGTGTCTCTGCCTTGGAAGGTTTCTCTGTCTCTGTCAGTCGTTCGATGACGGGACCTCCTTTATATAATAGATTAGCCGCCACTCCCAGTGGCTCGGGGCAGCTTACAACAAATATCACAACAAACATCACAATCAACAACAGCATTAAAACAAAGAATAAAACAGTTCCTAAAGGAAACACAATCTTAAAAGATAGCATATCACAGCTCAAAGGCGTGCCGGAATAGGAACGCCTTACAGACCTTTCGGAAAGCCAACAAATTGCGCGAAGCCGTAACCTCCGGCGGTAACACATTCCAGAGGACTGGGGCAATGATTGAAAATGCCCTTCTTCGCATTGAGGTGAGTCGGAATTGCTTGACACTGGGCACGGTTAAAAGGTTCCCCTCTTCGGATCTAAGTGTTCTCGTGGTTTACTCAGGACTGCACTACCTGACATCCATTGGGAAGTAGCAGCCAATAATCAAAGGACCAAGGCATTGACATCTCCAGCCCATCCTCTGTTCAGGTATCAGCCAGCACACCAATGCCTTAAATCAGTGGTTCCCAAACTTTTTTTGGCCTACCGTCTCCTTTCCAGAAAAATTTTTACTCACCGCCCCCCTAGAAATTTATTTTAATTTTAATAGCAATTAACAGAAAGATGTATGTATTAATGTTTCTACCTTTTTCGTAAAATTAAATGTTTTAATGTGTTTTAATTTTGATTTTAATGTTATTTTAATTGCATATTGTGTTTATGGCATTGAAAAAAGAAGGGGCCGGCACTGGACAAGCGAGGCACGCCTTGAAAAGCGCCTCTTTCTTCCAACGGGTATGTCCTCGCAAGCGCACAACCCTGCAAGTGGCAAGCAAGCCTGGCTCATGCCACCCCCCCCCTTACAGGAGTTTGGTGCCCCCCAAATTCTCCTCAGCCTCCTGACACCCCCTTGGATTGCCCCATCACCCACCAGGGGGCGGTACTGCCCACTTTGGGAACCACTGCCTTAAATCAATAAATAGTTGGGTTTTTTATGGCATCAGAGGATAACAATTGGAAACCGCAGTGGTACAGTGGGTTAAACCGCTGAGCTGCAGAACTTGCTGACCGAAAGGCCACAGCGATGGGAACTCCCACTGTTAACAGAGCCGGATTTTGCACTCTGCAAAGTAAGCATTTGCTTACCACTTGCCAATACTCAGGGGTGCATTTTACGTTGTCCCCACACCACGAGGCCGAAAAGGAGGGGCGCCCCGGCTGCAAAACGTTCCTCCCTCCCAGCTCCGCGGTGCAGGGCGATCAGCGGCTCCGGGCGGCCGGGCATGCGCCATCGCCACAGGGCGTGCCCAGCCTCCCAGAGCTGCCAACCGCCCCAGACCACGAGGCCTAAAAGGAGGAGCGTTCCGCAGCTGGAGGTGCTCTGCCTCTGGCCACTTCCAAAACGCTCCTCCCTTTCGGCCCCATGTAGGGCAACCAGTGGCTCTGGGCAGCCGGGCCCACCCTGCGGCAATGGCACACGGGCGAAACTAGCTGGCTCCACGCATGCGCACTCCGGCGCATGCGTGCACCCTCCACGAGGCTGGAGAAGGGGGGCAAAATAAGGTACGCTTACCATTTTAAATTACCTTAGTCCGGCCCTGACTGGTAGCCCCAGTTTCTGCCAACCTAGCAGTTCAAAAGCATGCAAGTGTGAGTAGATCAAAAGGTACCATTACGGCGGGAACGTAATGGCACTCCATGCAGTCATGCCGGCCACATGACCTTGGAGGTGTCTACGGACAATGCTGGCTCTTCGACTTGGAAATGGAGATGAACACCAAACTGCAGAGTCGGACATGACTGGACTTAATGTCAGGCGAAAACCTTTACTTAGGATAACAATTTGACAGGAAAATATCTACATCTATGTATATAATAAAAGTCAGTGTTTGCGGTGGTGCAGAGGGCGGGAGGTGTGGAGGAATATGTGCCAGCATTTCGATTGGTTGCCACTGTGGGATTATTTGCATCAAGGACACTGATTGGCCAGCCTCAGAACTCCGACACTCTAAGGCACCAGATTATTTGCATAAAGGACTCTGATTGGCCAGCCTCAGAACTCCAACAATCTAAGGCTCCAGACAGAGGGCATTGGTTGCCACTGAGGAACTATTTGCATGAAGGACTCTGATTGGCCAGCAAAACAGAATGCAACAGAATGCTTGAGTTAGCCAAATGACAGGGTTTTTTTCCGTTGGAAATGGAATGTTCATTTTCAGGGAGGTGCCAAGGAATATGTGACAGCGTTTCGATAAATTGCCACTATGGGATTATTTGCAGAAAGGACTCTGATTGGCCAGCCTCAGAACTCCAACATTCTATGGCCCCAAACAGAGGGGATTGGTTGCCACTGAAATGGTATTTGCACAAAGGACTCCGATTGGCCATCCACATTCCTACATTCTAAGTTGACTCAGAGGGAAAAGGAAAGGCCTCAGGCAGTCAGACACTGCGGCCCACAGCAGTGACAGATCAGGACCAAACCTGACACACAGGAGCCCAATGGCCCACTTCACAACGCGACCCTCACCCAATGACCAATACAGACCAAAATTAGCACACAGAGCCCCCTTGACCCACTCTATTTATTTATTTTATTTATTTATTATTTGGTCTTATATTCCGCTCCTCCCTGCAGGCTCGGGGCGGGTTACAACATATAAAATAGGCAGCATGTGATAGTCATGCAGCCTTACAATAAAACAATTAAAACATTAAAATTTACATGTCACATCACGAAGTATTGGAAAGAAAGTACAGACATTTCCTCGGACCCAGGCACAGGTAATTAGGCAACTGTGTTGAACGGTCACCACAGCCCATGCGCTTAGTCGAAGGCTTGTCTGAACAATGCAGTCTTAGCAGCCCTCCGAAAGTTCTGGGATGGCTCGGGTGTCATCTGGGAGGGAGTTCCATAACACCGGAGCTGCCACAGAAAAGGCTCTCTGCCTGGTTGTAGACAGATGGCAGGAGCGGATAGATGGTACCAGTAACAAATTCTGTTCCTCTGAACGTAGTGGTCTCGGGGGATGTGCGGGGCAAGGCGGTCCCTCAGGTACACAGGCCCTAAGCCGTGCAAGGCCTTAAAGGTTAAAACCAGCACCTTGAAGGCAATTCGGTACTCAACAGGAAGCCAGTGGAGTTGCCGAAGGATGGGCATAATGTGCTCCCTTACTGGCATTCCTGCCAGCAAGAGAGCAGCGGCGTTCTGCACTAGCTTGAGCTTCCGGATTGTCAACAAGGGAAGGCCAACGTAGAGGGCGTTACAGTAGTCCAGCCTCGAGATGACTATCGCTTGGATCACCGTGGCCAGGTCGAGCCTGGACAGGTAGGGTGCCAGTCGCTCTACACCCTGGTGCTGTTTCAAGGAGGATGGACCACAGATGATGGGACTTGACAAAGTCCCTCACCAAAGGCTCCTAAATAAGCTCTTCAGCCATGGAATCAGAGGACAGGTCTTGTCCTGGATCGGAACCTGGCTAAACTGTAGGAAACAAAGGGTGGTAATAAACGGACATTTCTCTGGGTGGAAAGAGGTGAGAAGTGGCGTACCCCAAGGTTCAGTTTTGGGTCCGTTACTTTTTAATTTATTCATTAATGACCTGGATGTAGGAGTGAATTCTGAGGTAGCAAAGTTTGCAGACGACACTAAATTGTTCAGGGTAGTTAAAAATGAAACTGACTGTAAAGAGCTCCAGAAAGATCTCTCGAAATTGAGTGAATGGGCAACAAAGTGGCAAATGCATTTTAACCTCAACAAGTGTAAAGTCATGCACATCGGGCAAAGAACCCCAAATACACTTATCAACTGATGGGATCAAAGCTTTCGAGACAAACCAGGAAAGGGATCTTGGGGTTTTGGTGGACAGCTCAATGAAGATGTCAACCCAGTGCGCTGCAGCAGTGAAAAAGCAAATTCTATGCTTGGCATGATCAGGAAGGGAATCGAAAATAGGTCGGCAAATGTTGTATTGCTCTCTACAAATCTATGGTGAGGCCACATCTGAGTACTGTGTACAATTCTGGTCTCCGCACCTTAAGAAGGATATAACGGAACTGGAAAAGGTACAGAAAAGGGCAACAAGAATGATCCAAGGGATGGAGCGGCTCCCTTATGAAACCAGGTTGCAACGCCTTGGTCTTTTCAGCCTTGAAAGACGGCGTCTAAGAGGTGACTTGATCGAAGTGTATAAAATCATGCATGGGATAGAAAGGGTGAATAAAGAAAAAATATTTTCTCTGTCACACAACACTAGGACTAGGGGCACTCCTGAAGCTCCAAGGTAGGAAAGTTAGGACTAATAAAGGAAATATTTCTTCACCCAGAGGGCCATTGGGTTATGGAACTCACTTCCAGAGGAGGTTGTGACAGCGGTCAGCCTGGACAGCTTCAAGGCAGGATTAGACAGATTCATGGATACCAAGGAATCAGTAGCTACTGAAATGGACATCCAAGTGCCACCTCTGTGTTGATGGAGGCAGGCAGGATTTTCCCGGGTACTGGTTGTGGGGGTCGGGAGCAGGTGAGGGTTCTGCCCTCCTTTCTGCTAGAGATCCCTGTGTACAACTAGTGGGCCACTGTGTGACACAGAATGCTTGACTGCTGGGAGGAGCGGAATACAAGAAGGAACAAATAAATAAATAAATAAAATAGATGGGCTGAGGCCCGATTTAGCATGGCTCTTCTTATGTTCTTATGTTCTTATGAAATAGCTTCACTCAGCTTCCGAGACCGCTGCAACCCTCATCCAAAGAATGATCAAGACCAAATGTGACACACAGAGCCCCCTTGACCCACTCTACATTCTGGTGCTGTTTGGAGGGAGATGGACCATGGCCAATGGGACTTGCAGTACCTTCACTAAGTTCCTGAGACCACTGCAAGCCACATAAACATCTAATAGGAACCAACCTTGGCACACAATGCCTTCCTCAAATAACCCGGGCACCGCCGGGTCCCCAAGCTAGTGAGCTTATGAAATAAAGCAGGTCGTCTCAAAGGTTCTGCTCGATTCCTTCTTCCTACATTTTTTATTTTTACACCTCAGACAAATGATCATTTTTAAGGCAGCTCTTTAGAAGCGGAATATAATCCACATTTTCTGCAAAAGGTCTCTGCTTTACCATCTGAAAGGAGATCTGTGGCTACGAGTGATGGATGAGGGCACTTCAAAAGCTTTGGTGGAGCGCTTTGAGATAAGCATTTCAAACCTGCCTCACAAGGTCCCTCCAAGCATCTTTGATATGGAATTAGAGTTGGGTATCTCCTGAAAGATCTTTACCTCTCTCCGTCTCCTGATGATTTATGAACCCAACTGGCATCCATTTTGAGAGCTTCAACTCCTGGTGTCAATCGACATTAATCAAAGGACAAGTAGGGCCGGTAACAAAATGTTGCAATGTTCAATGCTCCTGTTCAATGTCCCAGGCAGCCAGCATATTTCCGTTACCAGATACTATATTCCATCAAAGAATACACCACTTTGTTTCCCCTCCTACCGTTTCTCATTTTTTTTAAAAAAGGGGGGAAAGAAAAATAATAATCAGAATTCTGTAGAATAACACAGTGTTTTTCAACCTTTTTTTGAGCCGCGGCACATTTTTTACATCTATAAAATCCTGGGGCACACCACCAACCAAAATGACACAAATGACACTGTAACACAGTAATACATACAGTGTCACAATGCAGAGACTAGTAAGCCAGACCCAGGAGTAAAAGGGGATAACAAAATGTTTATTGAACAACAACTGGAGAAAGAACGAACAAAAAAGTAGCCAACTCGGCTCAAAAAACCATCAATAATCCCAGGGAAGAGTCCCACCAAATAAAGCAACAAAACTGCCCAAAACAAACAGTAGACGTCCGTCTGCGAAGTCCAGGAGAAGAGTCCAGAAGGGTAGTCACGAATCCGGTCCAGAAATCCAAAGCAGGAGAAAGGCAGATGAAAAGGAGAAGACCATCCAAGGCAATCAGGAGCTGAGCATACATGAATAGCACAAATCATAGCTGCCATCAAATACAATGCCAGCCTCCCTCCATTTCATACAATACCAGTTTTCTGTAGCAGGAACTCACGTAAACTCAGCGGAGAGCAAGCACCGCCTCAGGGAAGCACGGCAGGTAACTAAACAGAAAAGAACACATTGAATTTCAAACCCCCCACCTTTGCCCAAACATCAGCTAGAGCTGCCACAGCAGCTCACCCCAGGAACAAAGTGGAGAAATAGCCCATAACTCACGAGTATCAGGAAACTGGAACAAGGTACTTGATATCAGGAACACAAGAGAATCAGAGACAAGAACCAGAGATCAACTCTTTGACCGCTGCAAAGGCAGCCCCAAAACTCATTTCTTATATAGCACTTAAACATCACTGTCTTCTGAAGACTCTCCAGCTGCTGTATCTCCTACAGCTGCGGTGCTTTGCCTCCACTCTTGCCAACGCTGTTGCATGCTTAAAGTGTTCCAATCTGTTTCTGAACCCCCAGAAGGCCAGTATACATCACTGACAAAGCCACAAAATGTGTCAGAAGTAGACACTTCGTTGCACACATCCCTTACTTCCTGAACCAATGTTGAGTCTAAATCAGTATCACTTTCCTCTGACCCCATTTCTTCTTCCCCAGAAAAACCTTGGAAAGGTTTAGAGCACCTTCTGAATCAGAAGGTGCTCTAAGTATCTGCCGGATTCTTTTCCTCTGTTCCAGTCCTTCCACACTAGAATCACTAGCAGCCCTTTTCCTTCGAGCTGCAAACTCCTGATCACCCAGAGCCACACCCCAGTCCATACTATTGCTTGATGTTATTGAGCCAGCATCTGCCTCAATACTAGTAGTAGTAGTAGCTGAAGGCTCAATCACAACATATAGTTAATATGTTTTTAAATGTATTTATACACTCACCTGTCTCGATGAACACAACATAGATATCCTGGCAGGAATGGCAGAAAGACACACACGAAGGTCTTGCTCAACAGCTGTCAGTCATGGGAAAACTGTGGCCCTCTGGGTGCTTTGGACTTCAACTCCCACCATTCCTAACAGCCTGAGGCCCTTTCCTGCTTAAGTGGCTGAGGGGGGGGGAGGAGGAAAAGGGCCTGAGGCTGCTAGGAATGGTGGGAGTTGGAGTCCAAAACACCTGGAAGGTCCAAGTTTGCCCATGCCAGATTTCGATTCCATCGCCAGATCTATCTTCAGCCTTTGGCGGTTTGAATATATGTGATTATCTACGTGATTTTCTACCTTATCGCTATGATTATGGTGATGCTTCTTTAAATTGTCCGCAAACTGACTGTGTTATTGTACAGATCCCTGAACTGACATTGGATAACATCGTGAGGATACACTTTGTTTTTTGTTTTTTTGTTTTTTTAATAAGATTTTTATTAAACATAAAAAGAAAACAAACAATATAATGCATTTACAACCCTCACCTCCCCCATGTCAAGGAACCTTGAACACGGGGACACCCGTCAACGGACTTAACACCACACTGACATAGACAAGTGAATGAATGGTGATTTGTCTATGTCTATGATACACTTTGCTTTTTGGACTCACTTCCGTGATTTCATCAAACATCGTGAGTTTTCTGTAGAGGAGCGCTCTGTGAACTCGCTACTTCCTGGTTCGCAACTCCTCCGCTCTCTGTGGCGATCACGCCAAACTACCTTATGTAACACTTTTGATTTTCTCCAGCAGCATTGGGTACTTGGAATGTGGTTTTTTGCATATGATTATGTATGATTAATTGTGCATTTTGTACTGTGACGTAGCGGCACTCCTTTAATAAGTAAGGGTATTGGAGGTTCCAACTTCCCACGGCACACCTGATGACAGCTCACGGCACACTGGTTGGGAAATATTGGAATAACAGAACTGATTCAGGGTGAATTTACATAGGCAAGAAATCTCAGACCTGTTCCTTACATTTTATTTTATTTTTGGTGCAATTGCACGATTTTTGTATTTAAAAACAAACCAAAAATAAATGTAAACATAACATATAAAAATAGCCAGTTTGGGAATAGTGAGGAGAAGGAGAGAGGAGAATGCCTCCTGACATCATTTTACTGCTGGCATAGAAGTTGCGGCGGGAGGGGTGGCTTGACACGCCAAGGTAGATGACAGGAACATTTTGGGATTGAGAGCTATTGATAGTCTTTTCCCATTATAGTGTCATAGAATTGTAGACGTGGAAGAAACCTCACGGGCCATCCAATCCAAAGACAAACACTAGGGCTGTATACAACAACAAGCGCCAACCTTCTTGCAGCCAATTTAAAAGACAGGGGATATCCCGAAAGAATTCTGAAACAGGCTTTCTATAAAGAATCCAGTATACCTCGCACCTCTTTGTTCCAAAAAAGACCTCAGAAACAAATGGACCGCCTCATTTGGCCCCTCACTTACATCCCCCATGCCAAAGATATGGTTTCTATAGTCAAAAATTTTTGGCCCCTGATCTGCTCGATCCCTGGCTTAGAAAAGCCTCCCCTCATTGCCTACAAGAAGACCCAAAGCATTTGCGACGTCCTGATTCATGCGGACCACAGAATTAAAGAGAACGATACTCAAAGGCCCCTTCACACCACCAGTTGCGGACACTGCAAACTCATAAATAAACAACGGAGCATCATGAGCCCCTACAACAACAAAACATATAGAATCAAATCATGGGCTACGTGCGGCTCGAAAAATGTAGTATACTACATCACTTGTTTTTGTGGGGGCCTTTATGTGGGTGAAAGGAGGAGAGAATTGAGGGCCAGAATCCAGGAACATCGTTCTCGCTTCAGAACTAAAAATGACACCTCAATTCTTTATTCACATTTTAAATCTCTACGACATGGATGTGAAGATTTTACTGTGACAGTTTTGGAACGAATAGAACCATCTCCTCACATAGACATCAAAAAAGACTATTACATCTTGAAAATAAATGGATAATCAATCTGAAATCTGAGTCACCTTTGGGACTCAATGATAGGCTATCTATCAATGAACTTCTTCTGTAATGACTCACACATGTTATTCATTAGCCTACCTATTTAAACCCGATGTTTACGTTTCCTTCCTTGTCTGAGATCACGACCCACAGGCCTATGCTGCATAGCATACATATATATTGTAAAGATTTCCAGGTTTGTATTTTATTGACATGTTTTGGGTTCTACAAATGAGCTTTCCTGTTATTCAACAAATGAATGTTTCATTATAGCTTACTTTGGCAACAGTGGAGTACATTTCCTCATCGCACTGGTTTCCTGGTCCCGACGAAGCCCCTAGGGGCGACACGGATTAGCGCAGGAGGTTCCCTGTCTGTCGACCGGAACGGACTCACCTATACTGGATTATAACTTGCTTACTTTTGGACATTTTTTGATTACGGACATTTCTATGACTTCTAAGTTTGATCTGAACAGGGTGGTCCTACCTATCCGGGGGTAAGCGAATATTATTTTGCCCCCAGTGGCTCCCGAGCGCCTCCAGCTTTGGTGCCAGTGCGCATGTGCACATCTGCACACATGCGCACTGGCTCCAAAGCTGGAGGCACACTCGGGAGCCAGCGAACATGTGTGGAGCTCCGTGCATGCGTACTGGCGGCTGCGCGGGGTGGCATGGGGGGCGGCACGGCAGGCACGGCCACGCCTCCGCACCACCGCGAGGAGATTTTCACGCATGTGGATGCGTGGCACAGGCGGCGCGCATGGGCGGGCAGCAGCGCCTCCCAGGTGGCACCCTACGCAGCGCGTAGTTGGCGTAACGGATAGACCGCCCCTGGATTTGAAGATGCTCCTATGACCTACCATCGTGAGTAAACACATGCATTGTGCCTCATTATGTACCGAATGCATGGACTTTGACTCCCTTGCTTAGCCAAACTTTGATCATTGTTTGAACACTGATTACAAGAGACCCCAGGGCATACGCAGAGGCCCCAGGGGAAGTCCCAGCAGTGGCCCTGGGGACCTCCAGAGCCCCTGCCACACCGACCAGGGACAAGCCAAAGCCTGATCCAGGGGGCACCGGTCTTCCCTTCCCAAAGCCCATTGTGCCAACGGATAACTTAAGAGCACAATACAACCCACTGCGTTGAAAACAGCCACACTTTTTAATGCTCCTAGATCAGTCACTCTCCCAAATCTTGACACACACGCAGATTTCCAGTGCGAAGGAAGTGTCTTCGCTGCGGAGTCTCTCCTTACAAAAAACTTCCACATTCTTAGTTGACGTTCCTTCTGGCATGTTGTCTAGATCACCAATGCATTTGCAAATGATGTTTATTATTTCATAAAGCATGATGAGACTCTTCTGATACTTCAAAGCTGGCTGACAGTTTTGTTAGAGATAATCAAGAAACTTTTGGACAATTACGGCAAAGACTTTGACAGCAAGAAAATGCGCAAACCTTGTAACTGTAAAATAGCACCAAAGCCAAAGATACTCTGCTGAAAACAACTTGAATATTCATGTAATCCATCAGGGTTTTTCCCCCCCTCTCCCTCTCTCTTGTTCTTTATTTTTAATGCTTCGTGTGTCTCCTGTCTTCGTGTTCAGGAAAGCTTATATTTATTTGTATAAGATGAAACCGAACTCGTTCCCCTCCCTTTTGTGCTTCCCGCGATTCTCAAAGAATCTCCCGTTTTATTTTCTCAAACATATTGTGGAATATAATTACCAAGCATAACTGGCAAAATATAATCCACAAAACAGCATTTCCAATTGTATTAACCGTCATCGCTCAAGTGTTATAGTTCTGCAAGGTCTTTAGCCTTCTCTCTCAAAGAGTGATGGTGCCTCACCAAGCTACAAATCCCAATATTTCACAGTATTGAGCCTTGGCGATTAAAGTGGTGTCAAACTGCATTGATTCTGCAGTGTAGATGCACCCTGGGAAGGTTTTATTTAATGTAACTGGTGCGTAGCTTCGGGCTTGGGTGTCACCAGTACGCTGATGACACCCAGCTTATCCTGAGGATGGAGGGCAGGCCTGAATCCGTACCCGATAATTTCCATTGTTGCCTTGAGGCCGTTACTGGATGGCTGCGAGCCAGTAGGTTGAAGGTGAATCCGGCTAAGACAAAGATTAGGGACGTCCAGCTTCTGACCCTGGATGGTGTGACTCTATGCCCGCTGTCTTCCATTAAGAGCCATGGGGTAACCTTGGACCCCCTGTTGTCGATGGAGGCTCAGGTCTCCAGTGTCAGCAGGGTGGCATTTTTCCATCTCCGACAGGCAAGGAAGCTAGCCCTCTACTTGTCCCGGTGCGACTTGACCACAGTGGTCCAAGCCACGGTCATCTCGAGGCTAGACTACTGTAACGCTCTGTACATTGGCCTTCCTTTGTCCATGATCTGGAAACTCAAGCTGGTGCAGAAGGCTGCAGCCCGACTCCTGGCAGGGGTCCCGGTTGGCTGTCTCATCACGCCAATTCTGCGCGAACTGCACTGGCTTCCGATAGTATACCGGATCACCTTCAAAGTGTTAGTCTTGACTTTTAAGGCCTTACATGGTCTGGGGCCAGTGTACTTGCGGGACCGTCTCATCCCATACCGTCCCACTAGACCTCTGCGCTCCGAAGAGCAAAACCTCCTGGTCATCCCTAGTGTTAAGACCTATTGGTTGACTGCAATTTGTCGGCGGGCTTTCTCGATCGTGTCTCCGACCCTCTGGAACTGTCGACGTTCGCTCCATCCAGGGCCTTTTCCCTTTCAGGAAGGCTTGTAAGACTTTGCTGTTCCAGCAGACCTATGGAGCTGGATAACCTGTTGTGTTCCTAGCCACCTTGCACCATTGTCTGCTGCTGTTGTGCCTATTGCACAACCTATTGTGGTTTTATATGCTGTTTTAATTATGTTTTAACTCTGATGTGTTTGCACTGTGTTTTATGATATGCTTTGTTTTTACTATGTAATGATTGATCTGTTGTGAGCCACCCTGAGCCATTTTGGGGGGGGGGGGGGTAGACAAATGCGAATAAATAAATAAATGTCAGGAGTGACTTGAGAAACTGCAAGTCACATCTGGTGGCGCAATGGAGTCCCCGGTGGTGCAATGAGTCAAACCAGCATTTCTCAACCTGGGAATCAGGAGCCCTGGGGGGTCGTGAGGGGGTGTCAGAGGGGTCATCAAAGACCATCGGAAAACACAGTATTTTCTGTTGGTCATGGGGGTTCTGTGTGGGAAGTTTGGCACAATCGTATCATTGCTGGGGTTCAGAATGATCTTTGATTGTAGGTCAACTATAAATCCCAGCAACTACAACTCCCAAATGTAAAGCTCTTTCCCCCCCAAACTCTCCCAGTGTTCACATTTGGACATATTGAGGATTTGTGTCAAGTTTGGTCTAGATCCATCATTGTGTGAATCCAAAATGCTCTCTGGATGTAGGTGAACTACAACTCCAAAACTCAAGGTCAATGCCCATCAAACCCTTCCGGTATTTTCTGTTGGCCATAGAAGTTCTGTGTGCCAAGTTTGTTTTAATTGCATCATTGGTAGAGTTCAGAATGCTCTTTGATTGTAGGTGAACTATAAATCCCAACAACTTCAATTACCAAATGACAAAATCAACCGCCAGCCCAACCCCACAGTGTTCACATTTGGGCGTACCAAGTATTTGTGCCAAATGTGGTCCAGTGAATGAAAATACATCCTGCATATCAGATATTTACATTACGATTCATAACAGTAGCAAAATTACAGTTATTTTATTTATTTATTTATTTATTCGATCTTGTATACTGCTCCTTCCAGCAGGCTCGGGGTGGTTCACATACAGCCAAACCAAAACACAGTGTACAACAATAACAATAAAACAACGAGTAGTGGATAAAATGACATAAAATGCCATACGCAATAAGCAATGGACAGGTTACAGTATCCGGAAATTCAGTTAAAGGCAAGCCTAAATAAGGTGGTTTGGCATGCCCTCCGGAATGGAATGAGCTCAGCGATGGCGCGGACATCATCCGGAAATGTATTCCATAATGTCGGGGCAGCAACTGAGAAAGCTCGTTGCCTGGTAGTAGACAGATGGCAGGAGCGGATTGATGGTACGGTTAATAGATTTCGCTCTTCCGAGCGCA
This sequence comes from Anolis apletophallus, assembly GCA_030556195.1. Lineage (NCBI taxonomy): Eukaryota > Metazoa > Chordata > Lepidosauria > Squamata > Anolidae > Anolis > Anolis apletophallus. Next base: position 47,105,255 of record JARBWK010000013.1, read on the forward strand.
GTGATCTCGGGGGAACATGCGGGGTAAGGCGGTCCCTCAGGTACACTGGCCCTAGACCATGCAAGGCCTTAAAAGTAAAAAACCAGCACCTTGAAGACGATTCGGTACTCGATTGGTAGCCAGTGCAATTGCTGTAAGATGGGAGTAACGTGCTCTCTTGCTGATGCTCCCATCAGCAAGCGAGCCGCAGCATTTTGCACCAGCTTGAGTTTCCGGATTGTCGACAAGGGAAGGCCTATGGGCGTTACAGTAGTCTAGTCTTGAGATGACTGTTGCTTGGATTACCGTGGCCAGGTCAAAGAAGGAAGGGGCCATAAAGAGAGCCTGCCCAGAAGGTTGCCATTTTGAGAAGTAGGCCTTCTCAGAGCTGCAGAAGGGAGAAAGTTGGTCAGCAGCAGGCCCAATGACATACAGGCAATCCTAGGGGTGGTTGATCCATTAAAAAATTATTTCTAAACTCGGGGGGCACCGCAGTTTGTTTCAAAATAGAAACTGTTATGCAATTTTTAGTGAAAATTTCGAAATTGTTTCTTAATAAATAACAAAATTTGTTATTATTAATTCATTATTGGTGCCATGCATGTGCACTCGCAGGGGCTGCCCGTCTCCACGCCCCCTCGCCAGCTCAGAATCAACCCGTGGGTCAATTTTCAGCTGGCGAGGAGGGATGGTGTGCATGGCCTCCACGCCCCCTTGCCAGCTGAGAACCAAACGGGGTTTTTCTTTAACCCCCATTTGGGTGTCAGCTGGCGAGAGGAGAGTGGAGGCGTTAGGTCAAAACACCCACTTTGGGGTGGATTGGCTTCCCCCGCGTTAGATCCAACGCTGAGGGAAGCCAATATGCTCCAAAGTGGGTCAAAACACCCACTTTGGGGTGGATTGGCTTCCCTCAGAGTTGGACCTAACGCAGGGGAAGCCAATCCACTCCAAAGTGGGTGTTTTGACCCACTTTGGAGCGGATTGGCTTCCCCTATGTTAGGTCTAGCAGAGGGAAGCCAATCCGCTCCAATCTGGGTCAAAACACCCACTTTGGAGCGAATCGGCTTTCCTCCGCATTGGACCTAAGACGCCCTTCAGACACCCAAATGGGGGTTAAAGATAACACCCGTTTGGGCTTGGAAGCCCATGCCTTCTCCCCGATCTGAAGGGCATCTTTCAGATCTGGAGGGTGCTGCCCCCCACTCTCCTCTCGCCAGCTGACAACCAAATGCGGGTTAAAGACAAGAAAGGGCGGAAATGAGATAATAACGCGCCCTTTGCGGAAATGGCTGACCCGGTTTCGATTTAGAAAGGTCACCTCTGGGTTGCTGGCTGTGGGTCAAATTAGGGTCTAAATCAGTGTTTCTCAACCTGGGGGTCGGGACCCCCAGGGGGGTCGCGAGAGGGTTTCAGAGGGGTCGCCAAAGACAATCAGAAAACATGTATTTCTGATGGTCTTACGAAGCCCTTTGGCAGAGAAAGTTGAAGATCTCTCTGCTTTTCCTTCTCTTTCTTTTTGGAAACAGACTGTGAATTCTCCCACCTAAAGCTCTCCTTTGCTGTGATTGGCAGGCCTCCCAGCCAAGGGGAGGGCTGATTCTGAGGCTCCAAGCGGGGGATGGGAGAGCAGGCGTGCTTGGCGCATGGCAGCATGATGCGCATGTGTGGGTGAGGGAAAGTGTGTGAGGTGGGATGGAGGCTCGCGCCAGCTAGTTCCTTCAAAGCATGAGGGTTCTGTGTAGGAAGTTTGACCCAATTCTATCATTGGTAGGGTGCAAGGGGCTCTTTGATTGTAGATTAACTATAAATCCCAGCAACTACAACTCCCAAATGTCACGATCTATTTTCCCGAAACTCCACCAGTGTTCACATTTGGGTATATTGAGGATTCGTGTCAAGTGTGGTCCAGATCCATGAGTCTATAGTGCTCTCTGGATGTAGGTGAACTACAACTCCAAAACTCAAGGTCAATGCCCACCAAACCCTTCCAGTATTTGCTGTTGGTCATGGGAGTTTTGTGTCCCAAATTTGGTTCAATTCCATTGTTGGTGAGTTCAGAATGTTCTTTGATTGTAGGTAAACTATAAATCCCAGCAACTACAACTTCCAAATGACAAAATCACCCCCCCAATATCCAGTGATGAAGTAGCAATGAAAATAATGTTATGGTTAGGGGTCACCACAACATGAGGAACTGTATTAAGGGGTCGCAGCATTAGGAAGGTTGAGAAGCACTGGTCTAAATTGATTTTAATACGAAATAATAACAGTTTTCTAAGGATAATGTGCTTGGCCGACTTACCGGCCAAGCAGGTTGCCGGGCGGGGTTGCCCTCGCCGCCATTTTGCAGAGAGGGAAGGGGCTTCTCCTTCCTAGAAGCCCCTGGGGTGGCGGGAAGGTTTCCCGCCACCGTCGGCCGGCCAATGACGGGGCTGGCCCCACCCCACTCCCTCTTTGCGCCGGCTGGCCTGCACATCCACCTGGGCAGCCTATTTAAGGCCGCCCGGGGTTGCCCAGGCTGCACGTGGGAGCCAGCTCTGTTTTTGTTTGCTTGGGGCAGCGGAGGCAGCAGCGGAACAGCAGGACCGGTAGTAGGAGCAGCAGGAGCAGCCTTCAACTGCCCTGTAGGATATTGGTCGGTGTTTTCATTTTCTTCAGGTTTTGGGCCTCCAACCCTCTTCGGCTCCTCATGGGGAGGGCTCTTGGCCTTGCAGGCCACGTGTCCAGCTGCGCCACCACCCAGCTTCCCCCCCCCCCCCATGCTTCCTGCTTCCCTTCGCTCTGCCTCGTGTCCCTGGGCCTACCTCGAGTGCTTGTGGCCTCGTGTGGGCCTTTGTCCCCGGGCCGCCTTGCTTCCCCCCGTCGCTGTGGCCCTCAGCTTGGCAGGGCGCTCCTTGTGGTTTTCAGGGCGGGGGGGGGAGCCCTGAGTTCACGGGGGACTCCTCTCCCCCCTTCCCCGCCCTTGCTTCGGGCTCGGCTTGGCTGTACCTACCTTTTGTGTTTGGCCTGATCTGGGTCCGTGCTCGGAGCTCCTGGTGCCGAGGGGGGGGGCGCACCACCATTTTCTAAGGATAACGACCGGAGATATCCACTAGGCATGGTTTAGAATCCAAAAATGGCGATTCTTAAATCAAATGGGGGGGGGGGGGGGTTGATTAGTAAAAGAAAGACTTACAAAAAAATTCCCAAAAATTTCTGAAATGTAACTTAAGTACTAACACAATTCGTTAGTAATTCGTATGCCAGAGCATGCGCATTCCAGATGGTTTTGGCCTACAACTCCCAGAAATCCTAACAGCTGGTAAATTGGCTGGGATTTCTGGGAGTTGAAGGCCAAAACTTGAATAAACCACACTGAATTCTAGATGGGACTCTCCAAATAGGAAGGAGGGAGGGAGGGAGGGGGTATTCTATTCTTGGAAGCAGCAAAAGAAAAGGAGGAGGAGCCCCCCCCCACTCCTCGCTGCCTCTCTCTCACCCCGATCCTGAGGGAGCAAGGGCCCAAGTTTGCCCAGGCTGAGAGGAAAAGGAAGAGGCCTGAGGCTGTGAGGAATGGTGGGAGTTGAAGTCCAAAACACATACCTGGAGGGCTGAAGCTGGCCCCTGCGATGGGGCATGGCAGAGCAACGGGGAAGAGAAGCATCTGAGAGAGCGCAGGGAGAGAGAGGAGGAGAAGCGCGCGCGCGTGTGTGTGTGAAGCTGGCCCCTGCGATGGGGCATGGCAGCAGAGCAACGGGGAAGAGAAGGAGGGGGGAGCCTGGAGAGAGAGGAGGAGAAGCGCGGGGTGTGTGTGTGTGAAGCTGGCACCTGCGATGGGGCATGGCAGCAGAGCATCGGGGAAGCGAAGGGGGGGAAGCCTGGAGGACTACACTTTCCAGAATGCATTGCCTACCTAGCAGCAGCGTCACTTCCAGTTCCCAATAGAAATGCGGGAAAAAGAAGAAGCTGAATGAAGGCGGGAAGGAAATGAGGGGGAGAAGACAGGGAGAAGTGAGTACGTAGTACAATAATTAATTAATTAATAATTAAGAATTTCTTACGATCATAACGCAAATTGTTGGCCTCAAGGACCGTAAAAGGAAGTCTACTTCCGGGATCGCGGCAGCAATACGTAAAACCTCAAAAGTCCCATTACATACGAATCTCTTACGAATCCTTTTAATTTCCGTTTCATTTTTCTCATGCCTAATATCCACCCCTAGTGAGTACATGCACTAGTTTTTCCTAAATGAGGGAGTTTCCAAAGGCCTGGCATCTGTTCATGAACTGAACTACAAAATTTGCAGCAGCCATAGCTCCTGGAAGGCAATGCAAGAATGAGTGACTCAACAAGAAGAGGGAACGAAAACCAGCTGAGTACATCCTTTGGGTCATCAGCTATGCTGATTGCCCCCTCACATTGATTGATGTTCGACCCATAGACATGCTGTCAGCTTGACATGCAAGAATTTCCTCCAGCCGATGTGCCCAGGGAGCCTTTCCTTTTTATCACCAGCCTTACTCCGCCGTCGAGAGCGGGATGGGATAATAAGGATGTAAAAATCAAAGCCCCTGATCTAATAAGACTTTTGTGTGGAATTAGTGGGAACAAATACTGACAGATTGCTAACGTGTAACAGTGGAAATTACCAACATGATGAGACTTGCACCCTCACCGGCACCTCATGTTATCCCATTAACAAAATTGATGAGACAAAATTGCTAATAGGAGAAAACTTTCAGGTTGGATTAGATCATTCCTCCAAAGGATTGGTAATGAAACAGAAGGAAAGGGATGGAATATGAGGAAGCCATGACGGTCACAAACCTGTCGTCAAACTCAAATTGACACATTCAAGACGAAACGGCAATGAATGGGATTCAGACTTCAACAAGTGGGTGGATGGAAACCAATGGGATTTAAAGGGTGCCTGCAAATATGGCCAAGGTGATATTTAACCCACAGAATTTCATTTCACATTTCAACCTGGTGGTAATAAAGGATACCACTTTATTTATTATTTATTTATTTATTTCGATTTATTCGTTGCCACTCCTTGGCAAAAAAAAAACCTGTTTCTTGATTTAAGGCAGGGGTGCCCACACTTTTTCAGCATGCGAGCTACTTATAATAAATCTAAGACAGAAAGATCTACCTTGAGAGAAGCAGGGCGGAGCTGGGGTGGGGGCAGGGCCTGGTGCGGCTTGGCTCCGCCCCCTCCGCCTCCTGGCTGGAGCTCTACCACAGCTTCTCCAGGGCAGAGGGAGGTATGCCAAGCCAGTGATGGTTAGCTGTGCCACCACTGGCTTGGCCTACCCCCTCTGCCCTGGAGAAGCTGTGGTACAGCTAAAGCTGGTGGGAGGGGGCGGGGCCTGGCGGGGCCTGGTGCCGCTTGGCTCCGCCCCTTCTGCCCCCTGGCTGGAGCTCTACCACAACTTCTCCACGGCAGAGGGGGGTATGCCAAGTTAGTGATGGCATAGCTAGCCACCACTGGCTTGGTAATACCCTCCTCTACCCTTCTCAAGGTTGCAGAAGCTGTGGTAGAGCTAAAGCCGGTGAGGAGGGGACGGGGCCTGGCGCGGCCTGGCTCCGCCCCCTCTAGAAGTGCCGCATCAGCTGGGATCGACTCCAGATGGCCTCAGGATCGACCAGTCGATCGCGATCGACGTCCTGAGCACCCCTGATTTAAGGCATTGCCGTTGTTATGCCCCCATGGGGCTTGTTTAGTACTGCATCATGGACTTTGTTACCTTTACCTGCCTTCCTTTGTCCTCAACCATGTGAACTTGGTGGGAGGGACTGTGTCTTGGTGCCAAGGTGATGTCACCACCCTAACTCCTCCCCTTTCTGAGGTCATCTGAGGGGCAGGACTTCCTCTCTTTGGCCCCTCCAAGAAAGAAGCCGCATGGACGTGGATGGGAATCCATTCATGCTGAGACAAAGCACCTTTGTCCACCTACAAAGCCAACCCTGCGCTCTCACTGAAGCCTGCAGTGCAAAGGAGGATCTGTCCTCAATATAGACTGTGGATTTTGGGGCTTTTACAGGAGTTTGTGGGCCTACAAAGCCAGAGGGCAACAGGAAACCTGGAATTGAAGAAAGGTACTTTCACTCTGCAACAGAGGCAAGTGATTGCATCCTCCTCCTAAAGGACTCCCTTCACCCCCTAGCAACCAAATAAGCGTTTTTGGGCCACCAGTGGTTTTTTACTGGTTGTTTTTCCTAAATAAATTTGTTTGAGTTCACTATCTTAAGTCTAGAACTCATTTCTCAAAGACTTTAAGGTTTTTGGTGTATGGGAAGGCTGTCCTCTGCCTTCAGGGCCCAAAGCTTTCACATCCATCTCGCAAAAGCCATTTTTACAGGCCCTAGGGGCAGAAGAGGCGTGCTGGCCGATATCCGAACATGGGATGGGCCAGAGATGTCACTGCCTTGGTCCTTTCCTTACAGGCTGCTACTTCCCGGTGGATGTCAGGTGGTGTGAAACCGGCTAAAAAGTGTAATTTCTCCAGTCGTGTTGGGCGCCAAAAGTGACCAAACATGGTATCAAATGAGTTTAATTCTAAAGTGTAGATGGACCCTTGGTCTGCTTCTTGTTAATTCAATTCCTTCTACATTAAAAATGAAGAAACAAAGAGAGAGCAAGAGAACAATGGAAAGGTCATCCCATGCAATTCTTCTCTTCAGCTTCTCTTCTTTTGCCCCAGTGAGATATATATATATATATATATATATATATATATAGTGTATATATATATATATGCTGTATATATATATATATATAAATTATAGCTGTCGTCCTATGATAGCTGTCCAAAATCAGCCCACATACCCACAAAATCCTACGAGGTATGTTTACCACCCGACAAAATCCAAAAAGTATTAAACAACAAGGTCAAAAATAAAAGTACTAACTCCCATGATCCCCCACGCTAATGCAGCACAGCGCATGCGAGTAAACAACTCCCGTGCACGCAAAACGGTTTTCCCCCTCCCCCCCTGGCACCACTGAGAAAATGAGAAGAGGGCCCGCCATCTTCCCACAGGCCCGCAGCTCCACTGCTGCCTCGGCCTACCCTACCTCTCCCCGGATTCGCCAAGAACAGCGGGCCTCCCTCCTCCTCCGGGGAATGGCTGGCGGCGCGCAGGCTGATGAAGACCTAAAAGGAGGAAGGAGGCCTGCTGTCCTCAGCGAAGCCGCGGCCTCGATTGGTGTTACCTCGGGCCAGCCTCCCTCTCGGGGTGTCTGTCCGATTGCGCCGCTGCTGGCTGGCACAGACACAAACGGAGGAGAAGGTCCTGCCAACTTCGCCAAAGCCGGGGCCTCTATTGGTGGCACAGCCCGGCCATACTCTCGCCTCTGCCGGCCTCAAAAACAGACCTGGCGGAAGGGGGGGGTCTCCATGGGAGGGAGAAAGGAAGGAAAGGATAGAAGGATGGATGGAAGGAAGGAAGGAAGGAAGGAAGGAAGGAGAAAGGAAGGAAGGATAGAAGGAAGGATGGATGGATGGATGGATGGATGGAAGGAAGGAAGGAAGGAAGGAAGGAAGGAAGGAAGGAAGGATGGATGGAAGGAAGGATGGATGGAAGGAAGGAAGGAAGGAAGGAAGGAGAGGAGAGGAGAAGAAAGGTTGGAAAAAGAAAGTATAGCAGGAAGGAGGGGAAAGGAAAGAAAGGATAGAAGGGAGGAGGGAAGGAAGGGAAGGAAGGAGAAAGGAAGGGAAGGATAGAAGGAAGAATGGATGGAAGGAAGGAGGAGAAGAAAGGAAGGAAAGATGAAGGATAGCAGGAAGGAGGGGAGGGGAAAGGAAGGAAAGGATAGAAGGATGGATGGAAGGAAGGAAGGAAGGAAGGAAGGAAGGAAGGAAGGAAGGAAGGAAGGAAGGAAGGATGGAAGGAAGGAAGGAAGGAAGGAAGGAAGGAAGGAAGGAGAAAGGAAGGGAAGGAAGGAAGGAAGGAAGGAAGGAGAAAGGAAGGGAAGGATAGAAGGAAGAATGGATGGAAGGAAGGAGGGGAGAAGAAAGGAAGGAAAAAGGAAGGATAGCAGGAAGAGGGGAGGGGAAAGGAAGGAAAGGATAGAAGGATGGAGGGAAGGAAGGAGGGGAGAAGAAAGGAACACATACACACATATACATGCACAGAAATATACAAATATACACATATATCTGTACTTACACACATCAACACATATACATACATATACAAACACACATATACATAAGTACACACATATACACGCATATACATATACACATATACATAACTAGGACTACACACACTGTCCCCAAGTTACAAACATCCCAACGCGTGGCCGGGTCAGCTAGTATAGATATAAATAAAGAGTGTCTGTGCATTGTATTTGCCAGTAGTCACTCAGGAAAGTAATTGGCCAAAGATGATTCTGTATAATTGAGTGGCAGGGGTTTTGTGCACCAAAGAGGGACTTGTCTTTGTCAGAAAAGTCTTTACAAAGTATCCAAGCCCCAGGTGTCACCGAGGACAAGTTTTTTAATCATGTTAAAATGATTTATTTAAACGTCAAGACGTGTCACCTCACTTCCTTTCATTTTTCAAACTGTTTGTGTGTGTGTTTTTTTTCCCTGGATGATAAATTTATCTTCAGACAGCCTCAATATGACTAATTAACTTTGAAATATAAGAACCAGATGTGTGAGCTGGAGAGCTTTCTGAACTGCTGCCAGACACATTTCCCCCTCCCTCCTCCTTGCGCCTTCCTTCCCTCCTTCCCTCTCTCTCTGCTGCTGATGGAGCCAATCCCACTAAGCCGGCTACACATTGCACTCGCAGGCAAGGAAAGCCACATCACAGTGCAGCAACCTGAGCCGGTGTCTTTTCCATCTCTCCTTGAGATTTGTTCAAAGGGGTGGGGGGGAGAAGTTGAAAGTGACCGCAGTGTGTACATGACACATTATCACAGTCCACAAAGCAGGGGAAGAAAGGTTGGCCTTTACCTGTCTTAATGATATTTAAAGCCAAGCGTAAGCCCTGATAATGGGCTCGCAGCACAAAAGTCGCTGAAACTGCAGAGTGTCACCGAGTGATGGCTTTTAGAGGCAATCCTTCTCTCCCTTCTCCCCGCCTCTCCCTTCTCCCCGTCTCTTTTCTTTTGATGGCACAGTTTCAGATGTGGAAGCAGTTCATTACACCTTCTGCCTTTAAATCACTTCGCTTAGTCACCAGGGTATACGTGGGCATGTATATTGTCTATATATTTATAACTAGCTGTACCTGGCACGCGTTGCTGTGCCCTATTTTGGAGATGCGAGGAAGTCTGAGTATGTATGTGGGAAGTGAATTGGGTGTTTGTTTTTGTGCCTCAGCCCTTTGCTTTATCCTCCTCTGACAGTTTGTTATGGGTCGGAATGTTCATGTTGGCTGGCCAGTACAGGAGTTATGCAAATCCACCCTTATTGGCAGCCAATCATGTTGTCAGAATGTAGAGGCTGGGAGAGTCGTTGGCAGCCCCGAAGGATGCTGGGAAATGTAGTTTTTTTACTTGTGGTTTTGGGGGCCTTTTAGGTTTTGGGGGGGAAAGTTTCTTTGCTACAAACCTACCTTGCTTGAGGCCTATTTCTGTTGGCAAGTTTGGTGTCTCTGCGTTGTAAGGTTTCTCTGTTTGGGACGGTCGTTCCATGACGACTCTTCCTTTATATATATAGATAGTCAATATGTTTCTTTGTTTATTCAACCATTTGTATTACAAAGGCTGTTGCTAGGTGAAGTGGCCATCTGTGATGTCACTGGGTAAGGTGACACGCGTATGTAGGAAAGGGAGAAAGGAAGCAAAGAGAGCGGGGCTTCCATCCGCCTCCTCCTCCTTGCAGTGGAAAGAAGGAATGTGTGGGTGCGGTGCGGTAGAGGTTGGTTTGGGGGCGTAATACCAAAGTGTGGCCTAGGGCGCCAAAAGGGGTTAATCTGGGCCTGCCCGTTCCCCTGATTTGAAGTGCTAACCTTTAGGTCAGCAAGTTCAGCAGCTCAGCGGTTTAACCCACTGTGCCACCAGGGGGCCCACAATACTATTAACAATGTACTATAATGTAATATTATATACTATACTAGCTGTACCCGGCCACGCGCTGCTGTGCCTTTTTGGATTTGTGGTCATTGGTTCTTTGGGGGGGGGGTTGTGGTATGCATACCTCATAGGGTTTTCTGGGTATGTGGCCTGTTTTTGTGTGTCTGCCTTGTGTGGTTTCTTTGTCTATAAGGCAGGAACCACCACATGAAGGATTTTATATATATAGATTGTAATATTTTTAAAATAACGTTTAATAATATTATGTAATACAATCTCATCTAATTGGCCTGTTGTTAAAGACTCTGAAGCTGTCCTTGGTGACCTGCATTTCAGCTCTTTGACAATACTGTGTATATGATCCAGTCTGCGTGATCGAGGACTGACATTGCAGGTTATAGCAATGCATCCTGGATCCCTCGGGGCAATGTACTTTATGCCCTTCTTCTCGTTCGACCTTTACTCCAAACAATAAGCTCAGATTCACCGCCTACGTTTACCTGGAATCCTCGTTCGTGCTTTTACGGAATGCAAACTGGTGGCAGGTGTGCGCGCGTGTGTAATCAAGCCATTGAAAAAGCCCCAGCAATATATTTCCCTTACCATAGCCATGAAGTTATATTCCTACAATGATAGGTAAATTTATTTATTTATTTTCTATGCTTCTATACCGCCTCTCTCAGCCCGAAGGCGACTCGAGGCGGTGAACAAGCGGCAACAAGTGCCCACATACAAAAAAATATTATCAGGGCTGCCCAGGAAGTCGATCGTGATCGACCAGTCGATCCTGGGACTGAAGGAGGTCGATCCCAGCCGGATGGGGCACTTCTCAGAGGGGAGCGGAGCCAGGCCGCGCCAAGCCCCGCCCCCTCCCCCGGCTTCAGCACTCCCAGCAGCTTCTCAGGCATGATGGCAGTGCCAAGCCAGCCTTGTGCTTGCTATGTCAACACTGGCTTGGCATTGCCATCCTCAAGCCTGGAGAAGCTGCTGGTAGGCGGAAGCCAGAGGGGAGCGGAGCCAGGCCGCGCCAAGCCCCGCCCCCTCCCCCGGCTTCAGCACTCCCAGCAGCTTCTCCAGGCATGATGATGGCAGTGCCAAGCCAGCATTGTGCTTGCTATGCCACCACTGGCTTGGCACTGCCATCCTCAAGCCTGAGAAGCTGCTGGTAGAGCGGCAGCCAGACGGGGGCGGTGCCAGGGCGTGTCAAGCCCCGCCCCCTCCCCCAGCGGCGGCACTCCCAGCAGCTTCTCCAGGCATGATGATGGCAGTGCCAAGCCAGCATTATTGCTTGCTATGCCACCACTGGCTTGGCACTGCCATCCTCAAGCCTGGAGAAGCTGCTGTAGAAGCAGAAGCCAGGGGGGCGGTGCCAGGCCGTGCCAAGCCCCGCCCCTCCCGGCCGGCACTCCCAGCAGCTTCTCCAGGCATGATGATGGCAGTGCCAAGCCAGCCTTGTGCTTGCTATGTCACCACTGGCTTGGCACTGCCATCCTCAAGCCTGGAGAAGCTGCTGGGAGCTCCAAAGCCAGAGGGAGGGGGGGGGGTTTGGCATGGCCTGGCTCCACCCTCTCCCCCTCTGGCTTCGCTCTACCAGCAGCTTCTCCAGGCTTGAGGATGGTAATGCCAAGCCAGTGGTGGCATAGCTAGCACAAGGCTGGCTTGGCATTGCCATCCTCAAGCCTGGAGAAGCTGCTGGTAGAGTGGAAGCCAGAGGGGGCGGAGCCAGGCCACGCCAAGCCCCGCCCCTCCCCTCTCCAGCCTTGAGGAGGTAGGTAGATCTTTCTGACTTGGTTTTAATATAAGTAGCTTGCATGCTGAAAAAGTGTGGGCACCCCTGATAATATGATAAAAACAGCCATATAAAAACCATACAATTTAACAGTTAAAAACTATAAAATACAAATCTCAGCATCGCCATAATATTCCGTTGGTCTCGATTAATTAAAGCTTGTCTGCGAATGCCTGCTCGAACAGCCAAGTCTTGACTTTCTTACGAAATGTCAGGAGGGAGGGGGCCAATCTGATGTCTCTAGGGAGGGCGTTCCAAAGCTGAGGAGCCACCACTGAGAAGGCCCTGTCTCTCATCCTCGCCAGTCGTGCTTGCGAAGCAGGCGGGACCGAAAGCAGGGCCTCTCCGGATGATCTTAAGCATCTCGATGGTTCATAGGGGGAGATGTGTTCGGACAGGTACGTTGGACCAGAACCGTTTAGGGCTTGAAAGGCCAAAACCAGCACTTTGAATTGTGCCCTGTAGCAAACTGACAGCTAGTGGAGCTGTCGCAACAGAGGAGTAGTGCGCTCCCTGAGTGCTGCTCCTGTTATCACCCTGGCTGCTGTCCGTTGGACCATTTGAAGCTTCCAAACAGTCTTCAGAGGCAGCCCTACATAGAGAGCGTTGCAGTAGTCTATACGGGATGTAACCAGAGCGTGGACTACCGTGGCCAAGTCAGACTTCCCAAGTTTTAATTGTGCGAATGCTCCCCTGGTCACCTCCGAAACCTGGGGATCCAGGCTCAGCAATGAGTCCAGGATCACACCCAGACTGCGAACCTGCGTAAAGGTGAAGGTTTTCCCCTGACGTTAAGTCCAGTCGTGTCTGACTCTGGGGGTTGGAGAGCTGGAGAGGAGGCGTTGTCTGTACATGCCTCCAAGGTCATGTGGCCAGCATGACTACATGGAGCACCGTTACCTTTCAGCTGGTGTGGTACCTTTTGATCTACTCATATTTGCATGTTTTCAAAGTGCTAGGTTGGCAGAAGCTCACCCTGCTCTCCGGATTCTAACCTGCAACCTTTCGGTAAGCAAGTTCAGCAGCTCAGCGGTTTAAACCATTGCACCACTATAATGATTACTTACACAAAAAATGTATCCCTGACAGAGGTGAGGGTATGCAGTCTGGATGCAGCTTGCAGCTTTTGAATATTTATTTATTTATGTTTATGTTTCAATTTTATATAACCGCCATTCCCTGGAGACTCGGAGCCGTTTACAGCATTGCACATAAATCAAAATGGTCAAAGACAGACAACATAAATACAAAAGGTACAATCATTAATACAAAGGTACAATCCTTAAGGGGAGTAGTAACTAATTAACTAACTAATGACCGATTACAGAGCTTGCTAGGCTGACTGACTTGTGATGGTTATCTGACCTAATTAAGGGTTCTCGGTGGGAGAACACCTTTGGCTGAGCGGGGGTCGTCCTTTGGGCTAAAACCACTCTTGGAGTTATAGTTTCCTCTGTGGGACTGGCTTTGGGAGTAGGAAGGTCCGATCTGCTCCAGCTTCCAGCGCTCAGACCCCAGAACGTCCTTGACCTAAACACTCTAGGCTGCCTCCTCCATGGGGGTTCAGCCGAGGTCCTCAAGTCCTGGAAGCTCTGCGATCACGGTGAGTCACCGGCCTGTTCTGTTGCTGGGTGACCTGGGAGGTCTCTGGGCGCTCCTCTGAGGGGCCGGAAGTTGGATCTTGAATGCTCCTCTTCTTTCGGCGGCATTTCCGCTTCCGGGAGCGCTTAGGTGGCTTCCCCTGTGGGTTCACCATAGGCTTCCGGTCTTTGGAGGATGAAGACAGCATCCTCAAGGTCGTCGGCCATTTTGGACAACCCCACCCCATCCACCCCGCCGCCCCCAAGAAGCTGCATCGGCGGGTGAGGGGGTCCCGGGCGCGTGCCAAGATCCCCGTGGTGTCCAGCGGTGGCATCGAGACAGGGCAATCGGCCCAGTCGGAACTACCGCCCGGCGACCGCAGGTGCCCGGGTGCTGGGTTGGATATTGGCCCACATTAGCATTAAGCACTGCTATTTTAAAAATGATGATTCTTGAGTTAACACCTGAAGACAGTTGGGTTCCTGAAAGAAAAAGTACAAATATCACAAATGAATAAATACAAATCCTTCTGATCATCTAAGTCAGGGCTGCCCAACTGGTGGCCCTGGGGCCGCATACGGCCCCCCAGCCCCTTCCCTAAGGCCCCCTAAGCTTTTTAATAAAAAATAAAAATTGAAAAATAAAAAAATAAAAAAAATAAATAAATACCTACTTCCGGGTTTGGAGCAAGTATCGCGAGAATACGCAATCCACACGGGATTTTGCTGTCAACGCGAGATCACGCCGGTGTTGACAGCGAAATCCCGTGTGGATTGTGTATTCTCGCGATACTCTTCGGCTACTCTACTACTGGATCGCTGAGGCCCACAGACGCGATTAGGACCTTCTTCGACTCAGTCAGTCGTTGCCTCTCTCGTCGTCCGGGTACTCCTGGATCCTGCGCGTTTGGAAAAGGTAGGCCGAAGCAGGGGGCTCCTCAGGGGGCTCCTCATTCCCTCCCCCCATCCCCCCTCATGTATTAAATATAAAATTAAATATATTTAAAGATGAAATAAGGGGGGATGGGATACATTAAAATAAGGGGAGAGGGGAGGATGGAATTAGATATATTTAATATTAAATAAAAATAAGGGGAGAGGGGAGGATGGAATTAAATATATTTAATATTAAATAAAAATAAGGGGAGAGGGGAGGATGGAATTAAATATATTTAATATCAAATAAAAATAAGGGAGAGAGGGAGGATGGAATTAAATATATTTAATATTAAATAAAAATAAGGGGAGAGGGGAGGATGGAATTAAATATATTTAATATTAAATAAAAATAAGGGGAGAGGGGAGGATGGAATTAAATATATTTAATATTAAATAAAAATAAGGGGAGAGGGGAGGATGGAATTAGATATATTTAATATTAAATAAAAATAAGGGGAGAGGGGAGGATGGAATTAAATATATTTAATATTAAATAAAAATAAGGGGAGAGGGGAGGATGGAATTAAATATATTTAATATTAAATAAAAATAAGGGGAGAGGGGAGGATGGAATTAAATATATTTAATATTAAATCAAAATAAGGGGAGAGAGGAGGATGGAATTAAATATATTTAATATTAAATAAAAATAAGGGGAGAGGGGAGGATGGAATTAAATATATTTAATATTAAATAAAAATAAGGGGAGAGGGGAGGATGGAATTAAATTAAATATATTTAATATTAAATAAAAATAAGGGGAGAGGGGAGGATGGAATTAAATATATTTAATATTAAATAAAAATAAGGGGAGAGGGGAGGATGGAATTAAATATATTTAATATTAAATAAAAATAAGGGGAGAGGGGAGGATGGAATTAAATATATTTAATATTAAATAAAAATAAGGGGAGAGGGGAGGATGCAATTAAATATATTTAATATTAAATAAAAATAAGGGGGGGAGGGGAGGATGGAATTAAATATATTTAATATTAAATTAAAATAAGGGGAGAGGGGAGGATGGAATTAAATATATTTAATATTAAATAAAAATAAGGGGGGAGAGGAGGATGTAATTAAATATATTTAATATTAAATCAAAAACAAGGGGAGAGGGAGGATGGAATTATATATATTTAATATTAAATCAAAATACGGGGAGAGGGGAGGATGGAATTAAATATATTTAATTTTAAATAAAAATAAGGGGAGAGGGGAGGATGGAATTAAATATATTTAATATTAAATCAAAATAAGGGGGAGAGGGGAGGATGGAATTAAATATATTTAATATTAAATCAAAATAAGGGGAGAGGGGAGGATGGAATTAAATATATTTATTTTAAATAAAAATAAGGGGAGAGGCGGGGATGGAATGAAATGTATTTTATTTTAAATAAAAATAAGGGGGAGAGGGAGGATGGAATCAAATATATTTAATATTAAATAAAAATAAGGGAGAGGGCGCGGGGAGAGGGCAGAGCTGGGGGGAGGGAGGGGCAGAGCGGGGGGCGGGGGCAGACCCGGGAGCAGACCCTACGCCCCCCCCAGGTCAACAGTGACCGGAATTCAGGCCCCTGGGCCGGTAGAAGTTGGACAGGCCTGGTCTAAGTCAATGTCCAAAGCAGGTTCTACTATATTCATAAAGCAAATAATACTGCACCTATATAAAACATTACCAGCATGCTCATATGCACACTTCGTAAGAGGTCGAGGTCAGCAAATTCAGGCTTGTAAGTAAGCATGTCACTGCAGCCTCAAAGTGCACCTGTGCCACAGAAATAAGGGAACGAACCAAGCTCTGCAAACGCAGACAGCCTAAGTAAGCATTGCCTGGCTCTGCCATGCTGGGAGCACCTGGAAGGCAAGGAATATGTTGAGCAAATCAAATCCAGATGGCAGAATCAAGCAAACCTTGCCAGATGGTAGAAAGGGTGGTAGGAGGAGTACTGTGAAAATGCATTGGAAAGAAAAGGGAACAAGTCTTCAATTTAGTTGAATAATAGCACTTCTCTTTTTTCACCTTACAAATTTACAACAGACTGTAAGAAAAGGATCTGGAAGGACTACCATTAGCTAGAATAAGAGAAACAGCTCAGGCAGCAGTGGCTTTCCTCCCTTTTGCTTGTGGTGCCAATCCATATACATTCAGCTAAAGGTATCCCTGCTGTTGTATCCTATAAGCTGTTCAATGATAAGCAATGCTTTTAAGTCCTCCTGTTAGCCTTGCACAAAGGTGGAATTGAGTCGTTCTAGTATTTAGTAGTGTTGCACATTCAGGGTAAGCCTTGACCTGTTTCGTGGCCTGGCTTTCAGGGGGCCTTGATGCATTTTTTGGGAGCCTCCCAAAATTGGGAGGGCAGATATCTGTTTTCAATCTGGAGTGCGAAAGATCCCTTTTCTATTGCAGTGTTTTTCAACCTTTTTTGAGCCGCGGCACATTTTTTACATTTACAAAATCCTGGGGCACACCACCAACCAAAATGACACAAAATGACACTCTACCACAGTAATACAAATAGTTAATATGTTTTTTAATGTATTTATACACTCAGTGTGAAACCTGGGCCTGTTTCGATGAACACAACATCGAACATATATATATGAATGGTAGGAGTTGTAGGCCAAAACACCTGGAGAGAGGGCCCAAGTTGGCCCACGCCTGCCTTAAGTGAGCAAACCCTGTTAGTTTTTGGCCCCTGCTTAAAGATGCCTCAATCCTGTGTCCCAAACGCCCCTTGACCCGCCTTGGCTGAGTGCGAGGGAATCACAAGAGTGGTAGTTTGACACTGAGGCTCCCCAAATTACAAATCCCGGGATTCCCCAGCCTTGGACCCTGGAAGACCAAGGGGTGCCACACTGCATGAATGCTATGGTGTAGATCCGCTCCCAGGCAGCCAGGGACCCGGGGAAGTCCCATCCCAGGATCTTCTCTCTCTCCGCGCGGCTCTTTCTGCCTGACGCAGTCCCCGCCTTTCGGCTCAAACCCTTCCGAGGCCGAAGAAGGAGCGGAGGGAAACCCAAGAAGGCAAGTGGTGAGTAGAGGCTGTGTTTGCGGGACTCAGGCAAGGGATCGAGCCCTGGCTAGGGCTTCCCGGTAGGACAGGAGGGCTCTCTCTCTCTCCTATTTCCAATTTCCCACGGCACACCTGATGATCGCTCACGGCACACTAGTGTGCCATGGCACACTGGTTGGGAAACACTGTTCTATTGGTTCATTGGAGGGGGGGGGGATGCTTCCCAGGCTCCTCTTCCAATCATTTTAGACATTTAAGCTGTTTCTACTCTAGAGAACAGGCACTCAGCTGCAGGCAGGTGTGTGCTTTAAGAAGGCTTCTTATCTGTTTCTACTCAAGAGGAAAGGTGCTCGGCTGCAGGCAGATGCACACACTTTCTGAGCCTGCACACCACACATGCACTCTCTTTCCAAGGCAAGGAAGCAAGTTCTGTTTCGTACTCTAGAGGAGGTGTTCAGCCGCAGGCAAGCACTCACACTTTCTGAGCCTGCACACCACACACACTCTTTCCAAGACAAGGAGACCAGTTCTGTTTCATACTCTAGAGGAGGTGCTCAGCTGTAGTCAGGCACACACACTTTCTGAGCCTGCACACCACACATGCACCCTCTTTCCAAGGCAAGGAAGCAAGTTCTGTTTTGTACTCTAGAGCAGTGTTTCCCAACCGGTGTGCCGCGGCACACTAGTGTGCCATGAGCAATCATTGGGTGTGCCGTGGGAAATTGGAACCGCCAATACCCTTTCTTCCCCCTCCTGCCGAACATTTTTTCTTCTCCACTCAGGCTCCCTTCTTCCCAGCCTCGCTCTCCTTGCTTTGCCTCGCTTCGCTCATGCTGCCGTGAGCGTGTTCAGGAGGGGAGGAGGGAGGGAGGAAGACGTGGGGTGAGTCTGCGCCCACACGGGTCACATCTTCCTCCCTCCCCCCTCTCCTCCTGAACACGCTCATGCTGCCCTCTCGGATCAAAATGGCGGCAGAAGCGGCAGCATGACCAAAGCGAGGCAAAGCGAGCAGAGCGAGGCTGGGAAGAAGGCAGCCCGAGTGGAGAAGAAAAAGTAAGTGTTCGGCAGGAGGGGGAAGAAAGGGCATGAAGGGGAAGGAAGATGTCTCTGTCGGAAGCCGGCATGGGCAAACTTGGACCTTCCAGGTGTTCTTTGAACTGATGATCTGAGGCCACACTGCCATATGTTCCAAAGTAGATAGTGTGGGATTTTATTCACCTCTGTGGAAGGGCCCTTAAATTATTCTGATGTATGGAAAACTGTAGGAAACCTTGCCACAATGCACAATGTTGCTTCCATGCCATGTTTTACAGCAGTCCAACTGGTGGTCCGGGGGCTGTATACGGCCCCCCATCCCCTTCCCTACGGCCCCCTACCCTTTAAAAAAAGAAATCGCCTGTTTAAAGTTAAAAAAATTGTATTATTATTTTTTAATTATTTTTAATATACTTTTTCATGGTGGGGAGGGGAAAGGGCGGGGAGGGCAGGGAGGAGGAGCAGGCTTCCTCCTACTCCTACTCCCTCCCTCCCCCTGCCAATCGGCGCGCTCCGTCTTTGTGAGGCGGAGATGGTGTACACGCCGTGCAGATGGCGCAGGCGCCGTGCAGATGGCGTAGGCGCCTCACCCGCCTGCCCGCCCGCCGCCTCGCCCGCCCGCTGCCTGGATCCAGCGCGTTTGGAAAAGTAGGCCGAAGCAGGGGGCTTAAGGGGAAGATGGGGGTGGGAATATATGGGGCAGTTTAATAACAGTAATAAATGTATTTAATTTGGAAATAAGGGGAAGATGGGGGTGGGAATATATGGGGCAGTTTAATAACAGTAATAAAGATATTTAATTTGGAAATAAGGGGAAGATGGGGTGGGAATATATGGGGCAGAAATATAATAACAACAATAATAAATGTATTTAGTTTGGAAATAAGGGGAAACTGGGGGTGGGAATATATGGGGCAGAAATATAATAACAACAATAATAAATGTATTTAGTTTGGAAATAAGGGGAAGATGGGGGTGGAAATATATGGGGCAGAAATATAATAATAACAATAATAAATGTATTTAGTTTGGAAATAAGGGGAAGATGGGGTGGGAATATATGGGGCAGTTTAATAACAGTAATAAAGATATTTAATTTGGAAATAAGGGGAAGATGGGGGTGGGAATATATGGGGCAGAAATATAATAACAACAATAATAAATGTATTTAGTTTGGAAATAAGGGGAAACTGGGGGTGGGAATATATGGGGCAGTTTAATAACAGTAATAAAGATATTTAATTTGGAAATAAGGGGAAGATGGGGTGGGAATATATGGGGCAGAAATATAATAACAACAATAATAAATGTATTTAGTTTGGAAATAAGGGGAAACTGGGGGTGGGAATATATGGGGCAGAAATATAATAACAACAATAATAAATGTATTTAGTTTGGAAATAAGGGAAAGATGGGGGTGGGAATATATGGGGCATTAATATAATAATAATGTATTTAATTTGGAACTGAGGGCTGTTTTGCTGGGGTGGGCTCCTTTCTTCCTTGCTTTAATTCTTGCTTTTATGTTATTTATTTATATTTATTTCCCTCCCATATATATTCCCTTCCTCAATCCATCTCTCTTCTGATATTTATTTATATTTATATTTATTTCATTCAGTTCCATTTTTTATTTATTTTATAATTAATAATGCAACTAGTTATTGTAAGTAAATTGGAGCCCGGGGAGGGGGCGGAGCTGGTGGAGGGGGCGGGGCCAGTGTGGGGGCGGAGCTGGGGAGGGGCAGAGCTGGGGGAGGGGCGGGGGCAGAGCCGGGGCAGGGGCAGAGCCGGGGGCGGAGGCAGATCCTAAGGCCCCCCAGGTGATCAGTGACCGGAATTCAGGCCCCTGGGCCGGTAGAAGTTGGACAGCCCTATTTTACAGCATCACAACATTTTCAGATTTTTTTAAAATAAAAAAGTTACCATTCACCCCAAAGAGTTTCCTAAGAAAACCTTGTGCAAAATACGTAAGGCACTCCAAGATCCGCCGTGCCACAAGAATCAGACTTGATGGAGATCAAACCGAGTAGTTGAAATACTAAAGGCCAAGGGCACGGGACTAGAATTTCAACCCCCAAGCTTGCCCATTGAGGACTTCCATTACAGACTGGGAAACTTCATTCATGGAGATGCAGAGGCTGTCCTTGCAAGCTGCCAGCCGTGACAACTAGAGGACTGGAATCCAGCAGCATCTCCCACTCTGGAGCGCAAGGTATTTAATAAGCCCAAAAACCCCAGGATCAAGGAGCGGGGAGGGACTGCAACCTCCTTTCTTCTGCTCTTACTCAAGTTCTTTAAAGACTGCTTCCCGTCTGGCTTGTGCTCCCTCTCTCTCTCTCTCTCTCCCCCTAGAAAAGCCTTTCATGCCTCCCTCACCAGACTGACATTTTGACAAGTTGCCACAAGTGACATCTGATTTGTACAAATTTCAAGACTAATAAATCTACCTGTCAAAGCGGAAACTTTAAAAGGAGCTAAGCCCAGCGGGTATAGTTTAACAGAACTCAAGCTGATGAAACTGTGGGATGGAGAAATTATATCTGTCACAATCCACCCACATTAGTTCTGCAGAGATGTTGGCAACTGAAACAAACGTCTTTCACAGCTTAGCAAAAACATACACACACACACACACGCCCGCACACACACATACACACACGCCGAGCGCAGAAGGGGGAGGAGGAGAAGAGATGGTTAACACGATGAGTAACAAGTAACAGTTCTGTTTGTAAACTAACACATTTCTGTATGTACTTTATTTCTCATTTGCTCAGAGGTTGAGTGTACGCACATGTGGGTGCCTGAACATATGGGTGCGTTGGGAAGAAGATTGGTTGCTCCACTGTCTTCAGCCCATTGAGAGAATGTGGGCTTATCTGGGTCTGTATCCACAAGCCCCGAAGCCTAGGCTTAATTTCAGATGGGCAAGATATCCCAACAAACGCTTTCCCTCCCCATGGGCTGGAGTCTGGGACAACTGGAGCAACATCAGTGGCAATAATGCATATTATTTATTTATTTGTCACATTTCTATACCCCGCCTCTCAGCCCTAAAGCGACTTGGGACGGTTTACACAAGGCAGTCTCTGCCCTCCAATACAACACAAGCAAACAACCCAAAAAATAACCATTTAATGACAAATTAACAATTAAAAACACAATTGCAGTCTCAGCATCATGTTGAAATCACTTTCCGTCATATCATCGTCATTCCATATATCCATATATGGATAATTTAATTCCATATATCTAATTAAACCGTTATATTTCATCCCCAATTGCCTGCTCAAACAGCCAGGTCTTGACTTTTTTGCAAAATATCAGGGGGGAGGGCGCCGGTCTGATGTCTCTAGGGAAGGCGTTCCAAAGCCGAGGAGCCACCACTGAAAAGGCCCTGTCTCTCGTCCCCGCCAGTTGCGCCTGCGAAGAAGGCGGGACCGAGAGCAGGGCCTCTCCGGATGATCTTAAACATCTCGATGGTTCATAGGGAGAGATGCGTTCGGACAGGTAAGTTGGACCCGAACCGTTTAGGGCTTTAAAGGCCAAAGCCAGCACTTTGAATTGTGCCCGGTAGCAAACTGGCAGCCAGTGGAGCTGGCACAACAGAGGAGTTGTACGCTCTCTGAATGCCGCTCCTGTTATCAACCTGGCTGCTGTCCGTTGGACTAGTTGCAGCTTCCGAACAGTCTTCAAAGGCAACCCCATGTAGAGAGCGTTGCAGTAATCTATATGGGATGTGACTAGAGCATGGACCACCGTGGCCAAGTCAGACTTCCCAAGGTACGGGCACAGCTGGCACACAAGTTTTAACTGTGCAAATGCTCCCCTGGTCACCGCTGAAACTTGGGGTTCCAGGCTCAGCGATGAGTCCAGGATCACACCCAGACTGCGAACCTGCGTCTTCAGGGGGAGTGTAACCTCACCTAACACAGGCTGTAACCTGTAATATTATGGAATTAAGAAAAAGTACAATCCCACACATATGTTAAAAGCCTCCAATTCATTCTAGATTTCCCATTTCCAAGACCCAATTCCTATATAGTTGCAGCCCCAGTCTCTGGAGATCAACATATAAGAGCACAGCATAGAGGTGAGGCAAACAGGGATATTTTGTCTAGGTTTGGGAGAAGAAACAGCACAAGGTGAGCTTATGTCTGCTGGGTTAAACCTCCACTGCTTGTAGAATCCTTTGGTAAAGTTTGCTTGCTTGTGTTAGGCCTCTACTGTGTTCATCTAGTGCAGTGTTCCCCAACCAGTGTGCCGTGAGCGATCATCAGGTGTGCCGTGGGAAATTGGGACCTCCAAGACCCTTTCTTCCCCCTCCTGCCGAACACTTTTTCTTCTCCTCTCGGACTCTCCTCTTCCCAGCCTCGCTCTGCTCGCTTTGCCTCGCTTTACTCACGCTGCTGCCATTTTGATCCGAGGGAACAGCATGAACGTGTTCAGGAGGAGAGGGGGGAGGGAGGAAGACATGGGGCGAGTCTGTGCTGTAGCGCCCGCACAGGCAACGTCTTTCTCCCTCCCCCCTCCCCCCTCCCCCATCCTGAAGAAGGGAGCCCGAGTGGAGAAGAAAAAGTAAGTGTTCGGCAGGAGGGGGGAGAAAGGGCGCGAAGGGGGAGGGGGAGGAAGAGGTCTCTGTCAAAAGCTGGCATGGGCAAACTTGGACCTTCCAGGTGTTTTGAACTCCAACTCCCACCATTCCTAGCAGCCTCAGGCCCTCTTCCTTCCCCCCCCCCCTCAGCCACTTAAGCAGGAAAGGGCCTCAGGCTGTTAGGAATGGTGGGAGTTGAAGTCCAAAGCACCCAGAGGGCCAAAGTTTTCCCATGCCTGTTTTAGGGACCTTAAAGTGGTGAGCTCCTCCCCACATTGTGATTCTGGATACAAAACAAACAACAACATAACAACATTGTTTGCATCCACAGTGCTCTCTGGGTGTAGGTGAACTACAGCTCCAAAACTCAAGGTCAATGCCCACCAAACTCTTATAGTATTTTCTCTTGGTTATGGGACTTCTGTGTGGGAAGTTTTATTCCATTCCATCATTGGTGGAGTTCAGAATGCTCTTTGATTGCGGATGAACTATAACTCCCAGCTGTTGAGCAAGACCTTCGTGTGTGTCTTTCTGCCACTCCTGCCAGGATATCTATGTTGAGTTCATCGAAACAGGCCCAGGTTTCACACTGAGTGTATAAATACATTTAGAAACATATTAACTATGTGTATGACTGTGTTAGAGTGTCATTTTGTGTCATTTTGGTTGGTGGTGTGCCCCAGGATTTTGTAAATGTAAAAAATGTGCCGCGGCTCAAAAAAGGTTGAAAAACACTGATCTAGTGAATTTGGGGTCCCTTCCATACAGCTGAATAAAATCCCACATTATCTGCTTTGAACTGGAATATATGGCAGTGTGGATTCAGATAACCCAGGGCGGTTCCAGAGAGTGGAAAAGTCCACACCGTCCCGGGTTTAAAAAAAACCAGGTCAGACAAACTGTAGTTCACACATCCGCTTGGAAAATGTGCACTTTTGGGGCTGGGTCTCCAAACAGCGACACGCTCAGATCCCCTCCCAACCCAACCCCCCAAATGCCTTAAAAATAAAGTAACGTGTGCACAGCAATGACACACCAGGAGAAGAAGGGCCAGGAGTGATTTTCCTCCCCTTCTCTTCCCCTGGCGCATTATTCCAATGCGCCAGGAGAGGGCCAGCACCCGTCTAGTAAGTGACTTTTTTTTCAAAGACTTTGGGGGATTGGGGAGAGGATTGGTGCCCTCAAGGTTTTTCATTCTGAATCAGCCTGGAAAATGTGGGGCTTCTGTCTGGACTGCCCCCTCAAAAGTCTAGGACTGCTGAGGGCAAAGCATAACACTGTGACCATAGTGGCTTCGACCTGCGTCTTTCAAGAAGGTGTGGATCTAACCAAGTATCAAATTAATTCGGCACAAGGCAAAGATTTCCTGCTTTGTGCCGAAACCAATAGTTTTTCACTGATATGTCATCTGGACACCCCAGGGGAAAACACAAGAGGGTGCACTGTCTGGATGTACCCTCAATTCAAAGCAGATGTTATGGGATTTCCTGCCTTGATATTCTGGGTTATATGGCTGTGCGGAAGGGCCCTGGGTCTGCTAAGACTGGTTGTTTTTTGTGAGCTGAATAGAGGCTTGCTTGAGGGTTCGTTGTTCTATTGCAGGGCTCTCAACTGGCGGCCCGGGGGCCGTATACGCCCCCCGGCCCCTTCCCTACAACCCCGCCTACCCTGTAAAAAAATTTTAAAACAAAATCGATCTCCAGGGGCGGGGCTGGGTGACGTCAGGTGTGGCGCCGGCGCCGAGCCTGGCGTCACCCAGCTCCCTTCTTCCTCCTCTGTCCCGCCTCTCCCCCCGCTCCCTTCTTCCTCCTCTGTCCCTAAAGGGGAGGAAGGGAAGCCTCTCTTCCTCCATAGGGCGCTCGCCTTCTCCCCGGCGCTCCGATCAGTGCGCCAGGGGAGAGGCGGACGGAGGAGGAGGCTGGCGTGACTCTTTAGCTGGAAGGGCGAAGGCATCCTTTAAGGGACACGCCAGCAGCGATTTCCCGCTTCTGAGGCTGGCGGCTTTAAGAGGAAGGGGCGTGTCCCTTTATTTCCCTTCCGAGTCCCTTTAAGAGGAAGGGCAAAGCCAAGGAGAGCTCTCCCTCCCTGGCCTCCTCCTCTTCTTCCCCGGCGAGCGGCGGCGGGGGCAAGGCGCGTGGCAAGCGAGCCTGCCGGCCGGCCTGCCGGGGTCCTTAGGTGGGCCGGTTAGAATTGGCCAAAGGGCCGGATTTGGCCACCGCCCCCCCCCCCCGGGACATAGTTTGCCCACCCTGAACCTAGAAGACATAGATAGTAGGCATGGTTTCGAACCCAAAAATAGGGAATCGAAAATCTAGGGGGGGGGGGGATTTTTTTTATTAGTAATAGAAAGATTTACAAAAAAATTCCAAAATTTCTAAAATGTAACATAATTACTAACGAAATTCGTTAGTAGTTCTAAAGTAGGCAAAGCAGGGAAACAGGACTGATACTGTTTTAAGCACAGGCAAATCAAGGGGCAACATTTCCCTTGGTTTCCTTGCAGGGAGATATAATGCATTAATATATATTATTATTATTATTATTAAATACCTCTGGTGCAGGCCTTGCTAATCTGTAGAGTTCTCCTCACTCCAGCTTTTTCCCATTCAGTTTTACCATAGCAGTCTAGGACCTCTGTTTGAACTCTATGGCTTTTCTTGATTCTGAACTCTTCCTTCTCCTCTCTCCGTGCTCTTTTCACTCCTGCTGCCCTTCTCTCAGCAGTTCTTATGTCCTTCTACTCTGTCCTTCTATCTAAACCCCCTTCCTGGGTGTTTAAATCGCTTTTTTTGTCAGTCCTCCAGCCCCTCTAGGAGTCCTGATCTGGATCTTTCTATGGTTTCCGGCTCCTTTTTCACTTCCTGGAAGAGGCCATTCACTCTAATTAGGCTTCAAGCATGGAAAGGCCCCAATTTGACTGTGAGTTATGTCTGCAAAGCTATTTTGGAGGGGGAAATTTTCCTGTTGGGTGGGCATCCGAAATATTTAATAATCTAACGAAATTTTGGGCCCAGGGAGTGCGAAAAAGAAAGTCCACTTCCGGGATTGGCCTTGCGATCCGTATAAACTTGAAAGTCCCATACATACGAATCCCTTCCGATTTCTTTTCATTTTCATAACTTTTTTCTCATGCCTAATAGATAGGTAGCCTATTGAGGCAGAATATCTGTAAAATTGTTATTCAAAGTTGGAAGAAGTTACAAACCGACATTAGGTTTGGAGACTAAGTAATGTTAAGACATTTGCCTCTCAGGAAGTGTAACCACCTAAGCTCTGTACATTTTGAAACCTCCACGCTGTTGTTAACAAATAAACCCTACAAGTTCTTGTTTCACCAAAGTCTCTCAGTGACTTTATTTGAAAACACAAGCCTCCTAATAAACTCCTCACATCTGGTGACCTTTACAAAGTGGTGGCAGCAAGATTATTTTTTATGGTGGCAGCAAGATTATTAAAAAGACCCTAAAGTGAAGGCGCTAGCTATCAGTGGTGAATTCTTTACAGTGACCCTCTTGTTTGGCACTTTTAAAGTGATCCCTAGACCCATCTCAGTTCCTAATCCAGCTTGCAAGCAACCTCAAACAGCTCAAAGTGTATCCATTTCCAAGTTGCTTGTCTTACAACACAGTGAAAGTGAGACACTACTGATAACATAAAAGGACATATGGGAAGCATTTTGGGGGATGCAATTGTAAACAAATACCTCTTTTCCCCGCCACAGAACAATTCTGTTTGGGGAGGGTGTTGCCACTAAAAGAGCACTCACGAAGACAAATCCAAACCAATAGTCTTAGAATAACTTCAGTTTGCTGTAACCATAGAGAAACAGCCCGGCCACTGCCAATTTCCAGATGCTTTTCCATGTGACACTTATTTATTATGTGTTTATTCTGCCCTTCCAAAAGAGAGCTGAGGGCAATGTATAAATGGAACTCTCCTTGTCTTCCCCCATTTTTGCCTCATCATATTCCTGTGAAGATAGTCAGTCTGAGGGACTGCAGGACCTGGCCCGAGATGTCGTATTAAAGGGGGGAAATGGGAGCTTGAGAGAGATAACACTTTTGTATTTGCTTTTCTAATACAATCTCTCCCTCCCCATTTTACAGCTACACAAACTTATACTGTCACCAAATACAGGCACCGAATTCTGTAGTTTCTAGCACAATAAAGATCAAGGACTTAATAATAATAATAACAACAATAATAATACCCCGTCACCATCTCCCCAAGGGGACTAAGGGCAGCTTACATGAGGCCAAGCCCAATGACACATAATAACTACATAACATTAAATAATACAACAATACAATCACTATTGTGATGCCCCCTAGGCCAGTGTTTCTGCCGGGGCACAGTAGTGTGCCGTGAGCGATCATCAGGTGTGCCGTGGGAAATTGGAACCTCGGGGGGGTTAGTGTGTTGAAGTATAAAAACCCTAAGAAACCTACCTCGATAAAGGCACCAAATTACAAACACACCCCCTCCCCACCCGTTGTCTACTTGGTCTCTCCCTCTCTGTGCATTGGGAAGGCCCACCTCCCTTTTCCCAAGTAGAGACCTCCTCTTGCCTCCTGGGGGTTCTGTGTGGGAAGTTTGGCCCAGTTCTATCATTGGTGGGGTTCAGAATGCTCTTTGATTGTAGGGGAACTATAAATCCCAGCAACTACAACTCCCAAATGTCAAGGTCTATTTCCCCTGAACTCCATCTGCGTTCATATTTGGGCATATTGAGTATACATGCCAAGTTTGGTCCTGATCCAACATTGTTTGAGTCCACAGTGCTCTCTGGATATAGATGAACTACAACTCTAAAACTCAAGGTCAATGCCCACCAAACTCTTATAGTTTGTGTCTTTCTGCCATTCCTGCCAGGATATCTATGTTGAGTTCATCGAAACAGGCCCAGGTTTCACACTGAGTGTATAAATACATTTTAAAAACATATTAACTATATGTATGACTGTGTTAGAGTGTCATTTTGTGTCATTTTGGTTGGTGGTGTGCCCCAGGATTTTGCAAATGTAAAAAGTGTGCCGTGGCTCAAAAAAGGTTGGGAAACACTGCCCTAGAGGGCTGTATTTATCTGTATTTGCTTTGCCATCCACTTGCATGGTTCTTTGCTTCATAGTTCCTTTGTCTTGCCATGTGCTTCTTTGTCTGCCATGTGCTCACCTGGGGGAGGAGCTGCATTTTGGCTCCAAACCTGGTGACCGGCCCTCAACTCCTCCCTTTACTGGAGTTTACCTAGGGGCCGGATTTCCTCTCTGGCCTCACTTTCCAAAAGTCACAGGACAAGCAAGGCTGGAAGTTGGGTTGCTGTGAAAGGGCAATCTCATTTCACCTGCTGGTTTGTTGCACCTTAGACCTGAAGGATCCCTCAGTAAACCACTTTAGACCAGCCGTGATTAAATGCTTTATTTAGAATAAATGAAAAGAAGTAAAGAGATAAAAGTATAGTCCAATGATGCGTTCAGCATCCCATATTGCAATGCAATAGTCCCAGGGGTAACCGCAAGGTTCAATGAATAAGGAAATCGTCTTGATGCCCCAATGGGCTAAATCCTGGATAAGTCTCTGGCAACAAAGGCTTGGCAAATACTTGAGTACGATGACTTGAAGGCCCACCGGCCCAAGCTTGAGTTCATGAAGCTTGGCA
Source organism: Anolis apletophallus (assembly GCA_030556195.1). Classification (NCBI taxonomy): domain Eukaryota; kingdom Metazoa; phylum Chordata; class Lepidosauria; order Squamata; family Anolidae; genus Anolis; species Anolis apletophallus. Next base: position 47,133,863 of record JARBWK010000013.1, read on the forward strand.
AGGGAGCTGAACGTTGGCGAGAGATACCTAGAGCCAACAGGAAGCAGCTTAAATAGGTTTTCTTCCTTGAAGACGCACACTGCGTCGTAACTGTTTCCCATGGATAGTCTGTGGGCCTGGCCCTCCCTTGCCCTCCAAGAAGGGAAGGAATGTCTGCTCATTAGTAGCTGCACCTGGGAGCTGCAGGGGAGGCAACCAGGCTTTGCCGTACCAGCTCTTCTTATCGGCCTGGGAAGAGGAAAGGCTGCGCTTGCCCTTGACCACTGGTTGACATAGAGGTTCATACAGAGGTTGGCTCCCAGGCCTAGCTGATGTCCTGGAATTAACATGGCTTTGGTCTGGCTGAGCTATAGAACCAGGCTGGGGCCTGGCACGGTCTGCCTACGTCTTCACCATACCTTCAGCGTATAGGAGAATCCTTTTCTCACCAGAGGCTGTGGATTTTGGGGCCTGCTACAGGACTTCAGACCGGCAAGCCAGAGGACAACGGGACACCTTCAATCTAATAGAGGTACCACCATCTTGCATCTTCAGGCATTGTGATAGACTCCCTTTTTCTTAAAGGACCTTTGCAACCAACTCAAGCTTTTGAACCATCCGTTTTTTACTGATTGTAAACCAATAAACCTGTTTGGTTCCCCTGTTTTGAGTCCTGCGCCCTTTCTCATAGAGATCCAAGGCTTTCCTGCATGTGGGCAGGGGCGGTCCTACAGGTAGGCCAAGGAAGCGGCCGCATGGGGCGCCATCTGGGAAGGGGCGAATTCCCCACCCGCCGGCGCCAGATAGCGTCCTGGCCCTGCCGATGTTCCTCAGGCAGCGCCGCGGCTGCCTGCTTTTGGGCCCCGGCCTTGTGCGCTGAAGTTGAGCGCAGGAGCAACTACGCATGCACGAAAACCTCCTGTGCACAGAAGCCTATAAGCAAAGCACTCCCTATCGGGCAGGCAGGGAGTGCTTCCCCTCTCCCTTTGTGTCTGCCCTGCCTCCGAATACGGTGACCCAATTGGGCAGGCAGGGGGCGGAGACAAAGGGAGAGGGGAGTGGCGCCAAAGGGGTATTGGCAACGTATTGCCTCCTGACAGCTGCCACCGGAAGTAGCCGCTGCGCGCTGAGGCGAACTCCCTCGCCAGGCCCAATCACGTGTGAACCCTACCACACACGCCCACCTCCCCATGCGCATGCCGGCCGGGAGCATCAAGGAGAGACAGGCGCAACTGTGCAGGCAAATAGTAATATATAATATTTTATTTTACTTTATTTTGAGTTTTATATGGGTAATGAAAATCTTTAGTAGAGGATAATTTTATTTAAATAAATAATTTTATTCATTATTTTGTAATAATAATAATATAATAGAATGTTATCTTATATTATAATGTCAATATATTATAATATAATTATATTGCAATGTAGTATAATATAATTATGATATAATATAGTATGAGTATGTACTATAATATATTGTACTAGCTGTACCCGGCACGTGTTGCTGTGCCCTTTTTAGGAGATGCGAGAAAGTCCAATCATCCACGGTGTGCCCTCCTTTAAACTGCAGTTGGATGGAGTGTGGGTCATGGGGGGCATGGTGTGCCAAGTTGGGTCTTTATTGGTCTTGGTTCTGGGCCACAGTGGTCTGTGGGGAATGATGGGTTTTGAAGTACTACAAATCCCATTTTCCATGGTGGTACTTCATGTCCCATCATGCATGGTCGGGGCTCTGTGTGCCAAGGTAGGTTACTGTAAATTCAGGCCATACACAATGTCCCATGAGCTGAGGCCTAGTTAGGAACAGCAAGTTAATGAAGCCTTACTTTCAATTCAGGCCATGCACAATGTCCAATGAGCTGAGGCCTAGTCGGAGAATCAAGTCAATGAAGCCTTACTGTCAATTCAGAGCGTAAACAGCTTCCCAGTAAGTGAGGGCTAGTTAGGGAAATCAAGTTAATGAAGTCTTACTGTCAATTTAGAGCGTAAACAGCTTCCCAGTAAGTGAGGGCTAGTTAGGGAAATCAAGTTAATGAAGTCTTACTGTCAATTCAGAGCGTAAACAGCTTCCCTGTAAGTGAGGGCTAGTTAGGTAAATCAAGTTAATGAAGTCTTACTTTCAATTTAGAGCGTAAACAGCTTCCCAGTAAGTGAGGGCTAGTTAGGGAAATCAAGTTAATGAAGTCTTACTGTCAATTCAGAGCGTAAACAGCTTCCCAGTAAGTGAGGGCTAGTTAGGAAATCAAGTTAATGAAGTCTTACTGTCAATTCAGAGCGTAAACAGCTTCCCAGTAAGTGAGGGCTAGTTAGGAAATCAAGTTAATGAAGTCTTACTGTCAATTTCAGAGCGTAAACAGCTTCCCAGTAAGTGAGGGCTAGTTAGGGAAATCAAGTTAATGAAGTCTTACTGTCAATTCAGAGCGTAAACAGCTTCCCAGTAAGTGAGGGCTAGTTAGGGAAATCAAGATAATGAAGTCTTACTGTCAATTCAGAGCGTAAACAGCTTCCCAGTAAGTGAGGGCTAGTTAGGGAAATCAAGTTAATGAAGTCTTACTGTCAATTCAGAGCGTAAACAGCTTCCCAGTAAGTGAGGGCTAGTTAGGGAAATCAAGTTAATGAAGTCTTACTGTCAATTCAGAGCGTAAACAGCTTCCCAGTAAGTGAGGGCTAGTTAGGGAAATCAAGTTAATGAAGTCTTACTGTCAATTTAGAGCGTAAACAGCTTCCCAGTAAGTGAGGGCTAGTTAGGAAATCAAGTTAATGAAGCCTTACTGTCAATTTTGGGCGTGGTCTGTGATTTTTGGGGTGTAAATTTTCGGTTGGAAGTGATTTGGGTGTTTGTGTTGGGGATTGGCTCAGGCCTTTTCCTTATTCTGTTTTGGCAGTTTATTATGGATCGGAATTTTCATGTTGGCTGGCCAGTGCAGCAGTTATGCAAATCCGCCCTTATTGGCAGCCAATCATGTTGTTCAGAATGTAGAGGCTGGGTGAGTCTTTGGCTGCCCCGGAGGATGCTGGTAAATGTAGTTTTATTTTTACTCGTTGTTTTGGGGGCCTTTTAGGTTTTGGGGGGGAGTTTCTTTGCTACAAACGTACCTTGCTTGAGGCCTATTTCTGTTGGCAAGTATTGTGTCTCTGTGTTGTATGGTTTCTTTGTTTGAGGTATACATCACATGACGTGAACCCATTTATATAATAGATATACATTGATACAATATAATACTACTAATGGTATTGTGATATTATAATTGTATATTTGTTTTAAATGGGGGCAAAATATTTGGGGGGGGCGCCAAAATAATGTTCGCTTACCATATAAAATTACCTTAGACCGCCCCTGCATGTGGGGAGATCTTAAACTCTGTTCCCAGGGTCAAAGCTTGTTTTGTCCTATCTTTAAAGCCTTTTTGGACCCTGGGAAACAGAAGAAATATACTTACACACAAGCAATAACAGACAGTTTAAAACCATTCTGGGCAGGCCAAATGTGAAATATTAATTTTAAAAAAAATAAATAACACTGGATGCGACCGATTCCCATCTAGTCACAGAGACAGTATTGCATCTGTCCAAAGGACAATCTAAACAAGTATGCTTTCCCTAGATCATGAAAGTAGCAACTCCGGCCCAGTTCCTTAGTATGCTGTGATCAAACCCTACCTGATATTCTGCTTCACTGCGACTGAATTGCCAGCCTACGCACAATTTCAAAAACAGTGGAGGGAATGGGACACAGTTTTATTTCATGCAAGTCTGCTTTCCCGAGTCAGCATTTTGGAGCATGCTTTTGCTGTTCTGTGTTATTTGCTATTGTGTTTTCTGTTCGGGGGGTGGCTCTATTTATGGAACGTGTTACTCTCGGAGCAGAGCTGGATGTTCATCGTTTCAAAAGGATGCCATGACAAATGGGCTTCATCCACATTTCACTGCAATGAAAACCACATTGCCTTCTGAAGTGAATCAGTCCAGAAGTTGGATTTGTCTTCCTTTTGTTTTGGCTTGTTTTGTTTTCCAAAAAGGACTTAACCAACCAGGCTGTTTGATTTCCCCGGGGTTCTTCCACCTACCAAAGTTTCTCATATGTCCAAAGGCAGAATTGAGCTGTTGCAGTCCATTAGGTTTTGCCCCAAATTGATTTGGCCTGCAATACCACCTGAACCTGGCTGACACCCCTCGCTTTCTAGCAAAAGTTCCTAGTTACTCATGCTCAGAAAATAAAACATAGCCTGGAGTCGGTCCCAGAAGAATGAGATCCATTTGTCAGGACTCCACTCCGGTGTGGAAGGTTACGGCACTGTTTATCCAAAAGTAAATAATGCTTAATTCAAACTCTAAACAATAGTAAAAGGAGTTTGGCTTGCGGACAGTTGTTGGAGCTTATATGAGGTAAAACCTAATTGTTCAGAAGAAGTTTAGATTTCAGAGAGACCCAGGAATACAGATAAGAAGATGTGAATGTACAGTTTATGTCAAAATTCCCCTTAAATTAAAGTCAAGATCACCTCCTAGCCTTACAGTTATTGTGACTTCACGACAACTCCATGAAATATATTAAATTAGGGAAAGAGAAGAATGGTTTGGTCCAAACATCTAAGTCAGTAACTCTCAACATTAGGTCTCCAGACATTTTAATGGACTATGAACACAGAGGATGGTGTAGTGACTCACCCTGTAGGCCAGTTAGGAGTTAGGCCTCAGTGCAGGCCAGGATTACCCATAAGGCCAACCTAGGCCATGGCCTAGGGGTGCAAGCCGAGGGGGGCGCAGACCATGGACAAAAAAAATGTTGAAACAAATAAAATTGCAACGCGCATGGAGATGAGGAATGAATGATACCGGAAGTCTCCTTTTCGGCGCCGCCCCTGCCCCTTCCTGAAAACCAGCTCCTGCCTCTGCTATTGTTGCGCAAACGGCGTATGCGCAGGGGCTCTCGACTGGTGTCGACGTCGACAGGAGGAACAATTAACTCTCTCGATGCCGACAGCATCCACTTGCTGGCTCCTTCAGTGCAAGTACAGAAAACTCCATTGCGCAGTCTGCGCATGCCCTAACACCATGAAAGCTGGTATTCCTCCTCCAACACAAGGAGGAGGCTCCTCCTTACTGGGGAGAGAAGCGCAACTGCCGGCTACGGCACATGCGCAAACCCCAGTACAGGAGAGAGGCCCAACGTGACAAGCCCCAGTATCAGGGAGAAGCGCGGCATCGGTACAGCTGCTGACTACAACACATGCGCAATCCCTGATACTGGGTAGGACCCAAATGCCTCAAGCCCTGGCATCGGGGAGGAGGCTCCTCCCCCCATGCCTGCATCAATAGTGCCTGCCGAGAGGGAAACTCTTGTGGCGGACCTAGTGGGGCCACACCGGGAGAGCTGGATGCGGGGCCTAAGGGGGACGAGCAGATGAAAGGATGTGGGGAGAGGGTGCGGTAGAGGTTGTCTTAAAGAGGGCATAATTCCAAAGTGTGGCCTAGGGTGCAAAAAGGTGTTAATCCGGGACTGCCTCAGTGCAGCCAGTTGGAAACCCTGTGCAAGCGCTGCCTAGAAACTGCAGTGCATGACCCCTTCCTCTCCTCAACTTTGCCCATGGCACAGTCCTGTATCGCCTCTTCCAATGCAACGGGTCCCTTGGAAGGAATGGGTGATACAGTTTCCAGGGAACTCCTGCTCAGGTATTCCAACTGGCAGGCTGAGGCAGTTGCACGCTTGCGAGTGTGTGCCTGCCAGTTGATCCAGTGGAGAAGGAAAGCCTCCACGTCTGCAAATGCCCCCTGAGTCACTGCGCCGTTTACAGGCGCCTCCTGGGAGATGGCCGTGGCGCGAAGGAAAATGCAAGCAGCTCCCAAATTCCAAGGTCCAGTATTCTCTAGTTTAGTTCAATTCCATTGCTGTTGGGAGTTCAAAATGCTCTTTGATTATAGGTGAACTATAAATCCCACCAGCTACAACTCCCAAATGACAAACTCCACCAGTGTTCAACTTTGGGCATATTGAGTATTTGTGCCCAATTTGGTCCAGATCCAGGGTTGTTTGGGTCCAGAGTGCTCTCCAAATGTAGATGAACTACGTCTCCCCTAAATTACTGTCAATTCCTCCCAAACCCCTCCCGTATTTTAGATTGGCCATGGGGGTTCTGTGTGCCAAGTATGGTCCAGGTCTGTCATTCATGGGGTCTCGGCTGTGGAAGTCAGAGCTGAATTGGTCGAAGGTACTGCAAATCCCATCATCCGTTGTCCATACTCCCCCAAACATATTGTTTTTGTGATTAATCCCTATGCTTTAATTATGTTCAGTTTGTAACAATGAAAATACATCCTGCAGATTAGATATTTGCATTCGAATTTGTAAGAGTAGCAAAATTATTTATGAAGTAGCAACGGAAATATGGTTGGGGGTCACCACAACATGAGGAACCTTATTTAGGGGTCACGGCATTAGAAAGGTTGAGAACCACTGCATTAATACATATATCTTTCTGTTTAATTGCTATTACATTTTTAAAAAAATAATTTCTAGTGGGACGGTGAGTAAATTTTTTTCTGGAAAGGGGGTGGTAGGCCAAAAGGTTTGGGAACCACTGGGTTAAGAGTCTGTCTGAGCCTTCCAGGAATATCCCAAAATCATTCTGAAATTCACACAGCAGAGATTTGAACTTACTTAATATACTAAGGACAGATTTCTGTTTAAATTTTAGTGGCTCATTGCCACGCCATGTTCAACATACTGAGCTCAATTGATTGACTCAGGTGGCATCTACTGAAAAAAATCTACTGTGAAGGGCTCCAGAGCTGCTCTGATGCAGTGTCACTGGAGCCCTTTGGCAATCCCCAGAGTCGGCTAGTCCAAGGGTGTATCAGGGCTGCATCTACATTGCCCCCAGCAAGCAGCTCTTTCCCAGCTTGATAGTGACAACACATTTTTAGTCACATGGTCTAAGCATCACCAGAAATGTGGCATTGCCAGCAGGCCCGTATTAACACCTATTTGCGCCCTAGGACACACTTTGGAATTACGCCCCTTTTAAGCCAACCCCGCACCCCCACATCACTCAGACCCACACTAAAAATAAAACCTTATCTTATAAAACGCAAGGGGAACCTGCGCCCAAGCTCCCGACAGGCCTCGGCGAGAGGAGCCCAAATCCAAGCCACTGGAGGGCTGGAAGGGGACTCCCTCTCCAATGGAATGAGCAAACCAAGGCAGGAGTGCTGCTGTTGGATTTCGGCCATCGAAAGGGAAGAGCCCCCCCCCCCCCAGAAAAAGAGACCACCCTTCTTGCCGCGAGCGGGGTTTTGCACCAGGAAGGAAGGCCACGACCAAGGAGAGCAAAGGTCGCCGCCGCGCAGGGAATTTGACAGCCGTGGGTGACCAGGTGCTGCCTCTTGCTCACTGGCTGGTGATGGCCCGTCCCTCACCTAAGGCAGGGGTTGTCCCAAAGCAGCCCCAAAGGGAAGCCAGGGGTCCGGTGCCCGGAAGTGTCTTGCAAACCCCAGTTGTCACAGCACGGGGGGCAGGGGGGAAGGCGGGGGGGGAGAACACCCATGCTTCGATCTGTGGATCAAATTATTCTGCTGCATTTATTATTGCGGCCACGGAATGCAGATCTGTTGGGGGGGGGATAGAGCCGAAGCCGGACGGGAAGGAGGGGGCGGGGGCTCCAGACAGGCCTCCACCCTGCACAGACGCAGGGTCACAACATTCCTCGCCAAGGCCAAGGAGGTGGGTGGGCCTTTCCTGCAGGAAAGTGGCGGCGGCGGCAGCATCAGGGCCCATGGGGTCTCTTCCACCTCGAGGACAATTCCAGAAGCAGGAGAGGGCCCAGGACTCCCCCACTCCCTTGGTCTCCAAGGCCCCTTTCCTCATCTCTATGCGCGTTGCGTTTTTATTTGTTTCAACATTTTTATTATATATATTTTTTAGTTTGTGATCTGCGCCCCCTCTCGGCTTGCGCTCCTAGGCCATGGCCTAGGTTGGCCTTATGGGTAATCTGGGCCTGTTTGCCAGCAAGAGAGATGCTTGCAAGCAGCATTGGAGTGGTGCATCTGTTGACAGTGCTAACAGCAGATCGGGCCTGATCCAGCTGGTCACATTTCCGAAACTGTGGGATCACTCTGGAACTCAGGAGGCTCTGGAATAAAATCCTATGTCCATTGATATAAGCAATTGCTGGATACAATGGCTGTGCTGTGGATCCAGATGTGTATCAAACGGACTCCCCACAAAAACCGAGTGGTGAATCCACTTTATTTTGCCTTGTAGACATAGTCTTAAAGCTGATTATACGTTCTCTGCCCACTTAGCTACAGTCCCTTCCCAACCACTGTATGATGGACACATGTTCAGGGGGGGGGGGGCCTCTGGAAGAGACCATTCCATTCACAGTCATCTGTTCATATAAACAAGCCAAGAGCCTAATGATTTCAAGGTAAAGCTTTCTGCATTAAGACAATTCAGGGAACATTTTCAAGCCCTGCTGACATCACTGTAATAAATCACCATCTTGTCTTGCGGTCGAGGAAAAGCCAAAATACTGTCAGGTCCGATTTTTTCTGGCTGCTCAAGTCTCATGAACGAACCATGTGTTTTTAATCAACAAATCTTTGTTTTGTATTTCTGAGAGCCCAGCACTTTTTAAATAGTTAGCTTTTACCGGAGGGATACTTTAAATTCAACACACTGCTTCCTTATTGGAGAGATTAGGAAACAGGACACCACATTACAGATTTACCAGGCTTGTCTTGGTCTTTCAGAAATTTGTTTTTGTTACAGTCCTAGATGCGGGGGGCTTCCCCTTTCTCTCCTCTGGCTTAATTGGACTGGTCTCCCTACGCTGAGACACATGCATATACCCCACTCCATCCCATGTCAATTCTGCAGCTCGCATTGTGACCTGTAAATCAAACGCAGCCATGATGGAGACCACAAATGTTTCAACTGAAATTAGTAACATGGCAGCGGAGGAAGGAAAATGCAAAGTGTGGTGTGTTTTGCAAGTGAAGTAGTCAAGAAAAAAAAAGAATGGCAGTGGACTGGCTGATCTGCACAAAGTGCTGTTACCGAATAATTTAGGATAGCCTGGCCCATAGGGGGCAGAGGCCCAAAAGGACCCCTAAAGCGAGGATTTCAGCAGAACCTCTGGTGAAGTTTTAAAAGCAAACTAAATATCCCTTTCCCAAATGATCTCACCAAAGAAGTCCGGAAGAAGATGCCACTGAAGCTTTTATTCTTGTCAGCTGAGAAGGATGACCACTGCAGATTCCTTCTCGCAAAGCAGTCATCAAGTTACATTCAAAAGATATGCCATTTTTACAAGGTTACAGATTCAAATTTCCTACTTCCCGTCCCCAGACCAGCTTTGTGCTGATTGGATGGAATCGCTGGGGCAGCTGGAGTTTGGTCCAATAGTGAAACAGTGCCACTTGTTGTTCTGGCGAATGCGGAGCAAGGAGCAGAAATGTTTTCAAAACAAAGCAGCTGGAGTTTTCTTGAGTAGATTTGTCCATATGTTAATGAAGCCAAGGCCCTGACCTTTCGAGTCAAGGGAATTCTTTTGTTCTTGGTGAAAAACAGGAATTGTCCTTAACGGCCCTTCCTTGTTGACAAGGGGCTATATGCAGATTTTATTCATGAGAGTCTCAGCCTTCTAGATGGTAAACAAATGAAATAATTGTAGCCATGTGTTGGTTTCCGAGGCCAACAGTGACGGCCAGTTATGAAATATGAAATATAGTTATGCCATAGGTTCTATAAACGCAGGACGAAGCTAATCTCAGAGGGTCTGGCGTTTATGAAACAAAAGGAGTCATTCAAAATGGGGAGAAGGGAAAGAAACCTCTCCAAACCAGAAAGAGTCCTCTGTCATGCAAATTGTTCCAATGATTGGATTAAGGGTGCGGGCAGGAATGTGGTCACCCTGATCTCAAAACAAACACCTGGGTCACGTAGCATTCCTTCATATTTTAAAAAATGTATGGGAAAGGAAAAAAACATGCAGGAAAATGGTTACATGGAAAGGGAGGGTTTCAGGGAAATACCACTACCAATATCTCACAATTATTTCATATGCAAGGAGTAGAAAGAAAGTTCATATGATCTTGAAAAGCATCAAATTCATATGCTTTGTGGAAGTCCATAATAGAAGAGTCCATAATAGACATGGAATGCGTTACCTCCAGAGGTTAGGGCCTTGTGCAATCTGTTGGCTTTCCGGAAGGCCTGTAAGGTGTTCCTATTCCGACAGGCCTTTGAGCTGTGATACGCCATCTTTTAAGATTGTGTTTTCTTCTTGTTACTGTTTTCTTCTCTGTTTTAATGTTGTGGTTGAGTGTGATTTTATTGCGATGTCTATTGTGAGCCACCCCGAGCCACTGGAAGTGGAGGCTAATAAATCAAATAAATAAATAAATAAATAAATAATATAAAAGAAAGTCCATCAGGGTCCTTGGGAAAACTATAAGAGATGAGTCCTTTTTGGTAATACCCTGAGGAGAGTCCAAATACACGGAAGTCCCTGGAGAACTATGTCTCCCAACATTCTACGAGTGGCCTTAAACGGAAGCCTGAAGCTGTGGGCCCTTTGTGCACAAGGGCTGCATGCAGACGGGCCTGCATATGGCATTCCCGTCTGCATGCAGCCCTTGTGCACAAAGGGCCCACAGCTTCAGGCTTCCGTTTAAGGCCACTCGTAGATGGCGGGAACAAAGGCCTTTCAAAAACCGGCGAGTTTGGCAGTCAGCTGGTCCGTGGAAGAAATATTCTTTAGAGTTTAAAGAGTTGCATACAGACAAAGGGGCTCAGAGGAAGAAACCCGCCCCCAGACCAGCTTTGTGTTGATTGGATGGAATCACTGAGGCAGCTGGAGTTTGGTCCAATTGTTGCGTCCCAAAGACCTGGAAGACCCCTCAGTAAACTGCTTGACACTGGCCACATTTAAATGCTTTATTTAGAATACTTTGATAGAGTAAAGAGGCTAGGATTATAGTCTAGAGATGTTTTTAAAGCACCAATAGATAGCAGCAAATTGTCCAAAAGAAGCAGGATAGCAAGGTTATAGTCCTTTGGCAAAACAGGAACAAAGCAAAGAGAATTTCTTGCCCCAACGGGCTAAATCCAGGAAAGGTAAGTTCTTGGCACAAGGCTTAGCAAACAAAGTTCTAGGCAGGCCCAGGAAAGGTTCCGTGAAGACTTGGCTTGGAGTTCCGAACGTTGGCGAAAGATCCTTCCATCTCTGAGACCTGGCTTAAATAGGTCTCATACGCTTTGAAGTTACGACACCTCCAGGACGTCGGACTGGGTTCTCATAACAGTTCTCCAGCTGGGCCTTCTCGGGCCTTTCACATGGGAATGGTATGTGATCCCAATTAGCAGTAGGACCTGGGCAAAAGGGAGTCGACCCATCTCCGCTTATCGGGCCAAGAGGGAGCCGAGCTCCACTTGTCCTTGAATGATGAATGAACTGGGAGTCTTTGTAAAAGCTGCCTGGCTGCGGCTTGTCTTTTGGCCCAACAGGCCTGACTGGAATAACATGGCTTCGGTCTGGTTTGACCAAGGAAACAGGTTGGGGACCAGGCTGGGGTGTGACACCAATAGTGAAACAGTGTCACTTCTTGTTCTGGCGAATGCGGAGCAAGCAGCAGGAATGTTTTCAAAACAAAGCAGCTGGAGTTTTCTTGAGTAGATTTGTCCATATGTTAATGAATCCAAGGCCCTGACCTTTCGAGTCAAGGGAATTCTTTTGTTCTTGGTGAAAAACAGGAATTGTCCTTAACAACCCTTCTTTGTTGACAAGGGGCCATATGCAGATTTTATCCATGAGAGTTTTCAGTCTTCAGGGTGGTAAACAAATTAAATAACTGTAGTCATGTGCTGGTTTCTGAGGCCAGCAGTGACGGCCGGTTATGAAATATGAAATCTAGTTATGCCATAGGTTCTATAAACGCAGGACGAGGCTAATCTCAGAGGGTCTGACGTTTATGAAACAAAAGGAGTCTTTCAAAAATGGGGAGAGGGGAAAGAAAACTCTCCAAAACCAGAAAGAGTCCTCTGTCATGCAAATTGTTCCAATGATTGGATTAAAGAGTGGAGCCAGGAATGTGGTTGCCCTAATCTCAAAACAAACACGTAGCATTCCTTCATATTATTTTACACATGGGGAGGGGGGGGGGAACATGGAGGAAAATTACATAGGAGGGTTTCAGGGGAATATCACCAATATCTCATAATTTTTTCATATGCAAGGGGTGGAAAGAAAGTCCATATGATCTTGAAAAGCATCAAATCCATATGTCTCGGAACAACCTGGCCACTGTGATCCAGGCTACGGTCATCTCAAGACTTGACTACTGTAACGCTCTCTACATTGGCCTGCCTTTGACGGTGATCTGAAAACTCAAGCTAGTGCAGAATGTTGCAACCCGTCTACTTGCGGGGGAACCCATGAGTTGTCGTATTACCCCGGTCCTGCAGGGTCTGCACTGGCTACCAGTTGAGTACAGGATCACTTTCAAAGTATTACTTTTAACTTTTAAGGCCTTACATGGTCTGGGACCAGTGTACTTGAGGGATCGCCTGTCCCCATATGGTCCCTTGAGATCACTGTAATCAGAAGATCAGAATCTCTTAGATGTTCCTGGCGTAAAGGCTTACCACCTGACGACAACCCGCCGAAGGGCCTTCTCTATCATCGCCCCAGTTCTGTGGAATGATCTGCCCCCTGAGACTCAGGCTTTGCGAAATTTGGTAACTTTTAGCAAAGCTTGTAAGACTTTCTTGTTCAGACAAGCCTTCGAGTCTTAATGATATTTCAATGTGTATGGTTTTATTGTTTTATTACTGTGCTGAAATTCTGTACACCCCCCCCCCCGAGCCTCTGGAAGTGGCGCTGTACAAATCGAATAAATGAATAAATAAATAAATACCTTCTGGGTGGCACAATGTTATCTACCATGGCTATGATCCAATGCAATGCAACATAAGCTGTTAATGTATAGGTTCTATAGTGGACCAAATTTCATAATAATGCTAATATAATTCACTCTGTTGGAAAATATCTGTGTGCAGTCCTTAGCCTCATAGTCCAACATTGGCTGTTTTGTCCTCTTCCGTACTAGCATGTTTAATATTATTCCACAATAATTAGACGTAGTATGTATGTTGGAACTCCTCTTTGAAGGATGGTAGCAATCTGTTTGGAGGGAGGAGGGACCCTGCTCACAATATATTAAAGTTAAGTTCGTACTCTACTATTGGTGTTCAACTAAGTCTGGAGCAGGGATCATCTGTACCCCTCATGTCGAACTGCTTGCCTGCAACATATGCCAACTCTGCTGGATTTAGTTTGGCTCCTTCTCCAAGTTCATTTTATTTTTATTTTTTTTAAATTTTATTTTGGGATGGCTCTGGGCGATTTACAGTAAAACATACAGCTAAGTACCTGAAACATCAAAAAACATCTAAAAGTATCTAATAATAATAATACACTTTATTTATATTCCGCTCTTCTCACCCCGAAGGGGACTCAGAGCGGATGACATTACACATACAGCAGACAGTTCCTGCCGACATACAATTACAATACATTGTACAGACAAACAAGTGCAATTAGAAGGATTTTTTTCTCTCTGTTCTGGCTGCATCGTGGGTGCAGTTGCTCCATTACGTCACAAGGGGGTACTGTTGCTTCATCCTCAGATGAGAGCCTCTGGTTCCACATTTCATCTCAGGCAGCCAATCTTCCTTATTATTTTTTATTCAGGTGTTGTAAAGTCCTTATAAAAATCCTTCCCCACTGAGCGGTCCCTAGTTCATCTACTCACAGCTGGCTTGTTTTCGATCTGTTAGGTGGACAGTGGACAGGGCTCACAGCTGGGTGTCCAGACCAGCCCGAGAATCAAACATGCAACCTTTTGATTGCAAACACAGCTGTTGTTACTGCTGTGCTATCTCTCCGGCCCCAACATCATCTAAAAACATCTAAAAACATCTAAAACAATTAACATCTAAAACAATTAACAATCTAACCTGTTTCTCAGCTGAACGCCCTCTCAAACAGTCACGTTTTACAAGCCGTGCAAAAGTATTTTAGATCATGGGTGGCTCTGATGTAAGGAGGAAGGGCGTTCCAAAGTGATGGGGCGATCACCGAAAAAGCTCTACACTGGGTTGATGTCAAATGGGCATCCTTATGGCCTGGGACCTGTAGTAGATTCTGGTGGTCTGATCAAGGCGATCTCAAGGGTCGAGACGGAGAGAGGAGTTCCCAGAAGTATGCTGGCCCTTGGCCATGCAAGGCCTTAAAGGTTAGAACCGGCACCTTGTGAGTAATCTGGAACTTGACTGGAAGCCAGTGCAATCGGTATAGAGCAGGTGTTATATCGTTCCTCACGGGGGTTCCCGTGAGGAGTCTGGCCGCCGCATTCTGCACCAGTTGAAGTCTCCGGGTCACCGACAAGGGGAGGCCAACATAAAGGGCATTACAATAGTCAATTCTTGAAGTTACCATGGCATGTTATTATTTAACATCTACATGCGACCACTTGCCAAACTGGTGTGGAGTTTTCGTCTGGAGGGTCATCAGTACGCTGATGACACCCAGCTTGTGCTGAGGATGGATGGCCGGCCGGACTCTGTACCCGATTGTTTCCAACTTTGCCTTGAAGCTGAGCCAGTCGGTTGAGGGTGAATCCATCGAAGATGGAGATCCTTTGGCTGGGTCGTCCAGGTGGGGGTGGGTGTCGGCTACCTATGCTGGACGGCGAGACATTATGTCCGTCGTCCTTAGTAAAGAGCTTGGGGGTCCAATTGGACCCGCTACTGCCAATGGAGGCTCAGGTCTCCACTGTCAGTAGATCTGTCTTTTTACCTACGGCAGGCTAGGCAGCTGGCTCCCTATCTCACCGAACGCGACCTAGCCACGGTAATCCAGGTGACGGACATCTCGAAGGCTAGACTACTGTAACGCCCTTTACATTGGTCTTCCTTTGTCGGTCATCCGGCGGCTTAAGCTGGTGCAGAACGCAGCAGCGAGACTCCTGGCTGGAGTACCGGCCAGGGCTCATATCACTCCAACTTTGCAGCGACTGCACTGGCTGCCAATTGAGCACCGGATTATCTTCAAAGTGCTGGTCTTGACATTTAAGGCCTTGTATGTTCTGAGGCCAGTGTACTTGAGGGACCGTCTACTCCCATATGTTCCCCAGAGATCTCTTCGATCTGAGGATCACAACCTCTTACAGATTCCATCCCTCCGAAACATCCATTTGTCTTCAACAAGACAAAGAGCTTTCTCCGTGGTTGCACCGAGTCTATGGAACTCTTTGCCATCTGAAGTCCGAGCAACCACTGACTTGCTGGCTTTTCAGAAAGCATGTAAAACAGCCCTTTTCCATCAGGCATTTAACCTTTAACCACTTTGGTTGAGTACACACTGTTAATTCTATGCTAATCGTTTATGATTTTACTATATACCTGGATTGTTTTAAGTGTTATTGGTTGATACACTGTAAACCGTCCTGAGCCAAATTCGGAAGGACGGTATACAAATCGAAACAATAAATAAATAAATAAATAAATAAACAAACCACTTTGGCCAGGTCATCCCCGGACTGGTAGAGCACCAGCTGCCTAGCCTGCCGAAGATGGAAAAAAGGCCGACATACTGACAGCGGAGATCTGGGCCTCCATTGTCAATAATGAGTCAAAAATGATACCCAGGTTTTTGACGGTGATAGCTGGAAAGAGAGGATCACCGTCTATGGTGGGCAACCGAACCTCATCTAATCCCGGATGACCCAGCCATAAGATCTCCTTCTTTGCCGGATTCACCCTCAGTCTACTGGAACGCAGCCAACCTGTTACGGCCTCAAGGCAGGATGTGAAGTTCATCTGTAGGCCTTCTTCAGCTGCAGGCAGCATCCCCCAGAGATTTTGGCTGGCAATTGTAGAAAAGCCATCTTTTCCTCTTCGTCATACAGCAGGGAAAGCAATCCAAACTTCAGAGATCAAGGTCATGATGAAATGGGAGCTATCTGGATCTTCTTTCATGTCCCTTTGGATACCCTCCTCATCCAGCTCACAAATGTGACATAAATGTCAAGGCTGAGAATAAATTTGCAACAGACCCTCATGCGAACATGGCTGGTGCCGCTCATGAAAGAACTATACATTCTGTGAAGGAATGGCTGAAACTACCCAGGACAGAAAAGAATGGTCAAGTGGGACTCCTATTTCTTCCTTCAACCTGCTAAGAAAACAGATTTATTTAGTATACTCAAATGTATGTTGTCATTCCTTGGGAACTATAGATTGTTAGTTCTACAGATACTGCAAGCATAGTGGAGTTTTGACCATACAAATGTTTTGGTCTACAGTCTCCAAAATCCATGGTGTCCAAGGCAAATGGTTTTGTTCGGCGTGACGAGCACGGGGGTTGGAGAAAATCTCCATCTTGCTCCTTTGCTTTGAAACTTGCTAATAGGCATGAGAAAAAAGTTATGAAAATGAAATGATTCGGAAGAAATTCGTAAGAAATGCTACTTTCGAGTATTTCCGCATCTGGAACGCCAACCAGGAAGTGGACTTCCTTTTTCGAACTTCGGGGCCAGGATTTTCTTAAGTGTCGTTATTAGGTCGTAAGGGGGGGGGCACCCTCCTTCTCTCTCACTACCCTCCCGCCTCCCTTGCCAATAAGTATTATGGCAAGGCAAGCCCTAAACTCGCTCCTTCTTTCGGCTGGAAGCCTGGAAAAATGTAAACAGAGAGGTTTACTCAGAAGTAAATCTGCAAAGGAGGGCACTTTGGATGAAGTGCCCTCCTTTGTGGATTTACTTCTGAGTAAACCTCTCTGTTTACATTTTTCCAGGCTTCCCTGCCTCTCCTGCCCTGCCAGGATCTAAAGCATCAAAGAGTATTGGGGTGAGAAACCAACCTAATGTATAATAGAATGAATGCTACTGTAAGTGCCTAATATTATAAGTAATCCAACTGGTCATATACCTACATTCCATGCACATGCAATAATACAGCAGTAATAACAATGGGTATAAGAAGAGGTAAAATTCAAATTGAAGTATTCTGACTGTGGTCCCTCCTCAAACTGCAAAGGCTCTTCTCTATGAGCCGGGGAAAAGCCAAAAGCCCGGGCACAGCGTTTGCTGCCTGGGTGCACACATACATATTCTTGGGGGGTTGCTGCAGAATCTTCTCTATGAGCCCGGATTCTGCAGCAAATCCCCCAAGAATATGTATGTGTGTGCACCCAGGCAGCAAACGCTGTGCCCGGGCTTTTGGCTTTTCCCAGGCTCAGAGAAGAGCCTTTTGCAGTTTTCACAGCTTGAGGAGGAGCACAGTCAGAATACTTCGGTTTGAATTTTACCTCTTCTTATACCCATTGTTATTACTGCTGTATTATTGCATGTGCATGGAATGTAGGTATATGACCAGCCTGGGCAAACTTGGGCCCTCGCTCCCTCAGGATCGGGGTGAGAGAGAGGCAGCAAGGAGCGAGGGGGGGCTCCTCCTCCCTTTTTTTGCTGCTTCCAAGACTAGAATACCCCCTCCTTCCCTCCTTTGCTCCCCCCTTCCTATTTGGAGAGTCCCATCTAGAATTCAGTGTGATTTATTCAAGTTTTGGCCTACAACTCCCAGAAATCCCAGCCAATTTACCAGCTGTTAGGATTTCTGGGAGATGTAGGCCAAAACCATCTGGAATGCGCATGCGCTGGCATACGAACTACTAACGAATTTCGTTAGTAATTAAGTTACATTTTAGAAATTTTGGAAAATTTTTTGTAAGTCTTTCTATTACTAATCAACCCCCCCCCCCCAGTTGATTTTAGGATCACGATTTTTGGGTTCGAAACCATGCCTACTTGCTAAATGTGTTTACTTTGAAATTTGTAACTATTAATCTGTAAAGTAACATTTAATTATGTATTTTCATGGATTTCAGTTTTTTAAATTTCGGAATTCCTGTATTTGCATCTAAATACTTAATGAGATATTATACAGGAGATGGAACACAGATTTAAACATTTATGTTTTACACACATCTTATACACATAGCTTGAAGATATTTTCCTCAATATTGTTTGTGTACACTGAACCATCAGACAACAAACTATCACCATGTGGACAATTCCAGATTTGGGAGTGTTTTGGATTTTGACATGCTAAGTCTGCTGTGCCTGCTATGAAGAGGCATTCAACATCTCCAGCCTACTTCTTAGGACGCCTTGTGAGTAGCCAGCAGCCCATGCCTTCTCCAGCTGGGTGGGGCTCAGCAACTGCAAGATGGCCCCGGTAGAGGAGCAGCTCTCGAGAGTGCTCCGACTGAGCCTGCCAGATCTTGCCAGTTGGACTTGCCAAAGACACAATATTGACCTAGAAGTAGTTGAGTCTGATCCTCAACTGAGAAATACAGTTGATAGCAATCCTCAACAGCCCAAGAGGTTAAAGAATGATATGACATTGCCACCGGATGCTCGGATACCAACATTACCTCCGGACATTCGACTCAAGGCGATGCCAGAATGGATGTTGACACTGGAGAGGGGTTTGTCAGAGGGGCGCTGGGTCCTGCAACCGGTGACCGCGACAACAGCCAAAATTCTAAGAACTATGAAATTGAAGGACCAGGCATCTCCGAGTTGGAGGAGCTCGGCCATGGCGGCGGCATATGGAAGCCTAAATGGGCCCGACCCAGTGCCGCGCTCTGGGAAGCCAGATCAACCGACTATGGAATATCTATACAGAGAATACCAATGGCTGCTACTTTGCCTAAAAAACTTCGGTGATTTACTAATGAAACTGAACATTTCCCAACCTCATGATCTGCAGTCTGACCCCAGAGTCTCCACCCCAGACCCTCTCTGGCAGGAATCCCCAGATCTGTGTTGGGATCAATCTTGGGACTTAAATCCATCGAAGAGGAGCCAGAAGGCTCGGATGAGCAACTTGCAGTTCACTCGGACGATGTCGTCATGAGGGCGGCCAAGAAGGAGGACACCAAGCAAGAACGGGGCCTAGAGGCCGGAAAGGACAGATAGCCATGGTCGGACCCGGATCCTCGGCCCCGGCAGCGGATCCCTGGAAATCATGTTATCCTCATGTCACGTCCAACCCTGATGGGGGTGCTGAGGCGGTGGCTGGTGGTTCATGGCCGGTTGGGAGTGATGTTGATCGGCCCAGCTGCCCGGCGCCGGCAGGATGCCTCTGGAGAGACCAGACACCTTTGGACGTTAGTGAGGTCCTAGCCTGTGCTCAGAGACCCCGTCCCTGATGTCGTGGCCACCTAGTGGTGGCAAGTCGGGAGCTCGGGAGGGGGGGGGCTGAGTAACATGGCGGATGGCCTTGAGGACACCAAGGGGAGGCGGTCTCCTTCCTCCTCCTTGGACCCGGACCGGAATACACGAAGGCGCAGGCGCCGGAAGAGACGTCGGAGGAAGAAACCGAAGAACACCCAACTTCCGGTCCGTCGGTGGACTATCCGGGGACAGCAAACTTCCAAGAGGTTGACGTTCCTAGGGAGTCAACCCAGAGGGCCGCCAAGGGCATCGGGCTGCCCCCATATGCTCCGGTATGAGCAATGGAGATAAGGACAGCCCTGGATCTGATCCTGGCCGTACTTTGGGGAGGAGTGAACATAAGAAATATAAAACCAGGATCTTCTGGGGGTTGGGTTTCGGGAGCTGGGCCAGATCAGGTTCCCGTAGCCCCTCATTTAAAACCAACAAGACTCAAAACACCCTGAGATCAGTGAAACCAAGGAAAGAAATTCCCCTAGCTTTGACTGTCCCCTCCCTTAGACCTTGCGGTTGGAAGACCTGTTTGAGTTAATTGGGAAGGGCATAGTCCGGCTACTGTGTATTATTACTATGTTTAATGGTAATTTATTGTTAGTTGAATTTGTATTGTAATCTTGTTGTTGTTTTATCTGTTCTCATACTGTGTTTATTCTTCAATTCTGTAAACTGCTCCGAGCCCTCGGGGAGTGGCGGTCTAGAAGTTTGAAGTATAAATAAATAAATAAAATAAATAAATAAGGGATGCTCAGCCTGCACCAACATAACCCAAAGCACCCACCCAGACAGTGGGTAGTAGGCTTGGGTTCGAATCCTAAAATCGCAATTCTAAAATCAAATGGGGGTTATTTTTTGACTAGTATATTAAAGACTTACAAAAAAAAATTGCAAAAAGTGCTAAAATGTAACTTAAGTACTAACGAAATTCTAAAGTGGTTCTAAAGTAGGAAAAGCAGGGAAACAGTTAAAAATCAAGGGGGAACATTCCCTTCACCTCTGCAGTGCAATTAAGTGGAGCTGTAGATGTATAACATAAATATAAGAGGTAGTAGCTACTAGCTCTCAGGACAATTGTGAAAGTGAAGTACGATTCTCCCCCTTATTATGTCCCCTTTCCCTCCTTTCTTCCTTCTCTACCCTCTTCTTTCATTCCTTCCTTTGCTCTTTGGTTCCCCATCCCTTAGTTTCTCTTCTTCGCCCCTCTTTCCCCCACGCCGCGCGGCGCCTCGCTCACCCCTCGCCTCTCTCTAGCCTCGATCCATGGATCGAGGCTAGAGAGGCAGAGAGCAGCTGAGGGCCCCTTTCCCACTAAAATATAAGCCGACCCAGGCTTGGGCCGGCTTATATTTTAGTGGAAAAAGGGGCTCTCTCTCTCTCTCTCTAGCCCCGATGCATGGATCGAGGCTAGAGAGAGGCAGAGAGGGCGCGGGGGCCTTTCTCCTCCTCTCTCGCAGGCCTGTCATTGGCGAGAGAGGAGGAGGAACCCTCGCTCACCCCATCCATGTTTCTTTGCCTCTGATTGGCTAAAGGAAAGGTGGAGTGAAGGGGAGGGTATGTCCACCTGGTATCCATCAGCCAATGACAAAACACGCTTACTAAGGGCAAAGAAACCATACGAATGCTTTACGACCCAGATACAAAAATGGCGCCCGAAGTGCCGTAAAGAAAGTCTACTTCCTGGTTCGCGACAGCGATACGTAAAACATCAAAAGTCCCATTACATACGAAACTCTAACGAATCCATTTAATTTACGTTTCATTTTTCCCATGCCTAGTGGGTAGTTGTGCGTTTTCTGGGCTGTGTGTCCATGTCCCAGAAGTATCCTCTCCTGATGTTTCACCTGCATCTATGGCGGGCATCCTCAGAGGTTGTGAGGTCTGTTGGAAAATTCACAACGACCCAGTGATTCCGGTCATGAAAGCCTTCGACAATGCATCACCCAAACAGTGTTTGGGTAAGAATTTAAATACAACAAAAACCCCAGCTAAAAAAGCAGAAAATACATCATGGAAACCTTTGAAGCTCCACTGACTTATTCACATGTATTATAAACCATACAGGATTAGAAAAAAATATATGATGATGTTACATTCACAAGCCTGCACTTTGACTTAACATGTTACTTTGGTTGTCGGTTAAGATGATCTAGAGTGATATCAATGGTTAACAACCCACAAGGATGCCTTCAGCAGCTTTTCCTCACCAAAGCAAACCAGCCACATAGCTGAAGTCACCAGCAGACCCTAAAGGCTTTCCTCCTTTATTGTCGATCACCCGAGGAATGTGAGCGAGGCTTCCCCTCCTACTAGATTATGGGTGAACTTTCCCCTCTTGCTGAACTCCTTTTCTCTCCAGCGTCCTCCAGAAGGGCTTGTCGAGAAGCTGGGAATCTTCCTTCCCCCCAGCCTACCCCTGCTAGCAAAGCATGAATGCAACTTTGAAACACATACTTCGGTGACCCCTCTCCCACACAGCCCAGGGAGATCAAAGCCCCCATCGGGGAATCAAAGCAGGTTTCCATCCCCCTCCACAGGCCCAGGATGAATCAAACAGCCTGACCCACAAGGAGATCAAACAAGGCTCCCACTGGTTTTTGGTTAAAGCCAGGCTTCAAGCCACCCTAATTAAAGTTTGCTCCATCCTTCCCCCACCCTACAATGCACACAGACTCCCTTCTACCCTGACCACTGTCCCATGACCACCTCCCTCGCCCTCTCCTCCTTGCCTCCTCAAACAAAGACTGTCTAAGAGTTTCAAGGAGGGAAGTTGAGAGAATACACCTTCGCCCGAGTCCTTTCACTTGGTTCCATTCCATTGCCTAGACCTCTGGGGAGCGAAGGGAAAGCAGAGCAACCACCAGCGGCCACATTGATTTGGAAACATCCTTGCACCCCAAGAGGTTCTCCATTTGAAGGGCAACCAGGAGCCAGCCCTCTACTTCAAAACATGCTCTGTTTCCCATTTGGGAACTCCCAATATCAGCAAACACAACACCAAAAAACAGTATAGGACTGGTATACAGTACAGGAGAAACACGCTGAGAAATAAGTCTCTCTGAATAACCAGACACTACATAGGTAAAGTAGCAAAACGTATCAGTATAATGCATGTGTCATATCAAGACAGTAAAAAGAGCATCCCAATACCATGCATGGGAGAATACATCAATCACTTGAGATACATAGGTAAACAGTGTCAGATTATTGCATTTTGAATAGCAATTCATGAGTCAGCACAAGATATATTTTCGCAGTTTGAGATGACCTGCAGTGTGACATGTTTGACACCAGATGGCGCTGTCTCAAGACTGCTAAATGGAACCTTGAGGAATGTCAGTTACAAAGTGACAGTTGGGATTTGTCAGTTGGGGATTTAATATCTGTGAGGAAAGGATGTTTAGAAAGGTAGCTGTGATGGCTGTTGTTTTTCGATGTTTTGCCAGTTATTGTTAAATACAATTCAATACAAAGTTATATATTTATCTTGTGAATTGAATGAGAGTTTCATTATTCACTCGAATAGAGACTGGAGTTTTTGGGCCGATGAGGAATTAAACTTCTATATTTCTGTTGCCTATCCGCTGTGACATAAATACTCAACGCCGAAGAAACAGTACCCTCCAAGTGGTCAGTACTGAAGCGAATTCTGAGCGCCAATTGCGCGACGTCATCCACCAGCGACGCTCTGCAGTATTGACGTCACACGGACACGCCCCCTGGCTTCCCCATCTGGCGTGCTTAGCCTGACGCGGCTAGCGGACACGCCTTCTGGCCTCCTCCGTTGGTCATTACTCACCTGGGCTCCCGGGTATTTATTTGAGTGTATATTTTTCTTGTTGGGATTTACCCTGTATGTATCTTGAGTCTGCATTTACTTTGGGATTTACCCTGCATGTATTTTGAGCTTGCATTTATTCTGTTGGGGTTTATCTTGTATGTATTTACATTTATATTATGTACTATTGATCACCACTTGGAGGGTACTGTTTACCTATGTATCTCAAGTGATTGATGTATTCTCCCATGCATGGTATTGGGATGCTCTTTTTACTGTCTTGATATGACACATGCATTATACTGATACGTTTTGCTACTTTACCTATGTAGTGTCTGGTTATTCAGAGAGACTTATTCTCAGTGTGCCACTCACAATATCACCCACCCTTCCATCACTTAGTTCGCTTCCACTGAAGGGAAAGCATGGTTAAAGCATGGAGACTGTGTTGGTCGCCATTTCAGATCAGCTTCGATGCCAAAAGGACAAGGACGGTTCAGCATTGCTTGTGTTATTGGACCTCACAGCAGCTTTTGTTGCGTGTGCAAGCGTGACACACCTCACGCCAAGAACCACATGCAGAGACGGTTGGTTGGCTAAAATTGGCCACAACTCAATTGATTGAAAACAGGAACAAAGGGTTGGCGGCCACGCTTGAGCCCTGGATCAGGGTCGAACAGCCCCCACGAATGTCCAAAGGCATATGCAAGCCTGGGGTGCGAGCGGCCCAATGCCTGCCCACGGAAACTCGGCACCCTAGAGGCCTGGGCATTATTCCCCTTACAACCAAGGGGGTGATAAGCCAGCCTGATCCAGGGGCCATGCCACACGCCAAACACGGAGTTGTGACAAAGAACAGAATAACGCATAACCATGAACAATGCGACAATGACATGAAGAATGAACAAACTGGACACCAACAAGCAATGCAATAAGTAGGGAGGGTGGGAGGAAAAACAGAGCTGGCCCCCACGTGCAGCCTGGGCAGCCCCAGGCGGCCCTAAATAGGCTGCCCAGGCAGAAGTGCAGGCCAGCCGGCGCAAAGCGGGGGCGGGGCCAGCCCCATCATTGGCTGGCTGGCATTTGGTGGCGGGAAAACTTCCTGCCACCCCAGGGGCTTCTGGGAAGGAGAAGCCCCTGCATCTCATGCAAAATGGCGGCGAGGGCGACCCCGCCCCGCAACCCGCTCGGCCGGTAACTCAGCCAAGCACATTAAAATTAAAAGTTCATGCTTGGAGACTGATAGTGGTTGGAACCCATATGCTCAGATGGATTCGCACTTGGAAACCCTGGAGTCTGCACCTCTCGGCATTACTTCGCGAATGAAGATTCTTAGGAAGGACTCATCCCATGCTTTTTACAAGCGCGTTGATGACTAAAAAGGCCCATCTGAGACAGGCAAGTTCGGTTGCAGAAAGAACAGCAGAAAGTCTCCTTGGGTGATGTTGTTTCCAAGTTGCAGTTCTTTCTGCGTTGTCTTTTCTTTTCGAGACCCGTTCGGCGTGTCTTCTCGAAAGAGGCCGCAGCATTGTGGATAGTGCGTCTCCATGCCTCCCGATGTGAGGCCAGGGTGGACCATTGTTGGTGATCAATCTGGCCGAGCCTGAGATGTTGTTTCAGGGAGTCCTTATATCTCTTTTTGGGGCGCCTCTCTTGCGCTGACCCATGGCGAGTTCACCATAGAGTAGTATCTTTGGGAGGCGGTGGTCCTCCATCCTAGAGATGTGCTCTGCCCAGCGCAGCTGTGTTCTCAATAGCGTGGCCTCAACGCTGGTGACCCCTGCTTGCTCAAGGACAGCAACATTCGTCACATAGTCCGTCCAGTGTATATTTAGGATTGTGCGAAGACAGCACTGATGCAAGCATCCAAGGAGTCATAGGTGTTGACGATAGGTGACCAATGTTTCAGACCCATAGAGGAGAATAGACAGTACGATAGCTCTGTACACACTGATTTTGGTATTTTGCCTCAGGTGCTTGTTGCGCCAGACTCTTTTGTGAAGCCTTCCGAATGCACTCTATGCCTTTGATAATCTGTGATCTATCTCTTTGTCAATCTTGGCATCTGAAGAGATGATGCTTCCCAGGGAGGTGAACTGCTGAACGGACTTAAGCACAGATGTGCCTATGCTGACGTGGGGATAGTGGTGTTCTTCCTGTGGTGCGGGCTGGTAGAGGACTTCTATTTTCTTTAGGCCGACTTCCAGCCCAAACAGCTGCTGCAAAGCAGGATGTTAATATATATCTTGACATATTTTGAAACATATTCTCAACATATTTTGCTATTGCTTGAAAAAAAGATTACAATTGTTGTTTAAAACAAAAAAGTAAACATTCTAATTATTCAGATTTGACTTGCAAAGTGTTTTTTAAACATTTGCACGAGTGGCAGCAGGGCCTCGGAAAGTGACAGGAGATTTCAATTGTATGGTAGACTATTTAATGGTATGATAGATGGGTGAGTCCCGAGGAATGACAGGTCTGGAATCTCTCCAGTTCAGGATTGTTTTAAGGGATTTAGTCTCTCCTTGGAAGTACAAATGAATGTGACAGTACGTTTCCCCCCTACTTCAACTACTCATGAATCTTATTCAGGAATTGACCAGAACTGGAGCAGATTACAGAAAGCATTCCTGTTGTTTCTATAAGTAGTTGTGTTTCTGGATATCGCTTTGAAGATGAGCCCAGGCAAGAAAAGAAAGCAGACATGAAATTTAAATTAATTGTTTTTTTACACAATAAGGACGTCAAACTGTCTTTTCTGAAGGCCTCATTGGCATTGACCATCTCAGCCATCGCAACCCTCATAAATGCTGCAGAACTTCAGAAATGCATATGTCTGTTCAAACAGACATATGGTACGAAGTGGAAAAGAAAGCGTATAAGCTAACAAATAACATGGAAAACGAATTCAAGATAGTCAGTTATATAAACAATAATGGAGTCGTCTCTAGTTCATACACATATATGGAAATGTAGTACAAGCATGAAATATACACATATCAAAAGGTAAGTACCAACATAGTATACATAAGTATAATAGCGGTGAACAAGCTCACGCAAAGGTGAATCGAGACGCCCAGGCTCAGCAGAGGAAAGTCTATGGTAAATAACAAGGCACAGTCCCGGACGCCTTCCCGAACTAAGGAAAATGTTCAAAATAATACAAAGATTCGAGTGAATTCTCACTGAATGTAGCAATCATGGGGAAGGTCGTCCTTGGGCCGACGAAAGGATCTCGCGCGCCTTCGTTTCTCCCCCGTGGGGGTTTCCTCAAAGCCGGGGGCGGCCTAAATGGTGAAATCCCGCGAGCGTCTCATGAGTGGCAAAGCACTAGAGTTACAATAATACAGATTGATTATAATACATATATAATGTCAAAATACTAGTATAAAGATGCTACCAAAAAGGGAACAGCCCCCGGCCCTGAGGAAGCCCCCACGGGGGAGAAACGAAGGCGCGCGAGATCCTTTTGTCGGCCCAAGGGCGACCTTCCCCATGATTGCTACATTCAGTGAGGATTCACTCGAATCTTTGTATTATTTTGAACATTTTCCTTCGTTCAGGAAGGCGTCCGGGACTGTGCCTTGTTATTTACCATAGACTTTCCTCCGCTGAGCCTGGCCGTCTTGGTTCACCTTTGCGTGAGCTTGATCACCGCTATTATGCTTATGTATACTATGTTGGTACAGACATATGGGCCACAGTGCTCTAAGGAAGTGAATAAAAGTACTGCAAGTTCCATCATGACGAACTATGGCACACAATGCCTTCCTCAAATAACCCGGGCGCCGCCAAGTCCCCAAGCTAGTAAATCTATATATATATATTTGTTAAGTCCATTTGATGTCGTATATAGACAACAAAACTATGGCTCCCAGAACCACCAAACTTGACAACCGACTGGACCATTACACTAGGTACATACAACGCCAAAAACACCGGACCTACATACCTCCCAACACCCCAAAAAATGATCCCCAAAAACTGCCAACGGAACTCCCACCCCAGCCTCTCTGCTGCCAGCGCGAACGTTTAGAACGTTTAGGGCCGAGGAGGAGGGGCCGGCCGGGAGGAGGAGCAGCCTCCCTTGCTCCTCCTTAGCCCCTCCTCCTCAGCGGCTCCTCCTCTTTCCCCCCGCCACCGCCGCTCGGATCGCGAACGGCGGGGACAAAGACAGAAGGAGCGGCTGAGGAGAAGCAAAGGACCCCCCTCCTCCTCAGCTACTCCTCCTTCCCGCCGCCACACCTGCCGCTAGGATCGGGGGGGGGGCTCCTTCAAGCACTCTACACACAAAACACTTGCCCCATACACGCACGCGACCCGCACACCAAAACAAACATTCATCACAAACTTTCCTTACCTTCCACAGCAAACATCCCTCCAACGCTGACCCGACGCAATCTTTCCTCAAACCATTCAGTACTACATCTTCCAGTATCCACTGCGGCAGTACACGGCCCCTCCCTCCCACTGACACTCCCCAAAAATACAGCCACCTTACAGGCCTCTGCCTCCTTGGGGCCTGACCAAGGAGGAAAGAGGAGGAAGCGCCACCGCCGCCTGGAGCTTTGCCATCGCAACGCCCAGGAGGAAGAGGAGCCAAAAGCAGCGCCCTTGGCAACAAGAGCAGGGGAAACTGGTAACCACCCTCCTCCCTCCCTCCCTCCTCCTCAGGCCCTCCTCTTCCTACTCATACACACACATTCACACAAACAAAACCACAAACATACACACACACATATACATACACACATGCACACATAAACATACAGACATGCTCACATTCACACATAAACAAACATACAATACATACACACATACACACATATACATACAGACATGCACACATACACATGAACATGCACATATACATAACAACACACACATACACAATTTACACATATACACACAAACACAAGCACACACATACACATATACATAAAGACATGCACAAATACACACATAAACACATGCACATATACATAACAACACACACATAAACAATATATACAAATAAACACACAAAAATAAGCATACACACACACACCATGTGGGCAGAAGGGGTTAGCCACAGACTACAGCACAGCAACGCGTGCCGGGGACAGCTAGTAAATAAATAAAACTACAACTCCCTTTTTTGTGTCAGGAGCGACTTGAGAAACTGCATGATTTCACTGCTATGATTGAGCCATAGCAGTGGTGACAAACTGTATTCATTCTACAGTAGAAATGCATCTTCAGCTACTGCTCCAAAGAGTTTGTCAAAGAAGATTGTTGGGAGTTCGAGTATATTTTTCCAAGTACTAGGAATCCCCCCCCCCCCCACCCACGCCCTGTGCATTATATTCCCGCAATCCCTCTCTTCTTTATCTCCACTTTTGAACTTGGTTCGGTGCTGAGGACTCCAGGCGTTTGCTTACACCCACCAGGTTCTAGAAACTGGCCAAAGGAGGTCATCTGTCACTGGGAACGGGGGTCAGCCCCAGATCAGTCCTACTTGAAGCACTTGAATGGGGCACAGGTCAGCTCAGAGCTTTACAAATTGTTGAGTTGTCAGCATGGGGTGTGATTGATGGTAATGAATGAGGGCCAGTCTTCAGTCACATGCGCATGCCTTCCGCTCCGACTCTGGCACTAGCACAGACCACCTTTCACAGCCTCTGCGTGACCTCTTCCTCTTTCCCGGTTTGCAGCCCATCTATCAAGCACTTGCCCCGGGGCTGACCTTTCTCCATAGAGCGGCCTGTCTAGCAGCACCATTTTCTTTCCAAAAAAGACCAAACCAAAAAAAAAACACACACCCAAAACCCAAAAGCCAGCGAGAGGAATTTTGTATTAATCCTGGCCAGGAGACCGTGCGCTCTCTTTCAAAGGCACCTTTGCCGGTGCCAAGAAAGAAAAGCCACCGAGAATGCCAACGTCATTAGAAAGGGTTCCAAGGAGACCCCAAGATGCGCCCGGCAGGCTTTGGGTTTAAGTAGATCAACACATAGGTATGTGTGTCTCTGTGCATACACTTTCCTGACAATTTACACAGCTGCTTCCAATCAGGGCTTTGATGTTCTCCATCTCTGTTTTCCTAGCTGATGGTTTCTCCACATGGTTTCTGAGGTCGGGATGGGTGAACTTCAAAAGCTCGGAGAAGTCAGGTTCAGAGAAGTGGTCAGAAGTTCAGAAATGTCCATTTTCACCCTGGCAAGCATACTACGCCAGTTTTCCTATGCCGAAGGCAGTGACAACGTACAGCAGTGGCTCCCAAACTTTTTTGGCCTACCGCCCCCTTTCCAGAAAATTTTTTACTCACCGCCCCCCCTAGAAATTAATTTTTAAATTTTTTTTAATAGCAATTAAACAGAAAGATATATGTATTAATGCAGTGGTTCTCAATCTTTCTAATGCCGTGACCCCTAAATAAGGTTACTCGTGTTGTGGTGACCCCCAACCATATTTTCGTTGCTACTTCATAAATAATTTTGCTACCCTTACGAATTCTAATGCAAATATCGAATAAGTCAAAGCGAAGGAGGCGGGGCCAAAGAACAGGGCCAATCGTTCACTGCCCCCTTAAAAGAGTTCACTGCCACCCAAATTCCCCTGAGGCTCCCACCGCCCCCTTGAATCGCCTCACCGACCACCAGGGGGTGGTACCGCCCACTTTGAGAATCACTGCTGTAGACCAAAACATTTGTCCGGTCTAAACTCCACTATGCTTGCTTAAAAAATAAACAAACGTCAGGCAGCCAAACCCGGAAACTGCTGCACGTGCCCCCTTCCTCTCCTCAACCCCGCCCACGGCCATGCAGGACTGTGCGCCGTGGGCGGGGTTGAGGAGAGGAAGGGGGGGGCACGTTGCAGTTTCCAGGCAATGCCTGACTAGGGATAGAATGGAATCGCCAGGCAGGCGCTGCCTGGAAACCGCAGCATGCGCCCCCTTCCTTTCCTCAACCCCGCCCATGGCACACAATGGCTCAGCGCCCCCTTACAGGGGCTCAGTGCCCCCTAAATTCTCCGGAGCCTCCCAGTGCCCCCTTGGATTATCCCACCACCCACCACCCACTTTGGGAACCACAGATGTACAGCATAAGAAGCGCTTCTCTCAATATGGCGAGCATCACCTTGTATTGATTCAACATATTGTTATTTATTTATTTATTTACTATTTTTATATGCCACCCTTCTCAACCCCGAAGGGGACTCAGAGTGGCTTACAGCAAACAACAAAACTGCCAGAGTGGCTTACAGTGTACATATAACAATATTGCCGGAGCGGCTTACAACAAACTGAAAAAAACAAAAATTAACATTACAACATATCGCAATATTGTTAGCAATATTGCATGTAATACAAATATATAAATAATAATATCACGATATGATTATTGTATCACATTATCATTGGCAGTATTATACTGTTACAATACAACACCACCAATACCAAATGCATATACCACATACCATACCGTAATCATACTATTATTATTATTATTACATTACAATTATTATACTATAACATAATACAATATATTGACATTATATTATATTATATTATATCAAATTGCAATGCAATGTAACACTATATTATATATTATATTATATTATATTATCTTTAAAATAATAAATAACATTATTTATTTAAACAAAATAAAATTACTTATTTAAATAAATAATTTTATAGAATCATTTTAAACAATTATTTTAAATTATAATGCAATGTAACACTACATTATATCATATATTATTACATTACACCATACTTTCTATAAAATAATACATAACATTATTTATTTAAACAAATAAAATTACTTATCTAAATAAATAATTTTATAGGACTATTTTAAACACAGCAAGAGGGGCCCTGAGCTGATGTTATGTTGTATTGTATCACATATGTATTGTATCATATATGTCACTAGCTGACCTGGCCACGCTTCGCTGTGGCTTTTGTGTGTGTGGTGTGGTGCCTGCTGTGTCCTCCTCCTCCTTCTCCTCCGATAGGGGACCTTCGGCATCACGGGGCCGAAAGGGGACCTTCGCCACCGGGAAGGCGGGGCCGTGAGCGCCCCCTCCGCTGCCTCCTCCTCCGCCTCCCAGCTGTTTCTGGACCCGGGGCGCGCGGTCTCTTTCCCCCTCTCTCTATTTCTTGATCTGCACTCTCGCGAGACACACACAGGAAGAGAGACCGCATGAACCCGTCTGAGGCGGAGGGATGGTGGCCTTTTCCGGGCACCTCTCTATCCTTCCGCCCCACCCTCCTCCCTTGAATGTAGGAAGGAGGGCATGGAAAGGAGGAGAAAGAGATGCCCGAAAAGGGCAGAATCCTCTTGCCTGTGCCGGGTTCGCGTGGTCTGTCTTCCTGTTTTTCTCTAGGTTCCGAAGCCTGGCGGGGAGGAGCGCGGGAGGAGGTGGGAGGGGGGGAGGGATGTCCGCTCCTGCTCCTCGCCCCTCCCGCCAGGCTTCGGAACCGGGCGGCGGGAGGAGCGGGAGGAGGTGGGAGGGGCTAGGGAGGGAGGGATGTCCCGCTTGCCTGCCCCGCCCTCCCGCCAGGCTTCGGAACCGGGCGGCGGGGGGGAGCGTGGGAGGGGCTAGGGAGGGGGAGGGATGTCCCGCCGCCTGCCGCCCCTCCCGCCAGGCTTCGGAACCGGGCGGCGGGGAGGAGCGCAGGAGGAGGTGGGAGGGGCTAGGGAGGGGGAGGATGTCCCGCTCCTGCCCGCCCCTCCCGCCAGGCTTCGGAACGGGGCGGCGGGGAGGAGCGCGGGAGGAGGTGGGAGGGCTAGGGAGGGGAGGGATGTCCCGCCTCCTGCCTCGCCCCTCCCGCCAGGCTTTGAACCGGGCGGCGGGAGGGAGCGGAGGAGGTGGGAGGGGGCTAGGGAGGGAGAGGGATGTCCCGCCTGCCCCCCTCCCGCCAGGCTTCGGAACCGGGCGGCGGGGGAGCGGGAGGAGGTGGGAGGGGCTAGGGAGGTGGGAGGCGTGTCCCGCCTCCTGCTCCTGGGCCCCCGCCAGGCTTTGGAACCGGGCGGCGAGGGATGCGGCAGGTAAGGAGTCGGGGCGCGGGTGGGGTGGGAGGGAGGAGGAGGAAGGCGGGGTGAAGGGGAGTCGGGGTGGGAGGGTGTTTTGGAGGAGGTGGAGGGGCGGGAGAGGAGGGAAAAGAGGTGCCTGGAAAAGCTTCCCTCCTGCCTCCTCAGGGATCGGGAGAGAACCGGGGTCCCGATCCTGGCGGAGGTGGAGGGAAGCTGCCGGGACGGGCGCGGCGGGGGGTGGGGGTGCGGAAGGAGGTGGGAGGGGCTGGGGGAGGGAGCGGTTTCCCCTCCTCCTTCCAGGTCCCCCCGCCGCCGCTCTTCCTGAGGAGGCGAACCGGGGTCCCGATCCTGGCGGAGGTGGGAGGGAAGCTGCCGGGACGGTGGGGGGGTGGGGTGCGGAAGGAGGTGGGAGGGGCTGGGGGAGGGGGAGCCAGTTTCCCCTCCTCCTTCCAGGTCCCCCCCCCCGCCGCCGCTCTTCCTGAGGAGGCGGAGGAGGCGCTCTGGCTGCCATGTG
Source organism: Anolis apletophallus (assembly GCA_030556195.1). Taxonomy (NCBI): domain Eukaryota; kingdom Metazoa; phylum Chordata; class Lepidosauria; order Squamata; family Anolidae; genus Anolis; species Anolis apletophallus. The sequence goes on from JARBWK010000013.1 coordinate 47,166,453, forward strand.
CGAACGTTCTAAACGTTCGCGCTGGCAGCGAAGTGGCCGGGTTGGCAATTTTGGGGTTCGTTTGTTGGGGTGCTGGGAGGTATGTAGGTCGGGTTTTTTTTGCTGTTGTCTGTAGCGAGTGTAATGGTCCAGTAGGCTGCCAAGTTTGGTGCCTCTGCGAGCCATAGTTTCTTTGTCTATATACGACATTAAACGGACTCACCAAAATTATATATATAGATGGCACTATTGTGTGTCATTTTGTAAACATGCAATTGTGAGTAGATCAATAGGTATCGCTCCAGTGGGAAGGTAAGGGCGCTCCATGCTGTCATACCAGTCAAATGACCATGGAGGTGTCTATGGACACGCCGGCTCTTCAGCTTAGAAATGGAGATGAGCACCAACCCCCAGAGTCAGAAACGACTGGACTTAATGTCAGGGAAAACCTTTACCCTTACCTTATTGATTGATTTATTCGATTTATACACCGCCGCTCCCGGAAGGCTTGGGCAGGCCCAGATTACCCATAAGGCCACCCTAGGCCAAGGCCTAGGGCGGCACCCATGGGGTGGCAGCACATCCAGACCCCCCCCCCAAAAAGTCTTTGAAAAAATTGGAAAAAAAAATAATAAAAAAAATAAAAAAAAAGTGTGCATGCGCATGCCCCCCTCCTTTGCTTGCGCCAAAGGCTCTGCCCCCACCCCCGGCTCTGCCCCCACCTCCTTGCTGGCATGGTGGCTTTAGGAGGGAGGGAGGAGCTGTGGGGAGGCAACGGGGGTGGGGCTTTCCTCCTCCTCGCTGGCGAGGGGGCGGGGTGGGGGCGGGGCGGAGCCAGGGGTGGGGCTTTCCTCCTTCTCGCTGGTGAGGGGGTGGGGTGGGGGTGGGGCAGGGCGGAGCCGGGGGCGGCGGCAGATGGCCCTTTTGGCCTAGGGCGGCAAAAGGGCCTGATCCGGGCCTGGGCTGGGGGTGGTTTACAGAAAAATTTAGAATAAAAACAATATCTGATGAAAACAGAGAAGTTAAAAGTTCCAATATCACTCAAAGGCCTGCCTGAATAAATGGGTCTTACATGCTCTGCGGAAGGTGTCCAGGTTTCGCACAGCCCGAGTCTCAGGCGGCAAAGCATTCCATAGCACCAGGGCAGTGATGGAAAAAGCCCTTCACTGAGTTGTTGCCAGGTGGAAGGATCTCACGCTGGGGGTGTCTAGGAGGTTCTGGTCCTCCGACCGTAGTGATCTCGGGGGATTATATGGAATCAGGCGATCCTTTAGGTACACTGGCCCCAGACCATACAAGGTCTTAAAAGTAACACCTCCTGCTATTGGTCCTGCCATCTTCACAGTTTCGGCTGGTGGGGATGAGAGACAGCGCCTTCTCAGTGGTGGCCTCTTGGCTGTGGGATGCTCTCCCTAGGAACATTAGATTGGCCCCACCCTCTTAACATTTCAAAAAGGAGTTAAAACCTGGATATTTGATCTGATCTCGGAATGGCTGGACAACCCGACTGGATAATGATTTCGTAATGAAATGCGGAGGATCTATGGCAGTGTTTCTCAACCTGGGGGTCGGGACCCCTGGGGGGGGGGGGTCGCGAGGGGATGTAAGAGGGGTCACCAAAGACCATCAGAAAAGACAGTATTTTCTGTTGTTCATGGGGGTTCTGTGTGAGAAATTTGGCCCAATTTTATCATTGGTGGGGTTCAGAATGCTCTTTGATTGTAGGTGAACTATAAATCCCAGCAACTACAACTCCCAAATATCAAGTCTCTTTTTCCAAACTGTACCAGTGTTCATATTTGGGCATATTTCCAAGTTTGGTCTAAATCCATCATTGTTTGAGTTCACAGTGCTTTCAGGATTTAGGAGAACTACAACTCCAAAACTCAAGGTCAATGCCCACCAAACCCTTCCAGCATTTTCTATTGGTCATGGGAGTTCTGTGTGCCAAATTTGGTTCAATTCCATCATTGGTGAAGTTCAGAATGCTCTTTGATTGTAGGTAAACTATAAATTCCATCAACTACAACTCCCAAAGAACATGATCAACCCCCCCCCACACACACACACCAATATTCAAATGTGGGCACATTGGGTATTTGTGCCAAATTTGGTCCAGTGAGTGAAAATACATCTGGCATATCAGGTATTTACATTAATGATTATGCATTATCTATGTTTAAATGTTTAAATTGTTTTTATATTGTTATTGGCTTCAAATTGTTCCGTCCTGTAAACTAGTATTACCCAACCTTTTTTGAGCCATGGCACATTTTTTACATTTACAAAATCCTGGGGCCCGCCACCAACCAAAATGACACAAAATGACACTCTAACACAGTAATACATATAGTTAATATGTTTTTAAATGTATTTATACACTCAGTGTGAAACCTGGGCCTGTTTCGATGAACACAACATAGATGTCCTGGCAGGAATGGCAGAAAGACACAAACTTCCCACACAGAACTCCCATAACCAAGAGAAAATACTATAAGAGTTTGGTGGGCATTGACCTTGGGTTTTGGAGTTGTAGTTCACCTATATCCAGAGAGCACTGTGGACTGAAACAATGTTGGATCAGGACCAAACTTGGCATGAATACTCAATATGCCCAAATGTGAACACAGATGGAGTTTGGGAAAAATAGACCTTGACATTTGGGAGTTACAGTTTCTGGGATTTATAGTTAACACACAATCAAAGAGCATCCTGAACTCTTGCAACAATGGAATCGAACCAAACTTGGCCTATTGAACTCCCATTACCAACAGAAAGTACTGAAAGGGTTTGCTTGGGAATTGACCTTGAGTTTGGAAGTTGTAGTTCACCTAAGCCCAGAGAGCACTGTGGACTCAAACAATTTATGCTATGTTGTTGTTTGTTTTCTATCCAGAATCCCAATGTTGGAAGGAGGCTCACCACTTTAAGGTCCCTAAAACAGGCATGGGAAAACTTCAGCCCTCTGGGTGCTTTGGACTTCAACTCCCACCATTCCTAACAGCCTGAGGCCCTTTCCTGCTTAAGTGGCTGAGGGAAGAAAAGGGAAAGGGTCTGAGGCTGCTAGGAATGGTGGGAGTTGGAGTCCAAAACACCTGGAAGGTCCAAGTTTGCCCATGCCAGCTTTCAACAGAGACCTCTTCCCTCCCCCTTCGCGCCCTTTCTTCCCCCTCCTGCCCAACACTTACTTTTTCTTCTCCACTGCCGCTTCTGCCGCCATTTTGATCTGAGGGGGCAGCGTGAGCGTGTTCAGGAGGGGAGGGGGAGGGAGGAAGGCGTGACCCGTGTGGGCGCTACTGCGCAGACTCGCCCCAGAGCAAAGCGAGGCAAAGCGAGCAGAGCGAGGCTGGGAAGAAGTGTTCGGTAGGAGGGGGAAGAAAGGGTCTTGGAGGTCCCAATTTCCCACGGCACACCTGATGATCGCTCACGGCACACTAGTGTGTCGTGGCACACTGGTTGGGAAACACTGCTGTAAACCACCATGAGTCGCCCTCGGGCTGAGAATGGCGGTATAGAACTATAGTAAATAGATAGATAGATATTCCTACCTACAATCAATCTGAGCTCGCAAGACACAAGTGAAAATGGATATTGATCATTAGGAATGATGGCGAAGCAGACAATAGCTTTAAACAACCCAGGGGAAGCGATTCATTCCAACGCCAAAAAAACTACATCTCATATTCAGTACTTCATTTGCACTAAGTGATCAATTTCCTGGTCACTTGGAGGGTTAATTGGACATCTTCAAAGTTATCATCCATCTCCTTCCATACACAAGAACCTCATCCAAATAGACAATGACTGTCTTGCTCTGATTTCATCTGCGTCTTTTAACTCAGCTCATGTTAAAGACACTGAATTGGCATAAGCAAGACAGACAATTTCCATTGGAAAGCCATCCTGGCTTCTAAAGGAGGCCAGAGGGGGATTGGCCGAGTGGGTGAAGGTGGATGATCTATGCTGGGAGCTCGACAGGGGGAGTGTGTCCCTGTTGGTTCTGCTGGACCTCTCAGCGGCCTTCGATACCGTTGACCACGGTATCTGGTGCTTGGCCGCTGTGTGGGACTGGATGAGGGCGAACAAATTGAAATTGAATCCAGACAAGACAAAGGCACTCCTAGTCAGTCGCAAGGCCGAACAGGGCATAGGGTTACAGCCTGTGTTGGTCGGGGTAACACTCCATCCGGAAGACGCAGGATCACAGTCTGGGAGTGATCCTGGACTCATCGCTGAGCCTGGAACCCCAGGTTTTGGTGGTGACCAGGGGAGCATTCGCACAATTAAAACGTGTGCGCCAGCTGCGCCCGTACCTCGGGAAGTCTGACTTGGTCACGGTAGTCCATGCTCTGGTTACATCCCGTATAGATTACTGCAACGCTCTCGATGTGGGGTTGCCTCTGAAGACTGTTCGGAAGCTTCAATTGGTCCAACGGACAGCAGCCAGGATGATAACAGGGGCGGCACTCAAGGAGCGTACAACTCCCCTGTTGTGCCAGCTCCACTGGCTACCAGTTTGCTACCGGGCACAATTCAAAGTGCTGGTTTTGGCCTTTAAAGCTCTAAACCAGTGTTTATCAACCTGGGGGTCGGGACCCCCGAGGGGGTCGTGAGGGGGTGTCAGAGGGGTCGCCAAAAACCATCAGAAAGCATAGTGTTTTCTGTTGGTCTTAGGAGTTCTGTGTGGGAAGTTTGGCCCAATTTTATCGTTGGTGGGATTCAGAATGCTCTTTGATTGTAGATGAACTAGAAATCCCAGCAACTATAACTTCCAAATGTCAAGGTCTATTGTCTTCAAACTCCACCAGTGGGCATATGGGATATCCATGCCAAGTTTGGTCCAGATCCATCATTGTTTGAGTCCACAGTGCTCTCTGGATGGAGGTGAACTACAACTCCCAAACTCAAGGACAATGCCCACCAAACCCTTCCAGTATTTTCTGTTGGTCACGGGAGTTCTGTGTGCCAAGTTTGGTTCAAATCGTTGGTGGAGTTCAGAATGCTCTTTGATTATAGATGAATCATAAATCCCAGCGACTACAAGTCCCAAATGACCAAAATCAATCCCGCCCAACCCACTATTTAAAATTAGGAGTATCAGTTATTTGTGTTATTTGTGCCAAATTTGGTGCAGATATTGACGTTACGATTCATAACAGTAGCAAAACTACGGTTATGGAGTAGCAACAAAAGTAATGTTATGGTTGGGGGTCACCACAACATGAAGAACCGTATTAAGGGGTCATGGCATTAGGAAGGTTGAGAAACACTGCTCTAAACGGTTCGGGTCCAACTTACCTGTTCGAACGCATCTCTCCCTATGAACCATCGAGATGTTTAACATCATCTGGAGAGGCCCTGCTCTCGGTCCCGCCTTCTTCGCAGGCGCGACTGGCGGGGATGAGAGACAGGGCCTTTTCAGTGGTGGGTCCTTGGTTTTGGAACGCCCTCCCTAGAGATGTCAGATCGGCCCCCTCCCTCCTGACATTTCGCAAGAAAGTCAAGACCTTGCTGTTTGAGCAGGCAATTGCTGATGAAATATAAAGGTTTAATTAGATCTATGGAATGACGACCATGTGACGGAAACTGATTTCAACATGACGCTGAGACTGCAATTGTATGTTTTTAATTGTTAATTTGTTGTTCTATGGTTATTTTTATTGGTTTGCTTGCTTGTGTTGTATTGAGGGCAGAGACTGCCTTGTGTAAACCGTCCCGAGTCGCCTTTGGCCTAAGAGGTGCGGCATAGAAACGTGACAAATAAATAAATAAACAATGTCTGTGATGCTCAAAATTCCAGCTAATAATGTCACCAATGATGAAATTAGATAACTTTAGACCAGTGGTTCCCAAAGTGGGCGGTACCACCCCCTGGTGGGCAGTGGGGCAATCCAAGGGGGCGCTGGGAGGCTCAGGAGAATTTGGGGGGCGCTGAACCCCTGTAAGGGGGCAGTGGCGTGAGCCAGGCTTGCTTGCCACTTGCAAGGTTGCGCGCTTGCGAGGACGTCCCCGTTGGAAGAAAGAGATGATACATAGGACTGCGCTGTGGGCGGGGTTGATGAGAGGAAGGAGGCGCATTCTGCAGTTTCCACGGCAATGCCTGCCCAGGGATTCCAACTTGCAGGGGCACAGTCACAAGCGCACGATCCCCGGGCAAGGATTGCCGTGGAAACCGCAGCATGCGCCTCCTTCTTCTCGTCAACCCTGCCCACGGCTCAGTCCTGTGTATTGCCTCTTTCTTCCAATGGGGATGTCCTTGCAAGCGCGCCTTGCTAGGTCCGGTGCAGGGCGAGCGAGAGGCGCTTTTCAAGGTGGGCCTCGCTTGTCCAGTGCCGGCCCCTTCTTTTTTCAGTGCCATAAAAACAACATGCAAGTAAAATAACATTTAAATTAAAATTAAAATACATTAAAACATTTAATTTTATGAAAAAGGTAGAAACATTAATACATATATATTTCTGTTTAATTGCTATTAAAAAATTTAAAAAATAATTTCTAGGGGGGCGGTGAGTAAATTTTTTTCTGGAAAGGGGACGGTAGGCCAAAAACGTTTGGGAACCACTGCTTTAGACTCTGTGTGGGTCTCTTTAGATCAGTTTCTCAACCTGGGGTCAGGACTCTTGGGGGGTTGAAAGGAGGGTGTCAGAAGGTTCTCCAAAGACCATCGGAAAACACAGTATTTTCGGTTGGGGGTTCTGTGTGGGAAGTTTGGCCCATTTTGACTGAATTATGAGGCCATTAAAGAACTCCAGGAACACTGAGGAATGCAGAAGGAACAAGAAGGGACGCTGGGAATGCTGAGAGATGAGGAGTGCGTCAGCTCCCCCTGGTGGCCAGAGTTTACCTCTGTTTGTCTATAATATATGTGTGTATGTGGAAACGGCAGGGACTGTCTGCTAAGTAATCCGCTCTGAGTCCCCTTCGGGGTGAGAAAAGTGGAATATAAATAAAGTAAATAAATAAATAAATTATATCATTGGTGGGGTTCAGAATGCTCTTTGATTTTAGGTGAACTATAAATCCCAGCAACTACAATCCCCAAATGTCAAGGTCTATTTTCTCCAAACTCCACCAGTGTTCACATTTGGGCATACTGAGTATTCAGGCCAACCTTGGTCCAGATCCATCATTGTTTGAGTTCACAGTGCTCTCTGGATGTAGGAGAACTACAGCTCCAAAACTCAAGGTCAGTGCCCACCAAACCCTTCCAGTCAATCATGGGCGTTCTGTGTGCCAGAACTGTACTGTAAATCCCATCATTTGTGGCCCATCCTGCCCTAAACCACACTAGTTTGTGAATTGGGCCATTGTTCCCCTGTTTGCCAAGTTTGGTCGTGATCCGTCAGTGCTGTGGGCCGCAGTTGGTGACTGCCTGAGGCATTTCCTTTTCCCTCTGAGTCACCTTGGAATGGTGGGATGTAGTTGGCCTATAGGAGTACGTTATGCAAATACCATTTCAGTGGCAACCAATCCCCTCTGTCTGGGGCCGTAGAACGTTCTGAGGCTGGCCAATCAGTTCTGAGGCTGGCCAATCAGAGCCCGTTATGCACATAATTCCACAGTGGCAGCCAATAGAAACGCTTGCACATATTCCTCCCTCCGCTCAGTCGCTCGGCCGCACCACCACCCGCAAACACTGACTTTTATTATATGTAATAGATTTACTTCATTTCTATTCCGCCCTTCTCACCTCACAGGGGACTCAGGGCGGATTACAATGTACACATTACATTCAGACACACAAACACACAAGACATCTGGGTTAACATCTGGCCACCAGGGGGAGCTGTCACACTCCTTCATTCCTCAGCGTGTTTTCTGGAGATCTTTTTATGGCCTCATAAATCAGTTAAATGTACAGTAGCTTCCCCACTAAGTGGTACCTTTAATTTCCTACTTGACAGATACAACTATATTTCGGGTTGCAAAGGTCGACAACAGGCTACACAATAGGTCGAGAGCCCACCTCGACCCAGGCAGGCCTCGAACTCATGACCTTCTGGTCAGTAGAGATCTTATGCAGCTGACACCCAGCCAGTTGCGCCACATTCCCGGTGCATTAGGAAGGTTGGGGACCACTGTTTTAGATGTAACATATATTACTTCACTATTACTTCAAAATCTGCCATGCTGGGAAGTTCTCCAGCTCGAGCTGCTGTTCTTGACCAAGAGGTACGTCGCAAAGTCCTGCCCTCGTGACACCATTGCATTCCAGTTCTTTTCTCTTTGACAAATCACCTCAACATTTGCCTTGTCCCCCCTTTGCTTTTTTTAAAAAGTCCTGACTATTCTTATTCTTTATGAAGCATGGAGAAAGATATCCACTTACCCTCATAATACTGGATGTCAAGATTGCCTGACAAAATGGATGGGAGCAGAATCCAAAGAGCCAAACAAAAGCAATCATTCTTCATAAAGCTCACAGTAAGGGACTGGATGCCACAAGATGGAATGAGGGGAAGACAAATGGACGGGGGAAAGGTCTGGAAGCAGCTGTTGACTGGAATAGCTCAATGAGATCCGCAAGTATGGGCGAAGGCGACTTCTCATTACCTACGTTGGCGGCGAGCGGTGTTTGTTGTTGGATACCTTCAAATAATTCCCTGCTTGTACGAGGGCGGGTCAATAAGTCCGTGACTTTTTGAATGAAACACAGGTTTTTGGATTAAAAAAATCATTTTATTTTCCAACGTTGTATCCTTTGAGCTCTATACACTTTGTCGAACGTTTCTCCAATTTTTTAATCCCTTCCAAAAAAAATAAGATTTGTCGAGGTCATCAAAATAGGTATTTGTTTGCGAGATGGATTTCCTCGTTGGAGTCAAATCTCTTTCCGCTGAGCCATTTCTTCAGGTTTGGAAACAAGAAATAGTCACTCGGGGCTAAATCCAGAGAATAGGGTGGATGAGGGAGCAATTCATATCCCAATTCATGGATTGTTGCCATGGCAACTGCACATGTGTGCACCCTTGCATTGTCCTGGTCAAAAGAACTTTTTTCTTGGCCAAATGCGGTCGTTTTTCCCCCTTCAAATCCTCATTAAATCGACCCAATAAGTTGGCATAACATTCGCCATTGATTGTTTTACCCTTTTGAAGGTAGTCAATGTGGAGTATACCGCGTGCATCCCAAAAAACGGTCGCCATGACTTTATTGGCTGACAAACCCACCTTGGCCTTCTTTGGCGCCGATTCACCCTGAGAAACCCACTGTTTTGACTGCTGTTTGGTCTCTGGTGTGTTGTGGTGGATCCACGTTTTGTCCACGGTTATGAAACGGCACAAAAACTTGTCCATATTGCGGTTGAACAACAGCAAACACTCCTGCGAAATTGTCACACGATTGCGTTTGTGGTCGATTGTGAGCAAACGCGGCAACCATCTTGCGGAAAGCTTTCTCATACCCAAGTGATCATTTAAAATTGAAACCACTGAGCCACGTGAGATGCCTATGGCTCCCACAATCTCTCGCACTTTCAATCTCCAATCGGCCAACACCATATCGTGAATGTTTTCCATTGTTTCGGATGTAGAGACCTCAACTGGCCGTCCAGAACGTCCGGCACCTTCCGTGCTTGTACAGCCACAACAAAATTCAGTAAACCACTTTTTTATCATTGAAATTGATGGTGCAGAGTCCCCATAGTATTTATCAAGCTTAGCCTTGGTTTGAGTGACGATTTTTTTCCGCAAAAAAAAAAAAGCTTAATGAGCACCCGAAATTCACTTTTTTCCATTTTCTCCTCAAATCACGCGGTAGTCTGCTATCAATGGCTGTCAAACACAATCTAAATGACGCAGCTTGATCAAATTTTGACAAATTCGTAAGAGTAGCAAAATTAGTTATGAAGTAGCAACGAAAATATGGTTGGGGGTCACCACAACGTGAGGAATAGATTATTTAGGCATTAGAAAGGTTGAGAACCATTGCATTAATACATATACCTTTCTTTTAAATTGCTATTAAATTTTAAAAGAAATCATTTCTAGGGGGGCGGTGAGTAAATTTTTTTTCTGGAAAGGGAGCGGTAGGCCAAAAAAGTTTGGGAACCACTGCTCTAGCCCATCATCCCATCAGGCTTGTTGGTAGACGCAGAGTTTGCAGAACTACAGACCTTAAGAAAAATATGAACGGCAGTGTCATGATGGAGATGCCAATTAAAGCCAAACCCAAGAGTTTATTGTACAAGAAATGGGAATGGGACTAACAAAAAACTAGCCTAACCAGCCAAAACCCAAAAAAGCCCAGGGAGAAACCCAAAAATTGCGGAAGGAATGGTCAAAAGCGAACAAAAGACATCATCTGCGACGTCCTCAGAGGGTTGAGCCAATAGCATAGTCGTAAACCGGTCCGGAGTCGTGGGCAGGAGAAAGACGGAGAAATGAGGAGACAATCCAAGGTCCACAGGAGAGAAAGTCCAGCGGAGTTCAAACCCCGCCACAAGGAACACATGGATGTAGGAGTAAACTGGATCAGGAACACGATGCAAGATATCAGGATACAACACAGGCAGGGGTGGACCTACCTGTTCCTGGAAGGGGATGTGGGGAAAATTTTTTGCGCCCCCAGTTGCTCCCGAGGGGAGCCCAGTGCGCATGTGCCAATCTGTGCGCCGCAGCGCACTGACTCAGAGCACGCCTCCCGCTTTGGAGCCCAGTGCGCATGCGTGAAACTGCACACGTGCACTGACTCCAAAGCGGGAGGTGCGCTCTGGAACCAGTACGCATGCGTGGAGCCGCGGCTGGTGTGGCGGCGCGGGTCGGAGGCCGGCTGTGGAGGCCTGGCCGCAACGGCGCAGCGCGGGGGCGGCGCGGGGTGGAGACGGCGCGGTGACGCCCCTCCCAGGTGGCGATGCCCCTCCCGGGTGACGTCGCCCTACACGCCTGCGTAGTCCGCCTAATGGATGAACCAGCCCTGAACACAGGATACCAAACAGGATACCAAGAACAACTCCTTGCTTGCCACAAGGCATCTCCCCAAAAAGCCCACATTAAATAGACCTAAAGATCAGACTCGCCCGAAGAGGATAACTCCCCCGGATTAGGCGTTGCAGCTGCTTCTCTCTCCGCAGCTGAAACCCTTTGTGAGTCCCTCCAAGATCTCCAGCATTCTTCAAAGCTTAGCGTATCCCAATCACCCCCTGAGGTTTCAGAGGGCCATTCATTATCACTATCAAACCCCAGAAAAGTATCACTACTGGTGGCTGCAACACACACATCCTGAATCTTCTTTACTTGAGTCCCGTCCAACTCAGTAGCACTTTCTTCTGACGAGCTTTCCCCATCCCTGGGAAAACCCTCAAAGGACTCAGAGTCAGTAGGAGCCATAAATATTTGCCGTACTCTCTTTCTTTGTGCCAAACTTTCCCTGCTGGAATCACTTGAAGTCCTCTTTGTGCCTGCTCCAGCGTTTAGGTTACTCTCAGCCCCACCCAGATCCGTACTACACTCAGACGCTGTAGATTCAGCATCCTCCTCAGCCCTACACACAGGCAGAGCCCCGGGCTCAATCACAACAGGCAGACACATACTGCTTTATGTCTGGACAGTGAACACAATGGTATCTAGAGCAGTGTTTTTCAACCTTTTTTGAGCAGCGGCACATTTTTTACATTGACAAAATCCTGGGGCACACCACCAACCAAAATGATACAAAATGACACTCTAACACAGTCATACATATAGTTAATATGTTTTTAAATGTATTTATAAACTCAGTGTGAAAACTGGGCCTGTTTCGATGAACACAACATAGATATCCTGCCTTGTGTGCTTTGGACATAGATATCCCGCCTTGTGTGCATCGGACTGGGTCGCCTGGCCCAATGCTGCCCTATCATCACCACCCGGTGCTTCAAGCCTGCTTCTCACCTGGGTTTCCCTCAGGCAGGGAAGGAGGGAGGGAGGCGCAGGGGCAGGCCGCTCCTTTCTGAAGCCAAGAGGCAGGCCGCGAAGGAAGGAAAGAAGGAAGGAAGGAGACCTGAGAGCAGGAGAGGCCGAGGCAGAGCCCAGGCCAGGAGACGAAGAAGGGAGTAGGCCCTGGAGCTGCCTCGGCCCCAAAGCCTGAAGGAATCCTGAGCCAGAAGGGGAAAACAGGTCGCTGAGAGGAAAACAAAGCCCAACACTCCTCTCCGGAAGCTCTCTGTCTCCTCCGGAAGTGACTACGCAGGGAAAGGCGTCACCAGGCCCCTCCCCTCCTCAGCCTCCCTGCCCCTCCCATCTCTCGGGACTTCTGCCCTGAACAAACATGGTGGTGCCAAGACCCTTAGAGAGGTAGGGCTTGCTTCTTGGCTGGCTTTGATTGGCCCTGCCGGCGCCCCATAGAGAGAGAGAGAGAGAGACGGAGAGACAGAGCGAGAGGCAGTCTGCCCAGATGACTCCTGGTGGGGTGGTCGGTTCTTCCAGAAGCGGCAGCATGAGCAAAGCGAGGCAAAGGTTCCAAATTCCCACGGTACAGCTGATGATCGCTCATGGCACACTCTTGTGCCATGGCACACTGGTTGGGAAACACTGATCTAGAGGCATGGGTAAGCCCAGGTTGTGTATATCAGTGTTTTTCAACCTTTTTTGAGCCACGGCACATTTTTTACATTTACAAAATCCTGGGGCACACCACCAACCAAAATGACACAAAATGACACTCTAACGCAGTAATACATATAGTTAATAAGTTTTTTAATGGATTTATACACTCAGTGTGAAACCTGGGCCTGTTTCGATGAACACAACATAGATATCCTGGCAGGAATGGCAGAAAGACACAAACTTCCCACACAGAACTCCCATCACCAAGAGAAAATACTATAAGAGTTTGGTGGGCATTGACCTTGGGTTTTGGAGTTGTAGTTCACCTATATCCAGAGAGCACTGTGGACTCAAACAATGTTGGATCAGGACCAAACTTGGCATGAATACTCAATATGCCCAAATGTGAACACAGATGGAGTTTGGGGGAAATAGACCTTGGCATTTGGGAGTTGCAGTTTCTGGGATTTATAGTTAACACACCATCAAAGAGCATCCTGAACCCTTGCAACAATGGAATTGAACCAAACTTGGCATACTGAACTCTCATTACCAACAGAAAGCACTGAAAGGGCTTGCTTGGGAATTGACCTTGAGTTTGGAAGTTGTAGTTCACCTAAGCCCAGAGAGCACTGTGGACTCAAACAATGTTATATTATGTTGTTGTTTGTTTTCTATCCAGAATCACAATGTTGGAAGGAGGCTCACCACTTTAAGGTCCCTCAAACAGGCATGGGAAAACTTCGGCCCTCTGGGTGCTTTGGACTCCAACTCCCACCATTCCTCACAGCCTGAGGCCTTTTCCTGCTTAAGTGGCTGAGGGGAAAAAAGGAAAAGGGCCTGAGGCTGCCAGGAATGGTAGGAGTTGGAGTCCAAAACACCTGGAAGGTCCAAGTTTGCCCACGCCAGCTTTCGAGAGAGACCTCTTCCTCCCGCTTCCCCTTCGCGCCCTTTCTTCCCCCTCCTGCCCAACACTTACTTTTTCTTCTACACTGCCGCTTCTGCCGCCATTTTGATCCGAGGGGAAAGCGTGAGCGTGTTCAGGAGGGGAGGGGGGAGGGAGGAAGACCCGTGCGGGCGCTACTGCGCAGACTTGCCCCAGAGCCAAGCGAGGCAAAGTGAGCAGAGCGAGGCTGGGAGGAAGGGAGCCCGAGTGGAGAAGAAAAAGTGTTCGGCAGGAGGGGGAAGAAAGGTTATTGGCCGTTCCAATTTCCCACGGCACACCTGATGATCGCTCACGGCACACTAGTGTGCCATGGCACACTGGTTGGGAAATGCTGGTGTATATAACCACAAATTCCCATCCCTACCCACCCCAAACCCAGCTTTATTTCACTGAGCAGGAAGCTCTGAAGATGTCCACTATGAGAGCTCAACAGAACACGTTGAAAGGCCCTGTCATTACGGGATCGGACTGCCAGCCTTCGGCATTCCTTATTGTACAGTGCTGAGATAAGCAATATTGCATCGCTTTTAGCACGCTAGCCTTTTGAAAAAAATAGAGGGTTGTTTATAAACTTACAAACCAAGCAATAATCAGCTTTGCTGTCCACTCCAGTTTACAAGGGAGCTCCAGAGCTCCGTATTGTCATGGTCTATCCTTGCCTTTCAAACCGAGAAAGCCAGGTGCACTGAACAGTTAAGGCACACCACAGCAATCTGTCAAAATAAATATCCTCGCAAATAAACAACAAGCTTGCCTTGGAGAAAAGTAGGCTAAAATCCTTCTCCATAACACCCGGCAACCTACGTGGAGAAGAATCCAATTACGGGAGGCTCCAATTGCAGTCTAAAAGTGGCTGAGCCCATACACCTCATTTTGAGCGTTCCTAAAACCAGAGCATAAAAAAAATCTTGGAGCAAAAGGTGGAGTTTATTTAAGAGAGTTTATACAGTACATATATCCATGTTTAATTAAAAACACATAAAATGAGCTCTCAATGTCTGGTGCTGCTTGGCTACATGTTCTAACGTCTGAAATGTTGGACAATACAGTAGAGCTGGGGTGGGCAATTATTTTTTCCAAGGGGCCACACAAGAGCCAAAAAATATTATGGCGGGCCGCACCTAAAGGCTGAACTGCATTCTCATCTACATTATTTATTTACTATATTTACTATACATTACACATCATTAATATTAACATATTAATATATCAAGAAATATTCATATATTATTAGTATTAATATCATAATTATTATATCATAGTATATATATAGACATTATAATATATTGAAATTATTATATTATATTATATTATTTATTATATTATAATATTATTATAATAAAATAATAATAAAAACCACTAAAATAAAATGAAATGAAATTCAAGAAGACAAGGTGCGAACCAAGGTGGAGGCTTACATCCTCAAGAGAGGAAGGATCCCAAGATGGAATAGCCCAATGGACCCAGCCCAGAGGATGACAAAGCGGACCCAGCCACCACCGCAGCAGAGCAGAGCAGCAGACAATCGGAGGCTGCAGGCCTCCGCTTGCTCTCGCCCCCAGCCGTTCCGTCAGAGGCGTTCCCGATCTGCTGATCGCCCTGCCATGGAGTGCCTGCCATCCCGGCTTTGGAGTGCCTGCCACCCCCCAGGATCAAGTCTTCCGGGTTGCCAGGGCAATCAGCCACCACAGGTCACCAACTGCTCTCGCTGCAGGACCGGATCGCCTCCAGGGATGTCAGGCACTCTAAAGCTGCCGCTCCTCCAATCGATCTCCCGAGCGGCAGGCTGTCTGCCGACGCAGGCCTCACAGCCCGTGATGGGATGGCAGCAGCGGCAGTCCTTCCTCTTGCAGAAATGGCCCCGCCCCTGAGGCCCTTCTGCCCGGGTCGGTCAGAATCGGCCGGCGGGCCGCATCCGCCCCATGGGCCGTAAGATGCCCAGGTCTGCAGTAGAATCTTGCTTAGCCAAATTTCGCTAACCCAACGTTATGTATTATCCAACGCTGTCTGACTCCCACCCGGATCCACAGCTGTTTCAATACATTGCGATGTTTTGGTGCTAAATTTGTAAATACAGTAATTGCTTGTATATGTATATGTTCTCTAATGCAGGTTACTGCAGTGTTTCCCAACCTTTTTTGAGCCGCGGCACACTTTTAACATTAAAAAAATCCGGGGGCACAACACCAACCAAAATGACATAAAATGACACTCTAACACAGTAAAGAACGGCTGGGGGATGGTGGCCTGCTGGGAGCAGCTGCTGGGAGTGCCAAAGCTGGGAAAACATTATATCGGTGGCATCTGACCCCTCAAAAACTCTCCAAACCTTATAAGAGCCATAATAAAAATTGTTGGAAATGTAAAAAACAAACAGGCACTGTTCTACACTGTTGGTGGGGCTGCCGCAAAGTTAAAAAAGTCTGGAAAACCGTCCACGCACACACCCAGAGAATTCTTGAGATGGATATTGAATTTAAACCAGAAATTTTTCTACTGAATTTGACGGGAGGTAGATTTGAGGTGAACAAAGAAAATTTATTCTACTATATGACGGCAGCAGCCAGAGTAGTTCTCGCAAGGAACTGGAAAAAAGCAAACCCCCCAATGACGACGGAATGGGCCTCAAAGCTAGTTGAATATTCAGATATGGACACCCTGCAAAGCGCGGTAAATAATAAGAACCCAAAAAAAAGGTTAGACTGGTAGCCCATTATAGACTATGTGAGAAGAACAAAGTTCTAATGCTGTATTTCTAACCAAACAGATCCAAAAGGTGGAAGAAAAACCAAATTGTTGGGTTTTTTCTTTGATGGTGCAAACATCAAGTAAGGACTGATCCCCCGCATACCCGGACTGGAAGCAGATTTCATTTCTTATTATTCCACCCCTCACTTGTTATCCTATTCCCCCCCCCCATCCCTCCCCTCCTCCCCTAACTGTCTTCCACTTTCACCCACTTCTCTACTCTTCCTTTTTATTCCTCTTCAAAATACTCAATAAAAAATTATCAATTAAAAAAAAGCTGGGGAAGGGGGCGGAGCCAGGCTGCGCCATGCCCCGCCCCCTCCCCCCAGCTTCAGCTCTCCCACAGCTTCTCCAGCCTTGAGGGGGCAGTGCCAAGCCTGCGGTGGCAGAGCCAGCACAATGCTGGCTTGGCACTGTCCCCTCAAGGCTGGAGAAGCTGTAGGAGAGCTGAAGCCGCGCGGAGGAGGAGGAGCATGAGCAGTGGACGGGCTTCAGTGGGTGGGGCTCCTCCTACGCGCGGCTTCAGCAAGCGAGGGGCAAGAGTCATGGCGGGAGTCATGGCGGATTGGAGGCAGACTGGGGAAATGGCCGAAGGAGGTGGCACCCCGTCCTTTTCTTCTTTTTCTTCGCCGCCGCCCGGCCCTTCCTCCTCCTCCCCCAAGCAACAGGAGTTCGGCAGGAGGAGGGGGGAAGGAAGGGGACAGAGAGCTTTTCTCGCTGCACAGCAGGAAGTCCGTAACAGCACACTACTGTGCCGCGTCACAGCGGTTAGGAAACACTGCTCTACTGTATATGTTAATCTCCATGTTAGGTAAGCATCATGACTTGTTTCCTACTGAAACATAACTGTACTGATACAGGTAGTGTGTCAGAAAGAGGGCTGGAGACACAGTGCCCAGAAAGAAAGAAAGAAAGAAAGAAAGAAAGAAAGAAAGAAAGAAAGAAAGAAAGAAAGAAAGAAAATGTCACATTGGAGCCAGCATATTTGTATGTGTTTTGATCCAGAACTTTCCTGGGATGACTATTTGGGTCCCTGAAGCATCCCATCCTGATATCGGAGGTGACCCCCCCCTTTTCTTATGCTCTGTAGAAAATAGTAAAAAAAACCAAGGGATTCATAGTTTTTCCAAGAACACCAGGCTGGAAGTGATCCCATAATTCCCTATCTGTCCCCCACATGGGAACCTAAGGCTCTTCCCATGGTCCCACATGACAATGCCCCCGTAACCCACAATTTATTAATACACCCAGTTATTTTCCTTTTGCATTACTCTTATGGACTTGCTCATTCCCAAAGACTTTTTTCCTTTCTGTCTAGGACCCCTTTCTCTTGGGCTATCTTTTATGAATCTAATAAACTGTATATCTTTCTGGTGGGTAGGCAGGGGTGATCAGGATGGTATATTTTCCCCATAAACCCCAATGTATCTCCCCTCATGTTTTCCCCATGTATCTAATTTTAAAAATATGAAAGTGCCTCTGTTTACCTTTAGCCAGCTCTTTGAGTAAGGTTTGTCAGCTGCATTCCTGAAGCCTTGATTCAATCAGCCATTCACAAGCCTCATTTGCATGACAATAGCAGGAGACAGCTCTTTCCAAAAGGGTCTTTCCCCCTTGGGCCAAAACTGGTTTCTGCTAATCAATAGACGAAGGCTTCTGAGTTTCGTCTACCTTTGTGCCATTGATTAATAGGCAAAATTATTTCTATTTTTCATAAACGGCCACCTCTATTAGCCTCGGAAACTGGTACATGGCTACAGCTTCTTCATTTGTTTACCATCCAAAGAACTGAGACCCTGCAGCAATATATTAATCTGTGTCTATCAAACAGAGAGAAACACAGATGAGGACATTTGATCATCAACCAAAAGATAATAGAATTGCTCAGCCTGAGAACAGGAGGGTTCTTGCTGAACACTTGGCCACTTGATCCACATATTGAATCCCATCAAAATGTTTTTCTGCCTTCATTGTTCTACTCATCGCCCACCTCTTTGCCCCCATTGGCTGGAAACTGGAAGAAGATGCAGCCAGCCAGCAAGATTCCATCCAATCAACACAAAGCTGGTCTGGAGGCGGGAAGTGGGAAATTTGAATCTGTAACCTTATAAAATGGCATGTTTCTCCAATGTAACTTTTATGTCAGCATTGACGAACGATTGCGGCTGTCATCCTTTCCAGCTGGTCTGAATAAACACCTCGGTGGTACTCCTTCAATTTGGTGAGATTTTTATTGGGAAATTCTAGGGAAAATTGGGATTGGGCTTCCTTTCTCACCAGGCTTAATATGGATCCTCTTTGGTGGGTCTAGCTGGCCTGCCTTCATGGCAAGACCCCCCAAATTCTGTTCGGCAACAATCCCACAAAAACCCTGCTGACTATGATCACATGAGCATATCCTTCCAAATCCTGGTACATTTAGAGGCCCCTTGAGAAGTCAAGATCACTCTTCCTCACACTGAGTGGTCACCCTGATGTTTTAATTCAGTTGTAAATTATGGATTTTGAACTGGCATTTTATTGGTAAGGTAAAGGTAACCCTGACATTAAGTGTAGTTGTGTCCGGCTCTGGGAGATGGTGCTCATCTCCATTTCTAAGCAGAAGACCCGCCATTGTCCATAGATGCCTCCAAGGTCATGTGGCCAGCATGACAGCATGGAGTGCCATTATCTTCCTATTGATGTACTCACATATGCATGTTTTCGAACTGCTAGGTTGGTAGAAGCTGGGGCTAACACTGGGAGCTCACCCACTCCCTGGATTCAAACCACCAACCTTTCAGTCAGCAAGTTCAGCAGCTCAGCAGTTTGGCCTGCTGCTTCGCCAGGGTGCCTTTATTTTATTGCTAGGAACATGTATTTTAATCCTGGCTGCGGCAAAGCCCTTCACCTGCTCTCTCGACCCCTGCCCCTCTTGGCTGGTTAAATGCTGTCTGGATGGATTACAAGATCCCTTAAGGAAAATCATCAACTGCTCACTTGAGCTTGGGGTCTTTCCAGATAATTTAAAAGAAGCTTTAGTCCGTCCTTTATTGAAGAAACCAAACCTGGATCCCGCGATTTTGTCCAACTATCGCCCTGTCTCCAATCTTCCATTCCTGGGCAAGGTGATCGAGCGAGCTGCGCTGAGACCACGGCAACAGTTTCTGGACGATACCGCTGGCCTGGATCCTTTTCAGTCTGGCTTTCGCCCGGGCCATGGGACAGAGATGGTTCTGGTGGTTATTACTGATGCACTTCGTTGTCAGCTTGATAGAGGGGTTCGGCACTCCTGATACTCCTGGATCTTACGGCTGCATTCGACGCTGTCGACCATGACCTGCTGATCCATCGACTCGCCATGGCGGGAGTTCGTGGTCAGGCCCTCAGCTGGTTTGACACATTTTTTCGAAGCCGGTCTCAATGTGTCGAGTACCTAGCTCGAACCTCTGACAGATCTGCCCTCTCATGTGGGATGCCTCAGGGAGCAATTCTCTCTCCCCTCCTCTTCAACGTCTACGTGAGACCTCTTGCTAGCCTCGTGCGGAGCTTTGGTCTGGAGTGCCACCAATATGCAGATGATACCCAGCTGCTTTTACGGCTGGAGCCTGGAGTCACCTCAATACCAGACAATTTCACCTTATGTCTTGAGGCTGTATCGTGATGGCTGTGTGCCAGTAGGCTGAAGGTGAATCCTACTAAGACTGAGATGTTGTGGCCTGGCCGCCTGCCTGGAGTGGCGCCCCCCCTGCCCAACTTCGATGGTGCCCCCCTTCATCCATCCTCCAGTTTTAAGAGCTTGGGTGTCGTCCTGGATTCACAGTTGACTACGGAGGTCCAGATCACTAATGCTAGTAAGCAGGCCTTTTTCCATCTCCGGCAGGCGAGACAGCCGGCACCTTACCTCTCAGGGGAAGCCTTGGCTACAATCATCCATGCGACAGTCACTTCTAGACTGGATTATTGTAATGCCTTGTATGTTGGCCTGCCCCTCTCGACTACTCGGAGGATCCCCATTATTCAGAATGTGGCTGCCAGGCTACTTGCAAAAACACCTTTGAGATGCCACATAACTCCAACTCTGTGACACTTGCACTGGCTTCCAAGGGAATTCCGGGCCCTGTTTAAGTTGTTGGTTCTGACCTTTAAGGCGCTTTATGGTCAGGGGCCAGCATACCTCAGAGACCGCCTCTCCCCTCTTCGCCGCCAGTGGTCGCCACGACTCCTCCAACTAAACTTACTGTATGTTCCAGGCCCCAGGGAAGCATGTCTCGAGAGCACAGGACGTAGGGCCTTCTCCATCTCTGCCCCTGTCTTGTGGAACTCCTTGCCTCCCCACTTGAGGGCCATGCCTGACTTGCGACCCTTGGCTCGGGCACTCAAGCCCTGGCTTTTTAGCAGAGATTTTAATGTTTAATGCAGTCTATTCAGTATTGTGTGTTTTTAATGCAATTGTTTTATGTAAATCACCTGGAGCATTTTAATGGAGGGTGATTAACAAGTGAGAAACTGATGATGATGATGTGTTCTTAATCTAGGGCAGGGGTGCTCACGCTTTTTCAGCATGGGAGCTACTGATTAAAAAACCAAGTCCCAAAGATCACCTACCCAGAAATGTAAAACGTATAACTATTTTCTTATTTATTTATTTATTTATTTATATTTATTATTCATTTTTACTTACCGCTCCTTCCAGCAGGCTCGGGGCAGTTTACATAAAATGAAGTTATAAAACATCAACATTTCAATTTAATAACAACAATATAAAACAGAGCATAAAAATACATCCAACCACCCCATTTCTCCCACACTGCCATATTACCACACATATTATCAGCCAGAAAGTAAGAAGAGAGGCTTTTGAACTGCAAGGCCATTTAATACTCAGCAAGGTAAACAATGGGGCATGCATAAATACATCCAACCACCCCATTTCTCCCACACTGCCATATTACCACACATATTATCAGCCAGAAAGTAAGAAGAGAGGCTTTTGAACTGCAAGGCCATGTGGGAGAAATGGGGTGGTTGGATGTATTTATACATGCCCCTTTGTTTACCTTGCTGAGTAGTTCAAAAACCACCCCATTTCTCCCACATTTCCATATTCCCCCACCTATATTTCTCAAGGAACAAAGCAAGCAGAGAGGCTTTGGGCCTAAAAGGCTATTTTTAAACATTAAAAATAAACAAAGAGACATGCCACAGAACAATCAAGCACCCACCCCTAAGTAAAAAGACCGACCTTTGAGATGCGGTAAGGAAATGACCCCAAAGTGTCCTCCTTCTCCTATTTCCACGCCGCCAACATGCGTGCCACCTCCAAGAGCTCATGAGAAGTCCGAGAGGCAGAATGGGCGCTTCTGCGCATGTGTGCGGGGCCAGCCATGCATCGCGTCATCCAGGCCCGCCCCCTTTGGTCTCCTATGAGTGGCTGGAGAAGGACGGAGGGAGGAGGAATCCAAAAGAGGGGGCCCATTCTGCCTCTTGGACTCTGGAGCGGGGAGGAGCAACGACAGAGGACTTCTTTGCAGCGTGCAGGGGCACATGAAGAGGACCAACAGCAAAAAACCTGGTCAGGGGCCTAAAGATCACCAGGATGAGGCCCGAAGATCACCCTAGTGATCGCGATCATCGTTCTGAGCACCCCTGATCTAGGGGTTGCAAATGGTTTTATCTGTTTACCTGTTGTATTTTGACTTTGTGTTGTTTCCCCCTTTGGGAAGAGACTGTTAGGAAATAATAATAATAATTATTATTATTTTAGGCGGCAGAGCCTCCACGTCCCAAAGACCACACAATGCACTTGGCATGCCGTTTAATGCTACTGACTACAATATTGAAAGGGCTTTGGAAAAAAAAAACCAACTTGTCGAGGCAGAAATCTACAGGAGACGTTTAATACTAATTCTATTAGGCATCTGAGTTAATGAATCACAACTGTAAGAAATCATGATAATCCAGAAGGCATTAGTGACAGATTAGCTTCAGAGCTGCCATAAAAGTGCCGCAATGCTTACCTAGCGTCATGATTAATTCTGGCAATACAGAGTGGCATTACTGAGAGAAATGGCGGGCATGCCCACGGCATGACAGGCAGCTTTGCACCAGCCCAGACCACACTTGGGAAACAGAGCTTACCCAATGGTTGCTGGTTTTTCATGTTGTCCAACTACTAACTGACTGATTTTAGGAGAAGCTGAATGGCCATCATTCAGGAATGCTTTTTTGTCTGTTACATTTTGGCAGTATTTTCAAACTATGAATGCAGGTCCCAGAGAAGTACGCCTTGTTAGCACGAGGCATAGGGCCTTCTCAATCTCTGCCCCGGCCTTGTGGAACTCACTGCCACCGTATATGAGAGCTATGTGTGATCTGCGGCCTTTTACCCATGCACTCAAGACTTGGCTATTCAGTAGAGCATTTGACTTGTAATTTTAACTTTTATATCTATGATCTGTGTTATGTTTTATCCTGTTTGTATTGTTTTGTGTAAATTGCTCAGAGAATCCTGGATGGAGGGCGATTAATACGTAATAAAGTGATGATGATGATGATTTTGTCATTTGGGAGTTGTAGTTGCTGGGATTTATAGTTCACCTACAATCAAAGAGCATTTTGAACGCCACCAACAATGGAATTGAGCCAAACATGGCGCACAGAACTCCCATGACCAACAGAAAGTACTGGAACGATTTGGTGGGCATTGAGCTTGAGTTTTGGAGTTGTAGTTCACCTACATCCAGAGAGCACTGTGGACTCAAACAATGATGGATCTGAACCAAACTTGGCACGAATACTCAATATGTCTAAGTGTGAACACTGGTGGAGTTTGGGGAAAATAGACTTGAAAATATACTTGACATCTTCCAAAAAAGGAAGAGAAGAACAGGAGGAGAGATTTCCAGCCTTCTCTGCCAAAGGGGTTCCTAAGACCATCAGAAATATATGTTTTCTCAAGATACGGGCATTTGCAGATGATGTCATCTGCATTATTGAAGACCCAATAACCAATATTCAAAATTGGATCACTAAATTGGATGAATTTGGAAAGGTAGCAGGCTTCAGAATAAACCAAAAAAACCTGTGATCTTAACTAAAAAAACCTTTGGCAATCACTTTATAAGGTCAGCATTAATAAAGGTATGGAACAAATATAAATCATATTTTCGCTCAAAAACACCACTCTGGATTTCGTCTATTGAAGCAAAACAAAGAAGACTTCTAGGATGGCAAAAATGGCCAACTTACAAGGACCTTCTTGAGAAAAAGAACAACAACATGGAATTAAAGACTCAGGAAGACATAAAGAAAGAGTTTAATAACCTGACTTGGCTCCAATATATACAAATAAAGAATATTTATAAGCAGGATAAAGTAAAAAGATTTGAGGAAAAAGAAAAATTATGGGAAAAGTTATATAACAAACTGTTAGAATGGGAAACAGAAACTGAAGAAGTGAGAAAAATTGTATGGTGAATTGGGCAAAAAATATAGGGCATCGAATGAAATTATATGAATGGTGTGACAAATTGCCTATATTTTTGGGCTAGGAGAAACCCAGGAGGAAAAAGCCCTTTTTGGTGGGTGGCCAGTTAATGGTCTATTTTGGAGGAACGGCCATTGTAAGGTTAGGGATCCCAGGTTAGGCTGAGTTAGCCTAGGAAAAGGGGATATGGAACCTTAGGGAGCCAGTAGGCAGTTGGGCCATGCACCAGTGGAAGATTGTCAGTTAGAATTTAAAAACTGACAGTTGGAAGAGCAGTTAGGCAGAGGGGAGGCTCAGAACTTTGGGAGAGTTAGTTAATGGTCAGACTCTGACAGAGTAGGTCAGAGTGAGTTTAGCTCCTGAGTGAGCTAGCAGCAGTTTGCTGGGTTTTGTAGGACTCTAGCAGGAGAATAGGCAGAGTCACGTAGTTATAACTAGCAGATAATACTTCAGCAGTATTATCCGTGGTGCTGAGTTTAAAAGTAACATTGTTTTAAGAATTGTGCCAGTTTTTTTAAGTAACCACACGCTCCATCGCTGCATTGTAACCATTACGCAAAGTGCCTGTGACCTCTCACAAGTTGTTATAATAAACTCTGTTTCTTGTTCATCAAGTCCTGCCTCCCTGTGTGTTTAAATCCTCCCTGGTTTTAAATGGTGGCAGCATAAGAGGAAAGAAACCTCTCCAGCCTCAAAATACAAGTTCCCTGATAATCTGCCCAGCCTTGAGACTAAGGCGAGCCCTCACCACGGCAGTACTTGGTGGCGGCCAGGGTTTGAAAAACCATCTCCCTCACCACAAATGGCAATAAATCTGGACTAAAAAAATAAAATACACATACTCATCTAGTTTAAAGGAAAATTGGTTAAAAACTTTTCCACAGATGGTACTTATCACCAAAAAATGTGAGTATTATGTATAAAAATAATTCCAACCTATGCTGGAAATGTAAATCTCATGTGGGTAGTTTCTACCATTTATGGTGGACTTGCCCGAAAGTAATAGGTTTTGGGGAAAAATATACAAGAAGCAACTCATAAAATCTTAAAAATTGATATCCCATTAAAACCAGAATTTTTCTTATTAGGATTAACAGATAAGTATATTTAGTTGAATAACAATGAAGATAAAATCTTCACTTACATTATTACAGAGGCTCGATTGGTCTTTCTCTTAAGACAAAGTAATGGAAGTCCAATTAAATCTACAGACTGGACTTCCTTTGATGAATATTTAGTACAATTAAATGTAAATATAAGTTAAAACAGGATATATATATATATATATATATACACACACACACACACACACACACACAAACACACACATATATATTGATAAACACACAAGATTGGTAGTTAATGTTCTAAAACAATATATATATCTTTAACATTACTAATATTATATTATTTACTAAGCTAGTAACAATAAGTAAGAAATTATAATGCTATTGACTATATGTATAAAACATGGAAGTCGAATATTTTAATGTTATTATTGTTTTCCCCCCTTTTTATACTTTTTTTTCTCCCCCTCCCATTTCCCGTCCTTTTTCCTTCACTCTTCCTCACTGCTATCCCTCAATTATCCCTCAATTTTCCCCCATTGTATGTATGTAGACTGCAAAATTTACAATATTTTTTTAAAAAAGAAATATATGTTTTCTGATTGTCTTTGGTGACACCTCTGAAACCCCATAATGAACGGGGGGTTCATTTCGGGTCTTGGTCCACAGGTTGGGAAACACTGGGTTAAAGCAATAAGCAGCATTTTCCTGATCGGTAATTCTCTACCTCTTACAAAAGCTTTTTTCCCATTAAAGAAAGGTTTATCAGAGCTGTGCTACATGTTTTTGCACGTAACGGGAGTTTATCCCTAAAATGGAGTGTCAGTGGATAAATTAAGAGGGTGCGGGGATTTCACAAACCAGTCTGCCTTCAGAATCAGAGGTGATATGGCGAGAAATGCTCTTCTTGTCAGTTGTGAAGCAGATCTTTATTTAGCCATACTGTTGCGGCTTGTTTGCTTCTTTCTTCCAGAGGGTGTGTAAAAGGAGAAAGGATTATTGGATTGGAAATGCGAGGGTTGTTATTCTAAGAAAGCGAAATGTCTGGTAGAAAGGCTTGGAATGGTTGGCTCTCTGGCCCGGCTCAGGCCCTGGCAGTCGGTCCACCGCTGACCCCATTCAAAGGCTCCGTAGCCCAGCTGTTCCTTCTCCTTGCCGCTTGTCTCCTCTAAGGAAGTGATCACTCATCGGAGCGTGAAAAAGGAACAGCAAACTCTTTTTGCCTTCGCCGCACCCTCTGAGCAGCTGTGCACTTTGGGCCTCAAAGGAAAGCCCAAATGGATAGCTAATGGCCATGAACAATGAGGTGGGCTCGCTTAAGAAGAAAACCTATTAGGGGGTATCACCATCTAGGCCACCAGGCAAGAGCAGTTGGATGCCAAGCAGATTCAAATAATCTATCGCACAGATATCCGTTAGCTCTCTGTCAATGACATCTCACAGAAGTCCTTATTTAAAATTTGGCCCTCATTTTAATGCAATGTTTGTGAGTGCTTCAGTTGTCCTCAAATGGCATTCTTCTAAACCTTAACTCCATCCATACAGTGAGAAGTTAGCAGCAAGAATCCAACAACCAGGATGTCCAGTTATAATCCGAACAGTATTTCTTTCCCACTTTTTGACTATCAGTAGGGTTCAAAAAACTCTTTGCATGCACATAAAAAACATCAAATAGTACAAACCCTATATCTATGGCAGTGTTTCCCAACCAGTGTGCCATAGCATACTAGTGCGCCATGAGCGATCATCAGGAGTGCCGTGGGAAATGGGAACCTCCAACACCCTTTCTTCCCCCTCCTGCCGAACACTTTTTCTTCTCCACTCGGGCTCCCTTCTTCCCAACCTCGCTCTGCTCGCTTTGCCCCGCTTTGCTCTGGGGCGAGTCTGCGAAGTAGCACCCACACGGGTCACATCTTCCACCCTCCCCCCTCCCCTCCTGAACACGTTCACGCTGCCCCCTCGGATCAAAGCGGCAGTGGAGAAGAAAAAGTGTTCGGCAGGAGGGGGAAGAAAGGGCGCAAAGGGGAAGGGGGAGGAAGAGGACTCTGTCGAAAGCTGGCATGGGCAAACTTGGACCTTCCAGGTGTTTTGGACTCCAACTCCCACCATTCCTAGCAGCTTCAGGCCCCTTCCCTCCCCCCCTCAGCCACTTAAGCAGGAAAGGGCCTCAGGCTGTTAGGGATGGTGGGAGTTGAAGCCCAAAGCACCCAGAGGGCCGAAGTTTTCCCATGGCTGTTTTAGGGACCTTAAAGTGGTGAGCCTCCTTCCAACATTGTGATTCTGGATAGAAAAAAACAACAACATAACATAACATTGTTTGAGTCCACAGTGCTCTCTGGGTGTAGGTGAACTACAACTTCCAAACTCAAGGGCAAATTCCCAAGCAAGCCCTTTCCGTTCTTTCTGTTGGTAATGAGAGTTCAATATGCCAAGTTTGGTTCAATTCCATTGCTGCAAGGATGCTCTTTGATTGTGTGTTAACTATAAATCCCAGAAACTGTAACCCCCAAATGTCAAGGTCTATTTTCCACAAACTCCATCTGTGTTCACATTTGGGCATATTGAGTATTCATGCCAAGTTTGGTCCTGATCCAACATTGTTTCAGTCCACAGTGCTCTCTGGATATAGGTGAACTACAACTCCAAAACTCAAGGTCAATGCCCACCAAACTCTTATAGCATTTTCTCTTGGTTATGGGAGTTCTGTGTGGGAAGTTTGTGTCTTTCTGCCATTCTTCCCAGGATATCTATGTTGTGTTCATCGAAACAGGCCCAGGTTTCACACTGAGTGTATAAATACATTTAAAAGCATATTAACTATATGTATGACTGTGTTAGAGTGTCATTTTGTGTCATTTTGGTTGGTGGTGTGCCCCAGGACTTGGTAAATGTAAAAAATGTGTTGCCGGCCTGAAAAGGGCGATTTCAGCCGCTTCTCAGGCCGGCATGGTGGCTTTAGGAGGGAGGGAGGAGCTGTGGGAAGGCCCCGCATAGGCTCCGGGGGTGGGGTTTTCTTTCTTCCTCCTCCTCCTCGTGCCAGAGCGGAGCCAGGGGCGGAGCCGGGGGCAGGGGCAGAGCCTTTGGCCTAGGGCGCCAAAAGGGCCTGATCCGGGCCTGATGGTACCTCTATTAAATCCAAGGCGTCCCGTTGTCCTCTGGCTTGAAGGCACATGAAGTCCTGATCAGGCCCCAAAACCCACAGCCTCTGGTGAGAAAAGGATTCTCCTATGCGCTGAAGATATGTTGAAGACGTAGGTAGACAGTAGGTCAGGGGTGCCCACTCTTTTTCAGCATGCGATCTACTTAAACTAAAACCAAGTCAGAAAGATCTACCAAGAGAGAACAGGGCGGAGCTGGGGAAGGGGGTGGAGCTTGGAAGGCCTTGGCTCCGCCCCCTCCTCACTCTGGCTTCAGCATTTCCACTCCTTCTCCTGGGTAGAAGAGGGTAATGCCAAGCCAGTGGTGGCATAGATAGCCACCACTGGCTTGGCATTACCCCCTTCTACTCTTGAGAAGCTGTGGAAATGCTGAAGCCAGCGGAGGGGCGGGGCTTGGGGGGCTTAGCTCCGCCCCTTTCCTCTGGCTTTAGCATTTCCACAGCTTCTCCTGGGTACAGAAGGTTATGCCAAGCCAGTGGTGGCATAGATGCCACCACTGGCTTGGCATTATCCTCTTCTACCCAGGAGAAGCAGTGGAAATGCTGAAGCCAGCGGAGGGGGCGGGGCTTGGCGCGACATGGCTCCGCCCCCTCAGAAGTGTCCCATCCAGCTGGGATCGACCTCCCTGGGTCCCAAGATCGACCAGTCGATCGCGATCGACTTTCTGAGCACCCCTGCAGTAGATGAAATGAGATTGCCTTTTCGCTGCAACCTAACTTCCAGCCTTGCTTGCCCTTGAGTCCTTTGGAAAATGAGGCCAAAGAGGAAATCCAGCCCCTAGGTAAACTCCGGTAAAAGGAGGAGTTGAGGGCAGGTCACCAGGTTTGGAGCCAGAATGCAGCTCCTCCCCCAGGTGAGCACATGACAGAACAAAGAAGCGCATGGCAAGACAAAGGAACTATGAAACAAAGAGCCATGCAAGTGGATGGCAAACCAAATACAGATAAATACAGTCCCCTAGGGGGCGTCACAGGAAGAATACACAGTGACAGACAGGAGACGAATATCCATTAGTTTAAGTTCCATATACAATTCAAATTGCACTTATAGTAAAGTTACCCACAAGCATGTACCTCCCATATGAAAAGCAAAGCTTGGAAATCCTTTGGTAGCTACTAGGCATGAGAAAAAAGTTATGAAAATGAAATGATTCGCTCCCTTGCCAATAAGTATTATGGCAAGGCAAGCCCTAAACTCGCTCCTTCTTTCGGGTTGGAAGCCTGGAAAAATGTAAACAGAGAGGATTACTCAGAAGTAAATCTGCAAAGGAGGGCCCTTTGGATGCAGGGCCCTCCTTTGCAGATTTACTTCTGAGTAACCCTCTCTGTTTACATTTTTTCCAGGCTTCCCTGCCTCTCCTGCCCTGCCAGGATCTCAAGCATCAAAGAGTATTGGGGTGAGAAACCAACCTAATGTATAATAGAATGGATGCTACTGTAAGTGCCTAATATTATAAGTAATCCAACTGGTCATATACCTACATTCCATGCACATGCAATAATACAGCAGTAATAACAATGGGTATAAGAAGAGGTAAAATTCTAACCGATGTATTCTGACTGTGCTCCCTCATCAAACTGCAAAAGGCTCTTCTCTGAGCCCGGGAAAGGCAAAACCCGGGCACAGCGTTTGCTGCCTGGGTGCACACATACATATTCTTGGGGGATTTGCTGCAGAATCCGTGCTCATAGAGAAGATTCTGCAGCAAATCCCCCCAAAGAATATGTATGTGTGTGCACCCAGGCAGCAAACGCTGTGCCCGGGTTTTGCCTTTCCCGGGCTCAGAGAAGAGCCTTTGCAGTTTGAGGAGGGACCACAGTCAGAATACTTCGGTTTGAATTTTACCTCTTCTTATACCCATTGTTATTACTGCTGTATTATTGCATGTGCATGGAATGTAGGTATGACCAGTTGGATTACTTATAATATTAGGCACTTACAGTAGCATTCATTCTATTATACATTAGGTTGGTTTCTCACCCCAATACTCTTTGATGCTTTAGATCCTGGCAGGGCAGGAGGAGTGGACGGCTCTCCCTGCCCCTTCTGCCTGCCAGGATCTAAAGCCTTGAAG
This sequence comes from Anolis apletophallus, assembly GCA_030556195.1. Classification (NCBI taxonomy): domain Eukaryota; kingdom Metazoa; phylum Chordata; class Lepidosauria; order Squamata; family Anolidae; genus Anolis; species Anolis apletophallus. Next base: position 47,196,417 of record JARBWK010000013.1, read on the forward strand.
AGGCTTCATGAGGGGCCAACTTCAGCCCTCCAGGTGTTTTTTGGACTTCAACTCCCACCATTCCTCACAGCCTCAGGCCTCTTCCTTTTCCTCTCAGCCTGGGCAAACTTGGGCCCTCGCTCCCTCAGGATCGGGGTGAGAGAGAGGCAGCGAGGAGCGAGGGGGGTCCTCCTCCTTTTTTTGCTGCTTCCAAGAATAGAATACCCCCTCCCTCCCTTCCTCCTTCCCTCCCTCCTTCCTATTTGGAGATTCCCATCTAGAATTCAGTGTGATTTATTCAAGTTTTGGCCTACAACTCCCAGAAATCCCAGCCAATTTACCAGCGTTTAGGATTTCTGGGAGTTGTAGGCCAAAACCATCTGGAATGCGCATGCGCTGGCATACGAAATACTAACAAATTTCGTTAGTAATTAAGTTACATTTTAGAAATTTTTGGAAAATTTTTTGTAAGTCTTTCTTTTACTAATAAAAAATCCCCCATTTGATTTTAGAATCGCCATTTTTGGGTTCGAAACCATGCCTAGTAGCTACAAAGGCTGTGAAAAAGATGTAACCTACCTATATAACTGCACTAAATGGACATGTAGAAAATACTGGTGATTGGGTCACAGGAAAAAACCAATCACCTTTCGGAGTGGGAAGAGGTTTGAATCATGCTGAACTGCATTGATTCATGGGCCTACTTTCAAGAGGATTCTGCTTTGACTGTCAGGACAGAGACATGAGATGTTTGGGTTAGTTTAGCCTTGATTAAACCTATATTTGGCTTGGCTGTAAGTCAGCCATGGAAGTGCTGGACTCAGATGAACTAATCTCTTCACGGTTGCCATCAGGTAATTTGATCAGCAATTTGGCACATGCCCATTGAAAATTGTGTAAACATGAGCAGTAAAGAATTTGAAAAAACATTGCTCTCCCAAAGGGTTTGATGAGGCATTTTATTTAATTCAACAGGGGCTTATGCAACCTTTATGTCTTCAAGGACAGTTGTTCTAACTCCGAACTAACCTTACACCAAAGGTCATCAGCATGACAGGATCCCTGCTTGACAACCACTGTGTTGTGAATGAAAATAATATCCCAAACTGGTCTGCATAGAGCAGGGATTCTCAAATATTATATACTAGCTTGGGGTCCCGGCCCTGCCCGGTTATTTGAGAAAGGTATTCGTTGGTCTTTAGCAGTTATTTATGTGGCTCGCAGTGGTGTCAGGAAGTTAGCGAAGGCACTGTGAGTCCCATTGTCCATGGCCCACCCTCCTCCAAACTGCAGAAGGATGTAGAGTGGGTCATGGAGGCTCTGTGTGCCAAGTTTGGTATTTATTGGTGATTGGATGTGGGTCGTATTGTTTTCAGGAAGTAAGTGAAGGTACTGCAAGTCCCATCATCCATGGTCCATCCTCCTCCAAACTGCTCCAGGCTGTAAAGTGGGTCATGGCGGCTCTGTGTGGCAAGTTTGGCCCTGATCTGTCATTGGTGTGGGCCACAATGCTCTAAGGAAGTGAGTTAAAGTACTGCAAGTCCTGTCATCCATGGTCCATCCTCCCTCAAACTGCACCAGGATGTAGAGTGGGTCTTGGGGGTTCTGTGTGCCAAGTTTGGTCTTGTTCTGTCATTGTTGGGGGCCGCAAAGTGTTTTGGCCTTAAACTCCCACCATGCCTGACTGCCTCAGGCCTTTTCCTTAACCCCCCGCTACTTTAGAGTGTCGGAATGTTGGTGGTGCTGACCAACCAGAGGCGTTATGCAATTAATCCCACAGTGGCAACCAATCAGAAAGCTGCCACATACATACAAACATGCAAACATTCTCTTTTATTATATATACAGATTTGCCCTTGATTTACATATACATATCTATATATATAAAATTGCTCAGTCCGTTTAATGTCGTATATAGACAAAGAAACTATGGCTCCCACAACCACCAAACTTGACAACCGACTGGACCATTACACTAGGTACATACAACGCCAAAAACACCGGACCTACATACCTCCCAACACCCCAAAAAACGATCCCCAAAAAATTGCCAACGGAACTCCCACCCCAGCCTCTCCGCTGCCAGCAAGAACTTTTAGAACGTTGAGGGCCAAGGGAGGGGGCCGGGCCAGGAGAAGGAGCAGCCTCCCTTGTTCCTCCTTAGCCCCTCCTCCTCAGCGGCTCCTCCTCTCCCCTCCCCCCCCCCGCCGCCGCCACTCGGATCGCGAACGGCGGGGACAAAGATGGAAGGAGCGGCTGAGGAGGAGCAAAGGACCCCCTCCTCCTCAGCCACTCCTTCCCGCCGCCACAGCTGCCGCTAGGATGGGGGGGGCTCCTTCAAGCAGCAGCACGAAAAGGGCAGAAGAGGAGGAGGAGGAGAGAGAGAGACAGCGAGAGAAGGCCAAAACAGAGGGAGGGAGGCCACACTCTCTGCACACACACTAAGTCTCTTCATCCCACACACACACTCCCAGAGCACAAGGGAAGGAGGCAGGTGCCAGGGTGGGGGTCATAGGGGTTGCAATCCAACTCACATTACTTGCAAAAGAGCCCAACCTCATGGGCCAGAAAGACACCATCAAAGCCCTCACAACAGATGGCTAACCAATTGGGAGCCCTAAAGCCCATCCACTCCAACCCTCTCCTTCCCTCCCTCCTTCTTTCCCTTCCTCCATTTCTCTACTTCCCTTCTCCTTCCTTTACTTCTTTCCCTCCTTCCTGTCCTTTTCTCCATCACTCCTCCCTCCCTTTCCTTCCTTCCTCCCTTTCTTTCCTCCCCCCCCTCACCAATTGTATGAGAATAATAATAATGAAGATGATGTATAATAATAAAATAGTAACTCCCATCTTCCTACCTGCCATAAAAAAGGGGGCAGGACTAGATGACCTTTGGGAGTCCCTTTAAAATTAGTCCAATAAAAATAAAAATAATGTATAATAATAATGTATAATAATAATAATGTATAATTATAAAATAGTAACTCTATATTCCTGCCTGGCATAAAGGAGGGGGCTGGACTCGATGAGCTTTGGGAGTCCCAACTGAGAATAATAATAATAAAAATTATAATAGTAAAATAGTAACTCCAATCTCTGTGACTCGCATAAAAAGGAGGGCTGGACTAGATGAGCTTTGGGAGTCCCTTTCAACTGACTCCAAAAATATTAATAATCAATACTAATAAAATAGTAACTCAATATTTCTGCCTCTCATAAAGGAGGGGGCTGGACTAGAAGACCTTTGGGAGTCCCTTCCAACTGAGTCTAATACCACTACTTTCTCAGGACTTCACTTTGGAAACCACCACAGTCAGCCACAGCAAAGCGTGGCCGGGTACAGCTAGTACATATACATATACGTGTGTGTGTGTGTCTATACACATGCACACGCATGCACACACATATGTATATCATGGGCAAACCTTTGGGCACAGGGGCTGCATTGTGTTTTAAAATTTGACAGACAAGTCAGGACAGTGGCAGATGGATGGAGAGCGTTTGTATGAACTAATTGAAAAAAATGAACAAATATTTAAAATACAACATTTTAAATACAATATTTAAAATGTAGAAAAATGTTAACCAACACAAACTAAACAGTATTTTAGTGGAAGACCGCACAGGCCATTCAGTCCAACCACTTCTGCTATGAAGGAAAAACACTATCAAAACATCCCCAAGATGACTATCCAGCCTTTGTAACAACAACAACAGCAACAGCAGAAGAAACCCCAGGGACATTCAGTTCAACCCCCTTCTGCCATGCAGGTAAAACACAATCAAAGCAACCCCTGAGCGGCGGGTAGGAAATAAGATTTTGGAAGCAAAGAAGGGGGCAAGCAAAAAAGTCCAGGCAGCGAGGGAGCCGGGGGGTGGGGGTGGGGGTTGTAAAGGGTCTGTGCCTTGCGAGGACACTGCTGTTGCTGTTTTGACAGCTCCAAACTTTGATTTCCAAGCATTTTTCAGGAGGAGAGAAGAGGTGTTAACTATCATGCTAGGCCCAGCTTCTGTCAACCTCACAGTTCAAAACCATGCAAATGTGAGTAGATCAATAGGTATCACTTCTGTGGGAAGGTAACAGTCCTACATGCAGTCCTAAGGGACCGCCTCTCCCATTACAGCCCTCCTCGACCACTGCAATCCGAATCCCAGAACCTTCTGGTGGTGCCTAGCCGCCAATCTATCCACCTGGGTACAACACGGAGGAGGGCATTCAGCGCCGCTGCACCGGTCCTGTGGAATGCCCTCCCTTCCACAATCCGAGCGCAGACTGATCTCCTAACATTCTGCAGGGCCTGCAAAACCCTCCTTTTTGCCCAAGCGTTCGGTGCATAGACATTTGAATGTGTAGACTGTGTTTGCATGCCTGGTTGCTGCAATTTTAACTGACGATTTGTTTTAGTGTGTTTTATGCCTTTTATGAATGTGAGTCGCCCTGAGCCCACGGGAAGGGCGACTAATAAATCGAAGAAATAAATAAATAAATAAATGACCTTGGAGGTGTCTACAGACAACCCTGGTTCTTTGGCTTAGACATGGAGATGAGCAAAACCCCCCCAGTCGGACACGACTAGACCTAACGTCAGGGGAAACCTTTACCTTTACTTATTATGCTGCATTACAACACACTGTTCAAATTCTGTGACTATCACACTTGATTAATTAGAACACACAGGTGCTAGGAAATATAACCAGTAGGCTGTTAACATATAATATCAATTATATTCAAAATAGACTACCGCTTGGCATACATACGTTTGACGATCGGCCACCCTTCCCAAACCTCATACAGACATCTCCAATCAGTTAAGTAAACTCGAAAACAAATGGATCGTTCTTCTTGATACCGAGTGGCCACGTGGTCTCAATGACCCAATCAGTATTAACTGCATGTTAGCTTAAATAGGGCCTACATCTGTAGTTATCGTTATCTTTGGGTCACCTCATTCCCTCCCGGATTGAGGTTATGCTATTGGAAATTCGCCATATGGTACGTATTATTTTAGGCTATTGGGTGTATCTTTGCGATTTGTTGCTATTTCGATACTATGTATTGTTATATTTATCGCCTAGATGTACTGGACGTCTTAATGTGATTATTTTGTGCCTTGAAGAAGCTAATGGGAAATGGCTTTTTGGCCGCTATTGCAGCAACTGCATACCGTCGGCCGGTTTGGATTATCCGCATTTCCACGGGAGATGCCACATCTGCGATCCCGATGTCCCTGAATCTTTCCTCACATGTATTCCGTGTTTATTGACACTTGGGCGACTATGTAGACTGTTACCTTTGGATATACTTACCTGGATTTATTTGGAACTATTACTGCTTTTCGGCAAACTCTTGGACCACACCTCAGCTTATGGACTTGGCCATTTTATGGTTTTAAGGAATACTGGGAATATTACATACCTAACCCAATTACTACAGGGTGGTAGATCATCTAAACGTATGTATGCCAAGCAGTAGTCTATCGATGGTAGAACACCTGACCAAAGAATACAGAAGGCTGATGGAACTACTTAAGAATTTTGTGGATCTGTTGATGAAGATGGGCAGGATGGCTCCGCACGGCCCCAATGCTGACTTCGGAATCGCGACCACGGAGGCCCTCCACCAGGACTTCCCAACGGGGGACCTTAGAGATAAGGAGGAGAGCCTTGGGAACGGAGCGGACGCTGCATGCAGTGGTGCCGAGAGGATGGCCGGGGGAGGCGACCTTGAACAGAGACCTGGCCAGGAGAAGAGGATGGGCAATGAGCCACCATCCAGACACAAATTTTCACCAGCTAAAATTGGACCGTACCTAGACCCAAGCCCCAGCCCTGCGTCCGGACGTCGGCAGTCGCCAGGAGGTGGTTCCAGCCGGACCGGCTGCCCTGCCTCGGTGTCTTTGCTGGACATCACGGGGATCTTGACCCGTGCTCGGGACCCTCCCTCATGCCGCTGTGGCTTCCCGGGGGCGGCATGGTGGGCAGATGAGGGTCAGCTAAAGATGGCGAACGATCTTGAAGACGCCGGAGCAAACCGGATGTCTTCACCCTCCAAGGCCCGGAAGTCTATGACGAACTCACAAGGGAAACCATGTAAGCGAATCTGAAAACGAAAACCTTGCCGTAAGAAGAGACAGCATCCGACCCCCCAGAGGAGCGCCGGGAAACCTCCCAGGCCACCCAGCAGCAGAGCAGGCCGGTGATTTACCGCAACCACAGAGCTCCTAAGACTTCAAGGACCTCAGCTGACCCACCATGGTGGAGGAAGCCTAGAGTGTACAAGTCTAAGACGTTCTGGGGTCTGAGCTCTGGAAGCTGGAGCAGATCGGACACCTCTAAGTCACCGGGACCAGAGGGTATAGACGGTGACTCTTTAGGAGCTCCACAGCTCCCTTCCTTTGATTGTATGACAGATCTTACGGCTAGACGATTCTCTCCGCCTGCACAGGACCTGAGTTGTAACTCGGTCCCATGTCTTTGCTACTGATTCTTTAAATGTTGTATACCCCTTTCATCTTCCCCTCCCCTGTCTATGTATCCACTCTATCTTTTCCGTGTTGCTGTTGTTATGTGTCAAACTCTGTAAACCACTCTGAGCCCTCGGGGAGTGGTGGTATAAAAGTTTGAAGCATAAATAAATAAATAAATAAATAAATAAATAAATAAATAAATAAATAAAAATTTTTGAAGACTTCCAAATTTTGGAAATATTTCTGAATCAATTTCAAAATTTTCCGGAAATTTTTCGGAGGCCCATATAATCCGAAACGACAGCTACAATTAGATCCGAAACGAGTTTCGAAACTTCTTTTCTTGGATCAACCAGCCCTAGTATGGACTGGTTGGGAATTTGTCAGGCAAAACTAGCTATACATTGGATGGGTTCACTTTAGAATGAATTTTTTTTATTAAAAAAACCACACACACAAGGAAAAAATGATGCAAAGCACCCATGAGGAAGGAAATCTGATTCTCCATAGTACTTTTTCAACACATCGGGCCTCAATAAATCATGGCCCTTTCTAAGAACAGTTGGGTTTTTCTCTACTGAATTTTACATTTTGTGCTATTCTTTTTTGGTTTTAGGTTTCCTAATAATTACGATTCCATCCCTTGGTAATGCTGTTTACATTTCTGAAAATTTGCAGGTTAAATGAAAAGTTATGTCAAGCCTAGTTTGGCCCTCCGTAACCAAATGGTGCATAGTCCACTTACTAGATTCCTCACGGCTCCCTGCTGCACATGTTGCCCGATTATCATTTCCTTTGTCTGGAAAGTAAGAACGAGAACAAAAATATGTGGTCCATGTTTCTCTTTTGGAAAGGAAAGAGGGTCAAAGCCACCCATTCCCCCCCCCCTCCGCCCCCCGCCCTTCCCTTGAACAAGTTGACTGAGCTGAATTACAGAGAAGAAGGTTGGATGATGAACAGCCTTCCTGTACTCCAACATCCCGCTCATTACTCACTCCAGACCTGAGGCGTCTCGGTTACAGAGCCCCACACACAAAAACAGCCATTTTTTTCCACTGACTAAAAAGGCAGTCTGACCGAAAAACAAACGTTCGATCCCCGAGGCTTGGCTCAGGTCCCTCGCCATATTTAATCCATAGGAAGCCAAACACTTTCAATCTGTGATGGCTCATTTGCTCCATGCCGGTTGAAAGAACTCTCTCCTTCTCTGTTTTCTATGGAGGGCTTTGATATTTTTCGTATTAGTCAATGCTTTTGGGGGTTCTTTTTTCTTCAAAAAAAAAGAAGAATTTTTAATGGATTTCCTCCTAGACATGATTTATTTATTTATTTATTTATTTATTTATTTATTTGAACTTGTTCGCCGCCACTCTCGAGTGGCTCGGGGCGGCTTACATATAGTTAACAAAACACAGCTAAAAATATCACGATTAGAACATCACAGTAAAATCACTTCAAAGGACAACAATAATTGAGAATTTTGTTTTCATTTGCAGAACTTTTGGGATACGTGAGTACGGTACCATATTTCTATGTTAATGGTTACTGAGAGTCTTCTATAGCATTGTTTCCCAACCTTTTTTGAGCCGCGGCACACTTTTTACATTTACAAAATCCTGGGGCACACCACCAACCAAAATCACACAAAACGACACTCTAACACAGTCATACATATAGTTAATATGTTTTTAAAATGTATTTATACCCTCAGTGTGAAACCTGGGCCTGTTTCAATGAACTCAACATAGAAATCCTGGCAGGAATGGCAGAAAGACACACACTTCCCACACAGAACTCCCATAACCAAGAGAAAATACTATAAGAGTTTGGTGAACATTGACCTTGAGTTTTGTAGCTGTAGTTCACCTATATCCAGAGAGCACTGTGTACGCAAACAATGTTGGATCAGGACCAAACTTGGCATGAATACTCAATATGCCCAAATGTGAACACAGATGGAGTTCAGGGGAAATAGACCTTGACATTTGGGAGTTGTAGTTGCTGGGATTTATAGTTCCCCTACAATCAAAGAGCATTCTGAACCCCACCAATGATAGAACTGGGCCAAACTTCCCACACAGAACCCCCAGGAGGCAAGATGAGGTCTCTACTTGGGGAAAGGGAGGTGGGACTTCCCAATGCATGGAGAGGGAACGACCAAGTAGACAACGGGGGGGGGGTTGTAATTTTGTGCCTTTATCGAGGTAGGTTTCTTAGGGTTTTTATACTTCAATACACTAGACTCTCCCCCCTCCCCTCCTGGAGGTTCCAATTTCCCACGGCACACCTGATGAATGCTCACGGCACACTAGTGTGCCCCGGCACACTGGTTGAGAAACACTGTTCTATAGGACTGATATTGATAAATGCATTTTGGCTCAATTATCGTGGATATTTTCTGTATTTTCTTGCCCTAGGTGTTGTGCGGGTTTGTGCAACTCACCCCTAGTTTCTATAGAGTTGCAACAGGGTGTCAGAGGGGTCGCCAAAGACCATCAGAAAACACAACATTTTCTGTTATTCATGGGGGTTCTGTGTGGGAAGTCTGGCACAATAGTATCGCTGGTGGGGTTCAGAATGCTCTTTGATTGAAGGTCAACTATACATCCCAGAAAATACAACTCCCAAATGTCAAGGTCTATTTTCCCCAAACTCCACCAGTGTAATTATATAGTGTATAGGTTGGCAGTTTGAATACGAACCGAGGCGATCTTTCCGTTCATCTGGGGAGAGACCCTACTCTCGCTCCTGCCACCTTCGCAGGTGTGGTTGATGGGGATGAGGACTGGGAACACAGTTAAGACTCGTGCGGCAACTGCGTCCGTACCTTGGGAAGTCTGATCTGGCTTCGGTTGTCCATGCTCTGGTCACATCTTGAATAGATTACTGCAACGCACTCTACGTGGGGCTGCCTTTGAAAACAGTTCGGAAATTACAACTAGTCCAATGGGCGGCAGCCAGATTGCTAACGGGAGCTACATACAGGGAGCATACCACCCCCCCTGTTGTGTCAGCTCCACTGGCTGCCTGTCCACTTCCGAGCTCAATTCTAAGTGCTGGTTTTGACCTTTAAAGCTCTATACGGTTCTGGCCCAGCTTACTTGTCCGAACGCATCTGCCGCTATGCCCCACCTCATAATTTAAGATCTTCCGGGGAGGCTCTGCTCTCGCTCCCGCCAACTTCTCAAATGCGGTTGGTGGGGACGAGGGAGAGGGCCTTCTCGGTGGTGGCTCCCCGTCTGTGGAATGCGCTTCCTAGCAACATACGATCAATTCCATCCCTCCTGGAATTCAGGAAAAAAGTAAAATCCTGGCTATGGAACCAGGCATTTGCACACTAGCACAAGGCAGCATTTTAGACTGGATTTTAATGGAAAGTTGGTGAATAGGGCTCAATGCTTTTTATGGATGGAACACTGTTTTTAACTTAATTGAATGCGTATGATGCTTAATGTAACTGTATTTTAATGTATTTTAATGTTGAATGTTTCTGCGGTTTTATATTGTGTTTTAGTGTGTGGGCATCGAATTGTGCCTTTTTGTAAGCCGCTCTGAGTCCCCCCTCGGGGGTTGAGAAGGGCGGGGTAAAATGTCGGAAATAAATAAATAATAATTAATAAATAATAAATAATAGAAAAATTACAGTTATGAAGTAGCAACGAAAATGGGCTTGGCTGACTTACCGGCCAAGAGGGTTGCGGGGCAGTGTTGCCCTCACGCCATCTTGTTTGGCCTAGAGAGGGCTTCTTCTCCCCAGAAGCCTCTGGGTGGCAGGAAGGCTTCCCGCCACCAACACCGACTGGCCGATGAGGTGGCTACCTCCACCCCGCCCCCTCTCAGCAGCCGCCGGCCCCTACTTCCGCCCGGGCAGCTTATTTAGGCTGCCCGGGACTTCCCCTGCAGCACGCAGGGGCCAGTTACTGTTTTTCCTCCCACCCTCCCTACTTATTACATTGTTTGCTGTGTACATTTTGTTCATTTATCCAGTTTCTTTGTTGCAGTTGTTACGGTTATGTGTTATTATGCTCTTTGTCGCAACTCCGTGTCTGGCGTGTGGCATGGCCCCTGGATCAGGTTGGCTTATTGCCCCTTGGTTGTAAGGGGGATAACGCCCAGGCCCCCTGGGGTGCAGAGTTTCCGTGGACAGGCATTGGGCCGCTTGCACCCCAGGCTTGCAAATGCCTTTGGACATTCGTGGGGGCTGTTTGACCCTGATCCAGTACTCATGCGTGGCCACTAACCCTTTGGTTCCTGTTTTCAATAAATGTGTTGTGGCCATTTTCATCCAACCAATTGTGTCCGCATTATTGTTCTTGGCACGAGGTGTGTCACGCTTGCACACGCAATAATTTTATGGTTGGGGGTCACCACAACACGAGAAACTGTATTAAGGGGTTGCAGCATTAGGAAGGTTGAGAAACACTGATCTAGATTGAGACACGTATTACTGCCTTTCTATTCTGTTTCAATCCGACCATATCTGGAATATTGCCTCCAGATCTGGGCAATCACAACCAAAGAAGGAGACCAAAAGGGTCAATGGTTTGGAGACTATCAATCTCTATGAGAAGTGGTTTAGCTGGATATATTTACAATGGAGAAGAGACGATTGAGAGGGAACGTGATGGCTATTTAAACAAATTTGAAGGGATGCCATATTGATGATGGAACAAGCTAGTTTTCTGCTGCTTCGGAAAGTAACTTCAAATGTTCTTCAATATTAATGTTCCATCTTCCAGACACCTGTTTTGTGTTGCTCCCAGTTCTGGATGGCAGCTTCCTTTTGCATTTTCCTTTAGGGTTGCCATAGACCAGGGGTGCTCACACTTTTTCAGCATGGGAGCTACTGATTAAAAAAACCAAGTCCCAAAGATCACCTACCCAGAAATGTAAAACATATAACTATTTTCTTATTTATTTATTTATATTTCTTATTCATTTTTATGTACCGCTCCTTCCAGCAGGCTCGGGGCAGTTTACATAAAATGAAGTTATAAAACATCAACATTTCAATTTAATAACAACAATATAAAACAGAGCATAAAAATACATCCAACCACCCCATTTCTTCCACACTGCCATATTAGTACACATATTATCAGCCAGAAAGTAAGAAGAGAGGCTTTTGAACTGCAAGGCCATTTAATACTCAGCAAGGTAAACAAAGGGGCATGCAAAAATACATCCAACCACCCCATTTCTCCCACACTGCCATATTCCCCAACATATATTTCTCAAGGAACAAAGCAATCAGAGAGGCTATGGAGCTAAAAGGCCATTTTTAAACATTAAAAATAAACAAAGAGACATGCCACAGAACAATCAAGCACCCACCCCAAAGTAAAAAGACCGACCTTTGAGATGCGGTAAGGAAATGACCCCAAAGCATCCTTCTTCTTCTCCTCCTCCGTCATTGCTCCTATTTCCACACCGCCAGCATGCGTGCCGCCTCCAAGAGCTCATGAGAAGTCAGAGAGGCAAAATGGGCGCTTCTGCGCATGTACGCAGGGCCAGCCATGCATCGCATCATCCAGGCCCGCCCCCTTTGGTCTCCTACAACTCTGAGTGGCTGGAGAAGGATGGAGGGAGGAGGAGGAATCCAAAAGAGGGGGCCCATTCTGCCTCTTGGACTCTGGAGCTTTTGGAGGCGGTGCGCGAGCAGGGAGCGGGGAGGAGCAACGACGGAGGACTTCTTTGCAGCATTTATTTATTTATTTATTTATTTATTGTTTGGACTTATTAGACCGCTGACTCCATCAGGCTCGCAGCGGCTTACAAAGCCAAAACGGCAACACAAACATTACATTATCAATATAACAAACAAGGAAAAATACAAGCAATAAAAGCAGTAAAAGGAAGGGGGGGAGGGGGGAGAGGTGGAAGACAGAGGACCGGCAGGAGAGTGCCCAACAGGTCAAGTGGGCCCAACTTTCCCATCGAAGGGGGGGAGCAGAGGTGGTCTCAAGATGAGCCCATGGAACTGGTCCAAGGCGGTCAGTCTCCCCTTGTCTAGAGATGTGGCAAAGGGTGCCCAATCTGCGGGGTTAGTGTCCTTCTTCCGTTTTGAGCCTGCAGGAGGGGGCTTCCGACGCCCAAAGCCCAGACCCCAGAAGGTTCTGACTCTAAGCGGGATCCAAGGCTTAGATCCGGGTGCGGCAAGCCTCCCCTCTCCTTGGCAGGCAGTGGTGGGTGTCCTAAGACCGGAGGGTCTGCTGCTCTTCGGCCTTCGACGCCGCCTTTTCCAGCGGCTGCCTGGCCTCCATACTGGGCACTCCCGGGGGCTTGCCGGTTCGCGGGCTGCACTACCCCGACACAATGGATCCGTCAGCCCCCGGCCGTCAGAGGAGGGCGAAGGGGGCTGTGGCCGAGTTGCTAATAGGGGGGGTGCCAGCAACTGGCAGGCTCGGCGTCGGGGTCGCGCCTCCGGGGCCCTTGCCAGGATTTCGGAAACATCTGGCGCCTCTGAAAGGGGCGCCAGCGGCAGCAGCCGCTTCGGTCCGGCAGTCAGGGAAGGCGGGGGCTGAGACCTCAAGTCAGGGAGAGCCGCAGCCCCTGTGGAATGTGGAGGGGGCGGGACCAAGGACGCCAAGCCGCTCGGACTCGCCGCCATCTTGTTCCCCTCAACCAACGCCCCTCCCGGTGGGTCGAGGGGGGCCCCACGACCCATTGTCCCCTGGGGTCTCTCCTCAGGATGGGGGGGACCCTCGCCACAGGTCTGGGGCCTGCTCCCCTCTCCTCTGTTGCTTGCTTCCTCCTCGGTCTCCGCCTCTGTTTGGCCCGGGTGGCTGAGCGGGGGGCCAGGCTCCACTCTATCGCCGCTCCTCTCGCGCCACTCACCCTCATACTCCTCGGGTCCCGGCCAGCAAGGGTCCTGGCGCTGGCGTTGCCGGCCTGGTTCTCTCAAGGCCGGGATGTTCCAGGGCCCGGGGACGGGGTCGGGGTGGCAGTGGGCCCCTCCGCAGCTACAGCAGCAGCTGGATTCATGCTGGGGGGCAGCTGCGACCTCTCCACTCACCCTTCTTTGTCTGTCCTCTCCTCGTCCATCTTCGCCAGGCTCCATCGCTCCTTCCCCCGTCAACCCAGGGCTCCTGGAGCTACACAGGGACGCCAGCATCGGCCCCAGCCTGTCCAGCTCCCCCAGCCATGTATCCAGCCGCTTGACCAACCGGTCGAGGTGAAGGAGGAGGCCGGTAAGGTCCGGGGGTACGTCCCGGCTAACCCCGGGCTGCTCGCCAACGTCCCCCTGGATGGAGTTGGGGGGGGGTGGAGGTCCCGGCTTCCTCCAAGCCTGGCCAGGGGACTGGTGACCAGGCCAGGCATCTCTGGGGGGCCCCCGTTGGGCCGAGGCCAAGGGACCCCCCGGAGGCCGCAGCGTCCCTCAAGCCTGCAAAGGCCCTGAGGATCGAAGCTGGCGCCCGAGCGACCTCCAAGGCAGACTCAGCGTCCGCCTGTAAGGCTTCGAGGAGGGGCAGGGGACACTTCGGGGCCTCCAGTAGCGGCCGAAGGTCCCCCCCCACACCCAACGGGACCAGCAGGTTGTTCCTCAGCAATGGGGGTGCTGTGCATGGAGGTTTTCCAGGTGCCCGGCGGAGCTCGGCGTTCAGACGCCCGCTCGACGCCGCCATCTTGAGAATGGATGTAAAGGAAATGCAGGGGCGCGTGACGAGGACCAGCAGCAAAAACCCTGGTCAGGGGCCTGAAGATCACCAGAATGAGGCCTGAAGATCACCCTGGTGATCGCGATCACCGTTCTGAGCACCCCTGCCATAGACCCACTGGCACCCCGTTAGTTAATCATTTACAGGTTTGCAGACAGTTTTGCAAACCTTGCTGCTGGAGCCTTGCAAAATGTATCCCTTTGGTTTGGGGCCCGCCCCTTTTTTCCCTGGGGATGAGTTCTCCATTTTGAGCAGGCCCGGATTACCCATCAGGCCACCCTAGGCCATGGCCTAGGGCGGCACCTTTTGGGGGGCAGTAGGTCCAGACCCCCCCCAAAAGTTTTTTTTAATTCAAAAAAAATCCCCCCCCAAATAAAAAAATTCAAAAAAAGCACCATCCACGGCCACCCACCCCCCTTAGCTCTACTCTCCTCGGCTCTGTCCCCACCCTTGGCTCTGCCCCACCCCCGGCTCCGCCCCTGCCTCCTTGCGTGCTCAGTCTGTTTCCCTGTCTCCCTTGTCCGGCTCACGTGCCTCAGTCTCTCTGTGTGTTTCGTGTTTCCCTGCCTCTCTCTCGCTCGCACGCCCTCCTCCTCCCTCCTCGGCTCGCCCCCACCTGTGTTTCCCTGCTTCTCGTGCGGGGGCGGAGCCGGGGGTGGGGCGGAGCCGGGGTGGGGCGGAGCTGGGGTGGGGCGGAGCCGGGGCGGGGCAGAGCCAGGGCAGGGCAGAGCCGAGGGTGGTGCGGAGCCGGGGCTGAGGCAGGGGCAGACTCAGAGCCTTTGGCCTAGGGCGCCAAAAGGGCATGATCCGGGCCTGATTTTGAGATCTCTCATCAGTCCTTCTCAGGCAGGAGAAGAGCTCAGATGTGCTTGGCCAGTCAGGCTAGCTGTGTATAGGCCACCGTAAGTATTGAATGAATGAATGACCAATTGCTTGACAGCTGGAGTTAGATAAGCTAATGATATCCTGCTGTGATTAGCACTGGTTGTTGTATATTGTAGCCATCTAACTGCCATTCCAGCACCGGTTCGCCTTCGAACTGGCCCTAGGCATAGATAGGGAAGGCGTAGTTCCTTCTATTCAGTAACCTAGGGTCAGGATGAAGAATATCTTCGGGTTTCCTTGGCATTTGGAGGGAGCAAAAGGAGACTTCGCAGTCTTAGTCAGCAACCCAGGGAATTTTCATCTTACCCTCATGTTGTATTTTTGCAACCGTTAAGCTTTGTGCCAAGTCTTTCAAAGACTTTGTATCTGAATAAACTATTTGTTCTTCAACTTTAACCCTGAGTGGTTTTTTGGGTTGCTGGACCCCTGAGCTTCTCAAGTAGGCATCCTGCAGTCCACCAGGCTTATAGGAAGCACATCGCAGTTTGTTTTCAAAGGCATCTGGTGCGACGGCATAATTAATATTGTCCTTAATTCCCCTTTATCAGCAAACTTTAGGAGAAATGTTGGGCCAGGATTACGTATATCTGATGTTTTAACTTTTTTGGACCTTGGGAACCTGTTTCCAACTGATCTTCTGATGGGAAATAGTGTTAGTTCTGCAGAAAACACAAAACAACTATTAGTGTTAGTTCGCACCCACACTCTGAGTCTCACACTCCTCGATGGTGGGAAAGATACGAATCCTTGATTCCGCTGTTTTGTGCAGCCAACTTGCAGCAACAGCAGCAACAAGAACAACCACAAAGGCAAAGTGCCAATTAGTTTCACGCGGCACACACGATCACAGCTCATAAACAGTTTTATTAGGTAGATAGCCGAATCCCAACTTTTGATAGCAATTAAGGGAGCGCCCGTTTGAGAAATAGAAGATCCCTTTCATAATAGATTGAAAGGGCACAGGTCAATGTTATGGAATCCTGGGAGTTGTAGTTATACAAGTTCTTTAGCCTTGTCTGCCAAACTACAAATCTCGGGATTCCATAGCATCGAATGGAAATTAAATTTGGCATCAAATTCCACAAATATATAAAGCTCACTTACTTAATGTGTTGTCGAAGGCTTTCATGGCCGGAATCACTGGGTTGCTGTGAGTTTTCCGAGCTGTATTTTTTCTCTCCTGATGTTTCGTCTGCATCTATGGCAGGCATCCTCAGAGGTGGGGATGCCTCCTCAGATGGGACGTGTAGGAGTGGTAACACGTCTAATGCATGCAGGCTGCAAGATTTCGATCTCAAGCAATGGACACACCACAGTTCAAGGGCCTTTGAGTCAAAGGCATGAGCTAATGAGGAGGGGGAAAGCCTATGTTCACTTTCCAGATTACAAATGGTCCTGTAAGGTAGTGTTTCCCAACCTTTTTTGAGCCGGGGCACAGCACCAATCAAAATGACACGAAATGACACTCTAACACAGTAAAGAACGGCTGGAGGATGGTGGCCTGCTGGGAGCAGCTGATGGGAGTGCTGAGGCCAAGGGAGGGGGAGGAGCCAGGCCATGCCATGCCCTGCCCCTCCCCCGGCTTCAGCTCTCCCAGCAGCTGCTCCAGCCTTGAGGGGGCAGTGCCAAGCCAGCGGTGGCAGAGCCAGCACAATGCTGGCTTGGCACTGTCCCCTCAAGGCTGGAGCAGCTGCTGGGAGTGCCGAAGCCAGGGAGGGGCGGAGCCAGGCCTCACCATGCCCCCAGCTTCAGCTCTCGAGCAGCTGCTCCAGTTTTGAGGGGGCAGTGCCAAGCCAGCGGTGGCAGAGCCAGCACAATGCTGGCTTGGCACTGTCCCCTCAAGGCTGGAGCAGGTGCTGGGAGTGCCGAAGCTGAGGGAGGGGCGGAGCCAGGCCTCACCATGCCCCCCCAGCTTCAGCTCTCCCAGCAGCTGCTCCAGTTTTGAGGGGGCAGTGCCAAGCCAGCGGTGGCAGAGCCAGCACAATGCTGGCTTGTCACTGTCCCCTCAAGGCTGGAGCAGCTGCTGGGAGTGCCGAAGCCGAGGGAGGGGGCGGAGCCAGGCCTCATCATGCCCCCCCAGCTTCAGCTCTCCCAGCAGCTGCTCCAGTTTTGAGGGGGCAGTGCCAAGCCAGCTGTGGCAGAGCCAGCACAATGCTGGCTTGGCACTGTCCCCTCAAAGCTGGAGCAGCTGCTGGGAGTGCCGAAGCCGGGGGAGTGGGTGGAGCCAGGCCGCGCCATGCCCCGCCCCCTCCCCCCGGCTTCAACTCTCCCACAGAGGAGGAGCATGAGCGGTGGATGGCCTTCAATGGGCGGGGCTCCTCCTCCGCGGGGCTTCAGCGAGTGAGGGGCGAGAGTCATGGCGAGAGTCATGATGGATTGGAGGCTGGCTGGGGAAACGGCCGAAGGAGGTGGAGCCCCGGCCCCTTCTTCTTTTTCTTCGTCGCTGCCCGGCCCTTCCTCCTCCTCCCCCAAGCAGCAGGAGTTTGGAAGAAGGGGGGAAGGAAGGGGGGCAGAGAGCTGTTCTCGCGGCACAGCAGGAGGGTCAGACATGGCCGCGTCACAGCGGTTGGGAAACACTGCTCTAAGGATGCCTGCTATAGATGCAGGTGGAACGTCAGGAGAAAATACTTTCCGAAACATGGCCATACAGCCCGGAAAACTCACAGCAACCCATTGATTCCAGCCATGAAAGCCTTTGACAACACACCTGTGATGAAGTCACTATGTTTATTTGCAGGTTTAAAGATGTGGTCTGTATTGATGCATTTGTATATATGTTGAATGGTTAAATGTTGGGGCAAAACACAAAGGGTTAAAAGAGAATATTAGGGCGCAAAACCTCTAAGGAGTTCCATTGCCATGGAAATGGGAGGCCGAGCCAGCCAGGAGCACGCTAGGCTTAGTCTGTTAGGCTGGCTGAAAGCAGGGTGTTAAAAAGCTGCTGATTCTGTTTCAAGGAGAGCAGAGGGGAGCTGTGTTTTTGAACTGCAGGGAAGCCTTTGGTCTTGGGAACAGGCCCGGATTAACACCTTTTTGCACCCTAGGCCACACTTTGGAATTATGCCCCCTTTAAGCCAACTTCTACCGCACCCCCCTCCCCAAACATCCTTTCATCCGCTCGTCCCCCTTAGGGCCCGCATCCAGCTCTCCCAGTGTGGCCCCACTAGGTCCGCCACAGGAGTTTCCCTCTCGGCCGGCACTATGGATGCAGGCATGGGGGGAGGAGCCTCCTCCCCGATGCCGGGGCTTGAGGCACTTGGTCCTACCCGGTATCAGGGAGTGTGCATGCGTTGTAGTCAGATGCCGCGCTTCTTCGCGATACCGGGGCTTGTCGCGTTGGGCGTCTCTCCTGTACTGGGGTTTGCGCATGTGCCGTAGCCGGAAGTTGCACTTCTCTCCAGTAAGGAGGAGTCTCCTCGTGTTGGAGAAGGAATACCAGCTTTCATGGTGTTGGGGCATGTGCAGACTGCGCAATGGAATTTCCATTTGTAATCTGGAAAGTGAACAGGCCCGGATTACCTATAAGGCCAACCTAGGCCATGGCCTAGGGGCGCAAGCCGAGGGGGGCACAATTCACCGACCAAAAAAATTAATATTGACAAAAAAAACCCGCAACGCGCAGCAATATGACTCTCTCACTCTCACTCACTCTCTCTCTCTCTCAGGGGAGGATGGGGGGAGAGCACTGCGAGGGGGTGAGGGGGTGAGTGAGGAGGGAATGCCCCCCCTTGCCATCGCCCCCACCTCGCCATCGCCCCGCCTCCTTGTCAAGAAAGTCGGGCGTGAGGAGGAGGCGGAAGGAAGGGAAGCCCTGCCCCCGGGGCCACTGCCGGGCATGCGTGCATGGCAGGAGGGCGCGAGCGTCTCTGCCTCCTTCCCCAAAGTTCCTGGGTGCTGGCTCCGAAAGGCCCGGTGGCCGGGAAGGGGCTTGGGAGCAGCTCTCTGGGCTCCTGCCTGGCCCAGCTGCACAAGGACACCGAACCAGACCTGGGCGAGGCCTTGCTGGCCCTCCGCCCGCAGCACATCAAGGAGGCTGGCGGCATCACCTGCTTCTGGAAGCGCAGGAGGCTGGCGCCGTTGCGGAGGGTCCTAGCCAGCGCCCCCAGGCCCCGCTGCATCCTCGCCCTCGCCCTCAGAATCCTGGGCAACTGCTGCACCAAAGGCAGGAGCAGGTCCCGCGTGAGCTAGCTGGGAGGCATCCCGCCCCTCGGTGAAAGAGGAGAGGCAGGCGGAAAGAAGGAATGTGAGGGAGGGTGCGGTAGATGTTGGTTTGGGGGTGTAATTCCAAAGTGTGGCCTAGGGCAGTGTTTCCCAACCAGTGTGCCGGGGCGCACTAGTGTGCCGTGAGCGATCATCAGGTGAGCCGTGGGAAATTGGAACCTCCAATACCCTTTCTTCCCCCTCCTGCCAAACACTTTTTCTTCTCCACTCGGGCTCCCTTCTTCCCAGCTTCGTTCTGCTCGCTTTGCTCACGCTGCCGCCTCGCTTTGCTCAGGAGGGGAAGGGGGAGGGAGGAAGATGTGACCCATGCAGGCGCTACTGCGCAGACTTGCCCCACGTCTTCCTCCCTTCCCCTCTCTGCCTGAACATGCTCACACTGCCCCCTCAGATCAAAATGGTGGCAGAAGCAGCAGTGTGAGCAAAGCAAGGCAAGGCGAGCATAGTCAATTCCCAAGCAAACCCTTTCAGTACTTTCTGTTGGTAATGAGAGTTCAATATGCCAAGTTTGGTTCAATTTCATTGTTGCAAGAGTTCAGGATGCTCTTTGATTGTGTGTTAACTATAAATTGAACTGAAACAAGATCGTAGTTTAAAGCTAAAATTTGCTGATCTTCCTTTGGACAGTTTTTTCCCCATTCTGGCCAACAAAGCTATTTTGACATTACTCCCGGTTTCAACCACATATCTGTGTGAGATGAGCTTCTCTAGCTTGACTGCGATAAAAACTAAAAACAGAGAGAGACTGACAGCTGTAGAGCAAGACCTTCGTGTGTGTCTTTCTGCCATTCCTGCCAGGATATCTATGTTGTGTTCATCGAAACAGGCCCAGGTTTCACACGGAGTGTATAAATACATTTAAAAACATATTAACTATGTGTATTACTGTGTTAGAGTCAGGCCCGGATTACCCATAAGACCAGACTAGGCCATGGCCTCGGGCGGCAGGTTTTGGGGGGCAGCGGATTCGACCCCCTGAAAAACTTTTTTTAAAAAACGCCCCCTTGCAGTGCTGTCCCCCCGCCCTCTCCCGAGAGAGTCATCATACCTTGGGAGAGGGCGGGAGGGAGCGCGCGCGGGGCGGGAGGATGGAATGGCACCCTCCCCTCGCCTGGGCCACCCCCTTGCAAAGGAAGGAGGCGGCGAGGAGGAGGAAGGGAAGCTCTGCCCCTCTGGCGGTCATGCATGCATGCGCACACATGCATGACCGGGCTTCTCCTTCCTGACCGCCTGACCTTCCTTTGCAAGGGGGCGGCCCAGGCCAGGAGGAGGGCAGGACTTCCCTTCCTCCTCCTCGCACCCTTCTTTTGGTCGCGGGAGGAGGAGGCGGTCGGAAGGCGCGCGGCATTGCTCGCGGGGCTTCCGTCCGCCGCCTCCTCCACCTCCCGTGACCGAAAGGAGGGCACGAGGAGGAGGACGGGACTTCCCTTCCTCCTCGTGCCTTCCTTTCGGTCGCGGGAGGAGGAAGAGGCGGCGGCTGACGGAAGCCCCGCGAGCAGTGCCGTGCGCCTTCCGTCCACCTTCTCCTCCTCCTCCCGCGACCGAAAGGAAAGCGCGAGGTGGACGGAAGCCGTGGGCCGATGCCGCGCAGCTTCTGCCCACCTCCTCGGGCCCTCCTTCCGGTTGCGGGAGGAGGACGCGACAGAAGCCGCACGGCACCAGCTGCCTCCTCCTCCCATGAACGGAAGGAGGGTGCGAGGAGGCAACGGAAGCCGCACGGCCGGGCTGCTGCCCCACATGCGCAGCAGCCCTGGGGCCCTGGGGGCATGGCTTCCTGTGCCCTGGGGCGTGGTTTCCCGCGCCCTGGGGGCACCCTGGGGGCGTGGCTTCCTGCGCCCTGGGGGCATGGCTTCCGGCACCCTGGGGGGCGGTGCGGGGCGTCTTGGCCTTGGGTGGCCGAAGATGCTGATCCGGGCCTGGTTAGAGTGTCATTTTGTGTCATTATGGTTGGTGGTGTGCCCCAGGATTTTGTAGATGTAAAAAGTGTGCCGCGGCTCAAAAAAGGTTGAAAAACACTGGCCTAGGGCACCAAAAGGGGTTAATACGGGCCTGAAAGTGAATATAGGCTCTCCCCTCCTCATTAACTCATGGCCTCGACTCAAACGCCCCTTGAACTGTGGCGTGTCCATTGCTTGAGATCGAAATCTTGCGGCCTGCGTGCATTAGACGTGTTCCCACTCCTACACGTTCCCATCTGAGCTCCAAGAATGCAGCCTTCTGCCGGCAGAGCAAAGCCTCCCCTTTGTTCTCGAAGCAGGTTTAGCTGTCTCAAGGTTTTCCTGGGGCTCTTAAGCCTCGCCTCATTCTCTCTCTCTCTCCTCTCGCGCTCTAGTGTTTGAGGTTAAGAAGTATGCTACAGTATTCAATAAATCGCTTGGCACGGCGTATGACAAAAACAAGAAAATGTAATTCCGATTAAAGTCACCCTCTGGCGAAAGTGATAGTTTATTAAGTAAACTGCAGCCCTGCCAATCAAGTCTGCTGGCAAGCCATCCTTTGACATTAATCTTTTTTGATGTGATTTAAGGTACACCTGGGCCTTTGTAGAGTATCTCCCATAATTTCTTTCCCATCTCGCTGGATCAGGCTGCTGTGCCTTGGCGGGGGTTGACAAATTCTCCGAGTAATCCCTCAAAAGATTGGAGAAATGCTCCAAACGCTCCATTAAATTTATTTTCTGGGCTTTTAAGAGACCCAAAACTATGTCCAATAAATAAGTGTTCCTTGTGATTTATTGAAATGCCGGTCTGATTTAATGTTATAGAGCGGGAGGGGGGATGTCGCCCTTGGGAGTTGGAAGACCGGCTGGGCAAGTGAGTCCAGATGTGCCGTTTCTCTGGTGAGGCAGAGAGATGTGGCCACAATGGGAAATGGAGGGGGGGGGGTCACGACAAAAACAGAGAGGGAGATTAGCCCAAATGCGAAAGGTTTCCAAGTGACAATAGGAGAACCTTCTTTCCAAGCTTTAACATAAAACGTCCCCAGTTGTGTTTTCTTTCTCGCAAGATTTATTACGGTTGTAGTTACTGGGGGAATCATCAAAAAGTCTCATTCTGGCCTTTGCTTTTTTGCGCGGCTCCTTTGATAAATATGATACTTAGAAATATGCCTCCCACAAGACAAAAAAGCCATAGACTTAAAATGAAGTAATCTGTCAGTAAACTCGCAGGAATCAAAGCCAGAATGAAACCTGTAAAAGGGGGAGGAAAACAGGAGGGAGGGAGAAAGCCCCGGCACTAAAGCGTTTTTCGGGAAAGACGAAGATTAAGGACCGTCCTTTCTCCACAATTTTCATCGGGAAAGTTAAAAGCGAAGATTTATTTTTAAAAGACTGTCTATGTTTGGCTCCGGGACAGATGGATTTGGTGGCTTCCTGGCTTCCTGGAGTCCAAGGGCCATAGTGTGCATGCGCATACGTACCCATGCATGCCACCTTCCTTTTCGTTACCCATGTGCAACCTTCCCCAGAAGATACTCCCTTTTTGCTATATGCCAATCTTAAGATGCTATTCCGTTATGTACAGTTTTTAATCTTTGTTTTTAAAGTCCCTGCACAATTTTTAAACTCATTTATAAACTGAAGAATGCTTCAGAAGGGATTTCCTTCGGTCCTAGTATCACTTATCATGTATGTTTGGAGGCTGGCTGGAATGGCTACCAGGCATGGTTTAGAACCCAAAAATAGGGAATCGAAAATCTATGGGGGGGGGGGGGTTATATTAGTAATAGAAAGACTTACAAAAAAAATCCAAAAATTTCTAAAATGTAACGTAATTACTAACGAAATTCGTTAGTAGTTCTAAAGTAGGCAAAGCAGGGAAACAGGACTGACACTGTTTTAAGCACAGGCAAATCAAGGGGCAACCTTTCCCTTGGTTTCCTTGCAGGAGATATAATGCATTAATATATTATTATTAATATTATTATTAATATTATTAAAGGACAGGGTTTCTTTGCAGGGACATATAATGCATTAATATATTATTATTATTATTAATATTATAAAAGGACAGGGTTTCTTTGCAGGGACATATAATGCATTAATATATTATTATTAATATTATTAAATAAAATAGTTGCCAATGCCCACCTCTGGTGCAGGCCTTGCTAATCTGTAGAGTTCTCCTCACTCCAGCTTTTTCCCATTCAGTTTTACCATAGCAGTCTAGGACCTCCGTTTGAACTCTATGGCTTTTCTTGATTCTGAACTCTTCCTTCTCCTCTCCGTGCTCTTTTCACTCCTGCTGCCCTTCTCTCAGCAGTTCTTATGTCCTTCTGCTCTGTCCTTCTATCTAAACCCCCTTCCTGGGTGTTTAAATCGCTTTTTTCCTCAGTCCTCCAGGCCCTCTAGGAGTCCCGATCTGGATCTCTCTATCATTTCCGGCTCCTTTTTCACTTCCTGGAGGAGGCCTTTCACTCTAATTAGGCTCCAAGCATGGAAAGGCCCTGATTTGACTGTGAGTTATGTCTGCAAAGCTATTTTAGAGGGGGAAATTTTCCTGTTGGGTGGGCATCCGAAATAGTTACTAATCTAATGACAATTTGGGCCCAGGGGGTGCGGAAAGAAAGTCCACTTCCGGGATTGGCCCTGCGATGCGTATAAACTTGAAAGTCCATACATACAAATCCCTTCCGATTTCTTTTCATTTTCATAACTTTTTTCTCATGCCTAATGGCTACACCAGTGTTTTTCAACCTTTTTTGAGCCGCAGCACATTTTTTACATTTACAAAATCCTGGGGTACACCACCAACCAAAATGACACAAAATGACACTCTCCACAAACGGTGCGTGTCAATAAAATAAACGCCATAAGAGGAGACAGGATGGAAAACCTCCCGGAGCCAAAATGGAATTGGCACTAGCCGCTTCATGACCTATTGAGGATACTTACCTTGAGATATGGATATGGTATGCATTTGATTATATTAATTTATATCGAGTTGCTTGAGTGGGCATATTTATGCCCGTGTGCATGACCTTATTTTTGTGAAATTATTCTTATTGTGTTTTTGCTTCTATGCTTGTATTACAGACAGGAATACATCCTATGGATATTCAACTCTAATTGGGACATATACAAGTATATGTTCATGTGGAAATTACTCTCTTTATGCTTCTATACTTGACGGAAGGCCTTGAGAAAGACCCCGGTGGGGGTTGAAACAAGTGAGCGACCCTAGAATATTCCGCTACAATTCCACAAGGAATGTTTGCACCAAAATAAAATATTTCTAATGTTGAACTACCGTTATTTTGTTGTTGTTGTTTATCCGTTCAGTTAAACCCAGCCCTTTGTGGTGCCCTAGACCATTGTTTCCCAACCAGTGTGCCGGGGCACACTATTGTGCCATGAGCGATCATCAGGTGTGCCATGGGAAATTGGAACCCCTAGGAAGGGGGGGGGGGGAGAGAGTCTAGTGTGTTGAAGTATAAAAACCCTAAGAAACCTACCTCGATAAAGGCACAAAATTACAAACACCCCCCCACCCATTGTTTACTTGGTCTCTCTCTCTCTCTATGCATTGGGAAGGCCCGCCTCCCTTTCCCCAAGTAGAGACCTCCTCTTGCCTCCCCCAGGCCTAATGCTGGATGGTTCAGTCCAGCACCAGCCCCTCCCCTCCTCCCCTCCCTCCTCCCCCTCCTCCCTGGTGCGTGCGAAACCGCTCTCAGCCTCCCTCCGGCTCCCTGGCCACCGATGCCTTCCTTCCTGCCTGCTTCGCCAGCCCCGAGATGCCCACCCGGGCCACCTCGCTGACCCCTGAGGAGCTGCACAGGTGGTGAATGAGGCTCCTGCTCCCCACAACACCAATTCAAGCCTGGCGGGGAGGGAGGGGGCAACCTAAGTGACAGGGAGACTGCCGGTCTTTCAAGCCCCCCACCCCCCTCCAGAAACTGTAACTCCCAAATGTCAAGGTCTATTTTCCCCAAACTCCATCTGTGTTCACATTTGGGCATATTGAGTATTCATGCCAAGTTTGGTCCTGATCCAACATTGTTTCAGTCCACAGTGCTCTCTGGATATAGGTGAACTACAACTCCAAAATTCAAGGTCTAGGCCCACCAAACTCTTATAGCATTTCCTTTGTTTCTTTCATTTCTTGAATATAGCATTTTCTCTTGATTATGGGAGTTCTGTGTGGGAAGTTTGTGTCTTTCTGCCATTCCTGCCAGGATATCTATGTTGTGTTCATCGAAACAGGCCCAGGTTTCACACTGAGTGTATAGATACATTTAAAAACATATTAACTATATGTATGACTGTGTTAGAGTGTCATTTTGTGTCATTTTGGTTGGTGGTGTGCCCCAGGATTTTGCAAATGTAAAAAGTGTGCCGCGGCTCAAAAAAGGTTGGGAAACACTGCCCTAGACCAGCCCACACCAGAGCTTGCTGTTGGCAGTGCCCACCCTCAGCTCCTTCATTATCAAGCCAGTCACTTCAAGGATACCATCCACCCATCTTGCCCTTGGTCAGCCCCTCTTCCTTTTTCCTTCCATTTTCCCCAGCATAATCGTCCTCTCTAAGCTTTCCTTTTTTCTCATTATGTGGCCAAAGAACTTCATCTTTGCCTCTACTATCCTTCCCTCTTGTGAGTAGTCGGCCTTTATTTCCTGAAGTATGGACTGGTTGGATCTTCCCGCGGTCCAAGTCACTCTCAGAACTTTCCTTCAACCACAGTTCAAAAGCGTCTAACTTCCTCCGCTCAGCCTTCCTTATGGTCCAGCTCTCACATCCATAGGTTACTACAAGGAATTCAACTTTGCGGATCTTCGTTGCCAGTGTGATGTCTCTACTCTTTGTTTTTTTTCCACTTTGGTTATAAGCCTCCACAGCTCCTCCTCGCTTTCAGCCGTCAAAGTGGTATCATCTGCATATCTAAGGTTGTTAATGTTTCTTCCAGCAGTTTTAACTCCAGCCTTAGATTAATCAAAACCCACATGACGCATGATGTGTTACAAGTTGAATAGGCAGGGCATTGCTAAATTACTTTGACTGAATGATTCCTGAATGATAAAACAAGTGTTTGTGGATATTGATGACAATGAGTTTCTGAAATGTTCCATGAGTCTATATCAGACTTGGGCATCTTTCGGCCTGTGGGCCGGATGCGGCCTGTGGGCCGATTCTGACCGGCCCAGGGAGAAGGGCGTTGGGGGCGGGGCCATTTCTGTAAAAGGAAGGGCTGCCGCCATCCCATCACGGGCTGTGGGGCCTGCGTCGGCAGACAGCCCGCCGCTCCTGAAAACGATCGGAGGTGCGGCGGCTTTGGAGTGCCTGACATCCCAGGAGGCAATTCGGTCCTTCAGCGGGAACAGTCGGCAACCTGCGGCAGCTGATTGCCCTGGTGACCTGGAAGACTTAATCGTCTTCCAGGTTGCCAGGGCAATCAGCCGCCGCAGGTCGCTGACTGCTCCCGCTGCAGGCCCAGATCACCTCCCGGGATGGCAGGCCAATCGTCTTCCGAGTCGCCAGGGCGATCAGCTGCCGCAAGTCGCCGAATGCTCCCGCTGCAGGCCCGGATCGCCTCCCGGGATGGCAGGCACTCCAAAGCTGGGATGGCAGGCACTTCATGGCAGGGCGATCAGCCGATCGGGAACACCTCTGACGGAACGGCTGGGGGCGAGAGCAAGCGGAGGCCTGCAGCCTCCAATCGTCTGCAGCTCTGCTCTGCTGCAGCGGCGGCGGCTGGGTTCGCTTTGTCATTCTCTGGGAAGGGTCCATTGGGCCATTCTATCTTGGGATCCTTCCTCTCTTGAAGATGTCAGCCTCCATCTTGGTTCGCACCTTGTCTTCTTGAATTTCATTTTATTTTATTTTAGTGGTTTATATTATTATTTTATAATAATTTTATTATAAGAATATAATAATATAATAAGTAATACAATATAATGTTATATTATATTATAATTTCAATATATTATAATGTCTCTCTATATATACTATAATATAATAATTATATTAATACTAATAATATATGAATATTTCTTGATATATTAATATGTTAATATTAATGATGTGTAATATATAGTAAATATAGTAAATAAATAAAAAATGTAGATTAGAATGTAGTTCAGCCTCTAGGTGTGGCTGTCCGTAATATTTTTTGGCTCTCGTGTGGCCCCTTAGAAAAAATAATTGCCTACCCGTGGTCTATATGTTGCATGTGATCAGAAGTTCGGATACAAGAGAGGGGAGATAACCTGGGATTTAATCACATCAGGAAGCTGGTGCGATTGTGTCCTTAAGTGTTTAAGCTGTCAGAAACAGACATGCTGAAAAGACATAAGTGAGGGAGGATTAAACTTTACAATCCTTACCCACTTGCATTCTGAAACAGAGCTATCGATCTGTACAATATTGTTTTTAGTTTGAACTTAAATTGAAGTATTGGGATACTGAGCTGCACTCGTGCCCCCCTTCCTCCGTACACCCCATTGCTTCTGCCCCAAACTGTCTTGACTGGCTTGGATGGAGTTAAAAGAGGATTGTCTCTCACGCAGCACCTGTATTTGCACTGCTCAATCTTCAGTTTACTGTAATAAAATCATTTAATACTGTCATAATTTCGTTGGCACGGCCTATGTTGATGGTGAGTGATATGGAATGAGGCTGACTGACAGTCGCCTGATTAAAACAGTAAATCAAAAGCAAAGTTGCTTTTTTGAAACAGGAAGCAACACGAAAATCCAGTTTGAAGCTCAGGCTTTCAGTCTTTGTGGTGTGGCTGCGGTTAAGAGTCGGCAGATGGGCGCACCTCTCCTCAGAACCGGAGCCAAGCTCTCCAGAGCCACCCGCTTGAAAATTGTGAGGAGCAGAAACAACAATAACAAGGTTTCTCTTGAAGCCTCAGCACTCGGGGTTAAGTAATAAACACTGTGAGAACGCCCTGCGGGAAGAGCATCTCCAGAGGAGAACAGCAACACAGAAACATACCCGGTAATATTCTCCTACCTGCTAATATCACACGAGGCTCCTTTGATCTCTTTGGCCATTTAACAATCATACTTTACTCTCTTTAGAGCAAGGGTGCCCACACTTTTTCAGCATGCGAGCTACTTTTAAAGCAATCAAGCCAAAGATCTACCTTTTGCGTGCGCACACCTTCCGACCCAGGTAGTTTGTGCTACGCGGTGTAGTTGATTAAAGAGTACCTCCAAACAGGGGGGAATTTCCCAAAATAAAGGTAAACTTCGCCACACAATAGGGCTAATCCAAGGTGTCCGCCGATGCGGAAAATAAAGGTGAACTTCGCCACACAATAGGGCTAATCCAGAATGTCCACAGGTGCGGAAGTGTAAATAAACCAAATGGTAGAGACGAAAATGACCGACGAGGGCGTCAATGCCTCGGGTCTCCGCTCTCGTTTCGACCCTCCAGGGGTCTTTTTCAAGGCCTCTTCGACATCTGATTCCTGAGTCATGAGGTATAAGGGGATGAGCATATAATCCGCACCAAATCTACGCAATAATAATATAAAGTAATGGAACATGGAGATTGGTCACATAGAGCAACAACGTAAAAAGATTGTGTGGCAAAGTTTACCTTTATTTTGGGAAATTCCCCCCTGTTTGGAGATACTCTTTAATCAACTACACCGCATAGCAAAAACTACCTGAATTGGATTTATTATTTAAGTATTGGCGGCTCCTTATCGTTGCGACCCGCAATCTATGAACATGGACACGATATTTGTGAGTTATATATGTATATGAGATACTCATGTTTACTCCGTTACGACTTTGATTTTCATGTCGAATACAATATTGGTGTTTAGAGTATCGCATTGCTTCATTTAATTTGTGTTTTTGGCACTAAATGTGTTGTTATTGCTCTTTCCTTCCACCCACGGCTCAGTGCTACGTTTGCGTGAGGCCCGAGAACATGAGCGGGCCCCCTTGCCTACACTCCCGCCGGGGACTGCACACTGCCGCCTCCACCGCACTCACTCCTTCATAGCTGCCAGGGGCCGGAGACCTCAACTCAAGGCTGGCAGTTGGGCGACTTCCGCCGCCGATCCACATGAGCCTCAGGCTGCTCCGATCAACCGCGCGGGCGAGGCAGCCAGCGAGCAAGCGTGCGCACAGCCCTGCCTCTCTGGCCGAGCTTTCAGCTTTCATGACGCGTGACGACGGCAGCCACACGCTTCCGGATGTGTTCCCACGTGCTTTCCTGAGGGAGCCTTTCAAAGAAAAGGGACGGGGCCTGGGCCTCTCGACATGCGCAAACAAGCCTGGGCCCTTCGGCTGTTGGCCAGTGTCGTTCCAGGAGTCTCACTGCCGCGTTCTGCACCAGTTTAAGCCTCTGGATGACCTACAAAGGAAGATCAATGTAAAGGGCATTACAGTAGTCTAGCCTCGAGATGACCGTCACTTGGATCACTGTGGCCAGGTCACTTCCGGTGAGAAATGGTGCCAGTCGCCTAGCCTGTCGCAGGTGGAAAAAAGGTGATCTGCTAACAGCCGAGACCTGAGCCTCCATTGTCAGCAGCGGGTCCAACTGGACCCCCAGGCTCTTTGCTAAAGACGACGGGCGTGGTGCCTCGCCGGCCAGAGTAGGTAGCCAAAACCCACACCCACCTGGGTGACCCAGCCAAAGGATTTCCATTTTCGATGGATTCACTCTCAGCCGACTGGCTCGTAGCCAACCAGTCACGGCTTCAAGGCATCGTTGGAAACAATCGGGTACAGAGTCCGGCCGGCCATCCATCCTCAGCACCAGCTGGGTGTCGTCAGCATATTGGTGGTGATCAGGCCCGGATTAACCAATTTTGGCGCCCTAGGCCACACTTTGGAATTACGCCCCCAAACCAAACTCTACCACATCCCCCCCACACACACACACACACCTCCTCCTCTTTGCAGCTCCGCACGCCTCCTTCTTCCTCTGCGCACCCCGGGGGCAAGCCTTCCCTTCCTTCCTCCTCAAGGGAGCCGGGCGCGTCGCGGAGGGGGAGGAAGGGAAGCCCTGCCCCCGGGGGCAAGCCTTCCTTTTCCTCCTCGCCACGCGCCCGGCTTTTTTGAGTCAAAAAAGTCGGGCGCATTGTGGAGGAGGAAGGGAAGCCCCGCCCTCGGGGACGAGCCTTCCTCTTCCTCCTCGCCATGCGCCCGGCTTTTTTGAATCAAGGAAGCCGGGCGTGTCACGGAGGAGGAGGAAGGGAAGCCCCGCCCCCGGAGGCGAGCCTTCCTCTTCCTCCTCGCCATTCGCCCGGCTTTTTTGAGTCAAGGAAGCCTAGCGCGTCGCAGAGGAGGAGGAAGGGAAACCACGTCCCTGGAATTGGGGGGTCCGGATCTGGCGCCCCCCCCCCCCTAGGCCGTGGCCTAGTGTGCAAACACACAGTTGGAAGCAACGAACTAGTACATATCAAATAGCATATAATCTGGCAGTTTCAAACTGATAAACTTTAACATAAAGCCCGCATAGGCACAGTAGCGAGGCAGTCCAAGTACCGCATGAGCCAATGGCAAAACCGCAAGACAGGGAGTGTGGGAAAACAGTCCTGGGAGGGGATGAAAGGAAACCCACGGACAAAAACTCCTTACTGCATTATGGTAGCCACCATCCCTACCCCCTCAAGAATAGCCTCCCCTATTCGCAGTATATTCGCCTTAAGCGCAACTGCAGTAACATCCAGGATTTCAATAGGGCATCCAGAGACCTTCGTTCCCAACTCTTGGAACGAGGGTATCCCAGCACCATCATCCATAGGGCTGAATGTAGGGCCAGAACCATCCCACGTGGAACTCTACTTCAAAAAAAGCCCCAAAAAAAGCCTGAACGAGTGGTGTGGCCCCTCACGTACACCGCTCACAGCCGACACATTCAGAAAACACTGGGGGATTCTACCTGACATCCCTGCCTTCAAATCTCCTCCCATGGTGGCGTACAAACGCACCCAGAACTTTAGGGACCTACTAGTTCACTCCACGCTACACGATGCACGCCCCAGAAGCATAGTTACTCCGGGGTGTAGACCCTGTGGTAAGAACTGCGCATCCTGCAGACAGGTGTTTAGAGGGAAGGAGGTGGTGAGCCTCCGCACTGGCAAGACCTATACATTAAGGGACTACACCGACTGTGGTTCGGAAGCATGCGTGTATTGTCTTTTTTGTGAGTGCAAGATGGTTTATGTGGGTTTTTCATCTCGCCAATTACGCTTGAGAATGTCGGAACATCATTCTCGGGTGCACACAGGAATGGAGAACAGTATCTTGTACAGGCACTTTAAAGAGAAAAAACATGGACCTGACTCCTTTAAGTTCCCTGCCTTGGAAAAGGTCAGGCTACCCCCTCATTGTAATTCCCAGAATCTCCTCCTTAGGAGGGAAACCTGGTGGATAGTCCATCTACAGAGCGAGTATCCCCTCGGCCTCAATGACCCCCTTTCTGTATCCGCCCTCCTCATGTGAGGCTCATCAGGATTTCTGTATTTAGGTTCTGCCCCCATTGCCTCTCTTACCTTCGGGTCCGCGGGATTCATCATGTTGGATCATAGCCATTGCTGGTATGTAGGGTTTGCCTCTTTGCATTGTCTCCACTGTGGAAATATGGTAGCCTGTATATCCATGAATGTACCTTTAATGTTTCAGAATGTATTGTATCCTGCGTTACATTGCCCGGCACTGATACCACCAGCCGCTTGAGAAAGCCCCGGTGGGGGCGAAACGGACTCGGCGCGCTATTACACCGCCGCGGCCTTGGCGTCTTTGCTTCACGACCAGCCATTGGTGCTCTCCGCACGGGATTGGAACTCTTGTGGTGAACCTGGATGAGTATTTTCCATCACAGGGGACGGACTTGATTTCCCTTAAAAGACTTTCCTCTCCGTTCACTTTCATCCCCTCCCAGGACTGTTTTCCCACACTCCCTGTCTTGCGGTTTTGCCATTGGCTCATGCGGTACTTGGACTGCCTCGCTACTGTGCCTATGCGGGCTTTATGTTAAAGTTTATCAGTTTGAAACTGCCAGATTATATGCTATTTGATATGTACTAGTTCGTTGCTTCCAACTGTGTGTTTGTGTACTATTTCCACTGCAGAAATCAGTGTATATATATACGTGGCCTAGTGTGGCCTTATGGGTGATCCGGGCCTGGTGACACTCCAGACCAAAGCGCCGTACCAATTTGGCAAGTGGCTGCATATAGATGTTAAATAATAAAGGGGAGAGAATGGCTCCCTGAGGGACCCCACAACTTAGGGGGAGCCTCTCGGAAACCATACCTCCCCTCTCGACTTGCTGTCCCCGATTTAGGAGAAAAGAGGACACCCATTCAAGGCAAAGACCCCAGATTCGTGTCCGATATCAAATGGAGCATACGATGAGCACCAGCACATGGTAAACAACCAGTGTAGGTGGATATCTGCTGGTGGGGAAGACCCACATAGCACAGATTTCTTTATAAAACTGGCTCAGAAACGTAGGTGCAGAGATAATCTGGTCTGGAAACCACTTTACACGAAGCTGGAAGCATAAATAGCACTTAACGTGGGTGTAAATTTCAATTATACCCACTTGGAAGCGCACTTACACTGAGCATTGGCAATATATTACCAGAGATTAGATGAAATATTAATTAAAATTAATCAACCACAGTTATCGAGATCCTCTGGGAAGAAGGTATTATAAATACACAGGGTTTTTTTAAGAGCAGGGTATTTTCTTTGCTTGTGTTTGCCTGCTTAAATATTAAAATGTTTGTTGAAACATAGAATAACAATGGAGGGGGGCATGGGCGTATTAGATTCTCAGCTTTGTGTACGGCAGAACAGCCAAATCGGGGCTTCATTGATCCTCGGTGCAGATTTTGGCAAGGGAGAGAGAGTGAAAGTTCTCCCGCTGAACGGATTAATTCAAACACGTTGGAGCACAGAATCTTTATTTCAAACTAAAACTGCACAATGGATTAACCATTGCTATCTTCTTAGTTTGAATGTGGCGCAGCTGGCTGGGTGTCAGCTGCATAAGATCTCTACTGACCAGAAGGTCATGAGTTTGAGGCCTGCCCGAGTCGGGGTGAGCTCTCGACCAATTTGTGTGCCTTGTTGTCGACCTTTGCAATCCGAAAGGCAGCTGCATCTGTCAAGTAGGAAATGTAGGTCCCACTTTGTGGGGAGGCTAAATTTAACTCAGGGCTGTCCAACTGGCGGCCCGGGGCCCGTATACGGCCCTCCCAGCCCCTTCCCTACAGCCCCCTAAGCTTTTTAATAAAAATGAAAAATGAAAAATAAAATAAATAATAAAATAAATAAAAATACCTACTTCCGGGTTCGGAGCAAGTATCGCGAGAATACGCAATCCACATGGGATTTCGCTGTCAACGCGAGATCACGCCGGCGTTGACAGCGAAATCCCGTGTGGATTGCGTATTCTCACGATACTCTTTGGCTACTCTACTACTGGATCGCTGAGGCCCACAGATGCGATTAGGACCTTCTTCGACTCAGTCGGTCGTCACCTCTCGTCGTCCGGGTACTCCTGGATCCTGCGCGTTGGAAAAGGTAGGCCGAAGCAGGGGGGCTCCTCAGGGGCTCCTCATTCCTTCCCCCCATCTCCCCTCATGAATTAAATATAAAATTATATATATTTAAAGATGAAATAAGGGGAGATGGGAGGATGGAATTAAATATATTTAATATTAAATTAAAATAAGGGGAGAGGGCGCCGAGGGAGAGGGCGGAGCTGGGGCGGGGAGGGGGCGGGGGGCGGGGGCAGACCCTACGGCCCCCCAGGTCATCAGTGACCGGAATTCAGGCCCCTGGGCCGGTAGAAGTTGGACAGCCCTGATTTAACTGATTTACAAAGCCATAAAATCTCCAGGAAGTACACAAAAAGAATGAAGGAACGTGACCCTAGTGGCCAGAAGCTGGAATGTTAAATTGCCTCTATGTCTGTCTATATATGTTGTATGTCAATGGCATTGAATGTTTACCTGTATATGTGCATTGTGATCCGCCCTGAGTCCGCTATGGGGTGAGAAGGGCGTAATATAAATAGCGTAAATAAAATAAATAAAATCATCAAAGTGGTAGTTAAGATTTGGATTCCATAAAGTTTTTGGCATTTCGTTGCTCAGATGTGGTGCCTAAGAGTTCAGAGTTTTAAGAAAATTCAGGAAGAAGTAGGATCTTCAGAAAAAAGCAAGATTGGGTTGGTTTGAGTTTTCCAGGCTGTATGGCTATGTTCCAGAAGCATTATCTCCTGGTGTTTCACCTGCATCTATCTAATCCAAGGGTTTATGGTTTAATCTTTAGTCTAAGGCAGTGTTTTTCAACCTTTTTTGAGCCGCGGCACATTTTTTACATTTACACAATCCTAGGGCACACCACCAACCAAAATGACACAAAATGACACTCTAACACAGTAATACATATAGTTAATATGTTTTTAAATGTATTTATACACTCAGTGTGAAACCTGGGCCTGTTTCAATGAACACAACATAGATATCCTGGCAGGAATGGCAGAAAGACACAAACTTCCCACACAGAACTCCCACAACCAAGAGAAAATACTATAAGAGTTTGGTGGGCATTGACCTTGTTTTGGAGTTCTAGTTCACCTATATCCAGAGAGCACTGTGGTCTCAAACAATGTTGGATCAGGACCAAACTTGGCATGAATACTCAATATGCCCAAACGTGAACACAGATGGAGTTTGGGGAAAATAGACCTTGACATTTGGGAGTTACAGTTTCTGGGATTTATAGTTAACACACAACCAAAGAGCACCCTGAACTCTTGCAACAATGGAATTGAACCAAACTTGGCATATTGAACTCTCATTACCAACAGAAAGTACTGAAAGGGTTTGCTTGGGAATTGACCTTGAGTTTGGAAGTTGTAGTTCACCTACACCCAGAGAGCACTGTGGACTCAAACAATGTTATGTTATGTTGTTGTTTGTTTTCTATCCAGAATCACAATGTTGGAAGGAGGCTCACCACTTTAAGGTCCCTAAAACAGGCACGGGAAAACAGGCTGAGAGGGGTGGTATATAAATGTAGCAAATAATAAATAAATAAATAAATAAATAAATAAATAAGGCATACAGAGATGCCTATCGCATCCCAACAGGCAGTTTTTTGTCCCTTGCTCAGTCTGACATATGTTTGATCTCAATTATATTGCAGTGTAGATAGGGTCTTTATTTGCTTATGCACTATATAACTTATATACTTAGGTAATCCCTCGTAACCCAAGGATGATGGTCCTCCAAGTGTAGTGTCTTGGCAGTGGGTGCGTAGGTGGCTGTGGAGCCCTATTCTTGATCCGCATGTTCTCCCACAGTGAGGACATCAGTTTCCAGGTGGAAGGCAGTCCCAGTCAGGGTTGGCTTCATGTGACTTCCTCTTGGCATGTTTCTCCCTTTCATCCTCCATTCATGCCTCTTTGAATTCTGCAGCATTGCATGTCACAGCTGACCTCCAGTTAGAGCACTCAAGGGCCAGGACTTCCCAGTTCTTGATGTTCACGTCACAGTTTTTAAGGTTGGCTTTAAGTCCATCTTTAAATCTCCTTTCCTGCCCACCAACATTATGTTTCCCATTCTTTTGTGAGTCCCTCCAAGATCCCCACAGGGGCTGATATTATATCTGTATTTTGTATTTTGCTGTTCTTACCTGTTCTTACCTGCAAGGCCCATTGTTCTATTGTTGTGGCCATGCGGTCACAGGGGTGGAGCTGTGTCTTGGCTCCAAACCTGGTGTCACCGCCCTTAACTTCCGGAGTTTACCTGAGAGGCAGGACGTCCCCTCTGACCTCATTCCAGAGATTTCATGGACAAAGTAAGGCTGGAATCTTAAGCTTGCTGAGGACAAAGCAACTTAAGTTCATCTACTGGTCTACCTTCACTTCC
The DNA here is from genome assembly GCA_030556195.1 of Anolis apletophallus. NCBI lineage: Eukaryota > Metazoa > Chordata > Lepidosauria > Squamata > Anolidae > Anolis > Anolis apletophallus. The sequence continues at coordinate 47,232,477 of JARBWK010000013.1, forward strand.
AGCCTGCAGTACAGAGGAGAATCCGTTCTCAATAGAGACTGTGGATTTTGGGGCTTAATACAGGCCCTCGCGAGCCTACAAGCCTGGAAGCAACAGGACACCTGGAACTTTTAAGAGAGGAACCTTCGCTTTGCACAGGCAAGTGGATGAAATCCTTTGTTTAAAGGACTTTTCTTGCAAACTACTCTAAGCTTTTGGACCATCAGTTTTTACTGATTGTAAGCCAATAAACCATTGTTTGAGTTCACCCTCTTCTGAGTCCCGAACTCATTGCCTAAAGCTATTTCCAGGTCCCCTGCATGTGGGAAGGCCTTATTCTCTGTCTCCAGGGCCCGAGCTTGCATGTCCACCCCTATTAAAGCCCTTTTTGGCCTGGAAGACTGAAGAAGTATAGTAACTGCTTTGAGAGATGGTGTGAACATGTTCAAGGCCTCGTACTGGATTCACTGTGGATGACTGACCACTGCCACCATTTGTCAATGCTTGACCACTAGATGTGAGGGTCTTTGTGAATAAACGACTTCCACAGATGTTTTTGTTGAAAGTGTTTAACAGTTTATTTTACACAAATGGGCTCAAAGCTTAGGAGGTTTCAAAATAACTCCGTACAAACTTGCAATATTAAACAATATAACACTGGGGTTTTCCCCTGATACAGTTACACTCAAGTAACTACTTAATACTGGGTTACTCTCAACCCTGGGACTAAACTCTGTCCCACACACTTGGGTTTCCCTCAACCCACACACACAACTGAACTGCACACTGCAGTTCCTACAGACAGCTTGCAGCTTCAGCAACTGCTAATTCCCAACCAACTCTGGTCACAGCTGCTGGCCAACTGACATTCTCCAACTGTCAAATTCAAACTGAACATTCTAAAGCCAGAGTGGCCTCTGTTGTCATGGCAACAGCCTCTGCTTACAGCTTGCTGCTGAGAACATTCTACTGCTCACTCTCTGCAGCTTTTACAGAATGTTCCTTCTAAATACATAAACAAACATGTGATTAACATATAAATAACCACCTCATCACAGATGGTGATCGGGCATTTGAGCAATGTGGCCAGTCCAGCGGAGTTGGTGGTGCAGGAGCATCACATCAGTGCTGGTGGTATTTGCTTTTTCCAGCACACTGGCATTTGTCCGCCTGTCTTCCCAAGAGATATGCAGGATTTTTCAGAGGTGACACTGATGGAATCGCTCCAAGAGTTCAGCGTGACATCTGTCGACAGGCCATGTTTTGGGGGCATATAGCAGGGTTGTGAGGACAACGACTTCATAAACAAGCACCTTGGTCTCCCTACGGAGGAACTATATAAACCTCAGGAGTCTATCTTCTATCGTCCTCATGTCTACCCCCAGCCCTGGTTTCCCTATATGTCCATTAGGGGTGGATATCTCCAATTTAAATACTTTGAAACCCGTTAATATTTTGTATTTGAAATTATTTTGACCTTATATTGACCCTCGGCGTCCAACCCGGAAGGGAAGTTTCAAAACCGAACCCGAGATCGCCATTTTTTGTGAAGGTCACGTTATTAGGTCGTTTTCCCCCTCCTCAGTTCTCAATTCGCGAGAGGAGACACAAAAGGCACACACTGGTAATCCAGAAGTAGTTCAATGGCCCATAACCAATGCCCGTTATCACCAGCGCCCTGTTACGTCGCCACCACCGCATCTCTGCTGCCTTATTGCAGTTATTGTTGGGAATGGGATTTTAACTGGGGGGGTTTAAATTGGTTTTATTGTGTTTTTTGTGTTTTATTCGCTATTTTAATTCTGTGAACCGCTCTGGGCTCCAGAGAGAGCAGTATATTAAGTTGAACTAATAAATATATAAATAAATAAATAAATAGTTCATATATGAAGTATTGGATGAATGCATCCACATTGTACTCACGGAAATCCCAAGACAAGCCACGGACGGGAACCTGAAAACCAGGAACCGCCGCGGAACTACATTACCCAGAAGCGATAGCGTTAGCATTCCAAATCTCACGGGTATATCCAGCCAATAGAAGAGCAGCTCCCGGGATGCATGTAATCTTTTAAGGATCTTTGTAATCATCCCACGATTACACACTTGGCGTGCCTGCATCCCGGGAGCTGCTCTGCTATTGGCTGGATATACCCGCGAGATTTGGAACGCTAACGCTATCACTTCTGGGTAATGTAGTTCTGCTGCAGCCTCCTTTCTCCTCTTGACACTTGACGTGCTTTATTTCTTAGCAGAGAAGGAGGTGCCTTCACACCTCTTTCCCTGCTAAGAAATAAAGCGGGACAAGGCTTGACTCGCTTTATTTCTTAGCATGGAAGGAGGAGGCGAGGGGATGCCCCCCCCACCTCCTTCCCTGCTGAGAACTAACAGGAAATAATAACGAATTTTCATTAATAATTACGTTTCAATAACGAACTTTTATGGAAATTTTTCGGAACAATTTCTATATCAAACCACCGATGACAATTCCCCCCTACGCAAGTTTAGAAACAATTTTTTGATGAATCAACCACCCCTAATGTCCATCCATGGAAAATTTGATTGTCAGTTGAGCCATAGTATTTATTGAATTTTTTTGGGTCCCAGATCTATCATTTGCTGTAAGGAGATGCTGGGTTCAATGAACGTAAGGACTCCAGTATATACCATCTGCTGCATAAACAGTAAATCTTACGCTGTAGCATTAATGTGTCTTGGTGTCATTAGGAAAAACCCTTGGAGAGGTTTGGAATTACATCCAGTTCTGGAAGAAATACAAACCCTTCTCCTTTTTTTAGGTTATTACACATATAAACCACCCCGTGCCAAAGTTCTTTAGATCATGTGCAATCTAATAAAAACATAAAATACGACAGCTATGCAGATAAAACAATGACTACAAGAGCAAGGTATAATTTGAGATAAAATCAGCCGTGAGGAATAAACTATGTCAACATATAAAACTAAATTAAAAACAGCAGTTAAATAAAGGTGCAAAGGTGTAGAAGCACAAACACAGTACTTAAAAATTCTCAGGGTATAAAGAGACTTTCACCTAGAACCAAAAAGATGTAAACACCAGGCAAACTATATGTTTCTTTATGTATTTATCAGCCAGGCAGTCTGTGATTCTTTGTGCTCTACATCCTCCCAAAGACTGTCCTGAAATGACGGAGGGAATTTCTCAGTTCTTAATTATATTTCAGAGGAAGGAACTGACAAAAGCACCTCTGAGGATTCATTGCCTAAGGAAAGTTATGAGATTCTTGGAATCACCATAAGACATAAGGCAGCTTGAAGGCACTCTAGAGCCTTATCATAAAGGCCCATGGAATCACCCCACATAGGGACAAATCCATGGGCTCCCAGCAGGGGGTGTGGAGAAGTCGCCACTCCATGCCCCGCATTCCCTGCCTTACCTTGCCCCCCATCCCTTGAGGAAAAGTGTTGCCACCCGGATTCCCCCCATTGCAGAGAAGGCAACATGGGAAGGCCATCCCTCTGCTGTCAATGGAGGCACAAATCTCCGCTGTCAGCAGAGTGGCGTTTTTCCATCTTCGCCAGGCTCGAAGGCTGGCCCCTCACTTGTCTCGGCACGACTTAGCCACGGTGATCCAAGCCACGGTCATCTCACGGTTAGACTACTGTAATGCTCTCTACATTGGCCTGCCTCTGTCGGTGACTCGGAAACTCAAGCTGGTGCAGAACGGCGCAGTTCGGTTGCTCGCGGGAGCTCCTGCAAGTTGCCACATTACACCAATTCTGCGGGAAATGCACTGGCTTCCTATTGAGTACCGGATCGCCTTCAAAGTTTTAGTCTTGACTTTTAAGGCCTTGTATGGTCTGGGGCCAGTGTACCTAAGGAACGGCCTAACCCCATACTTTCCCATGAGAACACTTAGATCTGAAGACTGGAATCTTCTAGCGGTGCCCAATGTCAAACAATACCACCTAACTTCATCTTGGAGAAGGGCGTTCTCCATCATCGCCCCAGTTCTCTGAAACACACTACCCCCAGAGGCCCCACAAAGCCCGCGATGGAATGGCGGCAGTGGTACCCCTTCCTCTTGGCCCTGGCCCCGACGCCCTTCTCCCTGGGCCGGACAGAATTGGCTGCCTGGCCGGATCTGGCCCGCGGGCCATAGGTTGCCCACCCCTGGTTTAGAGAAATATTTAAGCATAACATGGTATACTGTAATCTGGAAAGTCAAACAGGGTGTCATGCCCCAGCCTGACTCCATAGCTAAGCCAGATAGAAGCCATGTTAAATCCAAGACATCAGACAGGTCTGAGAAAGAACCTTTGCGGAGGCAGCCTTCTTTCTTTCCAGCCTGATAAGAAACGCTGGGAAAACAGAGCTTCGCTTTCTCCCTCGTCTCCAGGTGCAGCCACTAATGAGCTGACATATTTGCCTTCCTCAAACGGTTCCTGGGAAAGAGTTGCGCCAAAGTCAGCGCCTCCGAGGCCAAAACAATGCGGGACCTATTTAAGCTGGTTCCCGTTGGCACTCGGGATCTCGCGCCAACGTTCAGCTTCCATTGCCAAGCTCCACGGAACTCAAGTCCTGGACTAGGCCGCCGAGCCTCCACGTTGCCGTACTCAAGTATTCAGCCAAGCCATTGTTTGCCAAGGACTTATCCCGGATTTTAGCCCATTTGGGGTTTCAAGACTATTTCTTCATTTATTGGATCTTTTAACTTTGCTGGAACTATCAGGGGCGGTCCTACAGGTAGGCCAAGTAAGCGGCCGCATAGGGCGCCATTTGGGAAGGGGGCGCCATCCTGGCCGCATGGGGCGCCATCCTGGCCCTGCCGATGTTCCTCAGGCAGTGCCGCAGCTGCCTGCTTTTGGGCCCCGGCCTTGTGTGCTCCGATGCCGCTTCTGGGCATGCACGGAGGTTTTCGCGCAAGCACAGTTGCTCTGGAACTGAAGTTGAGCGCAGGAGCAACTGCACATGCGCGAAAACTTCCGCGCATGCTCAGTAGCTCCCTTGCGCAGAAGCCCGTAAGCAAGAAGCCTGTAAGGCAGGGAGTGCTTCCCCTCTCCCTTTGTCTCCGCCGCGTGCGCATTTCCGGGGAAGGAGAAAAGAATCAGTGAAGGAAGTGTAAGTGAAGGAATGAATGAAGGGCTTTCCTCCTCCTCTGTGACCTCTTCTCTCCCTCCTTCCTTTCTTCGGCTCTATTTCTGTCTAGACCTGAGGGGCCTGAGGGTATGAGGAGTTGTGAGAGTTGGAGTCCAAAACACCTAGAGGGAGGGAGGGCCGAAGTTTGCCCAGGCTGCGCTGCCTGTATTCAACTTATTTGAACATTTTGGCTGTTTTTCTATTTACATTTACATTGGGATCCTAATTTTGGACTTATGGGAGACTCCTATGGATTATGAGACGGGTGGTAGGTAATAGATTCTGATTTTGATGTATTTACATTGCATTTCTTGTTGATTATTATACAGTTCTGCTTAATATTGTCATACAATATAATAAAAATACAATATAACAATAGAATAATGATATATTTTATATTACATGTAATATTACAAACAATATTGCAGTATAGTGGTATTGTACAAAATAGTAATATATAATATTTTATTCTACTTTATTTTGGGTTATTTGAGTTTTATAGGAGTAATGAAAATATTTAGTAGAGGATAATTTTATTTAAATAAATAATTTTATTTATTATTTTAAAATAATAATATAATAGAATGTTACATTATATTATAATGTCAATATATTATAATATAATTATATTGTAATGTAGTATAATATAATTATGATATAATATAGTATGAGTATGGTATAATATATTGTATATACATTGATACAATATAATACTACTAATGGTATTGTGATATTATAATTGTATATTTGTTTTACATGGGGGCGCAAAATAATGTTCTTTGGTGGGGGCAAAATAATGTTCGCTTACCATTCAAAATTACCTTAGACCGCCCCTGGGAACTATTGCCTTGCAATACTTGGTTGCTGGATGCATCAATGGACTATATTTTTATCTCTTCCCTTCTTTTGTAGCACAGCAGTTCTCGTTTGTGCCTGGGGACCAGGGAACAGCACCGGGGGTGCCATTAGCATTAGGGCCTGCACCAGCAGAGATAGATTCTGAAGAGGATTTGGAAGGGTTGCCTGAAATAGCGTTTCCCATCACTGGGCCCCTCTCTCCCACTGAAAGCTTGGCTTGGGATGAAAGTTGGCTTGACCCCTATGCAGACATAGATGAAAGCCAGGTGCAAACTGAAAGCAGTGATAGTGGAAGTTATGAGCATCCGGGGGGGAAGAGGGTCACAGGAGCTTCTGAATGAAAACATGGAAGAAGGCGGCTGGGAAGATTCTAGGGAGGAGAGCTCTCATGGAGATAGGGACCCAGCTGCGGAGAGACAAGGTCGAACCTTTGATAGGAGAAGTAGCATTGAGTCCAGGAGAAGGGGATGGCACCGCAGCCTAGACAGGCCGAGGTCCGTCAGCGGAGATTGGAGACGACAGGGCCTAGAGCGTCGGGGACCTCAGCCGAAAGATTAAGTATAGCATCCGTGGGAAGAAATCCCCAGTGCTTCGGCCACGTCTCTTCTGAGCAGACGTGTAGCGAAGTGGGTCTACGGAGCTAAGTTGGCTCGTGGCCACCAAGTCTTGCCTTGCATTTACCTTGCCTTGTTCCTGAATCCGCATTGCTGCGCGGAGCCCTGCTTAAGCCTTTGGATTGCCTTGCCAAGCTGTTTTGGACATTGTTTGCTTCAAGCCTTTTGGACTACCTTGCTATTCTTATGGACACTATACCTTTTGAACTGTTTTTATATTCAATAAAGTAGTTAGCCTTCAGTCCGTCTCTGTGTGTGTGATTAAGGAGCCGGTCCAGTCCGTGCATCGTGACATCTTTCTACTTATTCTAAATAAAGCATTTAATCACGGCTGCTTTGTGGTGGTTTACTGAGGGATCCTCCAGGTCTAGGTTGCAACACAGGGAGAGTTTGAGCATAGAATGGCACAGTAGAATAACAAATCATTCTGTTTCTGAACATACGGGTTTACTGCAAGCATAGCAGCAAACGGAGAGAAATGGTTTCGTTCTTCCCCTTGTGTTTGGTCCTTCCCTGACCACAATTGCCATGAGTTCTCTGCCACATGGCTGATTGTTTCCTTTTTTGTAACTTGTCAACACCATTGCCACTGATTAACAGAATCTGTTAACAATAAATTTCATAGGTCAGAGCAGAGAACAATCGGTGAAACAATAAACAAGGGCCGTACCTGGCTGCCGAAAGTAAAAAGGAGGCTGCCTGAGCTTATTAATCCTTCGCTTTCATCAGATCCATCATCCGCTTGGCAAAGGAAAGTGAAGCAGACGCAATGAAAAGAACGGTGTATACAAAAGCTACTTTTTTCAGAGAATTTGCACAAATTTGAGTTTTGCTGTTTAAAGGTATTCAAAAAAGGAATGATTTCAATAAATCTTCATGTATACAATCCCATGCGAAGTTCAACACAAAATTCATCAAAAGTCCATAAAGTTCATTATAGATAAATGGGTACAATCCCAATAATGCTGAGATAATCCAGGCAAGATCGCCGTGAGGTGTTAATGTGTTAGCACTGTGCCTTACTCACCGAGTTTGGCCCGTGCCTGACTGCATGTATCTTTTCTGGTATGCATCATTGCTTATAATCTTTGATAGATGGGTTATGTTATTGGATTGGACTTCCTGTTATTACCTGGAACTTTTCATTTACTTACCTTAGATTTGTGGATGCCCTGTATGCCTAACCTTGACCTTTGGGGTTTTGACAAAGCGCTCGTCAGCGCGAAACGGAGCGGGAACCCGGTGACTTCCGTCAACCCGGCTCCTATCATGATTTGATTGGCTCAGGGGCGGCCCAACCTAATTTGGGGGGGTACGCGAAGATATTTTGTGCCCCCCCCGCCGCCGCATCACTCACCGCCGCCGCCACCGCCACGCCGCCGCCGCCGCCGGCCCCATCGGCCGCGGCACACCTCCGCGGCGCACCTTTCTGCCGGCCGCGCATGCGCAGAAGCACCTATAGGCGCTATAGCGCCTGTAGATGTTTCTGCGCACGCGCGAATGTACATGCGTGCAGTGGAGGTTTTGCGCATGCACGCTGGCTCCAAAGCGGCAGGCGCGCTTGGGAGGGAGTGTGCGTGCTCGAACGTTCGCGCGTGCGCAGAAACGTCTACAGGCGCTATAGCGCCTGTAGGTGCTTCTGCGCACGCGCGGACGGCGGCGCAGGGCAGTGCGACAGCGGTGGGGGCACAGAGTCGGCGCGGCGGCGCCCCTCCCAGCCGATGATGCTCTACGCGACCGCGTAGGTCGCAGAATCCCTGGGGCCGCCCCTGGATTGGCTCCACCTCATGGCGATCTTGCCTGGATTATCTCAGCATTATTGGGATTGTACCCATTTATCTATAATGAACTTTATGGACTTTTGATGAATTTTGTGTTGAACTTCACATGGGATTGTATACATGAAGATTTATTGAAATCATTATCTATGTTTAATTGTGGTCAGTGAGTATAATCCTTGGAATATATACAACAATATAAAAATATTGGATTTAGACTATATGTTGTTAAATATTAATTGTTTTCCTACTGGTCCTTCATTACATTGTGTGCTTGGGTAGTAACAGTACTTCTTTGTATTGGTGCATTCAAAAAAGGAATGTCATGTAGGCTTGAGATAACTTTTGGCCAATTAATGGCTGGAAAGGTTAAACATCGTTGCATCTGAATCTCATTCCGCTAACATATGACCTGTCCTCTGTATAGTGCAGGGGTCGGGAACCTTTTTGACTCAGAGAGCCATGAAAGAAAAATATTTGGAAATTTATTTCAGTGAGAGTCATATATATATACTATATTATATATATATATACACACACACACACACACACAGTGTGTGTGTGTGTGTGTGTGTGTGTGTGTGTGTGTATATATATATATATATATATATATATATATATATATATAAAGACTGAATTCCACTAAACGTGAGTATATACGCACATACTATGAGAAAAGGATCCCCCTGGTAGAATGACGGGACACTTCAGACCTGGCTCTGCCAAAGGCATGCTCAGGACTCTGGGAAGGAAGAGAAGACAGAAGGAAGGGGGAAAGAAAGAAAGAAAAACAGAGGAAATAAAGAAAGGAGGGGGAGAAGAAGAAAGAAAAGAAGAACCAACTATGGACAGGCCCAGATTACCCATAAGGCCAGACTAGGCCATGGCCTATGGGCGTAGGCCTGGGGGGGGACCAGATCAAGGACAAAAAAAGTTCAAACTTAACCGCAACGTGCGGCGCCGGCATGATGACTCTCTCTGTCTCTCTCTCTCTCTCGGAGGAGAGAGCGCTGCGAGGGGGCGGGGGGTGGTGCCCCCCCCTCGCCATTGCCCGCCCCCCGCCCCCTTGTAAAAGGATTGGAAGGAGGGCGCGAGGAGGAGGAGAAGCCCCACCCCGGGGCCACTGGCGGGCATGCGCACGCGGCAGGAGGGCGTCTCTGCCTCCTCCGCCATGTTCCTGGGTGCCGCGCATGGCCGGCAGTGTCCTCGGGGGCTTCCCTTCCTTCCTCCTCCCGAGGAGGAGGAGGAAAGAAGGGAAGTTCCCGGGGCCGCTGGCTGCTGCCGGCCATGCACGGCACCCAGGACTATGGCGGAGGAGGCAGAAGCGCCCTCCTGCCAGCTGCCGCACACACATGCCCAGCAGTGCCCCGTGGGCGGAGCTTCTCCTCCTCCTCGTGCCCTCCTTCCAATCCTTCCTGGTTCGGCGAGGAGGAGGAGAAGCTCCGCCCACGGGGCGCTGCTGGCCATGCCCCGTGGGAGCTTCCCTTCCTCCTCGTTGCCATGACTGCCTTCCTGGTTCGGCGATGAGGAGGAGGAAGGGAAGCCCCGCCCACAGCGCTGCTGCCGTGCATGCCCAGCAGCGCCCCATGGGCAGAGCTTCCCTTCCTCCTCCTCCCCGTTGCCGAACCAGGAAGGCAGTCGCGGCGACGACGAGGAGGAGGAAGGGAAGCTCCCATGGGGCATGCCCAGCAGCGCCTCGAGGGCGGGGCTTCCCTTCCTCCTCCTCTCCACGACCAGTCATGGCGAGAAGGAGGAAGAGGTGGAGGAAGCCCCGCCCCCCCGGGCGCTGCCGCGCATGCCCAGCAGCGCCCCAGGGGCCGGGCTTCCCTTCCTCCTCCTCTCCGTGACCGGTCACGGCGAGAAGGAGGAAGAGGCAGAGGAAGCCCCGCCCCCCGGGCGCTGCCGCGCATGCCCAGCAGTGCCCCGGGGGCGGGGCTTTCCTTCCTCCTCTCCGTGACCGGTCACGGCGAGAAGGAGGAAGAGGCAGAGGACGCCCCGCCCCCGGACGCTGCCGCGCATGCCCAGCAGTGCCCCGGGGCTGGGGCTTCCCTTCCTCCTCCTCCCCGTGACCGGTCACGGCGAGAAGGAGGAAGAGGCAGAGGAAGCCCCGCCCCCGGGTGCTGCCGCGCATGTAAATGTAAAAAATGTGCCGCGGCTCAGAAAAGGTTGAGAAACACTGTCCTAAGGTACACACAGATTTCTAAGATATCTGATGGAGTCATGCCCAAGTAAGAACACACATAACGGACATCATCAACAGTCGGCCATGTTAAGTTTAAGCAGGTTCAGGGATTCAAGTGCAGATGAAAGAGGAGAAGGTGTCCTTTGGGTCTCCTTCTCCCCTTTCTCTGTTGCTCTCTTTTCCTCTGTCTATGACTGTTAAGGAAACAGGATTCATGGTAATTTCCTGCCAGATGCCTGAGCTGCTCCAGCTTGCTGAAATTTCACATGTTGAATATCAAAGAGTTCCTAATAACAAATGTATTTCCTGCCTTTACAGTTTGTAAACTCCCTCCCCAAGGAAATCAAAATGGCCCCCTCTTTACCCTCTTTTTAAAAAACAGCTTAAAACTCTTCTATGCTCTCATAGCATATAGTGAGGGGGAGGTATAGAATTTGAAGTACGGACAAAATGGTACGGAATGGGTACGACTCTCTGGCTGGGCCGACGTTTAAATTGTTATAAAATGATGTTGTGAATTGTTTAATTTTGACTTCACGTTGAAGTGTCGTAATTTAATTTTTGTGATTATTCTGTTTAAATTTTGACAATTACTGTCTTTTTGATACTGGCACTGAATGCTTGCCTTTGTTTGTTGGAAACCGTCCCGAGTCGTCATGGGGAGATAGGACGGGATATAAATAAAGTATTATTATTGTTATTGTTTGTGGCGTCCCGCCCAGGGCCTAAAAAGGGTGGTTTAAGAAATGGAGAAGCTTCTATGGCCTCTGGGGGTAGCGTTCTAGCTTTCCCATAAAAAGAAAACCTGGAGAGTCTTTGAGCAATGAGTTCAGGACTCAAAAATAGGTGAACTCAAACAAGGTTTATTTGCTTACAATCAGTTTATTTGCTCACAATGAGGCCGTTACTGGATGGCTGCGAGCCAGTAGGTTGAAGGTGAATCCAGCGAAGATGGAGATCTTGTGGCTGGGCCGTCCAGGTGATGGGGATGTCCAGCTTCCAACCCTGGATGGTGTGGCATTATGCCCATCGCCTTCTGTAAAGAGTTTGGGAGTTCATTTGGACTCCAAACTGACCATGGAGGCTCAAATCTCCATGGTCAGTAAAACAGTTTTTTTCCATCTCAGACAGGCAAAGCGGCTGGCCCCCTGTCTATCCCGGAATGACCTGGCCACGGTGATCCAAGCCACTGTCATCTCAAGACTAGACTATTGTAACGCGCTCTACGTTGGCCTTCCTCTGTCAGTGACCTGGAAGCTCAAGCTGGTGCAGAACACTGCCGCCCGGCTCCTGCCTGGTACCCCAGCAGGTTGCCATATTACACCTACCTTGCAGGATCTGCACTGGCTTCCAATTGAGCACTGGATCACCTTCAAAGTGCTGGTGCTTACCTTTAAGGCCTTGCACGGCCTGGGGCCAATGTACCTGAGGGACCGGCTTACGCCATATTGCCGTACGAGATTACTGCGGTCAGAGAACATCAATTTATTGGCAATTCCCCCTGTCAAGACGCTTAGGCTGACCGCGACCCAGAGGAGAGCGTTCTCAGTGATAGCTCCAACTTTATGGAACGCTCTCCCAGCCGAGACACGAGCCCTCCAAGATCTTATGTCCTTTAGGAGGTCCTGTAAGACTTTCCTCTTTCAACAGACCTTTGGCTTATAAGACAACATTAGTATCTCAGTCTTGCTGCTGATTTTATCCTATTGTACTGTATTATGCTGTGCATTATTGTATTTCGTACAGCATATTGTGTTTTAATGTATGGATATTTTAGAGTGCTGTATGTGTTTTATTGTGTATCGCCCTGCTGTGAGCCACCCCGAGCCTCCCGGGAGTGGCGGCCTAGAAATTTGACAAATAAATAAATAAAACTGATGGTCCAAAAAGCTTGAGGTTGGTTACTAGAAAAGTCCTTTAAACAAAGGGATAACGTCCACTTGCCTCATGCAGAGTGAAGGTTCCTTTCTTTTGATTCCAGGGTTCCTTTGTTGCTCCAAATGGTCCTCCGACACACAAAGTCCTGGGGTCCCCAGAGATTACAGTCTTTGGGTGAAGGGCTGGCCTTCCTTTCACTGCAATCCTGGCTTGAGAGCGTTGGTGGAAAGCTATACGTGGACAAAGATGCGTTGTCTAAGCGAGCTTCAGATTTCCGCGTGCTTCGTCCATGTGCTCTTCCTTGGAATGGAGGCAGAAAGGAAGTCCAGCCCCCCAAGTAAACTCAGGAAGGGGAGGAGTTCAGGGTGCTGCTGCCAGGTTTGGGCCAAGCACAGCTCCTCCCATCACAGTCCACATGGCAGAACAAAAGGCCATGCAGGTAAAGGGCAAACAGGTACACAATACAAATGCAAAACAATACAAATGCAAAACAAGCCCCGTTGGGGGCGCCACATTGTTGTTATTTTGTGTTGGTAGGAGAGCTGCGAAACTCAAAGGGTGGGGAGGATATATGTCTGTGCTAATATAAACTAATGCGGAGATTTCATGAGTCTGGATGGAACGGTCATTGCAGAGAAAGAGAGAGGAAGTAGGATCCATACACCTTTTTTTCATGCCAGGAGAGACTTGAGAAACTGTAAACTGCTTCTGGTGTGAGAGAATTGGGATTATGCAAGGACGTTGCCCAGAGAATGCCCAGATGTTTTATAATCCTGTGGGAGGCTTCTTTCATGTCCCTGCATGAGAAGCTGCAGCTGACAGATGGTAGCTCACCCCACTAATAAGTCTTCATTGTTAACTTTAGGAAGGTATGAGGACTCACCCATTGTAATGCTGGGCCGAGACCAGCATAGCAGTTTGGCACCCAGGAGACAGGGAAGCCAGGAAAAGGGGGAGTGGCTTGGAGTCTTCTCTGGGAGGGAGTTAGAGAGAGAGCTGCCTGGGAGGAGCCCAGAGCCGAGGGGAGGAGCCGAGCTACTTGAGTGGGAAAGAGTGTAGCTTATTAGTCTCTTGTCAGGACTCAAAGAGTGAAGAGCTTCCTGTCAGAGCTCTGAGAGAGAGAGAGAGAGAGAGAGAGAGCAGTCTGTGGCCAGAGCTGTGAGTTTAAAGCAGTCTCTTGACACAGCTGTGTGTGAGCTGGCAGTAAAAGCTCTGTGCGATAGCTGGCAGGTAGTCAGTCACAGGCTTTCAGAAATCTCTAAGGTTTAGGGATTAGCTCACCTCTCTGAAGAAGCCAGCTATAGGAACACTCTAAGAGTTATAGCTAAGTGGGCTTCTGGTAGACTAAGAGTTAGCTCAGAGTACTAACTAAGCCCCCTGGGCCCAAAATTTCGTTAGAATTCTAAATATTTCGGAAGGCTCCCTATTACCCCCTCCAAAATCCCAGACATTACTCACAGTCAGATGGGGCCTTTCCATGCTCGAGGCCTACTTTAACTGAAAGGCCTTGCCTCCAGGAAGAGAAAAACCAGCCAGAACCATAGAGAGATCGAAACCGGAAGTCCTACAGCGGCTGGAGGACTCAGGAAAAAATCGCTTTAAACTGCAGGGAAAGGAGCCTGGAAAGGGCTGCCGTGCGGGCGGCCCCTTCCCGCTAAGAAATAACCGACCCAAGCTTGGGTGGCTTATATCTTAGCGGGGAAAGGGCTGTTGCGGGCGGGCCTCCCCCTAAGAAATAACCCGACCCAGGCTTGGGCATGCATATCTTAGCGGGAAAGGGCTGCCGTGCGGGCGGCCCCTTCCCGCTAAGAAATAACCCGACCCAGGCTTGGGTCGGCTTATATCTTATCGGGAAAGGGCTGCCGTCGGCGGCGGCCCCTTCCCGCTAAGAAATAACCCGACCCAGGGCATATCTTAGCGGGGAAAGGGCTGCCTGAGCGGCCCCCTTCCCGCTAAGAAATAACCCGACCCAGGCTTGGGTCGAGCATATCTTAGCGGGGAAAGGGCTAGCGGGCGGCCCCTTCCCGCTAAGAAATAACCCGACCCAGGCTTGGGTTACCTATCTTTAGCGGGAAAGGGCTGCCGTCTTGGCGGCCCCTTCCCGCTAAGAAATAACCCGACCCAAGCCTGTCGGCATATCTCAGCCATGAAGACGCTGGCGCGGCCAGCCTCTTCTTGGCTAAGATATCAGCCGACTGAAGTCCAATCCAACCTGTGTTCCCTTAACACGGGTTGGATTGTGGTCAAGAGGGGGGAAGGGTGGCATCGATGTCTCCCTTCCCCCCTGCCAGGTCAGAATCCAACCCGTATTAAGGGGAACACGGGTTGGATTCGGACCTCGCAGGAGCAAAGGTGCCTCCCTTAACCCCTGCGAGTTCCCAATCGGAGGAATTTCCTCCTGTTCTCCAGGCTCTCCCTCCACTTCTGAGAGACAGCCTGGGAAACAGGAGGAAATTCCTCTGAATCAAGGCCCCGAGCCGAGTTTCCTCCTGTTTCCCAGGCCTGGGTTGGGTTATTTCTTAGCAGGAAAGGGGCCGCCTGCACGGCAGCCCTTCCCCGCTAAGGCCGATCAAGCCTGGGTCGGGTTATATCTTAGCAGGAAAGGGTCGTGCGGGCGGCCCCTTTCCTGCTAAGATATAACCCGGGCCAGGCCAGTTGGACAGCCCTGTTCTAGTTTACCAAGAGCACGTTCCTCATACCCTCCAGGTCACTATCACCCTTACTACATTCTTACTATTAGAATTTATTATTTAATTCTAATAAATGCTCTGGAGAAGCAAGCCTTGACTATTTTATTTAATAATAGTAATACTAATAATAATAATATATTAATGCATTATATCTCCCTGCAAGGAAACCAAGGGACATGTTGCCCCTTGATTTGCCTGTGCTTAAAACAGTGTCAGTCCGGTTTCCCTGCTTTGCCTACTTTAGAACTACTAACGAATTTCGCTAGTAATTACGTGCCATTTTAGAACTTTTGGAAAAATTTTTGTAAGTCTTTCTATTACTAATCAAAAAATCCCCCATTTGATTTTAGAATCGCGATTTTTGGGTTCTAAACCATGCCTACTGCTCACCACTAGTTTAAATATTAGTGTGAGGGAGTTTTAGTGAGACAAGTTTTTACACTGTCTGTTTTAAGATCTAAGAATTCCTCTGAAGTAACCAACACGCTAATGAACATTAATTGATAACCATTACGCTATTGTGCCTCACTTGATAACCGTAACGCATTTGTGCCTCTCAAAGCTGCTTGTTAGTTTAATAAATATTCATCGTTATTAACTTTTCAAGACAGTTTCAGTGTGCCTCATTTCCATCAGTTTGTGCCAGTTCCAGCAATCTCTCATTTCCCAGTTTGGAAGAAGATATTACCTCAGAATCCTCAGTTATTTTTTGTGATTATAATTGGAGCCTAGATTAACTGTTATTTTTATAAGAAATCCTAAGATTAATATTTTAGGTTGGTGGCAGCAATCAAAGAGTTTTAAAATCCTCCAAAGTTTTATAGCCAAGTCGTCACAGAAGGCGTCCCAGTAGTCTCCCTTCTTTCTGCATTTGTGTGTCCTTTTCCCTCTCCGTCCTTCCTCTCTTGTACTCCAGGGTGAAGAGAACTCAAAGGTCATGCGCTCCCCAAGTGCTTGAACTAGAGTCTGGGTAATGTTATGCTTCTCCCTGCCTTTTAGGAAATGGAGCCTGTGCCTCAGCAAAGCACAGTTACACATATTGGTTCTGACAGCTCGAATTAATATGTCAAGTTCTATGATCCATTTTGGCGACAGGCCTTTTGACCCTATCAGCACGTTGCTTCCTTGACTGAAAATTGGGAGGCTTCAAATTGATGTGGAGTTTTCAAAACTAGCCTGACGTCAAAAATGGGAAGCTGGAGAGAGAGAAACGGGGCAAGTTGTGGGGAAGGAAAGATTGAGGTTCAGTGCCAAGGTCTTTCTCAGCACTGACTACTGTGACGGCTGAATTAAGACAGGAAATTAAAGTCCATCTCCCCTTTTCCAGATGTTGCTTAGGGACAAACTAAATGTGACGATGGCAGATCCATGTGTCAGCAGATCCACATCTGTGGGGACTGCAAGGAAAGTATGAAAAGGAGTGAATGAAGGAGCAAACAAGGCATGAGCCCTCCCACAAGAGCCAAATAAGATTGCAATTCTCATCTTATTTATTGATTTATTGATTTACTTTATATTCCGCTCTTCTCACCCCGAAGGGGACTCAGAGCAGATTACAGGTACACATACTTAGCAGACAATCCCTGCCATTTTGTTTTGTTTTTTCCACATACACTCATATAGACGAACAGAGGCAAACTCTGGCCACCAGGGGGAGCTGACGCACTCCTCATCTCTCAGCTTTCCCAGCGTCCCTTGTTGTCCCTTCCGCATTCCTCAGTGTTCTTGGAGTTCTTTAATGGCCTCATAATTCAGTCAACAACAACAACAACAACAAAAACTTTATTACAGTCGCTAACCAGCACAAAGCGGGCTCTCTCTCTCTTCTCTCCGGAACCCCTTCAGGGGTTCAGGAGGCGCCTTGGGTGGCAGGAAGGAGCGCGGAACGTTCTGCTTTGATCCCCCTCCCTTCGTTCAGTTGAGTTTGCACCAAGCAAGGGAGGGGGGAGCCGAATGGCCTCATTTGTGATCTGCGCAGTAGAGACTCTCCCCACCCCCACCCCATCCCCTTCAACAGACAGCTCTCTCTTGCTCTCTCTTGCTCCCCCCACCCCCTCCTTGGCGCGGCATGTGGGGCCTTCACACGCTCCTCTCAGTGGTCGCGAGGGCGAAGAGGAGGAGGAAGGAGAGAAGAAGGAGGAGTGCGTGCTGCTACTGCCGCCACCATTATTATTCCCTCTCGCTTTCCGCTCCAGTCAGCGCCATGAGCGGCATCGTCTCTTGATGGCGGCGCAACTGCACCTGCTCCTTCCCTTCATCTCGAGGATGCTGAAGCCGGGCAGCCCATAGGAAGATGCGTGCCATGCGCGGGGCTGCAATCGACCAGTTCCGCCTCCGCGAGCTACTCGTCGATCGCGATCGACCTAATGGGCAGCTCTGCTGTACACAGTAAACACATATAGATGAACAGAGGCAAACTCTGGCCACCAGGGGGAGCTGACGCACTCCTCATCTCTCAGCATTCCCAGCATCCCTTGTTGTTCCTTCTGCATTCCTCAGTGATTCTGAGTTCTTTAATGGCCTCATAATTCAGTCAAAACTTGCCTCCCTACTTAATGTGGTAACTTGATCTCCTACCTGACAGATGTAACTGTCTTTCGAGCTGCAAAGGTCGACAGCAGGCTACACTTAAAGGTTGAGCGCCCACCTTGAACTCATGACCTAATGGTCAGAGAGATCTTATGCAGCTGACACTTAGCCAGCTGCACCACATTCCCAGTGTAGCTTATCATGATCATCTAGATTGCTGAATGAATGAATGGATACGTCAGTCAATGACCAGCATTATCCAGATTATTGCAATGTACTTCAAGCACAAACTGAGACATAGAAATACGCACAGAGCCAATAATGTATGCACCAACATTCAAACCACAAAACATATATAAACTCTCTCTGAGTGTGTCTGCACTAAAGAATGAATTCAGCTTGATACCACTTTACTGCCATGGTTCAATGTTATGGAATCATGGGGGTTGCAGTTTTGTGAAGCCTCAGCACTCTTTGCCAGACCACATATTCCAAAACAGCGTTTCTTAACCTGGGGATCGTGACCCCTGGACGAGGGGTTGCGAGGGGTCACCAAAGACCATCAGAAAACAAAGTATTGGATGTAGGTGAACTACAACTCCAAAACTCAAGGTCAATGCACACCAAACCCTTCCAGTATTTTCTGTTGCTCATAGTAGTTCTGTGTGCCAGGTTTGGTTCAATTCTGTGTGCCAAGTTTGGAACTCCGATCGATGAAACGAGAGAAGAGATGGCTAGAGAGCGTGTGGCAGGGACTCCGTGACGAAGGATCAAGATCAGCTTATAAGCAGTTTATGGATGCTTATGAGCATGCCATCAAGGAGGCGAAAAAAATTACACTACACAACCATGATAGCGTCTGCAAGCTCACACCCAGCACAATTATTTAAGATAATTCGGTCACTGATGATGGTCCCTACCATCCAAAAAAAAGATCATCGAGCCCTTACTGCCGAGGCTTTTCAGAGCTATTTTGCAGACAAGATCTTGACCCTCCACCGGGACCTCCCAACCACAATTGATACAGTAAGCGAACTTGAGACTCCGTGGCCACTCCCTGGGCCCACCTTCGATCAGTTCCAACCACTGGACGCAGAGGCTGTTGATAGGCTTGTAACTGCAACTAGATCAACCACACGCTCCCTCGAACCGTGCCCCTACTGGCTAGTGAAATCTTGCCTGGAGGGGTTGTGTAGCCCTCTGTTGAACATTGTTAATAGCTCCCTTGAGCAAGGTGCCTTTCCGGAGGGTTTAAAAGAGGCTGTGGTTTCCCCACTGCTGAAGAAACCAGGGTTAGATCCATCGGTTCCTTCCAATTATCGCCTGGTCTCGAATTTGTCGTTTCTGGGCAAGGTGATTGAGAGGGCAGCAGTGGAGCAGTTGCAATCCTTCCTAACTGACACAGACGGATTAGAACCCTTCCAGTCCGGCATGGGACAGAGATGGTTTTGGTTTCCATCACAGATCAGCTCCGCTGCCAGCTTGATCAAGGCGGATCGGCACTGCATTATTGGACCTCACAGCAGCGTTTGATAATGTCGATTACGATCGTTTGACTCACTGCCTTGCCGTGATTGGAGTGAGGGGGACAGCTTTGAACTGGCTGTCCTCCTTCCTCCACAATCAGAAACAGCGAGTGAGGTGGGATGAGTTGACCTCTGGGGTTCCTCCCTGGTTTGTGGGGTCCCTCAGGGGGCCATACTCTCCCCGCTGTTATTTAACATCTATATGCGGCCACTTGCTCAGCTAGTGCGTAGCTTTGGGCTTGAGTGTCATCAGTACATTGATGACACTCAGCTCATTCTGAGGATGGAGGGCCGGCCAGGCTCCGTACCCGATAATTTCCATCTGTACCTTGAAGCCGTTACTGGATGCCTGCAAGCTAGTAGGTTGAAGGTGAATCCAGCGAAGACTGAAATCCTTGGGTTAGGCTGTCCAGGCGATAGGGATGTCCAGCTGCCAACCCTGGATGGCGTGGCACTATGCCCGTCATCATCAGTAAAAAGCCTGGGAGTCCTTTTGGACCCTCTGCTGTCAATAGAGGCCCAAAGTAGAAAAGCATTTTTCCACCTGCGACAGGCTAGGCAGCTGGCCCCCTATTTGTCTCGGAACAACCTGGCCACGGTGATCCAGGCTACGGTCATCTCAAGACTTGACTACTGTAACGCTCTCTACATTGGCCTGCCTTTGACGGTGATCCGGAAACTCAAGCTAGTGCAGAATGCTGCAGCCCGGCTACTCGCGGGGGAGCCCGTGAGTTGTCGTATCATTCCAGTCCTGCAGGGTCTGCACTGGCTACCAATTGAGTACCGGATCACTTTCAAAGTATTAGTCTTAACTTTTAAGGCCTTATATGGTCTGGGGCCAGTGTACTTGAGGGATCACCTGTCCCCATATAGTCCCTTGAGATCACTGCGATCAGAAGATCAGAATCTCTTAGATGTTCCTGGCGTAAAGGCTTACCACCTGACGACAACCCGACGAAGGGCCTTCTCTATCATCGCCCAAGTTTTGTGGAACGATCTGCCCCCTGAGACTCGGGCATTGCAAAATTTGGTAACTTTTCTCAAAGCTTGTAAGACCTTCTTGTTTAGACAAGCCTTCGAGTCGTAATGATATTTATTTTTTTTGAAATAATTTTTATTGTGCAGTTTTTCAATTATGCAGTGATACAACCAAAAACTTGTGCTACAAGGGAAAAGGGAAGGGGGAGAAAAAAAGGGGAAACAATCGAACAATAAAAACCAAACAAAAAAAGAACAAGGAAAAAAAAACACCGAAAAAACACAATATCCCTCTGAAAGTTGCAGAGTTGTGTTTAAACATGGAACTTCGTAATGATATTTTAATGTGTATGGTTTTATTGTTTTAGTGTTGTGCTGAATTCCGTAAACCGCCCCGAGCCTCTGGGAGTGGCGGTGTACAAATCGAATAAATAAATAAATAAATAAATAAATAAATAAATAAGTAAATTCCATCATTGGCAGAGTTCAGAATACTCTTTGTAGGTGAACTATTAATCCGAGCAACTACAACTCCCAAATTACAAAATCATCATCCCCCCCCACCCATCAACCTCACCAGTATTCAAATTTTGGGTGTATCAGGTATACAATTAGCTGCTATTAGAATTCAAGGATCAGCAATAACGTGGTTCAACTCATTCTTGCGAGGGCGTAGCCAACGAGTGGAGTGGCTGGGCCAAGTATCTGAGAAATCCCCTCTCGACTGTGGAGTACCCCAAGGCGCTATTCTATCGCCAATGCTGTTCAACATCTATGTTCGACCTCTCGCCAAGCTAGTCCGGATATTTGGATAAGAATGTTTCCCATACGCCGATGACACCCAGCTTCTCCTAAAACTAGAACCTGGAACAACCTCAATACCGGATAACTTCACCCGGTGTCTTGGAGCAATGACAAGATGGCTATGTGCCCATAAGTTGAAAGTAAATGCAGCAAAAACTGAAATCTTGTGGCCTGGCCACCCATCAGAATTGGTTGGTCTATTCCCATCTTTTGAAGGGGAACCGTTGACCCCATTCCCCACTGGGAAGAGTCTCGGTGTTATCCTGGATTCCAAAATGACGATGGAAACCCAGATGGCCTCCACTAGTCAAAGGGCCTTCTTTCATCCACGCCAAGCGAGGCAGTTGGCACCTTATTTACCAACAGAGGCGCTGGCTACGGTAATCCATGCCACAGTTACGTCGAAGCTGGATTACTGCAATGCTTTGTATGTGGGCTTACCTCGAGCAGCAATTCGCAAGATCCAAATTGTGAAAAATGCAGCCGCTAGACTCCTCACAAAAACATCAATGCGGTGCCATATAACGCCATCCCTGCAGTGCTTGCATTGGCTGCCGGTTGAACACAGAGTCCTCTAGAAGACCCTGGTCCTAGCATTCAAGGCCTTTCGAGGTCAGGGTCCTTCATATCTAAGAGACCGTTGAATGCCACTCCACCACCAGAGACTGCCACGGTCAGCTCATGAGAATCTTCTCTATGATGTCCCTGGCCCTAGAGAGGTCCGTTTGGAGTCCACAAGACAGAGATCCTTCTCCATTGTAGCCCCGATCTTGTGGAACTCCCTCCTGCCAGACCAAAGAGCCACTTTTGATCTACATACATTTTTAGGGACACCAAGACCAGGGGCGGTCTAAGGTAATTTTAAATGGTAAGCGAACATTATCTTGGCGCCCCCCTCACATGCCCAGAAGCTCCTGTGCGCAGGCGCAGAAACCTGTAAACACAGCACTCCCCCCATTCGCATGCCCGCCCCGCGCAGGCGCATAAACACAGCCCAGATGCCCAGAAGCTCCTGTGCACAGGCGCAGAAGCCTGTAAACACAGCACTCCCTATTCGGCACGGAGGGAGGTTTGCTACGGCGTGGCGTCGGAGCGCACAAGGCCCAAAAGTGGAACATCGGCCGGACGCTGTGTGGCGGGCGGGGGAATGCACCTTTTACCCAGATGGCGCCCCACGCAGCGGCATCATTTGCCTACCGGTAGGACCGCCCCTGCTCAAGACATGGCTTTTCAGAAGAGCCTATGATTGTTAGCAGGCATGTAGCCGGGGGGCTAAGGGGGCTTCAGCCCCGAAATTCTCAGGTTGGTCCGTGAAAAGGCCTTACTGGTACATTATTTAAACTGTTATGTTTATTCATATCATGATCTGATCACCATGCTCATTATATCCCACATTAATGGGGTTATTGGAATAACAATACAAAAGGTTTGCTAGGGTAGACCCTCTTCCACCCAGTCTCAGCCCCGAACCAAACTCAGCCCCGAATCAAAATCCTGGCTACGGCCCTGATTGTTAGTAACAAGCGGTGACTATGTTTATTTTAATTGTGTAAGTTAGTTAGTTTGTGCCACATTTGGTCCAGTGAATGAAAATACATCCTGCATATCAAATATTTACATTACAATTTATAACAGTAGCAAAATTACAGTTATGACGTAGCAACAAAAGTAATTTTATGGTTGGAGTCACCACATGAGGAATTGTATTAAGGGGTTGCGGTATTAGGGAGGTTGGGAACCACTGTTCTAGCACCTCATGTTGGCCTTTTCTCAAAGTGTAAGGCAAGTAAAGACAAAGAATGGTGCCTCCTGTAAATCCTCAGTGAGTGATCAGTCATCATGACAAGATCTTTAACTTGGGAACAGAGCTGAATCTTTTTCCTATTTGTTTCGCCTCTTGGCGCTAAGAAGCATTTAATCCCTGCTTGTTGAAAAATTGGCTTGTGCGTGGGAAAGTCGTGCAAAGGAGCTAAATAATCATAAATCAATATTAACTGTGCATTTCGTGTGCCCCCCCTCCCCTCCCCATTTGTGTTATCCATTGGCCTAAGAAGTTAATATTGACTCAGGCAGAGAAAAATGTCAATAACCACAGACCTTGAAGGTCAAGGAAGTGTGATACAAAATAAGAATGTAGAGTGTGCCTTTAGACAAATTAACAAGGCCAACAATTTGTATTCCGTAAGGACGGGACTCAATGCAATCCATGTAGAAAAGCTGTCCATTTTTGATTTGGTAAAAGAGTCAACATCTTGAGACTCTCTAGATCGGGGCTGTCCAACAGGCGGCCCCAGGACCGTACACGGCCCTCTAGCCCCATTCCTCCGCCCCTGCCCCCCAGCATTTTAATAAAAAATAAAAATAGAAAAATAAAATTTAAAAAAAATTAAAATTACCCACTTCCGAGTTTTGGAGCAAGTATCGCGAGACTACGTGAGCCACATGGGATTTCGCTCTTAACGCGAGATCACGCCTGCGTTGAGAGCGAAATCCCGTGTGGCTCGCGTAGTCTCGCGATACTCCTCCTGTTGCCGAAATCCCGGCTACTGAATCCCTGCGGCCCACACAGACCTTCTTCCACGCCTGGCTTGGTCGGTCGTGGCCTGTCTCATGGATCGGCTTCTCCTGGATCCTGCACGTTTGGGAAGGTAGGCTGAATCAGGGGGCTCCCCATATGTTAATATTAAATATATGGAATTGTTTATTTATGCCCCCATTGTGTTCCATTCTCTCCCTCTCCCCTTATGTTAAGGGGAGGGGGCGGAGGAGGGGGAGGGGGAGGAGCCGGGGGTGGGGAGGGGTGGGGGCGGAGCTGGGGGTGGAGCCGAGGGCAGAGGCAGACCCTTCGGCCCCCCAGGTCATCAGTGACCGGAATTCCGGCCACAGGTCTGGTAGAAGTTGGACAGCCCTGCTCTAGATCACATGGCCCCCGTGCTGTGTTTGGGAGTAATGCTTAGTGAAATCTCAGAAACAACGTATAACTTTCAATTATTAAGAATATAGTATTAATTCTTATTATTCCCTCCAATAGCCAATCAATGAGGGTTGATGGAACAAGTCCAAATAATAAATAATAAATATAAGTAAATAAACTGGAGAAAAGCCTGTTCAAAAAGCCAGGTTTTCACCTTCAGGAGGGAGGGGGCCAATCTTATATCCCTAGGCAGGGTGTTCCACAGTCAAGGGGCCACTGCCGAGAAGGCCCTGTCTCTCGTCCCCACCAAACGCATCTGCAAGGTAGGCGGGAACAAGACCAGAGCCTCCCCAGAAGATCTTAACATCCTAGATGGTTCATAAGAAGAGATGCGTTCGGATAGGAGCCGCAGAGCCGTGCGTCCGTGCATGCGGAGGTGCGGCTGGAGCGCCCCGAGCGGTGGGGCTGCCTAACAAAGGTCCGGCTGGGCGAGCGGCGCGGGCTGCGGGGGCCGACTGCGGAGACCTGGCCGGCACAACGGTGGGGCGGGGCAGCGTGGGCGGCGGAGTGTGGCGGAGCTGGCGTGGCGACGCCCCTCCCAGGTGGCGACGCCGCTCCCGGGTGATGTCACCCTACGCTCCGGCGTAGTCCGCCTAATGGACGAACCGGCCCTGGCGGCCAAGCACCGGTTCAGGATCTGAACAGCCTCCTTAGTAGCGGATGGGAAGGAGTGACAGAGTTGGGCATCATCTGCGTACAAATGCACATTTCCCCGATGCACATTGCCTCCAAGACAAACAAAGTCCAGACATGGAGGACTTCCGTGACTGCGAATTCTCAGGCCGGCAAAACTTTCTGTGAAATCTAGACATATTTTTGAATGGAGCTATTTTGCGTTCTTTTTAGGCTTGCCTTCTCCCCCCTCCTCCTGGCAACCAACAACGTGCCTTCCTTGAAAGAAAGAAAGAAAAAACACCGCGCCACCAACAATGATCATTGCCCTGCCAGATTTCCGTCAGCTTTGCAACGACGGAATCACAACAAAGAAATGTGACTTCAAAAGCATCCCGGTCTGTTTCCTATTCAGCCCTTCAAGTACAACTCAATAAGGGAAGCTGACAGACGGCACCGTTGAGTGATCACAGCTCTGGCTGTCGCGCCCTTTTCTTCAACTGTCAAGCACACCTTCCTCCCTCCTCACCTGAGCCTTGTCTTCTCTTGAGAGGTGAAAGGAGCAAGCACGAACCTGTAGACGCGTCTCCAAGTTGCTAATCATACTCTTCCCAACAACAGAACAGCAAAAGGCGCTTAGCCCAAGGGCTGAGAGTAGGGGCGGAGGGACGGGATAGTACTTTCCACCACGTCCCCGGTTCCTTTCTCTGTGTAAACATCGTTCTCCTTTGAAGGCTTTGTTGGGGGGCCTTTTCCTTTCAGGGGCTTCTCCAAAGGGATACAAGAGGAATTATAAACTTCCTAAGGAACCTCTGTGTGTTGACGGTTCAAGGCAAGACCGAACCCAGGACTTTCCCAACCTTGGCAATATGCTTAAGATAGATCTTTCTATTTTAACTCCGTGTTTTTTTTAAGATGCCAGCTTATCAGCTGAAAGTTATTATGACTAGGACTGCAAGCTCAGAACGGCCTCAGAACATGAAGTTTAGGGACAAAACTGGAGACCCAGGGATGGACCCTTTTGAAACGTATTAGGTACCAGCCACAACTGCATAGGGTTACAGCCTGTGTTGGATGGGGTTACACTCCCCCTGAAGACGCAGGTTCGCAGCTTGGGAGTGATCCTGGACTCATTGCTGAGCCTGGAACCCCGGGTCTCAGCGGTGGCCGGGGGAGCTTTTGCACAGTTGAGACTCGTGCGCCAGATGCGCCCGTACCTTGGGAAGTCTGATCTGGCTACGGTCATCCACGCTCTGGTCACATCCCGAATAGATTACTGCAACGCACTCTACGTGGGGCTGCCTTTGAAGACAGTTCGGCAATTGCAATTAGTCCAGCGAGCGGCAGCCAGATTATTAACGGGAGCTACATACAGGGAGCATACCACCCCCCTGTTGTGTCAGCTCCACTGGCTGCCGGTCCACTTCCAAGCTCAATTCAAAGTGCTGGTTTTGACCTTTAAAGCTCTATACGGTTCTGGCCCAGCTTACTTGTCCGAACGCATCAGCCGCTACATCCCACCCCGTAACCTAAGATAATCCGGGGAGGCCCTGCTCTCGCTCCCGCCGACCTCTCAAATGCGGTTGGTGGGGACGAGGGACAGGGCCTTCTCGGTGGTGGCCCCCCGCCTGTGGAATGCGCTCCCTATGGAGGTACGGTCCACCTCATCCCTCCTGGCAGTCAGGGCTAAGGTAAAATCCTGGCTCTGGGACCAGGCGTTTGCACACCAGCATTAAGCAGCATGTTAGATGGGGATTTTAATGGAAGGGATGAAGAGGGTCAATGTTTTTATGGATTGCATATTGTTTTAACTCGGAATGACTGTGTATGTGGCTGATGGAACTGCATTTTAATGTATTTTAATTGTTGTGGGGTTTTTTGGGTTTTATGCTGTTATGATGTGGCATCGAATTGTGCCGTACTGTAAGCCGCTCTGAGTCCCCCCTCGGGGGTTGAGAAGAGCGGGGTAAAATCCTGAAATTAATAAATAAATAAATAAATAAACTGCTCACGATTTGTCATTCAGACAGATTTGGAAATTAGCATGAATCTTAGCTAAAGGAGATGTTTTTGAAATCAATGTGCTTGGCCGACTTACCGGCCGAGTGGGTTGCAGGGCGGGGTTGCCCTCGCCGCCATTTTGCGGAGAGATGCAGAGGCTTCTCCTTCTCCTTCCCTGCATCCCGCCACCAAATGTCGGCCAGCCAATGACGGGGCTGACCATGTCCCATTCCCTCTTTGCGCCAGCTGGCCTGCACTTCCACCTGGGCAGCCTATTTAAAGCCGCCCGGGGCTGCCCAGGCTGCACATGCCTGCGCTGTTTTTTCCTCCCACCCTCCCTACTTATTGCATTGCTTGTTGGTGTACATTTTGTTCATTCTTCATGTCATTATTGCACTGTTCATGGTTATGCGTTATTATGTTCTTTGTCACAACTCCGTGTTTGGCGTGTGGCATGGTCCCTGGATCAGGCTGGCTTATCGCCCCTTGGTTGTAAGGGGGATAACGCCCAGGCCCCTTGGGGTGCCGAGTTTCCATGGATAGGCATTGGGCCGCTCGCACCCCAGGCTTGCAAATGCCTTTGGACATTCGTGGGGGCTGTTTGACCCTGATCCTGGACCCATGCGTGGCCGCCAACCCTTGGTTCCTGTTTTCAATCAATGAGTTGTGGCCATTTTCATCCAACCAATTGTGTCTGCATTATTGTTCTTGGCGCGAGGTGTGTCACCCTTGCACACGCAATAGGTAATCCGGCTGTAGCCGTGTGTGCTTTTTCCTACAACAGGCAAAGTAGACAGCAGCTGCCCCCAAAATCCTTGATAAAGCCTGAATAGTAAAACAGACAAAATGGGGCAAACAGATAAGTCTATTTCACCAGATATCTAACAAAATAATAGATCAATAGCACCAAAACATAAATCATAAACGCCCAGGCCCCCTGGGGTGCCAAGTTTCCATGGACAGGCATTGGGCCGCTCGCACCCCAGGCTTGCATACGCCTTTGGACATTCGTGGGGGCTGTACATCCCTGATCCAGGACCCTTGCGTGGCCACCAACCCTTTGTTCCTGTTTTCAATAGATGAGTTGTGGCCATTTTCATCCAACCACTTGTGTCTGTGTTATTGTCCTTGGCGCGAGGTGTGTCACTCTTGCACACGCAATGTGAAATGAGAGGGTTAGTCCTTTTCTCAGGGAGTGAAGTAACATCTACATGTGACCAACTTCACCAAACTATAAGAGTTTGGTGAAGTTTTGGTCTGGAGTGTCATCAGTACGCTGATGACACCCAGCATGTGCTGAGGATGGACGGCCGGCCGGACTCTGTACCCGATTGTTTCCATCTTTGCCTTGAAGCTGTGACTGGTTGGCTACGAGCCAATCAGTTGAGGGTGAACCCATCGAAAACGGAGATACTTTGGCTGGGTCGCCCACGTTGGGGGGGGGGGGGGAGACACTACGTCCGTCGCCCTTGGTTAAGAGCTTGGGGGTCCAATTAGATCCGCTACTGTCAACGGAGGCCCAGGTCTCCACTGTCAGTAGATCTGCCTTTTTTCATCTACGGCAGGCTAGCCGGCTGGCCCCTTATCTCACTGAATGCGACCTAGCCATGGTAATCCAGTCAACGGTCATCTTTGAACCCTGATCTCCAAATCCATAGTTCAATACAATTTCAGCAGCTTCATGTGCTCTTCTTTCTTCCTCACCCAATTGCACAAATAAAGAAAGGAGTGATATTGAAGGTGCCCCTCCCTGCATGTACTTGCTATCAATGAGAGCACATCGTGGAATAGAAGATTTGCATGTTCATGTCCTGACTTGCATTATCTCTCTACACTTAATTATTTCCCAATATTGCCTGGAGATGCCATATTTGAATCTGTGCCTTTCTATATGCAGAAAGTACCAGTGAGTTGACACAGTTTAACTGAGTGAGATTAATTTCTCTTCCACACTACTCTTGGCTACCACTTTAACTGTCACGGATGCATCCTATAACACAGTGTTTCCCAACCTTTTTTGAGCCGCGGCACACTTTTTACATTTACAAAATCCTGGGGCACACCACCAACCAAAATCACACAAAACGACACTCTAACACAGTAATACATATAGTTAATATGTTTTTAAAATGTATTTATACCCTCAGTGTGAAACCTGGGCCTGTTTCAATGAACTCAACATAGAAATCCTGGCAGGAATGGCAGAAAGACACACACTTCCCACACAGAACTCCCATAACCAAGAGAAAATACTATAAGAGTTTGGTGAACATTGACCTTGAGTTTTGGAGCTGTAGTTCACCTATGTCCAGAGAGCACTGTGTATGCAAACAATGTTGGATCAGGACCAAACTTGGCATGAATACTCAATATGCCCAAATAGGAATGCAGATGGAGTTCAGGGGAAATAGACCTTGACATTTGGGAGCTGTAGTTGCTGGCATTTATAGTTCCCCTACAATCAAAGAGTATTCTGAACCCCACCAATGATAGAACTGGGACAAACTTCCCACACAGAACCCCCAGGAGGCAAGAGGAGGTCTCTACTTGGGGGAAGGGAGGGCGGACTTCCCAATGCATGGAGAGGAACGAACAAGTAGACAATGGGTAGGGGGGTTGTAATTTTGTGCCTTTATCGAGGTAGGTTTCTTAGGGTTTTTATACTTCAACACACTAGACTCTCCCCCCTCCCCTCCTGGAGGTTCCAATTTCCCACGCCACGCCTGATGAATGCTCACGGCACACTAGTGTGCCCCGGCACACTGGTTGAGAAACACTGCTATAACATGCTGGAATTTGACCTTTCGAGCCAAAGGAATTCTTTTGTTGACAAAGGGCCATGTGCAGATTCTTTCCATGAGAAGTTTCAGCCTTCTGGATGGGAAATAAATGACATAACTGTAGCCGTGTGCTGGTTTCCGAGGCCAACAGTGACAGCCTGTTATGAAATATGAAATATAGTTATGCCATACGTTCTAAAACGCGGGACAAGACTAAACTCAGAGGGTCCAACGTTTATGGAACAAAGGGAGTCTTTCAAAAATGGGAAAGGGAGAAGGGAAAGAAGGACTTCTCCAAAACCAGAAAGAGTCCTCTGTCATGCAAATTGTTCCAATGATCGGATTAAGGGTGCAGCCAGGAATGTGGTTTCATCCTGATCTCAAAACAACAGCTGGGTCTTTCACAAACATGTAGCATTTCTTCATATTATTGTACACATGGGGAGGGGGAAAACATGCAGGAAAATTACATAGGAGAGTTTCAGGGGAATATCACCAATATCTCATAATTATTTCATATGCAAGGAGTAGAAAGGAAGTCCACATAATCTTGAAAATCCATATGCATTGGGGAAAGTCCATCTGTGTCCTTGAGAAAAACTATAAGAGAAAAGTCCTTTTTGCTAATAGCCAGAGGAGAGTCCAAACACACAGAAGTCCTTGGAAAACTATGTTTCCCAAACCTCTCAGGGCTTGCCCCTGTTGGCCTGTCTGCATGCAACTCCGTGCACAAAGAGTCCATGGCTTCAGGTTAAGTGAGGCAAGAAAATAGAGAGCTAGAAATGGCGGGAGGTCTTATTTTATTTATTTATTTACTTTGCTTCTAGACCGCCTCTCTCAGCCCAAAGGCAACTCGAGGCGGTGTACATATAGCAGGAACTGCTCAAAACAAACAAATCAACAATTATCAATACAATTCCAAACATATACAAATTAGCATTTAACATTAAAAACACAATATCAGCGTCTCATTATTAAGTCGATTTCCAATTGCGTCGTCGTCGTCCCTTGGGTCTCTATTTGATAATCATACTACATCTGCAAATGCCCGGTCAAATAGCCAGGTCTTGACCTTCCTGCGAAATGTCGGGAGGGAGGGGGCTGATCTGATGTCATTAGGAAGGGAGTCCCAAAGCCAAGAAGCCACCACT
Source organism: Anolis apletophallus (assembly GCA_030556195.1). Taxonomy (NCBI): domain Eukaryota; kingdom Metazoa; phylum Chordata; class Lepidosauria; order Squamata; family Anolidae; genus Anolis; species Anolis apletophallus. The sequence goes on from JARBWK010000013.1 coordinate 47,262,933, forward strand.
GAAAAGGCCCTGTCTCTCATCTCCACCAATCGCGCCTGCGAATCAGACGGGACCGAGAGCAGGGCCTCTCCGGATGATCTTAAGCATCTTGAAGGTTCATAGGAAGAGATGCGTTCGGACATTGAAGTTGGACCAGAACCATTAAGGGCTTTAAAGGCTAAAGCCAGCACTTTGAATTGTGTCCGGTAGCAAACTGGTAGCCAATGGAGCTGGTGCAACAGAGGTGTTGTGCGCTTCCTGAGTGCCGCTCCTGTTATCAACCTGGCTGCTGTCCATTGAACCAGTTGAAGCTTCCGAACAGTCTTCAAAGGCAGTCCCACGTAGAGAGCATTGTAGTAATCTATACGGGATGTAACCAGAGCGTGGACTACCATGGCCAAGTCAGACTTCCCAAGGTGCGGGAGCAGTTGGCGCACAAGTTCTAGCTGTGCGAATGCTCCCCTGGTCACCGACGAAACCTGGGGTTCCAGGCTCAGCGATGAGTCCAGGATCACTCCCAAACTGCGAACCTGCGTCTTCAGGGGGAGTGTAACCCCGTCCAACACAGGCTGTAACCCTATGCCCTGTTCTGCCTTTCGACTGACCGGGAGTGCTTCTGTCTTGTCTGGATTCAATTTCAATTTGTTCGCCCTCATCCAGTCCGACACAGCGGCCAAGCACCGGTTCAGGACCAAAACAGCCTCCTTAGTTGCAGGTGGGAAGGAGTGACAGAGTTGGACATCATCTGCCTACAGATAACACCGCACCCCAAAACTCCGGACGACCTCCCCCAGCGGCTTCATGTAGATGTTAAACAACATGGGAGATAGTATTGAGCCCTGAGGAACCCCACAAGACAATGGTTGTGGGGTTGAGCAGGTATCTCCCAATAACACCTTCTGAGATCGGCCCTCCAGAAAGGACCGGAGCCACTGCAAGACAGTACCTCCAAGGCCCATTTCCACGAGGCGTCCCAGAAGGATACTGTGGTCAACGGTATCGAAGGCTGCTGAGAGGTCCAGCAGACCCAACAGGGACACACTCCCCCTGTCCATCTCTCGGTGTAGATCATCTACTAAAGCGAACAAGGCTGTCTTGGTACTATGCCCCGGCCTAAAACCAGACTGCGCCAGATCCAGATAATCCGTGTCTTCCAAGAATACTTGGAGTTGTGAGGCAATTTTGATGCCAAATCCCACCCTTTGGTACTAGAGATGCCAGACCACATGTGCAGGAATGTTGGAACTCCCTGCTGCAGGTCAAACCAATTAGGATGCAGATGGGCTTTTTCTGGGGCTCGCCTTCAAGTTTATCCAATTTAACTGAGTGAGATTAATTTATCTTCCACACTACACTCGGCTACCACTTTAACTGTCACGGCTGCGTCCTATAACAGGGCTGTCCAACTGGCAGCCCGGGGGCTGTACATGGCCCCCAAGCCCCTTCCCTATGGCCCCCTAACCCCCTGCAAGACATCAGGGTTTTTTTATTTAAAAAAATTCGGGAAAAAATTTTTCAAAAAATGTCGATCTCGGGGGGGGCGGCACGAGGAGGGGCAGGGCCGACGCGAGTGAGAAGGAGGCGGAGGGAAGCCACGTCCGATGCCCTAGGGGCGGGACTTCCCCCACCTGTTCCTCGCGCACACAGGGCAGCTCGCGGGCTTGCGCGCCAGGGCGGGATCGGCGAGCCGCCCTCCGCCATCTCCCTAGCTCTTGCAGCGGCTGCGCCTGAAGGAAGGTAAGCCCAGGAGCTTACCTTCCTTCAGGCGCAGCCGCTGCAAGAGCCAAGGACACGGCGGAGGGTGGCTCGCCGATCCCGTCCTGGCGCGCAAGCCCGGTATCTTGCGCGACCCGCCCCTTTTCGGCGGGGCTGGGTGACGTCAGCCGTGGCGCCTGATGTCACCCCGCCGAAAAGGGGCGGGCCGCGCAGGACTCCAGGGCGGGAGTGGCCCTGCTCCCCGCGAGCGGCCACGCCCTCTGCTCCGGCCCCCAAAGTGATCCGTCACCTGCATTCCGGCCCTTGGGCCCAAAGAAGTTGGACAGCCCTGTCCTATAACATGCTGGAATTTGATGGTGCACTAAAGCTCACTGGAAGAACATTCTCAATCTATAGCGTCCATCATTCCATGGGATGGAACCAAGTGGTTCCAACCTACAGTAATATGGAAGAGAGCCAAGTCTCCCCTAAATATAGCCATCAAGGTCGAGTCCCATGGGGTGTTGAAAGCTCTTCTGATCCCACTTCACATAACAACAAAGACATCGCTTGGATGCTAAGCGAGGGAGCCCCAGATCTTTCCTCACTCTGTCAACAGCAAGGGATGGGTGTGGTGGGAGCCTGGAGGAAAACATTGTCAGGCCGACGATGGGGAAATACAGCAGCTTGTCAAAGTCGCTTGGCCCACAGCAGAGAGACAGGTGAGATTAGCTGGTATTGTCTCACCTGTCGGCAGTCTCTTCAAGACCTGTTCGCTATGACAGAGTGGAGGTGTGGGAAGGATTCTCACGTTATCCCACCCAGGGTGGTGGGAATTAATTTGATTAGGATGCTGAGATGATATTGCTTTCTTTGGAAGGGAACGTGCGAGGCGTTCTTGTGGATAGAGAGATGGGTTACTGCCTTAAACCACATCTGTCAGGGGGGGAAATGAGCACGTCTTGATTAGAAACCTCGCCGTTGTCAGCAGTCTTGTGAACACACACAAGGTTCTTACGAAAGTCCTGCCTGGTAGTTACTAGGCATGGTTTCGAACCCAAAAATGGTGATTCTAAAATCAAATGGGGGGGATTTTTTTAATTAGTAAAAGAAAGACTTACAAAAAATTTTCAAACAATTTCTAAAATGTAACTTAATTACTAACGAAATTCGTTAGTAGTTCGTATGCCAGAGCATGTGCATTCCAGATGGTTTTGGCCTACAACTCCCAGAAATCCTAACAGCTGGTAAATTGGCTGGGATTTCTGGGAGTTGTAGGCCAAAACTTGAATAAATCACACTGAATTCTAGATGGGACTCTCCAAATAGGAAGGAAGGAAGGAGGGAGGGGGTATTCTATTCTTGGAAGCAGCAAAAAGGAGGAGGAGCCCCCCCTCGCTCCTCACTGCCTCTCTCTCACCCCGATCCTGAGGGAGCGAGGGCCCAAGTTTGCCCAGGCTGAGAGGAAAAGGAAGAGGCCTGAGGCTGTGAGGAATGGTGGGAGTTGAAGTCCAAAACACCTAACTGGAGGGCTGAAGTTGGCCCCTGCGATGGGGCAAGGCAGAGCAACGGGGAAGAGAAGGAAGGGGGAGAAGCATCTGAGAGCGCAGGAGAGAGCGTGATGCGTATAAACTAGAAAGTCCCATTACATACGAATCACTTACGATTTCTTTTGATTTTCATAACTTTTTTCTCATGCCTAGTAGTTACTTCGGTAGGCCCCGATTTGCTGTTTATTTGGTAGTGGCATTAACAACAGCCAGGCCTCCTGTGATATTTTGCTACCTAATGCCTATGGCTCAAGGATAAGATGGCACAACTGCCACACTTCATGTGCAGAACCCAACTACACAGCTGTGAACCCTTAATACAGTTCCTTAATACAGTTCCTCATGTTGTGGTGACCCCTAACCATAACATTATTTTCATTGCTACTTCATAACTATATTTTTGTGTGTGTGTGGGGGTGATTTTGTCATTTGGAAGTTGTAGTTGCTGGGATTTATAGTTCACCTACAATCAAAGAGCATTCTGAACTCACCAACAATGGAATTGAAACAAACTTGGCACTCAAAATTCCCATGACCAACAGCAAATACTGGAAGGGTTTGGTGGGCATTGACCTTGAGTTTGGAAGTTGTCGTTCACCTACATCCAGAGAGCACTATAGACTCAACAGTGATGGATCTGGACCACACTTGACACGAATCCTCGATATACCCAAATGTGAACAGCTTGACATTTGGGAGTTGTAGTTGTTGGAATTTTTAGTTCACCTACAATCAAAGAGCCCTGTGCACCCCACCAATGATAGAATTGGGTTAAACTTCCTATACAGAACCCTCATGCCTTGAAGGGACTAGCTGGTGTGAGCCTCCATCCCACCTCTCAGACTCTCCCTCACCCACACATGTGCATCATGCTGCCATGCGCCAAGCACGCCTGCTCTCCCCTCCCTGCTTGAGTCTCAGAAACAGCCCTCCCTTGGCTGGGAGGCCTGCCAATCACAGCAAAGGAGAGCTTTAGGTGGGAGAATTCGCAGTCTGTTTCCAAAAAGAAAGAGAAGGACAAGCGGAGAGATCTTCAACCTTCTCTGCCAAAGGGCTTCTTAAGACCATCAGAAATATATGTTTTTTGATGGCCTTTGGCGACCCCTCTGAAACCCTCTTGTGACCCCCCTGGGGATCCCGACCCCCAGGTTGAGAAACACTGGTATATTCAGGCAGTGTTGGGTTGCAGCAGTATGCAGGCCAGGATTACCCATAAGGCCAACCTAAAGCCGGGGGGGGGGGGGGGCAGATCACGGACCAAAAAAAATATGTTAAACAAATTATGCGCATGGAGATGAGGAAAGAAAGATACCGGAGGTCCTCCTTTTTGGCGCCGCCCCTGCCCCTTCCTGAATACCAGCTCCTGCCTCTGCTATTGTTGCGCAAACGGCGTATGCGCAGGGGCTCTCGACACTGGCGTCGACATCGACAGGAGGAACAAGCATCCACTTGCTGGCTCCTTCAGTGCAAATACAGGGAACTCCATTGCGCGGTCTGCGCATGCCCTAACACCATGAAAGCTGGTCTTCCTCCTCCAACACAAGGAGGAGACTCCTCCTTACTGGAGAGAGAAGCGCAACTGCCAGCTATGGCACATGCACAAACCCCAGTACAGGAGAGAAGCCCAACGCGACAAGCCCCGGTATCGAGGAGAAGCGCGGCATCGGTACAGCTGCTGACTACAACGCATGCGCAATCCCTGATACCGGGTAGGAGCCAAGTGCCTCAATCCCCGGCATCGGGGAGGAGGCTCCCCTCCCCCATGCCTGCATCCATAGTGCCCGCCGAGAGGGAAATTCCTGTGGCGGACCTAGTGGGGCCATACCGGGAGAGCTGGATGCGGGGCCCTAAGGGGGACGAGCGGATGAAAGTATGTGGGGGGGGGTGCGGTAGAGGTTGGCTAAAAGGGGGCGTAATTCCAAAGTGTGGCCTAGGGTGCAAAAAGATGTTAATCCGGGCCTGGCAGTATGTCTGCAGTAATCTATGAGACAAAGCGTAACCAAGGTGGGAATGGGATTTTACAATGGGCTGAGCGGGTTGCGGGGCAGCGTTGCCCTCACGCCATATTGATTGTGTAGAGGGGGCTTCTTCTCACCAGAAGCCCTTGGGGTGGCGGGAAGGCTTCCCGCCACCAACGCTGGCCAGCCAATGAGGAGGCTGGCCCTGCCCTGCCCCCTCCCTGCTTCTGGCCGGCCTGCACTTCCGCCCGGGCAGCTTACTTAGGCTGCCCGGGACTGCCAGGCCACATGAGGAGCCAGCCTGTTTTTCCTCCCACCCTCCCTACTTTTTGCATTTCTTGTTGGTGTCCTTTTTGTTTCACTGCACTTCATTGTTGCTCTGTTCATAGTTATACATTATTCATGTTCTTTGTCGCAACTCCGTGTTTGGCGTGTGGCATGTGGCATGGCCCCTGGATCAGGCTGGCTTATCGCCCCTTGGTTGTTAGGGGGATAACGCCCACCCCCCCTGGGGTGCCGAGTTTCCGTGGACAGGCATTGGGCCGCTCGCACTCCAGGCTTGCAAATGCCTTTGGACATTTGTGGGGGCTGTCCGACCCTGATCCTGGACCCATGCGTGGCCGCCAACCCTTGGTTCCTGTTTTCAATCAATGGGTTGTGGCCATTTTCATCCAACCAATTGTGCCTGCATTATTGTTCTTGGCGCGAGGTGTGTCACCCTTGCACACGCAATAGGTAATCTGGCTGTAGCCGTGTGTGCTTTTTCCTACAACAGGAAAAACCACAATGTTCCGTCCATAAAAGTATTGAGCCCTATTCATCAAACTTTCCATTAAAATCCAGTCTAAAATGCTGCCTTGTGCTAGTGTGCAAACGCCTGGTCCCATAGCCAGGCTTTTACTTTTTTTCCTGAATGTCAGGAGGGATGGAAGTGATCGTATGTCGCTAGAAAGCGCATTCCACAGGCGGGGAGCCACCACCGAGAAGGCCCTCTCCCTCGTCCCCACCAACCGCGTTTGAGAAGTCGGCGGGAGCGAGAGCAGGGCCTCCCCGGATGATCTTAAATTACGAGGTGGGACGTAGCGGCTGATGTGTTCGGACAAGTAAGCTGGGCCAGAACCGTATAGAGCTTTAAAGGTCAAGACCAGCACTTTAAATTGAGCTCGGAAGTGGACCAGCAGCCAGTGGAGCTGACACAACAGGGGGGTGGTATGCTCCCTTATGTCGCTCCAGTTAGTAATCTGGCTAACGTTGGACTAGTTGTAATTTCGAACTGTCTTCAAAGGCAGCCCCACGTAGAGTGCGTTGCAGTAATCTAAAACGTGACCAGGCGTGGACGACCGTAGCCAGATCAGACTTCCCAAGGTACGGCGCAGCTGGCGCACGAGTCTTAACTGTGCAAAAGCTCCCCTGGCCACCGCCGAGACCTGGGGTTCCAGGCTCAGCGATGAGTCCAGGGTCACCCCCAAGCTGCGAACCTGCGTCTTCAGGGTTCTCTAGAACAGGGCTGTCCAACTGGCGGCCCCGGGGCCGGATCCGGCCCCGTAGCCTGTTGGACACGGCCCCACCTATGCCCTCAGCCGCCATTTTTAATTTTTTTTTTTAAAAAATCGATTTTTTTAAAAAATGGCGGCCGGGGGGGAGGGGGAGGCGGGGCAGGGAGGAGGAAGAGAGCTAGCTCCTCCTTTTCGGCGCCCCCCTCCCTACCTAGGGCGGGGAGCCGCGAAAAGGGCAGAAGGCGGCGCCAAGAGCAGCGTGTCACAGGCCTGCCGTGACGCGCTGCCCCTGGCACCGCCTACTCCTCCTTTCGGCGCCCCCCCTCCTTCCTAGGCCGGGGAGCCGCCGAAAGGAGGAGTAGTCGGTGCCAAGGGGCAGCGTGTCACACCTGGCCTGTGACGCTTTGCCGTTGGCGCCGCCTTCTGCCCTGGCGCCCCCTCCTTCCTAGGGCAGGGAGCCGAAAAAAAAAGGCAGAAGGTGGCGCCAAGAGCAGCGCGTCACAGGCCTGGCGTGACGGCCTAGGAAGGGGCGCCGAAAAGGAGGAGTAGGCGGTGCCAAGAGCAGCGCGTCACGCCAGGCCTGTGACGCGCTGCTCTTGGCGCCGCCTACTCCTCCTTGGCGGCTTTAGGAGGGGGCGGGGCCTGGGCTGGGGGTGGGGCCTGGGGACGGGGCATGGGGGCGGGGCTGAGTGGCCCCGCAGGTCATCAGTGACCTCTTATCCGGCCCTGGACCCGCCAGAAGTTGGACAGCACTGCTCTAGAAGATTCAAAATGGTTGTTTAATTTCTCATATGCACAATGTTAGTTGTGAATAAACAGTTTGATTAAACAAGTTGAAGTGTTAATCTTTTTGTGGTTCACGAACCTATCTTTGTTCTTTCCATGCTTTCTCTACACAGGTACCAATGTATCTATTCAAGAAGTAAAGTCCAGGAACACTGGATTTTACCTGCATTGTAAAGCGCATAGGCTGGGAAAATTCAACTGAGCAAACAAATTCATCAGAGGTTTCGCTTCACGACAATTGTTCATGCATGACCTCCTTTAACACAAACAACAATTCCCCAGTCCTTCTTAAGTAACCCATTCTCCAGTCGTTTGGCATGGCAGGGAATGTGGTACACAATGTAAACTTCACAGTGTCAGCTCAGCTGGTTCTTTTGGATATAATGTTTGAAAACGGATGATCTAAAGCAGTGTTTCCCAACCAGTGTGCCGTGGCACAATAGTGTGCCATGAGCTATCATCAGGTGTGCCGTGGGAAATGGGAACCTCCAATCCCCTTTCTTCCCCCTCCTGCCGAACACTTTTTCTTCTCCACTCGGGCTCCCTTCTTCCCAGCCTCGCTCTGCTCGCTTTGCCTCGCTTTGCTCTGGGGCGAATCTGTGCAGTAGCGCCCGCACGGGGTCACCTCTTCCTCCCTCCCCCTCGCCTCCTGAACACGCTCACGCTGCCCCCTCGGATCAAAATGGCGGCAGAAGCGGCAGTGTAGAAGGAAAAGTAAGTGTTGGGCAGGAGGGGGGGAAAGGGCGCGAAGGGGGAGGAAAAGGTCTCTGTCGAAAGCTGGCATGGGCAAACTTGGACCTTCCAGGTGTTTTGGACTCCAACTCCCACCATTCCTAGCAGCCTCAGGCCCTTTTCCTTTCTCCCCCTCAGCCACTTAAGCAGGAAAGGGCATCAGGCTGTTAGGAATGGTGGGAGTTGGAGTCCAAAGCACCCAGAGGGCCGAAGTTTTCCCATGCCTGTTTTAGGGACCTTAAAGTGGTGAGCCTCCGTCCAACATTGTGATTCTGGATAGAAAACAAACAACAACATAACATAACATTGTTTGAGTCCACAGTGCTCTCTGGGTGTAGGTGAACTACAACTTCCAAACTCAAGGTCAATTCCCAAGCAAACCCTTTCAGTACTTTCTGTTGGTAATGAGAGTTCAACATGCCAAGTTTGGTTCAATTCCATTGTTGCAAGAGTTCAGGATGCTCTTTGATTGTGTGTTAACACACAAAAAAGGGACTTTAAGAGGATGGACGAACTCTATGGCCCTGGGGGTCGCGTTCTAGTCTTCCCTTAAAAAGAGAGTCTGGGGAGTCTTTAAGCAATGAGTTCAAGACTCCAAAAAGGTGAACTCAAAGCAAGGTTTATTTGCTTACAATCAGTAAAAACTGATGGTCCAAAAAGCTTGAGGTTGGTTACTAGGAAAGTCCTTTAAACAAAGGGATTGCATTCACGTGCCTTTTGCAGAGTGAAGGTACCTTTCTGTTGTTTCCAGGTTTCCTGTTGCTCCTCAAATGGTCCGCTGGCTCACGAGGTCCGCGGGCAGTGCCGGACCTAGGTAATTTTAAATGGTAAGCAAACAGTACTTTGGCGCCCCCCCAACCAATCACAGATAGATAGATAGATAGATAGATAGATAGATAGATAGATAGATAGATAGATAGTAGGCATGAGAAAAATGAAACGGAAATTAAAAGGAGTCGTAAGAGATTCGTATGTAATGGGACTTTTGAGGTTTTACGTATCGCTGCCGCGATCCCGGAAGTAGACGTCCTTTTACGGTCCTTGAGGCCAACAATTTGCGTTATGATCGTAAGAAATTCTTAAGTATTAATTAATTAATTATTGTACTACTCACTTCTCCCTGTCTTCTCCCCCTCATTTCCTTCCCGCCTTCATTCAGCTTCTTCTTTTTCCCACATTTCTATGGGGAACTGGAAGTGACGCTGCTGCTAGGTAGGCTAGGCAATGCATTCTGGAAAGTGTAGTCCTCCAGGCTTCCCCCCCTCCTTCTCTTCCCCGTTGCTCTGCTGCCACGCATGCCCCATCGCAGGGGCCTGATTCACACACACACGCGCTTCCTCCTCCTCCTCCTCTCTCCCGGCGCTCTCTCAGATGCTTCTCTCCCCGTTGCTCTGCCATGCCCCATCGCAGGGGCCAGCTTCAGCCCTCCAGGTACGTGTTTTGGACTTCAAGTCCCACCATTCCTCACAGCCTCAGGCCTCTTCCTTTTCCTCTCAGCCTGGGCAAACTTGGGCCCTCGCTCCTCAGAATCGGGTGAGAGAGAGGCAAGGAGCGAGGGGGGCTCCTCCTCCTTTTCTTTGCTGCTCCCAAGAATAGAATACCCCTCCCTCCCTCCTTCCCTCCCTCCTTCCTATTTGGAGAGTCCCATCTAGAATTCAGTGTGGTTTATTCAAGTTTTGCCTACAACTCCCAGAAATCCCAGCCAATTTACCAGCTGTTAGGATTTCTGGGAGTTGTAGGCCAAAACCATCTGAATGCGCATGCGCTGGCATACGAACTACTAACGAATTTCGTTAGTACTTAAGTTAATTTCAGAAATTTTTGGGAAATTTTTTGTAAGTCTTTGATATACTAATCAAAAAAAATCCCCCCCCCATTTGATATAAGAATCGCCATTTTAGGATTCTAAAACATGCCTAATAGATAGATAGATGAGATAGATAGATAGATAGATGAGATGATAGATAAGATAGATGATAGATAGATATGGATATAGATATATTGATTGGGTGCATAGACAAATTTTTGGCCCTCCAGGTATTTTGGACTTCCTACTGGCTGTTTGGAATTGTAGGAGTTGAAGTCCAAAACACATGGAGGGCTGAAGTTGGCCCATGCCATATATATATATATATATATATATATATATATATATATATATTCCTTATATATTCCTTCCCACCATTTTCCCTGCTCTATTCCTATTCTGTGTGTGTGTGTGTGTGTGTGTGTTTCTATATCTATTCCCCTTCCTTCCTTCTCAGCCCTATACCCCAGAATATCAAGGCAGAAAATCCCACATTTTCTGAGTGTGGACTCAAATATTCAAAGCAGATATTGTGGGATATAGGGCTGTGTGGAAGGGCCCTCCCCCTCTTCCCTCCCCTCTTCCTATTATTTGTGTGGGTCTGTACATTCCCCATCCTTCCTTCTTCCTCCCCCTTTTCCTTGCCCCCTTCCTATTCTCTTTCCCCTTCTTACCTTCCTCCCTTCTCACCCGTTTCCCTCCCCTCTTCCTATTCTCTTTTTGTGTGTATGTATATATGTGTGTGTATCAGGTCTAGGCTAATTTCGGGAGCAAGGGCCCGGGGGTTCGGCTAGGTGCCCTCAGGCTGGCAGGCTCATCTGGCTGCTCAGTCCTGTTCACGGCCCTCAGGTAAGGACGCCCACGTGGCCTCCTCCCTCGCCCCCACGTGCACCGGCGGCAGCAGTGGCAACAGAGGGAGGAGACGCGCGGGGGGCAAGGGAGACGGGAAAGGGAAAGGCGGGCGCCTCTGCCCCCTTCTCTCTTGCCCTGCGCAAGGCATCCTCGGCGGGGGCGGGAAGGCATGCGCAGGGTGAGGGATGAGACGCGCGCAGGGTGAGGCAGGGAGAAGGGAAAGGCGGACGCCTCTGCCCCCTTCTCTCTCGCCCTGCCAAGGCATCCTCGGCGGGGGCAGGGGGGAAGGCAGGCACAGGGTGAGGGATGAGACACACGCAGGGCAAGGAAGGGAGAAGGGAAAAGCGCGCGCCTCTGCCTCCTCCTCTCTCGCCCTGCGCGAGCCTTCCTCCCACCCTGCCGGCATCCCTGGGGGCGTGGTGCCCGGCCCTGGATCTGCCCTTTGGCCACGTGGCACCCTGAGGCGGCCGCTTAATTTGCCTCCACTAAGATCCGCCCCTGTCCGTGGGTCCCCAGAGATTACAGTCTATGGGTGAAGGGCTGGCCTTCCTATCACTGCAGTCCTGGCTTGAGAGCGTTGGAAGACTATACGTGGACAAAGATGCATTGACTAAGCGAGCTTAAGATTTCCGCCTGCTTCGTCCTTAAGCTATCCTTGGAATGGCCAAAGAGAGGACGTCCTGCCCCTCAGGTGACCTCAGAAAGGGGAGGAATTCAGGGTGGTGATGCAAGGTGGGCACCAAGACAAAGCTCCTACTATCAAGTGTCCACATGGCAGGACAGAAGCCATGCAGGTGAATGGCAAACAGGTACACAATACAAATACAAAACAATACAAATGCAAACCAAGCCCCGTTGGGGGCACCATACTTAGTGCAATCTCATCTATGTCTACTATGGCAGTGTTTCCCAACCTTTTTTGAGCCGCGGCACACTTTTTACATTTGCAACATCCTGGGGCACACCACCAACCAAAATGACACAAAATGACACTCTAACACAGTAATACATATAGTTAATATGTTTTTAAATGTATTTATACACTCAGTGTGAAACCTGGGCCTGTTTCGATGAACACAACATAGATATCCTGGCAGGAATGGCAGAAAGACACAAACTTCCCACACAGAACTCCCATAACCAAGAGAAAATGCTATAAGAGTTTGGTGGGCATTGACCTTGAGTTTTGGAGTTGTAGTTCACCTACATCCAGAGAGCACTGTGGACTCAAACAATGTTGGATCAGGACCAAACTTGGCATGAATACTCAATATGCCCAAATGTGAACACAGATAGAGTTTGGGGAAAATAGACCCCCCTCTCACTTAGGTTGCCCCCTCCGTCCCCGCCAGGCTTGAATTGGGGTTGTGGGGAGCAGGAGCCTCACTCACCACCTGCGCATCTCCTCAGGGGTCAGCGGGGCAGCCCAGGTGGGCATCTCGGGGCTGGCGAAGCAGGCAGGAAGGAAGGCAGTGGTGGCGGGCAGGGAGCCGGAGGGAGGCCGAGAGCGGTTTCACGCACACTGGGGAGGAGGGGGAGGAGGGAGGGGCGGGACCGGTGCTGGACTGAACATTAGGACTGCCATTAGGACTTGGGGGGCGGGGGAGGCAAGAGGTGGTCTCTACTTGGGGAAAGGGAGGCGGGCCTTCCCAATGCATGGAGAGGGAGAGACCAAGTAGACAACGGGTGGGGATGGGGTATGTTTGTAATTTTGTGCCTTTATCGAGGTAGGTTTCTTAGGGTTTTTATACTTCAACACACTAGACTCTCTCTCCTCCCCTCCTGGAGGTTCCAATTTCCCACGGCACACCTGATGATCGCTCACGGCACACTGGTTGGGAAACACTGTACTATGGTATGATAGCTTTCTCTCATCCCAGATAACTGCTGAGGCAGGACTACATCCATGTATTCCAAACATATCCATACCTGCAAGCAACGTACCAGCCTCCATGGACAAGACACCGCGATGAAAAGGTTGCCTGGTTTGTCATGCAGAGCAACCCCAGTTTTTTAATTGCAGAGCCAAATCTCTCCTTGCATCCAAGATAGATTTATGATTGGGTGAAATTCCCTTAGCAACACACGCGTGAAGGCCAGGGAGATTGCTGTTGTTTAATTAATATTTGCCATTGTTTTCGATCTGACTGACCTTGGAATGTGCACAGAGGAACACAAGGGGCTCCATTCTCGGAGAAGACCTTTTTTTATGGGAAATTTGCCAAAAATGCATTAAGGTGGAATTTTTTTAATAAAAAAAACTTTGGGGTGAAAATTTTCACTAATTTTCATAGCATTATAGAAAATCCAGTCCAACCCTCTGCCAAAAATGCATTATTTATTTATTTATTTATTTAAATTGCATTATTTATTTATTTATTTAAAACTTTAGTACCCCGGCCTTCTCACCTCTCTCGAGGAACTCAGACCGGCATAACAGCAAAAATTCAATGCTATACAACCGGGCAGTCCAAATTCTGCCGGCTCAAGGGCCGGACTTCTGGTGAGTGATCACCTGGGGGGCCACTCAGCCACGCCCCCAGCCACGGCCACGGCTACGTAGCTCCGCCCCCTCTCCCAAAGCGTCAGAACAGCTGTTCTGACGCTTTGGGAGAGAGGGAGATGCCGCGGGGAGCCTTCTGCGGCTCCGCCCCCTCTCCCAAAGCATCAGGACAGCTGTTCTGATGCTTTTGGAGAGAGGGAGGCGCTGCGGGGGACCCCCCTCCCTTCCAAGGCGTCACGGCAGCCACGGAAGCCGGCGATTTCAGCGGCTTCAGCAGCTGCCGTGACGCTTTGGGAGAGAGGGAGGAGCCACTGGGGGCTCCCCATGGCTCCGCCCTCCCTCCCAAAGCATCACGCCAGCGTCAGAAGCAGGCAAAACCGCGCACATGCGCACCTTTTTTGAATTTTTTTCGGGAATTTTTTTTGGAATTTTTTTTTTGCGGAGGAGAGGAGGGGGCCGCAGGCAAGGGGCTCGGGGGCCGTGTACGGTCCGCGGGCCGCCTGTTGGACAGCCCTGCTATACAATTTAAAAACAACTACATCAACATATTAAAATACATAAAACCTCAACATAAAACCACATCGCCATTAAAACAATTCCACTCAATCTGTAAACGTGGTCATACATTCAGACAATAGCCAATCTCAGCCTATTCTGGGAAGGCTTGGTTCCACGTCCAGGTCTTCACCAGCCTCCTGAAGGACAACAGAGGGGGGGGGGCAGATCTACTTGGTAGACAGTTCCACAGCCAAGGGGCGACTACAGAGAAGGCCCTGTCTCTCGTCCCCACCAGCCGCGCTTGCGAAGCCGGCGAAACCGAGAGCAGGGCCTCTATGGAGGATCTTAATGTTCTTGATGGTTCGTAGGGGAATCCGTTCGGACAGGTAAGCTGGGCCAGAACCGTATAGGGTTTTGTAGGTTAAAACCAGCACTTTGAATTGTGCCCGGAAACTAATTGGCAGCCAGTGGAGCTGGCGCAACAACAGAGTTGTACGCTCCCTGTGCCCCGCTCCTGTTAGTAACCTGGCTGCCGAACGTTGGACTAATTGCAGCTTCCGAACAGTCTTCAGAGGCAACCCCACGTAGAGAGCGTTGCAGTAGTCTATTCGGGATGTAACCAGAGCGTGGACCACCGTGGCCAAGTCAGACTTCCCAAGGTACAGGCGCAGCTGGCGCACAAGCTTTGACTGTGCAAAAGCTCTCCCGGCCACCGCCGAGACCTGGGGCTCCAGGCTCAGCGATGAGTCCAGGATCACTCCCAGGCTGCGAACCTGCGTTTTCAGGGGGAGTGTAACCCCCTCAAGCACAGGCTGTGACCCTATGCCCTGTTCGGCCTTACGACTGACCAGGAGGACCTCTGTCTTGTTTGGGTTGAGTTTCAATCTGTTCGCCCTCATCCAGTCCGTTACAGCGGCCAAGCACCGGTTCAGGACTTGAACAGCCTCCTTAGTAGCAGGTGGGAAGGAGTGACAGAGCTGGACATCATCTGCGTACAGATGACACCGCACCCCGAGACTCCGGATAATCTCCCCCAACAGCTTCATGTATATGTTAAATAGCATAGGGCAGTGTTTCTCAACCAGTGTGCCGTGGCACACTAGTGTGCCGTGAGCGATCATCAGGTGTGCCGTGGGAAATGGGCACTCTCCCCCCTCCTAGCAGCCCCCTCACCGGTTTCCAAGAAACAAATTGAGCCTCTCCACTTGGAAATGTTAATTTATTTTTGAATATTTTACTGGATTTTTCGAGAGTTGCCTCCCCCCCCCCCCAAGGAACTGTTTATAACAGCTTCATGACATCCATAGTTAACTGGAAGCAAGTTTCACTCAGGGTGAAATTTCACAAAGGTCTGAAGAACAAGCTCTATGAGGAGCGGCTTGAAGAGCTGGGCATGTTTAGCCTGCAGAAGAGAAGGCTGTGAGAAGACATGATAGCCATGTATAAGTATGTGAGAGGAAGTCATATATATGTTGTGTTCATCGAAACAGTCCCAGGTTTCACACTGAGTGTAGAAATACATTTAAAAACATGTTAACTATATATATGACTGTGTTAGAGTGTCATTTTGTGTCATTTTGGTTGGTGGTGTGCCCCAGGATTTTGTAAATGTAAAAAACGTGCCGCGGCTCAAAAAAGGTTGAAAAACACTGGCATAGGGGACAGTAGGCATGAGAAAAAAGTTATGAAAATGATTCGTTTCGTAAGAAATTCGTAAGAAATGCTACTTTCGAGTATTTCCGCACCTGGAACGCCAACCAGGAAGTGGACTTTCTTTTTCGAACTTTGGGGGCCAGGATTTTCCTAAGTGTCGTTATTAGGTCGTAAGGGGGGGCATAAGGGGGGCACCCTCCTTCTCTCTCACCACCCTCCCACCTCCCTTGCCAATAAGTATTATGGCAAGGCAAGCCCTAAACTCGCTCCTTCTTTCGGCTGGAAGGAAGCCTGGAAAAAATGTAAACAGAGAGGATTACTCAGAAGTAAATCTGCAATGGAGGGCACTTTGGATGAAGGGCCCTCCTGTGTGGATGTAGTCTTGAGTAGACCTCGCTGTTTACATTTTTCCAGGCTTCCCTGCCTCTCCTGCCTGCCAGGATCTAAAGCATCAAAGAGTATTGGGGTGAGAAACCAACCTAATGTATAATAGAATGAATGCTACTGTAAGTGCCTAATATTATAAGTAATCCAACTGGTCATACCTACATTCCATGCACATGCAATAATACAGCAGTAATAACAATAACAAGAGGTAAAATTCAAACCGAAGTATTCTGACTGGTCTCTCCTCATGCGGTGCAAACAGGCTCTTCTCTTATTAGCCCGGGAAATTAGTCCGGGAAAAGCCAGCGTTTGCTGCTTGGGAGCACACACATACATATTCTTGGGGGGGGGGGGATTTGCTGCAGAATCCAGGACTCATAGAGAAGATTCTGCAGCAAATCCCCCAAAGAATATGTATGTGTGTGCACCCAAGCAGAAAACGCTGGCTTTTCCGGCTCACAGAGAAGAGCCCGTTTGCACCGCATGAGGAGGGACCAGTCAGAATACTTCGGTTTGAATTTTACCTCTTCTTATACCCATTGTTATTACTGCTGTATTATTGCATGTGCACGGAATGTAGGTATATGACCAGCCTGGGCAAACTTGGGCCCTCGCTCCCTCGGGATCGGGGTGAGAGAGAGGCAGCGAGGAGCGAGGGGGCTCCTCCTCCTTTTTTTTGCTGCTTCAAGAATAGAATACCCCCCTCCTTTGCTCCCCCTCCTTCCCTCCTTTGGAGAGTCCCATCTAGAATTCAGTGTGATTTATTCAAGTTTTGGCCTACAACTCTCAGAAATCCCAGCCAATTTACCAGCTGTTAGGATTTCTGGGAGTTGTAGGCCAAAACTATCTGAATGCGCATGCGCTGGCATACGAACTACTAACGAATTTCGTTAGTAATTAAGTTACATTTTAGAAATTTTTGGAAAATTTTTGTAAGTCTTCCTATTACTAATCAAAAAAACCCCCCCATTAGATTTTCGATTTGCTATTTTTGGGTTCTAAACCATGCCTAGGGGACAGTATTGAACCCTGCGGGACCCCACAGTACAATGGCCATGGGGCCGAGCAGGAGTCCCCTAGCAACACCTTCTGGGACTACAGCTCCCAGAATTCCCTAAGATGGCATAGGCACTGGTCATGGTGAATTTTACTCCTAAATATTATTTCCTTATGGCAGGAGAGGCATTTGAATGGCCTAGTAGTGGAATTCTCCCGTTAAGTCCCTTTTTGTCCGTACAAAGGAACCGGGAACCATTCAGTTCAGGGAGCTTACTTGCTGTCAGAAGAAGCAGAACAAAGGTAAGCGAGGCCTTCCCAAGGCTAGCTCGAGTAAGCCATCTTTAATAACAGGGTAATTATTCGACTTGGAGACACACAACAACAACAATCATTCAGACTTAAGTGCACAATCACTTTGCACTGGGCTAAAGTTTATGACAGGTGATGACAAGTTAATAAATGAGATGTTTCACCACTACTTAAACAGCTGTAAACCAGTCATCTCCTGCCAATGGGTCGCCCGAAGACAAAAGAGGGGGGGGGGAGGAATCAAAGGGGAAGGGAAGGGAGAGAAGGGTGTGTGGGAGCAGAGAGCAGCTCTCAAGTCTTTGACATGGGGGTTTTTGGGGGGTTTGCAGAGTTAGCCTCTGCAATAAATCATCATTAACAATGCTGTCATTTATCAAAGAAGAGCGCTTGCTACAAAAGCCTTTGAAGTCCCCGCACCTATAATTTCCTACCTATAAAGAGGTACCTTTGTGTCTATGTCATGCCTGAAACTGATGAGACCCAGAGGGGATGGAAGAGTTCATTGCTAACACACACCCATCCAAAGAAGCAGAGGCGAGTAATATCACAAGGAAGCAGTGCGGGTGGGGAGGGAGGGAGCAGGCTTGGATCCTTTTGATCACACGAAACATGGTTAGGAGCACAGAAACAACAGGTCGCCATGGTGGGGTGAACTCTTAGACCTAAACATTTTTGAGAAAGTACCGTATTTTTCGCTCTATAAGACGCACCTGCTGATAAGAGGCAGTGGTAGCTCCATTACTGAAGAAACCGTCTTTAGATCCGGCGGTTCCCTCCAACTACCGACCAGTGTCGAATCTTTCGTACCTGGGGAAGGTAGTTGAGAGGGCAGTAATGGAGCAGTTGCAGTCCTTCTTAGATGATGCAACATGGCTAGACCCCTTCCAGTCCGGCTTCCGTTCGGGGCATGGGACGGAGACGGACCTGGTCTTCATCACAGATCAACTCCGCTGCCAGCTCGACCAAGGCGGGTCTGCGCTGCTCGTGTTATTGGACCTCACGGCAGCGTTTGACACGGTCGACCACAATCTTTTGATCCACCGCCTGGCCATGGCTGGAGTGAGGGGGACAGCCCTTAAATGGCTGACCTCCTTCCTCCACCAGCGGTCCCAGCATGTGAGGAGGGGTGGAGTGGTCTCCGAGGGCTCCCCATTAGTTTGCAGAGTTCCTCAGGGGGCCATTCTCTCCCCTCTATTATTTAACATCTACATGCAGCCGCTTGCACAGCTGGTGCGGAGTTATGGGCTTGAGTGTCACCAGTACGCTGACGACACTCAGCTCATCCTGAGGGTGGAGGACAGGTCTGGCCCCGTCCCCGATAATTTCCAGCGCTGCCTCGAAGCCGTTACTGGATGGCTGCGAGCCAGTAGGTTGAGGGTGAATCCGGCGAAGACGGAGATCTTGTGGCCGGGTCGTCCGGGCGGTGGGGATGTCCAGCTTCCGACCCTGGACGGTGCGGCGTTATGCCCATCGTCTTCCGTGAAGAGCCTGGGGGTCCACTTGGATTCCCAGCTGACCATGGAGACCCAGGTCTCTGCGGTCAGCAAGATTGCCTTCTTCCATCTTTGTCAG
Organism: Anolis apletophallus; assembly: GCA_030556195.1. Taxonomy (NCBI): domain Eukaryota; kingdom Metazoa; phylum Chordata; class Lepidosauria; order Squamata; family Anolidae; genus Anolis; species Anolis apletophallus. The sequence goes on from JARBWK010000013.1 coordinate 47,281,709, forward strand.
GCAAGGAGGCTGGCCCCCTACCTGTCCCGGTCTGACCTGGCCACGGTGATCCAAGCCACGGTCATCTCGAGGGTTAGATTACTGTAACGCTCTTTACGTTGGCCTTCCTCTGTCGGTAACCCGGAAGCTCAGGCTGGTGTAGAACACTGCCGCCCGGCTCCTGTCTGGCTCCCCAGCAGGATGCCACATAACACCTATTTTGCAGGATCTGCACTGGCTGCCTATCGAGCACCGGATCACCTTCAAAGTGTTGGTTCTCACCTTTAAGGCCTTACACGGCCTGGGGCCAGCGTATCTGAGGGACCGTCTCACCCCATATTACCCTTCTAGATCACTTCGTTCGGAGGACTCTAATCTTTTAGCCGTTCCTTCCGATAAGGTGGCTAAAAGAACTGCCACTCGCCGAAGGGCCTTCTCGGTCATAGCGCCGACATTGTGGAATGCCCTTCCGCCAGCCACTCGGGCTATCCATGACCTACTCCCGTTTAGGCGCATCTCTTCCGGCTGGCTTTCCAGGTATAAGCCAAGAGCTCTTCAAGCCATGCCAATGTTGCCAGACCGTCTTAATTATTTTAACTGTATGTGCTTAATGATGTTTTATCGTGTGTTTTTATCCCGCATTTTGTATTGCATTTTAGAGCGTATGTGTTTATTGTGTATTGTCTGCTTCTGGCTGTGAGCCGCCCCGAGCCGGTTTGGGAGTGGCGGCATAGAAGCTGAGTAAATAAATAAATAAAATAAATAAATAAATAAAAAATAAGACGCACCTAGATTTTAGAGGAGGAAAATAGAAAAAAAATATTTTGAGCCAAAAAGTGGGCTAAAATATTTATTACAATAACAGAATTCCCTTTCAGAGCAGGCACTGTGGGATGTTCTGGGTTATGTGGCTGTGTGGAAGGAAGGAAGGGAGGGAGGGAGGGAGGGAGGGAGGAAGGGCCCTGGCCTTGGTTAGAGGCATCCTACGGCGGCCCGACGCCTTCCCGAGGCAGGAACCTGTCTTACCAGGTTTGTGGGCATCAGGGCCCCCGCAGACTTGCCCTTCGAGGCCGAAGGAGAAGAAGAAGGCGGCACCCTCCTCCTTCAGAGCGAAAGCATCGCCGGACAAAGGCGGCGGGACCCGGAGTCGGCCATAGGCGCGAGGGACTATTGCTCTGCCATTGTTCGCCACCCTGAGGGAGAACCAGCCGTGGCTCGGGAGCGCCTGTGGGAGCCGGGCATCCCCAGCGGAACAAAGCCACTTCTCGCCGCGGGCCTTCTCCGCCCCCGCCTCCTTCTTGAGGGGCGCCTTCCTGCTCTTCCCAAATTCCGAGGTGGGTTCCCGCCGTCTCCCTGTTTCCCCTCAGGCGCCCTCGAGAGACAGGCTCTGAATGAGGCCGCTCTGCCCCCTCCTCCCTCCCTTCCTCCCTTCCTCATCCAGGCCCGGTTTTCAATCCAGCCGCGCCGCAGTTTCCGGCCAGGAAAGCAAGACGCATCCTGCGCACGCGCACAAGGACGACGACGCGCGCGCGGAAAGGGGCGGAGCCTGAGCCTGATCCTGAGGAAAAGCAAAGGGAGCGAGGTCGGTGTCGACGGCGGCCTGGTTGCTCCTTCTCCCCCCCCCCCCCCTGCCTGCATCTTCGCTCCATAAAACGCGGCTGATTTTTCATCCTACTTTGGGAGGAAAAAAACTGCGTCTTATGGAGCGAAAAATACGGTAGATCCTGGATATATCTTTCTGTATCATGCCAGTATTAAGCAAAGTGATGACCCTCCATGGTTTTGTACTCAGGTTGACTAGTCCCCACTCCTTTTCTTTTGCTTCTCTTCTTGATCTTGTGTTCAAACAAACAGCAATTTGATTTGAGTTGTCGAAGGCTTTCGTGGCCAGAATCACTGGGTTGCTGTGAGTTTCTTCAATCCAGTTTATCTTGTCTGGGTCCCAGGTTGGGGGATCACCTGGGGTTCACAACCAGCTACAGTGAAGACATCTGCCCTTACGCTTGGCTACTCTGCTGCTAAGTACGCATGCCCAGTGTGGAACACATCTCACCATGCTAAAACAGTGGCTGTAGCTCTTAATGGGACATACCACATTATCACAGGATGCCGGTACCCTACTACAGTGTTTCCCAACCAGTGTGCTGGGGCACACTAGTGTGCCGTGAGTGATCAGCAGGTGTGCCGTGGGAAATTGGCACTCTTCCCCCTCCTAGCAGCTCTTTCTCCCTCTTTCCCTCCCCAAATACCCTCCCCGAGGCAAAGGAAGGGCTCCACCGAAGACCGGAAGCTCCATGTCTGTGACTTGGGCAGTGAGCGAACCTGGGAGCACCGGGAGGCTGAAGCATTCACAGGTTTCAAAGAAACAAATTGAGCCTCTCTGCTTGGAAATGTTTTTTTTTTTACTATTTTACTGAATTTTTCAAGAGTTGCCCCCCAAGGAACTGTTTATAACAGCTTTATGACATCCATAGTTATCTGGAAGCAAGTTTCACTCAGGGTGAAATTTCACAAGAGTCTGGAGAACAAGCCCTATGAGGAGCGGCTTGAAGAGCTGGGTATGTTTAGCCTGAAGAAGAAAAGGCTGAGAGAAGACATGATAGCCATATATACTGTAAGTATGTGAGAGGAAGTTATATCTATGTTTTGTTCATCGAAACAGGCCCAGGTTTCACACTGAGTGTATAAATACATTTAAAAACATATTAACTATATGTATGACTGTGTTAGAGTGTCGTTTTGGGTCATTTTGGTTGGTGGTGTGCCCCAGGATTTGGTAAATGTAAAAAATGTGCCGCGGCTCAAAAAAGGTTGAAAAACACTGCTCTACTACACCACTGGAGAAATTACACTGCTTAGCCAGTATTGCACCACCTAACATCTGCCGGGAAGTAGCAGCCAATAATGAAAGGACCAAGGTAGTGACATCTCTGGCCCACCCCCTGTTCGGATATCAGCCAGCATGCCAACACCTTAAATCAATAAATAGTTTTCTGAGATCTACAGAGATACTTACAACCCGGAACTTTAACCCATGGATGATACTAAATGAGAGACTCCCCACCCAGGGGTGGATCTTAGTGGAGGCAAAGTAAGCGGCCGCCTCACGGACCCACGTGGCCAAGGGCGCATCCGGCCGCCAGGTTCGGCACGTCATGCCATGCCATTGCTGCGGGCGGGCGGCGCATGGGCAGGAGGCTCTGCCCCGGCTGCAAAATATTCCCTGGCTTGTCCTTTTCATCCTCTTGGGAGTGCTCTGTTTTAATAGCGCATGCATGAAACTTTCACGCATGTGCTATTGGGACCGAGCGTTTCTGGTCGAGGGAGTTGCTAAACGCACTCCCAGGAGGCCGAAAAGGACAAGCCAGGGAAAATTTTGCAGCCGGAGGCGGGAGGCAAAATGTTCTCCCGTCCTTTTCATCCTCTTGGGAGTGCGTTTCGCTACTCCCTCCACCAAAAGCGCTCGGTCCCAATAGCGCATGCACGAAACTAGCAGACGTGCACGCCATCATCACCACACTGAAGACCCAGGAGGCGCCAAAAAAAGGTTGGCTTACTATAATTTTTTTACCTTTGTCCGGTCCTGCCCCAATATGAGCATTCAGCAACCAAGTGTCCTTCAGATATTTTGGACTAGAGCTCCTGTCAGTCCCAACCAATTTGATCTGTCAATAAGAATGAAGGCAAAATCCATGGAGGATATCAGATACACTTTAACCAGACATAGGTTCAAAATGCACAAAATCAACATTATCGGTGTGTAGTGTGAGCTGAAGCCCAATCCCTTTGATCCTTATGGCACCAGAGTGATCTCACCCAAATGCCAGCTCATGATTTGTGGCTCAGGGCAAGTACATGTTAAGGGTGGGGCATAAACAGGGGCGGCCCGACCTAATTTGGGGGTACGCGAAGAAATTTTGTTGCCCCCCCCGCGTCATTCACCGCCGCCGCCACGCCCACACCGCCGCCGCCACACCCACACCGCCGCCACGCCGCCGCCGCCACGCCGCCGCTGGCCCCATCGGCCGCGGCACACCTCCGCAGCACACCTTTCTGCCGGCCGCGCAAATGTACGAGGACGCGCGTATGTACGAAGACGCGCACTTTCGCTCCCAAGTGCGCCTGCCGCTTTGGAGCCAGCGCGCATGCGTGCAGTGCAGGTTTTGCGCATGCACGCTGGCTCCAAAGCGGCAGGCGCGCTGGGAGCGAAGTGCGATGTCGTACATTCGCGCGCAGCGCAGAAACGTCTACAGGCACTATAGCGCCTGTAGACGTTTTCTGCGCACGTGCAATGTAAGGCGCCGCACTTGCTCCCAAGCGCCTGCCGCTTGGAGCCAGCGCGCATGCATGCAGTGCAGGTTTTTGCGCATGCGCGCTGGCTCCAAAGCAGCAGGCGCGCTTGGGAGCGAGTGCGATGCTCGTACATTCGCGCTGCGCAGAAACGTTTACAGGCGCTATAGCGCCTGTAGGTGCTTTCTGCAAGACGCGCAGACGGCGCGCAGGGCAGTGCTGCGGCGGTGGGGCGCTGAGTCGGCAGCGGCGGCGCCTCCCAGCCAGTGGTGCCGCTCCCAGCCGATGGCGCTCACGCGTGACAGCGAGGTCGCGGAATCGCTGGGGCAGTCCCTGGGCATAAACATTGGATAGCTATATACCTCATATGCAATTAAAATAGCTATTATTCATAATTTTTTTAAAATGATCCCATTCTTGCTTAATAATGCCTCTACTTAACCTAAACCAAACAGAGCTTTAATCTCAAACTTCAAGTGCACCTCCCTTAAAAGGAAAGGAAATCTGTATATCTGTATCTGTATCTGTATACCTTTATAAAACGGAATGTTTGTATGTGTGTATGCGGAGGGCGGAAGGGCGGATATGTGGCAGCCACTTTCACAGGCCACAGCGACCAGCGCGGTTGATGAACCTGCACCAAACTTGGTACACATAACCCCCCTAACCCCCTTTACGTCCTGGTGCGGGTCGGGGACATGACCCACGGATTATGGGATTTGTCGTACTTTCCAACACTTTGGTTCCCACAGACCACTGAGCCCACCAAAAAGGACCAATACAGACCACACTCAGCACACACAGCCCCCATGACCCAGTCTACGTCCTGGTGCAGTTCGGAGGAGGGTGGACCATGGATGATGGGACTTTAAGTGCCTCTACTCACTTCCCAAGTCTGCTGCGACCCTCATCCAATTACCGATTGAGACCAAACTTGGGACACATAACCCCCATGACTGCCTTCACGTCCTGGTGAGGTTCGGGGGAGGACTGACAATGGATGATGGAATTTGTAGTATTTTCACACCCCTCTGTTTCCACAGACCACTGCGGCCCCCAACAAACACCGATAAAGACCACACTTGGCACACAGAGCCCCAGTGACCCACTCTACATCCTACTGAAGTTTGGAGGGGGACAGAACATGGATGATGGGTCTTGCAGTACCTTCCCTCACTTCCCAATCCTGCTACAAACCTAATCCTATGACTGATCAACACCAAACTTGCCACACAGAGCCCTCATGACCCACTCTACATCCTGGTGCAGTTTGGAGGAGGGTGCACCATGGATGATGGGACTTGAAGTACCTCTACTCACTTCCCAAGTCTGCTGCGACCCTCATCCAATTACTGATTGAGACCAAACTTGGCACACAGAACCCCCATGACTGCCTTCACGTCCTGGTGAGGTTTGGGGGAGGACTGACAATGGATGATGAGATTTGTAGTATTTTCACACCCCTCTGTTCCCACATACAACTGCGGCCCCCAACAAACACCGAGAAAGTCCAACTTGGCACACAGAGCCCCAGTGACCCACTCTACATCCTACTGAAGTTTGGAGGGGGACAGAACATGGATGATGGGACTTGCAGTACCTTCCCTCACTTCCCAATCCTGCTACAAACCTAATCCAATGACTGATCAACACCAAATCTGGCACACAGAGCCCTCATGACCCACTCTACAGCCTGGTGCAGTTTTCTGTGAGACGGACCATGGATGATGGGACTTGAAGTACCTTCACTCACTTCTGAAAAACAATGCATCCCTCATCCATTCACCAATACAGACCAAACTTAGCACAGAGAGCCCCCATGACCCAATCTACATCCTACTACACTTTGGGGGGACCAGAGATGATGGGACTTGCACTACCTTCAGTAATTTCATGATACCACTGCAACTCCCAATATTGATGGATCAAGACCAAACTTGGCACACAGAGCCCCCATGACCCACTCTACATCCTGCTGCAGTTCTCAAATAACCCGGGCAGGGCTGGGTCCCCAAGCTAGTGGTTCTATAATTCACAATTCAACCATCAAGGATGTTTCCCCGTGTGCCTATTTCATTGGTGGGCTTAGAAGTTATGGATATTCCAGGCTCATTGCACCATTGGAAGAGAGCAAGTGTAGCATCAAATGTTCTGTCTGGTTAAGAATGTTGCCCCAAGAAGATCCATGCAGATATCCCCACTGAGCCATGGAATTGATGGAATGAATGGTCTTAGAATCAGAGCTGGAAGAAACCATAAGGGCTATTGAGTCCAACCCCCTTACATGCAAAATACACAATCAAAATACTCCTACAAGATTTTGATTCTGACCTTTAAGGCCCTCCATAGTCAAGGCCCATTATATCTGAGGAATCGCCTTCTTTCTTTCCATCATGTTCGGCCCCCTAGACAAGTGTTTTTCAACCTTTTTTGAGCCGCGGCACATTTTTTACATTTACCAAGTCCTGGGGCACACCACCAACCAAAATGACACAAAATGACACTCTAACACAGTAATACATATAGTTAATATGTTTTAAAATGTATTTATACACTCAGTGTGAAACCTGGGCCTGTTTCGATGAACACAACATAGATATCCTGGCAGGAATGGAAGAAAGACACAAACTTCCCACACAGAACTCCCATAACCAAGAGGAAATACTATAAGAGTTTGGTGGGCATTGACCTTGGGTTTTGGAGTTGTAGTTCACCTATATCCAGAGAGCACTTGGACGGAAACAATGTTGGATCGGGACCAAATTTGGCATGAATACTCAATATGCCCAAATGTGAACACAGATGGAGTTTGGGAAAAATAGACCTTGACATTTGGAAGTTACAGTTTCTGGGATTTATAGTTGACACACAATCCAAGAGCATCCTGAACCCTTGCAACAATGGAATTGAACCAAACTTGGCGTATTGAACTCTCATCACAAACAGAAACAACTGAAAGGGTTTGCTTGGGAATTGACCTTGAGTTTGGAAGTTGTAGTTCACCTACACCCAGAGAGCACTGTGGACTCACACAATGTTATGTTATGTTGTTGTTTGTTTTCTATCCAGAATCACAATGTTGGAAGGAGGCTCACCACTTTAAGGTCCCTAAAACAGGCATGGGAAAACTTTGGCCCTCTGGGTGCTTTGGACTTCAACTCCCACCATTCCTAACAGTCTGAGGCCCTTTCCTGCTTAAGTGACTGAGGGGGGAAAGGAAAGGGGCCTGAAGCTACTAGGAATGGTGGGAGTTGAAGTCCAAAACACCTGGAAGGTCCCAGTTTGCCCGAGCCAGCTTTCGGCAGAGACCTCTTCCTCCCCCTTCGCGCCCTTTCTTCCCCCTCCTGCCGAACACTTACTTTTTCTTCTACACTGCCGCTTCTGCCGCCATTTTGATCTGAGGGGGCAGCGTGAGCGTGCTCAGGAGGGGGAGGGGGAGGGAGGAAGACATGACCCGTGCGGGCGCTACTGCGCAGACTCACCCCAGAGCAAAGCGAGCAGAGCGAGGCTGGGAAGAAGGGAGCCCGAGTGGAGAAGAAAAGTGTTTGGCAGGAGGGGAAGAAAGGGGATTGGAGGTTCCCATTTCCCACGGCACACCTGATGATCGCCCACGGCACACTGGTTGGGAAACACTGCTTTACACTACATTTAACACTACAAGGTTGCTTGTAAGAATATCACAGTGGAATTTACAGTAAGCTTTTTTGAAATCAAAGGCCATTGTGTTTTCCATTCATGATATGAATGTTAGGCTATTTCTAAGCTCAGCACAACTTAGCAATGCATCCAGACGATTTTAATGTATGGAATTCCTATATGTTTTTTTCTTTTAATTACACAATGTATATAACTTGAACATATGCTTACTATCTCAGTCTAATGCCCTTTCGGAAGAATTTACTATATTTTTTTGTGAAAATTCAACACTATCATGGAGAAGACTGTGCGCGCATGACACATTGTTTGCTCAGTCTCCTAGGTGACAACTCATGAGGACTTCCAAGGGCCCTGCTCTTTCATATTTTGCTGCTTCATTTTACACTGAATTTTGAGCTTGTTATGAAGGGCTTCCACCTTTGGATGCCCACATAGCACCTTGCACTAGCGCAGGGGTGGGCAAACCACGGCCCCCGGGCCAGATTCGGCCCCCTGGCTGGTTCTATGAGGCCCGCCTAAGGGTCCCAGTAGGCAGGCCCCAGCAAGGAGGCCGGCGAGCAGCAGAAGGAAAAGGAGGGGGTGAGGAGGAGCCCGTCCGAAGAGCTGGTGAGTGTGAGGTTCCAGGCAAAGTGATGGAAACCATTATTAAAGAAAATATTACTAGGCACATAGAAGAACAGGCATTGCTGAAAGAAAATCAACATGGTTTCTGCAAAGGCAAATCATGTCTTACTAACTTGATAGAATTTTTGAGGGTGTAAATAAACACATAGATAAAGGGGACCCAGTCGATATTGTTTACCTTGACTTTCAAAAGGCTTTTGACAAAGTCCCTCACCAAAGGCTCCTAAATAAGCTCTTCAGCCATGGAATCAGGGGACAGGTCTTGTCCTGGATTGGAACCTGGCTAAACTGTAGGACACAAAGGGTGGTAATAAACGGACATTTCTCTGGGTGGAAAGAGGTGAGAAGTGGCGTACCCCAAGGTTCAGTTTTGGGTCCGTTACTTTTTAATTTATTCATTAATGATCTGGATGTGGAGTGAATTCTGAGGTAGCAAAGTTTGCAGACGACACTAAATTGTTCAGGGTAGTTAAAAATGAAACTGATTGTAAAGAGCTCCAGAAAGATCTCTCGAAATTGGAGTGAATGGGCAACAAAGTGGCAAATGCATTTTAACCTAAACAAATGTAAAAGTCATGCACATCGGGGCAAAGAACCCCAACTACACCTACCAATTGATGGGGTCAAAGCTTTCCGAGACAAACCAGGAAAGGGATCTTGGGGTCTTGGTGGACAGCTCAATGAAGATGTCAACCCAGTGCGCTGCAGCAGTGAAAAAAGCAAATTCTATGCTTGGCATGATCAGGAAGGGAATCGAAAATAGGTCGGCAAATGTTGTATTACCTCTCTACAAATCCATGGTAAGGCCACATTTGGAGTACTGTGTACAATTCTGGTATCCGCACCTCAAGAAGGATATAACGGAACTGGAAAGGGTACAAAGAAGGGCAACAAGAATGATCCAAGGGATGGAGCGGCTCCCTTATGAAACCAGGTTGCAACGCCTTGGTCTTTTCAGCCTTAAAAGACGGCGTCTAAGAGGTGACTTGATCGAAGTGTATAAATCATGCATGGGATAGAAAAGGTGAATAAAGAAAAATTATTTTCTTTGTCGCAAAACACTAGGACTAGAGGGCACTCCCTGAAGCTCCAAGGTAGGAAAATTAGGACTAATAAAGGGAAATATTTCTTCACCCAGAGGGTCATTGGGTTATGGAACTCACTTCCAGAGGAGGTTGTGACAGCTGTCAGCCTGGACAGCTTCAAGGCAGGATTAGACAGATTCATGGATGCCAAGTGTATCGGTAGTTACTGAAAAGGACATTCAAGTGCCACCTCGGAGTGGTTGAGGTAGGCAGGATTCCCCTGGGTACTGGTTGTGGGAGGTCGGGAGCAGGTCAGGGTTTTGCCCTCCCTTCTGCTCGAGATCCCCGTGTACAACTGGTGGGCCACTGTGTGACACAGAATGCTGGACTAGATGGGCTGAGGTCCGATTCAGCATGGCTCTTCTTATGTTCTTATGAGGTTTTTATCCATTCGCCAGCTCTTCGGGCAGGCTCCTCCCCTCCTTTCCCCTTCCCCCCTCCCCCGTCATTGCCACCCCAATGCATTGTGGGCGCAGTCCCACAATGCACTGGGGCAGAAAGGAAGGCAAGAAGGAAGGCCGGAAGAGTGCTTTCCCTTCTGTTGCCTCTCCCCCCCCCCCTTCCCTCTGCATTTTCATGGCAGACGGAGGTGGAGGGAGGGAAGGAGGGGGGTGAAGAGGAGGAGGAGGCCAGGGAGGGAGGAAAGGAGCAAGCGCCACCTCGCCCCACCCTCTCGCCCGCTCGCCCACTCACCGCCTCGCCCGCTCTGGCTCTCCCCAGCGCCGGCGATAGCTAGTCCAGGCAGGGGAGGCAAGGCAAGGCAGGCAGGCAAGCAGACTATATAACAAAGAGGGGGAGTTGCTACGAAGCAACACAACACAAGAGTGTAAACAATGTGTAGTATATAACCAATATTTAGTATTCAAAAGTGATAATACACATTTATCATCATCAAAATCACAATCTCATAATAACAATTTCATACGATATATCAAGCAGACCCGCAATGGGCTCCTACCCTATGCGACAGTAACGTCAGTCATTGTCTAAGATCGTCCAGGTCCATAAGTTGAATCAAAAACGCCAATGCGTAAGGTAACACAAAAGTTCACTGAATGTGTATAGGTGTCCTCCTTAGGCAAAGAGAGGGGAGCACGAACCGGAAGGTCGTGCGCGAGCCAAGCGGGTAGACTCTCCTCCTGAGGAGGGTCCAGCGTGCAGGAATCAGAAAGCCGTGCCAGTAATTCCAAAGGTAGTAGCAGTTGTAAATCCATATACAATGGCAGTCCAGCATTAAGTTGCTATCATTTGCGGTGAAAACAACAGTTGTTATATCTCAATTCATTATAGCCAATGTCAGAGGTGAAATAGCAATAGGAGGGTTAATGCTGGACTGCCCATCAATATCCCCGCAACTCCAACAATGGCAGTCCAATTTCCCAGTGTTCACATTTGGGCATATTGAGGATTCGTGCCAAGTTTGGTGCTAGTTTCATCCTTTCAATGGGGTTTGATCTCTTCCTTTTCCGTCAAACAACAGGAGGTTTTTTGAAAGGTGGGAACAGGAAGTCATTGAGAGGGAAGGGACCCGAGGGCCATCCAGCCCACCCCCCCGGGATACACAATCAAAGCACCCCCGACTGATGGCCATCAAGCCTCTGCATAAAACTCTCCAGAGAAGGGGACTAAAAGGAAGCATTATTTTATTTTAGTGGTTTTTATTATTGTTGTATAATAATTTTATAATAATATAATAATAATATAATAAATAATATAATATAATGTTATATCTTCTATATATAAAATCCTTCATGTGGCTTATAGACAAAGAAACCACACAAGGCAGACACACAAAAACAGCCCACATACCCATAAAACCCTACAAGGTATGCATACCACAAAAAACCCCAAAAAAAACAACCAACGGCCAGAAATCCAAAAAACATTATGGACTACAACTCCCATGATCCCCCACACCACCTCCCTCTGGCAGTTTAGAGTGTCGGAATGTTGGTGGAGCTGGCCAATTAGAGGCATTATGCTAATACTCCCTCAGTTAGAATGTAGAAGCTGGGAGGCACCTCCCCCCCCCCCTCGGCAGTTTAGAGTGTCGGAATATTGGTGGTGCTGGCCACTCAGACCCATTATGCAAAACAGACAGGTAATAAAAGGCAGTCCAAAAGGTAGAAGCTGGTGAAGGGACTAGCAAAAGGAAGGGGGGGAAAGGTAGGGAGGGAATGGAAAAAGAGAGACAAGGGGAGCAAGAACTGAAACAGAAAGGGGAGGGATGGCAGGAAGGAGGGAAAGGAAAGAAGAAAGGGAAGGAGAAGAGGCAGGAGGACAGAGAGAAGAGAAAAGCTGAGGGATGAGGGGGAGAGGGAAGAAAGGAAGTATAAAAGGCAGGAAGGGATGTTACTGTTGGTCTTCGCCACATGCACACACCTATGTACATATAGACATGCACATATACACACATATATACATGCACTGAAATATACACATGCACACATACATACACACACCTGTACTTACACACACCTACACATATACACGCATATACATCTACACATATATACACATAGACACAAATCCATATATATACATACATACACACACAAAACACACATATATATAGACTAGGACACAGGAAAGAGAAAAAGCCACAGCAGCGCGTGGTCGGGTACAGCTAGTTATATTATAATTTCAATATATTATAGTGTGTGTGTGTGTGTATACTATAATATAATAATTATGATATTAATACTAATAATATATGAATATTTCTTGATATATTAATATGTTAATATTAATGATGTGTAATATATAGTAAATATAGTAAGTGAATAAATAAATAAATTATGTAGATTAGCATGTAGCTCTGCCTTTAGGTGCGGCTCTCCATAATATTTTTTGGCTCTCGTGTGGCCCCTTGGAAAAAAATAATTGCCCACCCCTGAACTAGTGCTTGGGTTGCTTTTCAGATCATTCCTCTCCAGACAAGTGTCTTCATCGTCCAGCCACAAAGCCCTACCCTACGTTTGCAACCAAGAGCAGAATTGCCGTTGGATGCCAATTTCTATTTTCTCATGTGTGCACATGCTGAAATAGCAAATTAAACCACTTTTGCCTAGCTTTGCTACAAGTTCTAAATCAAGATGAAAAGTGTAATAAATAAGCCACCTTAAGGGAATCAACCATGGGGATCTTATATCATCCTGGCTGCCAGCTGTCAAAAAGAAAACATGACGAAGGAACCACCTGTATCTCTCAAATTTATCACCCAGGTAAATATTCCTGGGTGTGTGGTATGAAATAAAATATGCCAAATATGTACTGGGGGAGTTGTTTGTGAGATGCTTCTAGCCTATGCAGACATTCAAGTTTCAGATAACCAGCGTGAAACATGAAGTGACACGCTGTAGTTTCAACAACATTGATATAATCACAAGATGGTGAGAATTTCATTTTGCTCATTTGTGTAATAAGAATTTTTTAATTATTTCACAAATGCAATGGGTTTTTAAGGGCTCCACAGAGCACAGTTTGAGAACCTCTGGTTCAAAGAATCATTATTTACTAGGCTTGTTTGGTTAAAAATTGGTTCAAAGCTCTGGCTCTTTTTCCCCCCCCCTTTTCGAGGATGTCGCGTCAGAGCTGGGCGCTGGTCGCCGAGGAAAGGTGGAGGGAAGGAAAAGGAGCCAGGAGGAGGAGGTCAATGGCTGATTGCAGCCCAGGGGAGGCCAGCCAGGAGATAACTCACAAGAGCGATCTGTATTGAAACGCTCACAAGAGAAACGCGGAAACGAAACTCTCGTTTCGACTTTGAGTCTAAATTGGTCTACTACAATACTGGGGAGGCGAGGTCAGAAGTGATCAGCGCCCTGAGGAAGCGGTTACGCGAAACGGCCATCTTGGCGTCGTCAGCTTACTTCCAGCCGTTGGCGCCTGCCCACCATAGCAGCCACCAGCTCTGCCACCTACCAAGGTTCCCTATTGACTCAGTCGCAGGTCCATGGGTCACTACACCCAGGACTTCACTAAGGGTTACTCAGTGCCAAGTGGAATACTCCTTCGCCCAACCATGTATATGGGCTTGTGATTCATGCTCATACTGTGTATTAATCACATGATTGATTATTTGCATTACATTGTACTGTTTGTAATATTGTTCTGCTATTGAGCATATACTGCCATACAATATAGTGGTTTTTACCTATATATGCTATGTCTTGGTATTCCTTTGACACTGCCACTTTAAACATTGTGGTTTAGCAGTGTGTATAGAAGTTGCAATAGTGATTACTTTGTCGTGTAGTGAAAGGTTCGGGTCAATAGTCAATTCCGATTTTCACAACAAAAAAAAAAGGTTCAAAACTTTTCAAAACTTCTGAGACTTAAGAATCCTTCGTTAACTATAATTTCCATCTTTGCCTTGAAGCCGTCACTGGATGGCTGCGAGCCAGTATGTTGAAGGTGAATCCAGCGAAGACGGAGATCCTTTGACTAGGTCGCCCGGGCGGTGGGGAACTCCAGCTTCCAACCCTGGACGGTGTGGCGTTATGCCCGTCGTCATCAGTAAAGAGCCTTGGAGTCCATTTGGACACTCGGCTTTCTATGGAGATTCATATCTCCATGGTTAGCCGGGTTGCGTTTTTTCATCTACGCCAGGCTCGGAAGCTGGCCCCCTACCTGTCCCGTTGCGACTTGGCCTCGGTGATCCAAGCAACGGTCATCTCAAGATTAGACTACTGTAACACTCTTTACATTGGCCTTCCTTTGTTGGCGACCCGGAAACTAAAGTTGGTGCAGAACGCGGCAGCTCGTTTGCTTGCAAGCGTGCCCGCGAGCCACCACATTACACCTATCCTTCAGGAGCTGCACTGCTTGCCTGTTGAATTCTTGATCACCTTCAAAGTGTTAGTTCTGACTTTCAAGGCCTTGTATGGTCTGGGGCCAGTGTACCTGAGGGACCGCCTTACCCCATATTGTCCCATGAGATCACTGAGATCAGAAGAGCAGGATCTTCTCTTTGTACCAAGTACCAAAGCCTTTCGCCTGACTTCGACGAGGAGAAGGGCATTTTCCATTATTGCGCCCACACTTCGGAACTCCTTACCACCGGAGATCAGGTCACTCCGTGACCTCATGGCGTTTCGGAAGGCCTGTGTAGCACACCAGTTCTTGTTTGTGCCTGGCAGGGGGCAGCACCGGGGGTCCCACTTGCATTGGAGCCAGCTGATTCTGAAGAGGATTTGGAGGGGCTAGAAGAAGGGGATTTTGAGGTAGCTGGGCCTTCTTCCCCCACAGAGAGCCTGGCCTGGGATGACGGCTGGCCGGATCCTTACGAGAGGCAGGAAGGCCAGTCGGAATTCGAAAGCAGTGATAGTGAAGATTATGAACGGCCGGGGGGGCGAGGTTCGCAAGAAAGAATGTGGGAAACAACCGAGGGAGAGGCCCGGGAAGCAGAAGGGGAGTTCGACTCTCACGAAGATAGGGAAACAGGTGATGGGAGGCAAGGTCGAACGTTTGATAGGAGACAGAGCATTGAGGCTAGCAGGAGGGGTTGGTTCCACAGCCTAGATCGGCCGAGGGCTCACAGCACAGATTGGAGGAGGAGAAGCCTAGAGCGTCGGGGGCCTCGCCAAGGGGATTAAGTCTAGGATCCGTGGGAACGGATCCTCAGTACTTTGGCCACGTCTATCCTATACAGATGTGTAGCAAAGCCAAGTCCACGTAGCTAAGTTTGGGGCTAGGGGCCTGCCAAGCAGAGCTGGTATCTTGTAACCTTGTTTCATCCTTTGCTCCGCTAGCTAAGCGGAGCCTTGCCAAGTCTTTGGATCTTACTGCCAAGTTTGCTCTTGGACTATACCTTTTATCTTTTGGATTACTTTTGATTTTTATGGACAATTACCTTTTCAACTGTTTTTATCATTCAATAAAGTAGTTAGCTGATTTCCGTCTCTGTGTGTGATTAAGGGGCCGGCCTAGGTCTTGCATCGTGACAGCCTGTAAGACCTGGCTGTTCCGGCAGACTTTTGTAACCTGAGTAAGTCTAGTGGTATATGTTGATTTTATTGCTAAATGTTGTGGTTTTAAATTGTTTTAATCTGTATTATGTGTTGCAATTCATTCGATTTGTGAGCCGCCCTGAGCCACCCGGGAGTGGCGGCCAAGAAATTCAAATAAATAAATAAATAAATAATTTCAAAGTGTTATTTTCTGTTTCATTGGGTGGTCTTTACTTTGAAAGTAGTTGTTTTATTCCAGAAGGGTGGAGGAAGCAAAAGGAAGAAATCCATCCACATTGGGTTAAACTGCTTTTCTCGCCCAGACACCTGGAGACCCACAGGTTGAGAAGCACTACCCTAGATGTTCTAGCCAACATAGATAAGTAACTGAAATTCTAGAAGCAGAAATCCAAAAAACCTGAAGGACCAAAATTTGGTAACCACTGTTCTGAACTTATATCAATCAATCAATCAATCAACTTTGTTTGTTATGAGTCGCCCTCCACCAAGGTGCTCTGGGCGACTTACACAATTAAAAAAAACAGTCACCGCTTGTTACTTAACAATCGTAGGCTCTTCTGAAGAGCCATGTTGAGTGCCCCTAAAAATGTATGTAGATCGGGAGTGGCTCTTTGGTCTGGCGGGAGGGAGTTCCACAAGATTGGGGCTACAATGGAGAAGGATCTCTGTCTTGTGGACTCCAAATGGACCTCTCTAGGGCCAGGGACATCATAGAGGAGATGCTCATGAGCTGACCGTGGCAGTCTCTGGTGGTGGAGTGGCATTAAACGGTCTCTTAGATATGAACGACCCTGACCTCGGAAGGCCTTGAATGCCACGACCAGGGTCTTGTAGAGGACTCTGTGTTCAACCGGCAGCCAATGCAAGCGCTGCAGAGACGGCGTTATATGGCACCTCATTGATGTTCTTGTGAGGAGTCGAGCAGCTGCATTTTGCACAATTTGGATCTTGCGAATTGCTGCTCGAGGTAAGCCCACATACAATGCATTGCAGTAATCCAGCCTCGACGTAACCGTGGCATGGATTACCGTGGCCAGCGCCTCTGAAGGTAAATAAGGCGCCGACTGCCTCGCTTGGCGTAGATGAAAGAAGGCCCTTTGACTAGTGGAGGCAATCTGGGCTTCCATCCTCATTTTGGAGTCCAGGATAACACCAAGACCCTTCACAGTGGGGGGTGGGGCTAACGGCTCCCCTTCAAAAGATGGTAATAGACCGACCCATTCTGATGGGCAGCCAGGCCACAAGATTTCAGTTTTTGCTGGATTTACTTTCAATTATATTTATTTATTTATTATTACTTCAAACTTGTATACCGCCACTCCTCGAAGGCTTGGAGCGGTTTACAACAGTTGGAGTCCACACACAACAATACATCAATACAACAGTAAACAGGATGGGGGAGGAGGGGGTAGGGCAGTGTTTCTCAACCAGTGTGCCGTGGCACACTAATGTGCCGTGAGTGATCATCAGGTGTGTCGTGAGAAAAGCTCTCTACCCCCCTTCCTTCCCCCCTCCTCCAACCGAACTCCTGCTGCTTGGGGGAGGAGGAGGAAGGGACGGGCGGCAGCGAAGAAAAAGAAGAAGGGACTGGGGCACCGCCTCCTTCGGCCATTTCCTCAACCAGCCTCCAATCTGCCATGACTCCCACCATGACTCTCGCCCCTTGCTTGTTGAAGCTGCACGGAGGAGGAGCCCCGCCTACTGAGGCCCGTCCACCACTCATGCTCCTCCTCCTCTGTGAGAGAGCTGAAGCCAGGGGGAGGGGGGCATGACGCAGCCTGGCTCTGCCCCCTCCCCCGGCTTCAGCACTCCCACAGCTTCGCCAGCCTTAAGGGGCAGTGCCAAGCCAGTGATGGCAGAGCCAGCACAATGCTGGCTTGCCCCCTCAACGCTGGCGAAGCTGTGGGAGAACTGAAGCCGGGGGGAGGGGCAGGGCATGGTGCGGCCTGGCTCTGCCCCCTCCCCCAGCTTCAGCTCTCCCACAGCTTCACCAGCCTTGAGGGGCAGTGCCAAGCCAGCGGTGGCAGAGCCAGCACAATGCTGGCTTGGCACTGCCCCCTCAAGGCTGGTAAAGCTGTGGGAGAGCTGAAGCCAGGGGGAGGGGTCGGGGCATGGTGTGGCCTGGCTCCTCCCCTGGCTTCGGCATTCCCAGCAGCTGCTCCCAGTGGGCCACCATCCCCCAGCCATTCTTTACTGTGTTACAGTGTCATTTTGTGTCATTTTGGTTGTTGGTGTGCCCCCGGATTTTTTTAATGTTAAAAGTGTGCCGCGGCTCAAAAAAGGTTGGAAAACACTGGGGTAGGGCAAGGGATAGGGTGGGAGAGAGCACAGGCAAGGAACAAAGAGCCAAGAGCAGCGATACTCCTGCTAAGGCATCATCTGGAGGATGGTGAGCTGCTAAGGCAAATAAGAAAAGAGGTCGGGAAAGTCCAAGAGGACATCGGTATGGCTTACAAATGAAGCAAAAGATGTGACTGGAAAGAAGAAAGACTCATTTAAGAAATTGAAGGCTCTTCCTACTGAGGAGAACAGAAAGGAACACAAGCTCTGGCAAACTAAATGCAAAGCAACTGTCAGGAAAGCCAAGAGAGATTTTGAGGCACATATAGCTAAGAACATTTTAAAAAATAACAAAAACTTCTTTAAGTACATCAGAAGCAGAAACCCAACTAGAAAAGCAGTTGGGCCACTTGACGAAAAAATGGTAAGAAAGGGACAATAAGTGAAGACAAGGAGATTGCTGAGCGGCTAAATGACTTCTTTGCCTCCGTTTTCACACAGGAGGACAGACAACATATGCCTGCAGCTGAGTCAGTTTTTTCAGGGAGGGAATTAAATGAATTAAACCAGATAGAGATAAACAAGGAAGATGTTCTCACATGCCTTACTAAACTAAATGTCAACAAATCACCAGGGCCAGATGGCATCCACCCCAGAGTTCTTAAGGAACTCAAGTGTGAAATTGCTGAAATTCTAGCCAAAATATATAACCTTTCTCTAAGATCAGGCACTGTACCCGAGGACTGGAGGGAGGCAAATGTCACTCCGATCTTCAAGAAAGGATCCAGGGGTGATCCAGGAAATTATAGGCCAGTTAGTCTAACCTCAGTTCCAGGCAAAGTGATGGAAACCATTATTAAAGAAAAAATTACTAAGCACATAGAAGAACAGGCGTTGCTGAAGGAAAATCAACATGGTTTCTGCAAAGGCAAATCATGTCTTATTAACTTGATAGAATTCTTTGAGGGTGTAAATAAACACATAGATAAAGGGGACCCAGTCGATATTGTTTACCTTGACTTTCAAAAGGCTTTTGACAAAGTCCCTCACCAAAGGCTCCTGAATAAGCTCTTCAGCCATGGAATCAGGGGACAGGTCTTGTCCTGGATTGGAACCTGGCTAAACTGTAGGAAACAAAGGGTGGTAATAAACGGACATTTCTCTGGGTGGAAAGAGGTGAGAAGTGGCGTACCCCAAGGTTCAGTTTTAGGACCGTTACTTTTTAATTTATTCATAAATGATCTGGATGTAGAAGTAAATTGCGAGGTAGCAAAGTTTGCAGATGACACTAAATTGTTCAGGGTAGTTAAAAATGAAACTGACTGTAAAGAGCTCCAGAAAGATCTCTCGAAATTGAGTGAATGGGCAACAAAGTGGCAAATGCATTTTAACCTAAACAAGTGTAAAGTCATGCACATCAGGGCAAAGAATCCCAAATACACTTATCAACTGATGGGATCAAAGCTTTCTGAGACAAACCAGGAAAGGGATCTTGGGGTTTTGGTGGACAGCTCAATGAAGATGTCAACCCAGTGCGCTGCAGCAGTGAAAAAGCAAATTCTATGCTTGGCATGATCAGGAAGGAAATCGAAAATAGGTCAGCAAATGTTGTATTGCCTCTCTACAAATCTATGGTGAGGCCACATCTGGAGTACTGTGTACAATTCTGGTCACCGCACCTTAAGAAGGATATAACGGAACTGGAAAAGGTACAAAGAAGGGCAACAAAAATGATCCAAGGGATGGAACGGCTCCCTTATGAAACCAGGTTGCAACGCCTTGGTCTTTTCAGCCTTGAAAGACGGCGTCTAAGAGGTGACTTGATCGAAGTGTATAAAATCATGCATGGGATAGAAAAGGTGAATAGAAAAAAATATTTTCTCTGTCACACAACACTAGGACTAGGGGGCACTCCCTGAAGCTCCAAGGTAGGAAAGTTAGGACTAATAAAGGGAAATATTTCTTCACCCAGAGGGTCATTGGGTTATGGAACTCACTTCCAGAGGAGGTTGTGACAGCTGTCAGCCTGGACAGCTTCAAGGCAGGATTAGACAGATTCATGGATACCAAGGGAATCAGTAGTTACTGAAATGGACATCCAAGTGCCACCTCTGTGTTGATGGAGGCAGGCAGGATTTCCCGGGTACTGGTTGTGGGGGTCGGGAGCAGGTGAGGGTCTTGCCCTCCTTTCTGCTAGAGATCCCTGTGTACAACTGGTGGGCCACTGTGTGACACAGAATGCTGGACTAGATGGGCTGAGGCCCGATTCAGCATGGCTCTTCTTATGTTCTTATGTTCTTATCTTGCCATCGAAGGAGGGAAGATTAGGACGCCCTAACGGGATTACTGGTGGCCAGTTGCAGGTGCAAGGTGGGACCTGCATTCTTCTATATGGCAGTCTGAGGTGGGGGTTCAGAATATAAGTGTAGTTTTTCTAATTGCATTTGATTTTTTGACTGTTTTACTTTGTTATCTTTTTTGAACGAAGAGCAATTTAGAAATTTTGCAACTAAATAATTATATTTTAATAGAAATATTAGTAAGTCATTGAAATTGGGTTGAAAACGGAGGGCTCGGAAGAGTTCCCCAGATCGATGGGATACACCTGCAAGACAGATTTGGGCGACTCACTCAAATTACACCATTTCTGGTTTCAGGTTTAATAGTGACATTACAACACAGGAAGGAAGGAAGGAAGGAAGGAAGGAAGGAAGGAAGGAAGGAAGGAAGGAAGGAAGGAAGGAAGGAAGGAAGGAAGGAAGGGGAAGGAAGGAAGGAGGAAGGAAGGAAGGAAGGAAGGAAGGAAGGAAGGAAGGAAGGAAGGAAGGAAGGAAGGAAGGAACAAAATCTGGAGACCACAAGCCGAGAGAGAAAGAGGTTTGGGGAGGGAAGTTTCTTCGTAAGATCCCTCATTTGTGATGCAA
This sequence comes from Anolis apletophallus, assembly GCA_030556195.1. Lineage (NCBI taxonomy): Eukaryota > Metazoa > Chordata > Lepidosauria > Squamata > Anolidae > Anolis > Anolis apletophallus. The sequence goes on from JARBWK010000013.1 coordinate 47,302,517, forward strand.
TTAGTGAAGTCAGGAGGCAAGAGATTCTTCCCCTCTTGTTACCACCAGGAAATAGTTATTGTTTGATGCCAGCGATATGATCTAGTCTTCCTACACACAAATTGGCTCGAGGCATTCGTTATCAGCTTTGGGAACCATTTCTAAGTTGCAACAGCTGGATATTAATTATGATAAAAGTAAAACAAAGGCTGTTGCTTTATATATTTATTTTGAAAAAACCCACAATTTCCCCATGTATACTGTGGCCATGTAATTATTGGAAAAGTCCAATTGTATTATTATCTATTCTATTGTTCCCATTCTCTGCAAAAGAGAAAGCGATGATTGTATTTGGACCTACCAGGTTACATACTGAATGCTCCAGTGAGGGGGGCTGGGGTGAGGGGGGCAGCCTTGAATTGGCTGTCCTCCTTCCTCCAGAACTGGTCACAGCGAGTGAGGAGGGGCGAGGTGGTCTCCGAGAGCGCCCCCTTAAATTGTGGGGTTCCTCAGGGGGCCATACTCTCCCCTCTATTATTTAACATCTAAATGTGACCACTTGCTCAGCTGGTGGGTAGCTTTGGGCTGGAATGTACACTGATGACACCCAGCTCATTCTGAGGATGAGGGGCAGGCCCGAAACCCTACCCGATAATTTCCATCTCTGCCTCAAAGCCGTTGCTGAATGGCTGCGAGCCAGTAGGCTGAAGGTGAATCCAGCGAAGACGGAGATCCTCTGGCTGGGTCGTCCGGGCGGTACAGAGGTTCAGCTTCTGACCCTGGACGACGTGGCATTATGCCCGTCATCTTCAGTAAAGAGCCTTAGAGTTCTTTTGGACCCTCTGCTGTCAATTGAGACTCAAATCCCCGCTGTCAGCAAAGTGGCATTTTTCCATCTTCGCCAGGCTAGGAGGCTGGCCCCTTACTTGTCTCGGCACGACTTGGCCACGGTGATCCAAGCCATGGTCATCTCAAGGTTAGACTACTGTAACGCTCGCTACATTGACCTTCCTCTGTCGGTGACCCAGAAACTCAAGCTGGTGCAGAACACCGCAGCTCGGTTGCTCGCAGGAGCCTTACATTACACCAATTCTGCGGGAACTGCACTGGCTTCCTATTGAGTACCGGATCACCTTCAAAGTGTTAGTCTTGACTTTTAAGGCCTTGTATGGTCTGGGGCCAGTGTACTTAAGGGACCGCCCAACCCCATTCTGTCCCATGAGACACTTAGATCCGAAGAGTGGAATCTTCTAGCCGTGCCCAATGTCAAACAATACCACCTAACATGAACACGGAGAAGGGCGTTCTCCATCATCGCCCCAGTTCTCTGGAACGCACTACCCCCGGAGGTTCGGGACTTGCGTAATCTGTTGGCTTTTCGGAAGGCCTGCAAGTCGGCCTTTGAGTTGTAATGTGCTATCCCCTAGGACTTGTCTTATCTCTTAGGAATTGTTTCATCCTTGTGGTTTTATTGCTGTTGTAGATTTGTTGTTTTATTGTGGTGCTTGATGTAAGCCACCCCGAGCCGGATGGGAATGGCGACCAATAAATCTAACAAATAAATAATAAATAAATAAATAAATAAATTCGGGAGGTCACAAAATGGCATGTCACATATTCTTTCTTATTTATTTATTTAGGTTTTCTACGTTCTCCTATAAACTGAGACTAAAGAAAAAATGCAGTAGAGTCATCTTATCCAACCTTTGCTCATCCAATGTTCTGTATTATCCAGTGCAATCTGCCTCCCGCCCTTAATCCCTCCTTATCATCCAACATTTTCACTTATCCAACGTTCTGCCCGCCCATTTATGTTGGATAAGCAAGACCCTACTGTACATATTCATTATTTAGTGCATAGCCTACATTTTCCCCAGTACTTACCATGGAACCATAAAGCTTTACATTGTTTATTATTCTGGAGCTGAAAATCAGGTCTAGATCACAGTGTGGCCCTTTGGATTTTAAATTGGTTCACAGCTTCTCCATGACAAATGTCCCCAATAAGATCTCTGTCTTTTCTCCTGCGACCCAAACCAGGCGGGACCCAGAGCAGGGCCTCTCCGGATGATCTTAAGCATCTCGATGGTTCATAGGGAGAGCTGCGTTCGGACAGGTAAGTTGGACCAGAACCGTTTAGAGCTTTAAAGGCCAAAACCAGCACTTTGAATTGTGCCCAGTAGCAAACTGGCAGCCAGTGGAACTGGCACAACAGGGGAGTTGTACGCTCCCTGAGAGCCGCTCCTGTTATCAACCTGGCTGCTGTCCGTTGGACCAATTGAAGCTTCCGAGCAGTCTTCATAGGCAGCTCCACATAGAGAGCATTGCAGTAATCTATACGGGATGTAACCAGAGCATGGACTACCGTGGCCAAGTCAGACTTCCCAAGGTATGGGCGCAGCTGGCGCACAAGTTTTAATTGTGCGAATGCTCCCCTGGTCACCGCCGAAACCTGGGGTTCCAGGCTCAGCAATGAGTCCAGGATCACCCCCAGACTGCAAACCTGCCCATGCCTTCAGGGGGCAGTGTAACCCCATCCAGCACAGGCTGTACCCCTATGCCCTGTTCGGCCTTTCGACTGACCAGGAGTGCCTCTGTCTTGTCTGGATTCAGTTTCAATTTGTTCGCCCTCATCCAGTCCAACACAGCGGCCAAGCACCGGTTCAGGACGAAAACAGCCTCCTTAGTAGCAAGTGGGAAAGAGTGACATAGTTGGACGTCATCTGCGTACAGATAACACTGCACCCCGAAACTCCAGATGACCTCCCCCAGCGGCTTCATGTAGATGTTAAACAACATGGGAGATAGTATTGAACCCTGAGGAACCCCACAAGACAATGGTTGAGGGGTTGAGCAGGTGTCTCCAAATAACACCTTCTGAGATTGGCCCTCCAGAAAGGACCGGAGCCACTGCAAGACAGTACCTCCAAGGCCCATCTCTGCAAGGCATCCCAGAAGGATACCGTGGTCAACGGTATCGAAGGCCGCTGGGGCTAGAATCGGCGGCATGCACTACTCTAGCCCCGGTCACCCATGGAGCTAGCCATCTCCATGGGATGAAGAGGGGTGGAACCAGTGTGCTGCCACCCGTAGCAACATGGGATGCTTTCCATGTTGTCATTTACTTTAAAGGAAGGAAGCCATGCACTCCAAATGTGCACTATGCTTCCCCCCATGGGAACAGCCAGAGGAACTGGGCGATGCAGGACATGGACAGCGACTTCCCCAAGCCCTGTGGCAAGGCCAAACAATCTCCACCTTTTTCGGCAGGGGTTCCTAGATGAGATGGATTATTTAGATCTATTTCAATCTGCCTTCAGGCATGGAGGCAATTTGGTGGAGGATCTATTCTGGGAAATGGACAAGGAAATATCTCCTTATTGGTTCTGCTGGACTTCTCAGAAGTTTTCGATGCCATCAACCATGGTATCCTCCTGGGACATCTCTTTGAAATGGAGCATGGAGTCATTCTTTTATGGCGATTCTGGATCTTCATGGAAGAATGAGATTAGAAAAGTGGTGCTCAAACATTACTATTTGGAATCCTACCTAATGGTCTTTGGGATTAAATTCTGTGCCCCTGCAATGCTGGGAAGAGGTCATATGAATTTTTTATTATTACTTCCACTATGCTAATGACAACTTTATCTGTGCATCCAATAAATTCTAAGAAAGCCATACAGCCCAGAAAACCCATAGCAACCCAGTGATTCTTGCCGCAAAAGCAGGCCCGGATTATCAATAAGGCCACACTAGCCCATGGCCTATGGGCATAGGCCTGGGGGGGGGGCATATCAAGGACCAAAATTTTTTTTCAAAGAAAACCGTAATGTGCGGCTTGGTGACTCTCTCTCTCTCTCTCTCTCTCTCTCTCTCTCTCTCGGGAAGGGCGGGGGAGAGCGCTAAGAGGCGGCAGGGGAGGAGGGAATGGCGCCCCCCCCCTCGCCATCACCCCCGCCCCCTTGTCAAGGAAGGAGGGCGTGAGGATGAGGCAGAGGGAAGCCCTACCCTCGGGGCCGCTGGCGGGCATGTGCACGCAGCAGGAGGGCGTCTCTGCCTCCTTCCGCCATGTTCCTGAGTGCCACGCATGGCCGGCAGCAGCCCCGGGGGCTTCCCTTTCCTCCTCCTCCTCGGAGAGGAGCTCCTCCCAGAGCTTCTCCAACCTTGAGGGGGCAATGCCAAGCCAGCGTTGGCAGAGCCAGCACTATGCTGGCTTGGCACTGTCCCCTCAAGGCTGGAGAAGCTGTGGGAGAGCTGAAGCTGGGGAGGGGCGGAGCCAGGCCACACCATGCCCTGCCCCCTCCCCCCGGCTTCAGCTCACCCAGCAGCTTCTCCAGCCTTGAGTGGGCAATGCCAAGCCAGCGTTGGCAGAGCCAGCACTATGCTGGCTTGGCACTGTCCCCTCCAGGCGGGAGAAGCTGTGGGAGAGCTGCAGCTTGGGAGGGGGCGGAGCCAGGCCACACCATGCCCTGCCCCCTACCCCCGCTTCAGCTCTCCCAGCAGCTTCTCCAGCCTTGAGGGGGCAATGCCAAGCCAGCGTTGGCAGAGCCAGCACTATGCTGGTTTGGCACTGTCCCCTCAAGGCTGGAGAAGCTGTGGGCTTCAGGAGGAGGAAGGAAAGGAAGCCCCTGGGGCCGTTGCCAGCCATGCATGGCACCCAGGAACATTGGGGAAGGAAGCAGAGGCGCTCGTGCCCTTTTGCCTCGCACGCATGCCCACCGGCGGTGGCCCCGGCGGCGGGGCTTCCCTCTGCTTCATCCTCCTCGCGCCCAAGGAAGGAGGGCAGGGCGAGCAGGAGGAAGAGGCGGAGGGAGCCCCCGGGGCCGCTGCCCACGCATGCCCAGCATCAGCCCGGGGGGGGGCTTCCCTTCCTCCCTCCTCCTCGCGCCAGCCCCTCCTTCCTTGATTCAAGGAAGGAGGGGCCAGCGTGAGGAGGAAGAGGCAGAGGGAAGCCTCACTCCCAGGCCCGATGCCGCGCATGCCCAGCATCGGCCCGGTGGCAGGGCTTCCCTTCCCTCCTAATCCTCGCGTTGCCCCCTCCTCTCTTGATTCAAGGAAGGAGGTGCTGGCGCGAGGAGGAAGATGCAGAGGGAAGCCCCGCCCCCGGGGCGATGCCACGCATGCCCAGCATCGACCCTGGGGCGGGGTTTCCAAAGTGTGGCCTAGGGCGCCAAAATGGCTTAATCCGGGCCTGCACGAAAGCCTTCAACAACACATCCAAGAAAGCTATTTCGGTGTTAACGCAGTGTTTGTTATCAGTTATAAATTGGTTGGGGGTAAACCAACTGAAGCGTAAGCGAGACAGTGCTCTTGGTCAGTTGAAAGATAAACCAGGGGATAAAGTTTCAAGCAACATAGTACGAGATGATACTCCCCCTGAAATCTCAGGTTCAAAACTTGGGTGTTTAACTTGGGTGTTTGCAGAGCTAAAACAGGTGCATTAGGTGTGTCCACTTCTGGAGATATCAGATCTGGCTCACTGACAGATGCCTTGATGACATCCCACTGGAATTACACTAGCACATCTACATGAGGCTACCTTTGGGAACTTCAGCAGTTCTAAAATCTTACATGCAGACTGCCGAGACTGGTTATCAAACATACTTAACTCTATGTTATTACCGGATTCACTGACTGCTGGTTCATTTGGGGAAGAACATAAGGTGCTGATAATATGCCTATATTAAACTGTCTGCTAGACCAGTGTTTCCCAAACTTTATTGAGCTGCGGCACACTTTTAACATTAAAAAAAATCCGGGGGCACACCAACAACCAAAATGACACACAATGACACTCTAACACAGTAAAGAATGGCTGGGGGATGGTGGCCTGCTGGGAGCAGCTGCTGGGAGTGCCAAAGCCGGGGGAGGGGGAGGAGCCAGGCTGCACCATGCCCCGCCCCCTCCCCTGGCTTCAGCTCTCCCAGAGCTTCTCCAGCCTTGAGGGGGCAATGCCAAGCCAGCGGTGGCAGAGCCAGCACTATGCTGGCTTGGCACTGTCCCCTCAAGGCTGGAGAAGCTGTGGGAGAGCTGAAGCTGGGAGGGGGGGGGGCCACACCATGCCCTGACCCCTCCTCCCGGCTTCAGCTCTCCCAGAGCTCAACCTTGAGGGGGCAATGCCAACCCAGGCCACCATGCCCTGGCCCCCTCCCCCGCTTCAGCTCTCCCAGCAGCTCTCCAGCCTTGAGGGGCAATGCCAAGCCAGCAGTGGCAGAGCCAGCACTATGCTGGCTTGGACACTGTCCCCTCAAGGCTGGAGAAGCTGTGGGAGAGCTGAAGCTGAAGGGGGCGGAGCCAGGCCACACCATGCCCTGGGCTTCAGCTCTCCCAGAGCTTCTCAACCTTGGGGGGCCACAGAGCCAGCACTATGCTGGCCCTGTCCCCTCAAGGCTGGAGAAGCTGTGGGAGAGCCTGGGAGGGGCGGAGCCAGGCCACACCATGCCCTGCCCCTGCCCCGGCTTCAGCTCTCCCAGAGCTTCTCCAGCCTTGAGGGGGCAATGCCAAGCCAGCAGTGGCAGAGCCAGCACTATGCTGGCTTGGCACTGTCCCCTCAAGGCTGGAGAAGCTGTGGGAGAGCTGAAGCTGGGGAGGGGGCGGAGCCAGGCCACACCATGCCCTGCCCCTCCCCCCCCGGCTTCAGCTCTCCCAGCAGCTATGCTGGCCAGCCTCAAGGCTGAAGCTGGGCAAGCCGGGAGGCCAGGCCATGCCATGCCCCCCTCCTCCGGCTTCAGCTCTCCCACACCTGAAGCTGAAGCCGCACGGCGGAGGAAGAGCATGAGCCGTGGACGGGCTTCAGTGGGCGGGGCTCCTCCGCGTGGCTTCAGCGAGCAAGGGGCGGGAGTCATGGCGGATTGGAGGCTGGCTGGGGAAACAGCCGAAGGAGGCGGCACCCCGGCCCTTTCTTCTTCTTCTTCGCCACCGCCCGGCCCTTCCTCCTCCTCCCCCAAGCAGCAGGAGTTCGGCAGGGGGGGGGGGATGGCCTGGCTCCGCCCCCTCCACGCCCCCTCCTTTCCTTGGGAATAAACCAGGACCCTTGTCCCGGTTTATTCCCATGCAGAGGAGGAGGCGGGGACTTGCGTCTGCGCCCCCTCCTCTCCTTGGGAGTATACCGGGACCCTTGCCCCAGTTTATTCCCAAGGAGAGAAGGAAGAGGGAACTCGCCTCCCCTCTTCCTTCTCTCCATGGGAATTAAGCGCCCGCCTCAGCTCTCAGCTTGCGAGGGGAGAAAGCCGGGTGCTGCTGCCCTCCAGTCTCCTCTCGTGAGTTGAGAACTGAGGAGGGGGGGGGGAAACAACCTAATAACGTGAACTTTACAAAAAAAATGGCGGCCCCCAGGTTCGGTATAGAAATTACACTTCCGGGTTAGGCCCCGAGGGTAAAAAAAAAATTGAAATTAATTTTAAATATGAAGCAAAACCGATTTCAAAGTATTTTAAACCAGAGATATCCACCCCTAGAAGGCATCGAACCGGAGATGCCAAGCAGGAAACCTGGGACATTCGACAAGCGAAGTATATGCTCCACCAGTGCGCTTTTCTCACCTCTTCACAGTGATACTAACATTTCAAATATCCTTTCTAACATTCTGTCCCAAAGATAGGATATTCCCTGACAGCTTCAGTTCATAGGTGGAGTGTGTGTGTGAGTGACTGTGTGTGTACGTACACACACACACACACACAAATAATAGACCCTCTTCTACTGAATTGTTACTCCTACTGCTATTGATTCAGCCCTGCCTCAACTCTGCCAAATCTTTCCAGGCTGCGTTGAATATCCCCTAAGAGGGTCAAACAAGTACAGTAATAATGCTGCTGTTTGATCTCAGTGGCAGCCATGTAAACATGCTGCACTTGTGCATCAACTTTGGCACAGCACAGATGGCAATCCATCTGCAGCGTGCTTTGATGCCATCTCCCTACACAGCACGCCGGAGTCTGTTGGAGGAAGGTGCTGCCTACCCACAAAGGTTAGCCCAGGGCAGATTCCACCCAGCTCTTAATACCTAAAATCCTGAGTTGGATAAATACAAGTAAGGTCGGCATGAATCCAATGAGTCCCACTCAATAGTGACATTAAAACTTTATTGCCTAGGCTGAGGGTAGGGACATTGTCACACAAACCAATTATTGCATTGCAGGCACACTAGCATTGATAGCCAGGGGCGGTCCCACCATATAAGCGACCTACGCGGCTGCGTAGGGCACCATCTTGGAAGGGGGCGTCGTGGGGCGAATTCCCGCCCGCCGGGCACAGCCGCTCCCGCGCGCCACCGTTTCCGCGGGGCATTGTAGAGTGAGGAGCCTTCAAACGCTCCTCTTCACGTTTCCTGGTTCCCACTGCCAGCCCTCCCATGGGCGTTGCAGAGGGCAAGGGAAGCGCTGCCCTGCCCTCTGCAACCCCCCGTGGGTGGGGCTGGCAGGGGAACCAGGAGGCTCTTCCTGGTTCCGCTGCCGGCCCCTCCCATGGGCGTTGCAGAGGGCAAGGGAGAGCGCTGCCCTGCTCCTCTGCAACGCCCGTGGGTGGGGCTGGCAGGAGAACCAGGAGGCGCTCTTCCTGGTTCCCGCGCCGGCCCCTCCCATGGGCGTTGCAGAGGGCAAGGAGAGCGCTGCCCTGCCCTCTGCAACGCCCGTGGGTGGGGCTGGCCGGGAACCAGGAGGCGCTCTTCCTGGTTCCCGCTGCCGGCCCTCCCATGGGCGTTGCAGAGGGTAAGGGAGAGCGCTGCCCTGCTCTCTGCAACGCCCGTGGGTGGGGCTGGCAGGGGAACCAGGAGGCGCGAGGAGAGGAATGGAAAGAGCGCACGCAAGGTACTGCCTGAATTTGGGGGGCAAAATAATGTTGGGGTTGGGGAAATTATGTTTTGGGGCGCCAAAATAATTTTCACCTACCATTAAAAATTACCTTAGACCGCCCCTGTTGATAGCAGATTCATACCGAAGGTGAGGTTACAGCAATGGTTCCCAACCTGTGGTCCATGGACCACCAGCGGTCTATAAGAACTAAAATATGATCCATGGCCTCACCGTTACTACACCGTTGTAACAAAAGTGGCTGGTCTCATGAAACCCTCTTATAGTTCCAAGGCAATGGGGGTGTCAGAAGGGAAGGGGCTGACTATCCGGACTGCTGCATCTCCTCCTCCATTCCTGAGCAAAGCTGTTCCATGTGATGCCTGGAAGCGGGGGGTACCTTGGTGTCTTCGTTTTTAGGCCTCTTCCTGGGATTATTTTGGGTGCTAATTCAGAAAATTGCATTGGATCGAACACAACAGCTCTAGATTATTAAATATGGTTTTCTGTGGACAAGCAGATGGTAACTACTGGATGGCATATGTTCAGTATCAGAAACTAGAGCCAATGTGGTCTATCCGATGCAATTTTCTGAACCAGCACCCCAAATAACCAAACTGTATTTAAAGTTGACCAAAAACTGATTTGTAACCCTTTTGGTACTAATGTTGGAGAGTGGTCCCAGGTCAAAGTGGTCCCTAGTGGAGTGGTCCCTGGTAAAAGAGGTCCCAGGTCAAAGTGGTCCCTAGTCAAGGTGTCCCTGTGTGGTGTTCCAGCCTAGTGGTCAGAGACAGACTCCGGGGGTCCCAGCTGCCCTGGATTAAGGGGATGATGGGTGGCCAGATGGGTATGGGTCTGCAGATGAGGACTTAGCCTGGGATGATGGCTGGCTACATGGATAAGATACTGCAGATGAGAATTTTGATGACTCCATGGAAGTCAGTTCTGAGTTAGACTGTGAGAGGCCTAGTGACCTTGATTCTCACGAGAGCTTCTTTACTCCCTTGCCAGATGAGCATTCCGAGGATATGGAAGTTAGGGAGGACCGGGTTTCTCAGGACGAGAGCTCTGCACCTGGGGCCACTAATGAGGAGGAATTTGACAGGAGAGCCAGTATCAGATCCTCCCGAAAAGATTAGGGTTTGAGAAGGGGAGGGGGTGCATTGGTCACATAGAAAGTAATTTCCTTTATTAGATTGTGCCGGGGTTGTTCTAGTCAGACCTGAAGCTGCATTCAGTTTGAAAGGACTCTTGTTCAGGACTCCACGTTCATGGAAAGACTCTTGTTCAGGACTCTAAGTTCATGTTGACCGCAGTTCATGTTGACTGCCTGGTGTGTGTGATCTAGGGGGACTGTCCACGATCTGAGGTGCAACACCCTGGTAAAGGAGGTCCCAGGTCAAAGTGGTCCCAGGTCAAAGTGGTCCCTGGTAAAGGTGGTCCCAGGTCAAAGTGGTCCCTAGTCAAGTGGTCCCTAGTAAAGGTAGTCCCAGGCCAAAGTGGTTTCTAGTCAAGTGGTTCCTGGTAAAAGTGGTCCCAGGTCAACGTGGTCCCTAGTCAAGTGGTCCCTGGTAAAGGTGGTCCCAGGTCAAAGTGGTCCCTAGTCAAGTGGTCCCTGGTAAAGGTGGTCCCAGGTCAAAGTGGTCCCTAGTCAAGTGGTCCCTGGTAAAGGTGGTCCCAGGTCAAAGTGGTCCCTGGTAAAGGTGGTCCCTGGTAAAGGTGGTCTCAGGTCAAAGTGGTTCCTAGTCAAGTGGTCCCTGGTAAAGGTGGTCCCAGGTTAAAGTGGTCCCTGGTAAAGGTGGTCCCAGGTCAAAGTGGTCCCTAGTAAAGGTAGTCCCAGGCCAAAGTGGTTTCTAGTCAAGTGGTTCCTGGTAAAAGTGGTCCCAGGTCAAAGTGGTCCCTAGTCAAGTGGTCCCTGGTAAAGGTGGTCCCAGGTCAAAGTGGTCCCTGGTCAAAAAAAGGTTAAGAACCACTGGGTTCAGGCATGTAGCTGGGGGGGGGCTTGAGGGGCTTCAGCCCTCCCCCCAAAAAATTCTCAGGGTGGTCTGTGAGAAAGCCTCACTGGTACATTATTTAAACTGTTATTTTTATTCATATCATGATCTGATCGCCATGCTCAATATATTCCATATGCATGGGCATATTATTGGGATAGCGATACAAACGGTTTGCTAGGGTAGACCCTCTCTCACTCAGCTTCCCTCCCCCCCCCCCGAATCAAACTCGCCCCCTCCCCCCAATCAAAATCCTGGCTATGGGCCTGACTGGGTTATGGAGATATGCAAAAGTATGATTATGGAACAATGAGATCCTGAATTGCCACAATTTCACGAATGAAGAGAGGAGCTATTGAAGGTGATCAATCTAGTATTTATCCAGTATCAATGATAGCCTGACTGTTGTGAAATACCAGATTTGTGCAATACAGTTCCAAACCAGAGTGTGGGAGTTACTTCTAAATCATTTCTTTACAGCAGCCAGGGCAATAGCTCATTTATCAGTAAGTTAGTATGTTCGGAAACGCAATCCTTGAGTGGCTCTGTCACTTTTCGGCAGCTGAAGAGACTTCTTTTCTCATCCGAGCCGCCTGCACCTTGTCTACTGAGCATCTGCCACATGGGGCCGTCACCTGTCACCTTTCCCCAACTTATTTTGGAGAGGAGAATATGCTGTGTGTAAATAATTCAAGGACCATCTCTGTTGACTTTTGAGATTACTTTACTTAAGCATCGCAAGACCGCAAACAGAGAATGAAGTGTACTTTTTGCATGAGGATTGGCAAGCAATCAATGCTGGTGCTTCCATACTTCACATTATTCTGTACACATGGGATGTGATTGATACGATTGGAGAGTGGCACCTGCTTGTGACTGAGGACAGGCCCGGATTAACACGTTTTTGCGCCGTAGGCCACACTTTGAAATTATGCCCCCTTTAAGCCAACCTCCCGCCACCTCCAAAGTCGCTATTCCCACTGGCTGGAAAGCTCCGCTGTACTCTGAAGGTCTCCTCAGGAGTCGGGAGACTTGGGGAAGGTGCAGCAGGTGCAAACTCGCTCCAAAGGTGTGCACGAGAGAGAGAGAGAGCACATGAGAGAGAGTGTGCGAGAGAGAGAGAGAGAGAGAGTGAGCGAGAGCATGCACGAGAGAGAGAGATAGCGTGTGTGAGAGAGAACGAGAGAGAGCGTGCGAGAGAGAGAGAGCAAGAGACAGAGAGCGTACGAGAGATAGAGCGAGAGTGTACGAGAGAAAGAGAGAGAGAAAGAGAGAGCATGTGTGAGAGAGAATGAGAGAGAGTGCGTGCACATGAGAGAGAGCGAGAGAGAGAGCGTGCGCGAAAGAGAAAGAACAAGAGAGAGAACACGTGACAGAGCAAGAGACAGAGAGAGCAAGAAAGAGAGCGTGCGAGAGAGAGAGAGCACTTGCGGAGCAAGGAGGGGCATGAGAAAGGCGGAAAGCGGGGCGCAGACCAGGGGGGGGGGTTGTTTGTGATCTGCGCCCCCCCCCCGGCTTGCGCCCCTAGGCCATGGCCTTGTTGGGTTTATGGGTAATCCGGGCATGACTGAGGACTGGCAAAGAGTGAGGAAGGAATCCCTTGAAGATGCAATGTTAAAGTTATTACTATTTCATGTCAAAAGCATTGCATAAATAAGTATAGAACTGATAAAATAAATGAAGCATGAGCGGCTAAATAACTTCAGACCAAAAACAGGTCACAGCAGCCACATTGTCTGTAGCTTTAAACAATTCTTCCTCTGTGTGTGAGACAGGATATTGTTGGCAAGCATACAGATGCGAAGTTGTTTGTTCTGCTCCACAGTCGCACAAGGTGGAGGATTCTTCTAGGTCAGGCATGTATCGGGGGGGCCTTGGGGGGCTTCACCACCCCCACCCCCGAAATTCTCAGGGTGGTCCATTTGAAAAGGAAAATCATTCCGCAATTCCTGCCTGTATGCACTGTTGGGCACATTGACTCTATGTAACTAAACGCTGAAAGCAGTGCAGTTACTATCTATCGTTACACACTATACAACACACTTTGGGATTTCAAATATAACCAATTGTATTTGGCTTACACATAAGCACTATATCATCAATATCTATAACACAAAAGTATTAGTTACACTTAAAAGGCGCACAAACCAAATGAAAATACCAATGTCACTCACGATACTGTCCGTAGCCCTTCAATGAGTAAAGTAACTCAGTTATATAGTTCAGTTCCTTTGCGTTGTATCTGTAAAATTATCTTCCAGACCCAATGGTCAACTTAAATTTGTATTCCACGGCCCGTTGGCCCAAACAAATCAAAAAGAATGAGGGACGTAATTCCTGGGTGTCCGTCAGTTGTCGTGAGTTCCAATGCGTAAAATTCCACTCCGTTTGTGATAATCGCTGGGCAGTCCACCTACGGGTAAATCCTTCTACGGTTACCGACCCGTTTCGATCCTCTCTTCGTCAGGGTGGCCCCAAGTTTATAGAGATGCACTAGACAATATGTCTGAAATATAAACAAGTACAATAGTATCCCATACATACAGAAAGATAGTAACATAGGGTAGGAGTATAATCTCGTTGCTTACCAGTATAAATCATATATTTGCTCAATAGCAATGCTGATATCTCAGCTCACACATGTATCGCCCACATGGCGTAGACCGCAATCCGGTAAAGGCTAAGGCTGAAAAGCTGCTTAAGTGCCTAACAGCGGCGCAAACAAATTAACATACAATACGGCTCGGCTTCCTGAGTTACTTAAAGCAGCAGATCTGTTATGCTTAAATTTTCGTTGAGGCCTAGTGGTTGCTCGCATTTAATGCAGATTATCCATGTTCGTTCACATTTAAGTAATGTGGTTTGACTATCTGCATGTGGTGGTACTGTCACTTGTTGTAGTCCCACAAACGTAAGTCTGGCAGTGATGCATGTACGGTTTTAAAGTGCCTATACAGGAATGTGTCTTCATTGCCTGTTAAAATGCGATTTTTATGTTCTCCTAATCTTCTTCTTAAAGATCTTTTCTATAGGCCTGACTTCTCCCAGCCCCGCCCGCTCCCTTCCTCCTCCTCCGTCCCGCCTCTCCCCCTGGCGCACCAATCGGGAACGCTGGGGGGGGGGGGAAGGAGGGAGGAGGCGTGCCTAAAGAGGAGGAAGGGAAGCGCTTCTCTTCCTCTTCTTTAGGCACGCCTTCTCCGTTCTGCCTCTCCTCCCGGCGCACTGATTGGTGCGGCGGGGGGAGAGGCAGAACAGAGGAGGAGGCTGGCATGACACTTTAGGAGGGAGGGGCGAAGCCATGGAGGGCTCCCTTGGCTTCGCCCTCCCTCCTAAAGGGTCACGCCAGCCTCAGAAGCGAAATCGCCGCTTCTGAGGCTGGCGTGACACTTTAGGAGGAGGGGGCGTGGCTGGGGGTGGGGCCGGGGGTGGGGCCGGGGGCAGGGCGGAGTGGCGCGGAGCGGCTCCCCAGGTCATCAGTGACTGGAAGTCCGGCCCTAGGTCTGGTAGAAGTTGGACAGCACTGGTATAGTATAGTATGGGATGCACAGCATTGTATAGTATTGGGATGCACAGCTAGGCCTATTTTAAGAGTAACTCTCAAGCAAATAGAAACAATCTTTATCCAACATGATCCAACATTCCCCTTGGGTAACGGTTAATTAGTCTACCGTACTTTGAAAAAGTCCTGTATCGCCTCTTCCTTCCAACGGGGACGCAGGCTGCCCTGTGAGTTGGAATCCCCGGGCAGGCATTGCCGTGGAAACCACAGCGCGCACCTTCCTCTGGCCAACTCCGCCCAGTCCTGTCCTGCTAGTCAAAAATAAGGGACAGGGACTGAAAATAAGGGACACAAATTTTAGAGCCAAAATAAGGGACGTCCCTTAGAATAAGGGACATATGGCAACCCTAGAGGCCAAGGAAGGAGCGAAGGGGAGGAGGAAGGCAAGTGGTGAGTCCGGTGGCACAAGGCTTCCCAAAAGGAGGCTGTGTTTGGGGGACAGGCAAGGAATCGAGCCCCAGCTAGGGCTTCCCGGAAGGACAGGAGGGCTCTCCCTCCCTCCCTCCCTCCCTCCCTCCCTCTCTCTCTCTCTCTCTCCTATCTCCAATTTCCCACGGCACACTTGATGATCGCTCACGGCACACTAGTGTGCCATGGCACACCAGTTGGGAAACACTGGTCGAAAGTCATCTTCATGCCTAGTCACTACCTCCCCATTTTCTCCATTTTTCTGCAAAGTTTGCAGACGACACTAAATTGTTCAGGGTAGTTAAAAATGAAACTGACTGTAAAGAGCTCCAGAAAGATCTCTCGAAATTGAGTGAATGGGCAACAAAGTGGCAAATGCATTTTAACCTAAACAAGTGTAAAGTCATGCACATCGGGGCAAAGAACCCCAACTACACCTACCAATTGATGGGGTCAAAGCTTTCCGAGACAAACCAGGAAAGGGATCTTGGGGTCTTGGTGGACAGCTCAATGAAGATGTCTACCCAGTGCGCAGCAGCAGCGAAAAAGCAAATTCTATGCTTGGCATGATCAGGAAGGGAATCGAAAATAGGTCGGCAAATGTTGTATTGCCTCTCTACAAATCTATGGTGAGGCCACATCTGGAGTACTGTGTACAATTCTGGTCTCCGCACCTTAAGAAGGATATAACGGAACTGGAAAAGGTACAGAAAAGGGCAACAAAAATGATCCAAGGGATGGAGCAGCTCCCTTACGAATCAGGCTGCAACGCCTGGTCTTTTCAGCCTTGAAAGACGGCGTTTGAGAGGTGACTTGATCGAAGTGTATAAAATCATGCACGGGATAGAAAAGGTGAATAAAGAAAAAATATTATCTCTGTCACCCAACACTAGGACTAGGGGGCACTCCCTAAAGCTCCAAGGTAGGAAAGTTAGGACTAATAAAGGGAAATATTTCTTCACCCAGAGGGTCATTGGGTTATGGAACTCACTTCCAGAGGAGGTTGTGACAGCGGTCAGCCTGGACAGCTTCAAGGCAGGATTAGACAGATTCATGGATACCAAGTGTATCGGTAGTTACTGAAATGGACATTCAAGTGCCACCTCTGTGTTGATGGAGGCAGGCAGGATTTCCCTGGGTACTGGTTGTGGGGGGTCGGGAGCAGGTCAGGATTTTGCCCTCCCTTCTGCTCGAGATCCCCGTGTACAACTGGTGGGCCACTGTGTGATACAGAATGCTGGACTAGATGGGCTGAGGTCCAATTCAGCATGGCTCTTCTTATGTTCTTATGTTCTTATGGCACACCAGTTGGGAAACACTGGTCGAAAGTCATCTTCATGCCTAGTCACTACCTCCCCATTTTCTCCATCTATTTGCCAGTTATCAATCAGGTTTTTTTGTTGATGTTTAGATGTTTTGCAATATAGCCACAGATTAATTTTTTTAAAGCAGATTATGAAGTAAATTCTTGTCAGTTATTATTTTTAAAAATAATATTCCAGTCCTGTGAGCCCTGACTTTGCTCTGCCGTGGATATGAAAGTACTAAATAGTGCCTGCCTACAATGGCTGGAAGAAAGTGATGCTTCTTTTTCGTCCCTCCCCATTTGCATTCATGATGTGTTGATCGGATCCTGCAGCCATCTCAGCGCATGTAAGAAGTTCACATCAAAGCGCAGTGTGGAAGATCAGGGAAGGGGATGTGGAAGGGTGCGGGGAGTAAAAAGAAGGTGTTACATTACTGTCTGGTGCTTTCCTAGGCTTTGGTATTTTCAACCGTCAAGATCTCAGCTTTGCTGCCATGTTGAACGAAACAAAGAAAACATGCCAAGGGAGGGTACATAAAGGAGTCACCTGCCACGTACCAGGCACTTCACAAGTCACCGCAGCCGGCAAAGCTCCTTTCCCTCCTCAGAAGACACACCGTCACAACAGAGGTGCGAAGATGGCACTTGAGCACTACTTAGAAAGCAGTTTACCTGTCATGGTTCTGCTCAAGAAAGTTTGGAGTGTCACCGGATTCTTTTCATTTCCATGTCCTATTGCCACGCTGATGAATTAGTCTCATTCTGGTTGACTTCACTTTTGCACGGGTTCACTCACCACCGCCCATCCGTGTCTCATTTTAGCATCGCTCTGTGATGATTTTTTAAAAAATCCACGCAAAGAGTAATACGCAAATACATATTTAAATATTTTCCTATTTGATATGTGGGGGATTTTTGGGGGGAGGGGGTGAGAGAGAGAAGGTTGTTTGCTTGTTTGTTTTGAGATGGCAACTCTGCTGGAATATTCTGAAAGCGAAAATGATGAAGGAGAATAAGTAGCCTGCATATTGGTGCACATGATACGCAGCTCCGATGCGTTCGGTTTTACATTTTACTAGCTTGGGGACCCGGCGGTGCCCGGGTTATTTGATAAAGGCATTGTGTGCCAAGGTTGTTCCTTATCAGATGTTAATGTGGCTCACAGTGGTCTCAGGAACTTAGTGGAGGTACTGCAAGTCCCATCGGCCATGGTCTATCCCCCTCCCAACAGCACCAGGATGTAGAGTGGGTCATGTGGGCTCTGTGTGCCATGTTTGGTCTTGATCATTCATTGGATGAGGGTCGCAGCAGTCTCTGAAGGTGAGTGAAGGTACTTCAAGTCCCATCATCCATGATCCATCCTCCTTCAAATGGCACCAGGATGTAGAGTGGGTCATGAGGGCTCTCTGTGGCAAGTTTGGTCTGTATTGGTCATTGGATAAGGGTCACAGTGCTCTCAGGAAGTGAGTGAAGGTACTTCAAGTCCCATCATCCGTGGTCCATCCCACACAAAACTGCACCAGGAGGTAGAGTGGGTCATGAGGGCTCTGTGTGTCAGGTTTGGTCTTGATCAGTCAGTGGATGAGGGTTGTGGCAGTTTTGGGAAGTGATTGGAGGTACTTCAAGTCCCATCATGCATGGTCCTTCCCCCTCCAAACTGCACCAGGATGTAAAGTGGGTCATGGGGGCTTTGTGTGCCATGTTTGGTCTTGATCATTCATTGGATGAGGGTCGCAGCAGTCTCTGAAGGTGAGTGAAGGTACTTCAAGTCCCATCATCCATGATCCATCCTCCTTCAAATGACACCAGGATGTAGAGTGGGTCATGAGGGCTCTGTGTGGCAAGTTTGGTCTGTATTGGTCATTGGATAAGGGTCACAGTGCTCTCAGGAAGTGAGTGAAGGTACTTCAAGTCCCATCATCCGTGGTCCATCCCACACAAAACTGCACCAGGAGGTAGAGTGGGTCATGAGGGCTCTGTGTGTCAGGTTTGGTCTTGATCAGTCAGTGGATGAGGGTTGTGGCAGTTTTGGGAAGTGATTGGAGGTACTTCAAGTCCCATCATGCATGGTCCTTCCCCCTCCAAACTGCACCAGGATGTAAAGTGGGTCATGGGGGCTTTGTGTGCCAAGTTTGGTCTTGTTCTGTCATTGTTGGGAGCCGCAAAGTGTTTTGGTCTGAAACTCCTACCATGGCTGACTGCCTCAGGCCTTTGCCTTATCCCCCTCTGGCAGTTTAGAATGTCAGAATGTTCACAATGGCTGGCCAATTAGAGGCGTTATGCAAATACTCCCTCACTGGCAACCAATCATGTTGTCAGAATGTAGGGGCCGGGAACCAATTGGAACGCTGCCACATACATACAAACCCACAAACATACAAACATTCCGTTTTATTAGATAGATAGATAGATAGATAGATAGATAGATAGATAGATAGATGTGTTCTATCAAGGATTTTTTAATATATTTTATGATGTTTTTTATTTTATTTTATTTTTATTTCTCTTTTTTTGCTATTATGATTATTGAGTTATAGTTAAGTTGTTTTCTTGTCCTGATGTAAACTTTTTGTATGGTTTTCCTTTGGGCATTGAATGTTTGCCATATTTGTTGGAAACAGGGAGATAGGGTGGTGTATAAATAGAGATGATGAAGACAATGATTTGTCATCATCGCAGTCTGGGAGTGATCCTGGACTCATCGCTGAGCCTGGAACCCCAGGTTTCGGCGGTGACCAGGGAGCATTTGCACAGTTAAAACTTGTGCGCCAGCTGCGCCCGTACCTTGAGAAGTCTGACTTGGCCACGGTGGTCCATGCTCTGGTTACATCCTGTATAGATTACTGCAATGCTCTCTACGTGGGGTTGCCTTTGAAGACTGTTCGGAAGCTGCAACTAGTCCAACGGACAGCAGCCAGGTTGATAACAGGAGCGCCATTCAGAGAGCGCACAACTCCCCTGCTGCGCCAGCTCCACTGGCTGCCAGTTTGCTACCGGGCACAATTCAAAGTGCTGGCTTTAACCTTGAAAGCCCTAAACGGTTCGGGTCCAACTTACCTGTCTGAACGCATCTCTCCCTATGAACCATCGAGATGTTTAAGATCATCCGGAGAGGCCCTGCTCTCGGTCCCGCCCTCTTCGCAGGCGCGACTGGCGGGGACGAGAGGCAGGGCCTTCTCAGTGGTGGCTCCTCGGCTTTGGAACGCCCTCCCTAGAGACATCAGATCGGCCCCCTCCCTCCTGACGTTTCGCAAGAAAGTCAAGACCTGGTTATTTGAGCAGGCATTTGTTGATGAAATAGAAGGCTTAGTTGGATATATGGAATGACGACGATGTGCTGGCCACTGATTTCAACATGACGCTGAGGCTGCAATTGTATGTTTTAATTGTTAAATTGTTATGATATTTGGGGGGTTGACTTGTTGCTGTGTTGTATTGAAGGCAGAGACTGCCTGTGTAAACCGTCCTGAGTCGCCTTCGGGCTGAGAGGGGCGGTATAGAAACGTGACAAATAAATAAAATAAATAAATAAATGATGACGATGATGATGGGGCATAGGGTTACAGCCTGTGTTGGATGGGGTTACACTCCCCCTGAAGACGCAGGTTCACAGCTTGGGAGTGATCCTGGACTCATCGCTGAGCCTGGAACCCCAGGTCTCAGCGGTGGCCGGGGGAGCTTTTGCACAGTTGAGACTCGTGCGCCAGCTGCGCCCGTACCTTGGGAAGTCTGATCTGGCTACGGTCGTCCACGCTCTGGTCACATCCCGAATAGACTACTGCAACGCACTCTACGTGGGGCTGCCTTTGAAGACAGTTCGGAAATTGCAATTAGTCCAGCGGGCGGCAGCCAGATTGCTAACGGGAGCTACATACAGGGAGCATACCACCCCCCTGTTGTGTCAGCTCCACTGGCTGCCGGTCCAATTCCAGGCTCAATTCAAAGTGCTGGTTTTGACCTTTAAAGCTCTATACGGTTCTGGCGCAGCTTACTTGTCCGAACGCATCAGCCGCTACGTCCCACCTCGTAATCTAAGATCATCCGGGGAGGCCCTGCTCTCGCTCCCGCCTACGTCTCAGATGAGGCTGGTGGGGACGAGGATAGGGCCTTCTCGGTGGTGGCTCCCGCCTGTGGAATGCGCTTCCCTATTGATGTACGATCCACCACATCCCTCCTGGCCTTCAGGAAAAAAGGAAAATCCTGGCTGTGGGACCAGGCATTCGTACACCAGCACAAGGCAGCATTTTAGATTGGTTTTAATGGAAGTGGGTGATTATGGCCAATGTTTTTATGGACTGAACATTGTTTTAATCCAGAGTGAATGTGTATGGTGCTAATGTAGTTGTATTTTAATGTATTTTTAATGTATTTTAATTGTTGAAGTGTTTTGGGGTTTATATTGTTATTATGTGGGCATCGGTGTGCCGTACTGTAAGTCGCTCTGAGTCCCCCTTGGGGGGTTGAGAAGAGCGGGTAAAATCCCCAAATAAATAAATAAATAAATGGTGATTATTATTATTATTATTATTATGGATTGTATCAGAATTTACCTAAATAAATAAATAAACTGAGAAAATTAGAAACGGGAATGCACTGAATCACCCATGCCTAGTTGATGCCCTTTCCCCCCCACTCTCCTATCTATATATTATTATTATTATTATTATTTTCTTCCCGCCGTCTGTCACTCACGGGCAACACGCTCCTTCCTATGCTCTGTGGGGGATAACCATTAACTTCACGGCCTGCTTTCTTTGAGGCTCTGTGTTACATTTGCTGGGAAATTTATGGCCTGAGAAGCTTTGAAGTGGGCCTCCGATAACCATCAGGGGTATTTGGGTTTCACGACACAGTCACTCAGCAAGCTCCGAATGAACAGGGTTTATGGGATCGAGATGGCCGGCACCACATTCCAAGGAAAGGGTGACAATTAAAATACACAAGCAACAACCAGCTCTAAGATGGCTTTAGCTGGAAGGATAAGGATGAAAGGGGAGGGGGGATTTCCATTTAAATCAGAAGCAGCTCTCCAACAAGAGGGCAGAAAGGGAGTGCTTTGTCGAATTTGTCCGGGGATTAGTCCAAGGGGAAAAGAGGGCCTGAGACTTTCCCCTTTTCACACTTGGCTGTTATTCCCTATTAGGCTACTTAGGCTCAGTTCAAGGAAAGTATAATCAAAAACAGAAGACGAATGGCGGGAACCAAAGAGGTAGCGCAGTAGAGTGGCTGCAGGAAAGACTATTTTTGTTAGTGATTATTTGTTTATTTATTTACTCAGTTTAATATTTATTTATTATTTTATTTATTAACTTCGATTTAGTATACCGCTCACTCCGGAGCTCAGAGCGGTTTACAGAAGAAGCATAAACACTGTGAGTAATAAAACAGATTAAACAGTTAAAACACATTAAACATCAAAGCAGTTAAAACATATTAAAAACACTAGCCCTCAGCAAAGGCTGGGGGGACAACATAAGAATCTGGGGGGGGGCATAGGCGGCATGGCACACAGTGTGGTTGAGTTAAGGGCCGAACGCCTTCCTGAAGAGCCAAGTCTTCAAGGCCTTGCGGAAGGGCAGAAGAGCGCGGATGGCGCGGATCTCCTCCGGGAGGCCGTTCCAGAGACTTGGGGCAGCTACAGAGAATGCCCTCCGCTGTGTAGTGGCCAGTCTGCAGGTTCCAAGGGAAGGCACCTCAAGGAGGTTAAGCTCCTCAGAGCGCAGTGATCTCGCGGGCACATAAGGGGTAAGTCGCTCCCTCAGGTACACTGGCCCCAAACCATAGATGGCCTTAAAGGTGAGAACTAACACCTTGAAGAGGACCCGAATTCAATCGGGAGCCAGTGCAGCTCGCGCAAGAGTGGGGTCGCGCGGTCAGATCTTGCAGCACCCAGGAGGAGGCGGGCTGCGGCGTGCTGCACTAGCTTAAGCTTCCGGATCATCGACAAGGGAAGGCCAATGTAGAGCGCATTACAGTAATCGAGCCTCGAGATGACCGTGGCTTGGATCACCGTAGCAAGGTCGCGTTGGGAGAGGTAGGGAGCCAGGCGCTTAGCCAACCGTAGGTGGTAGAATGCTGTCCTGCAGGTGCAGCCAATCTGCTCCTCCATGGACAGGTGGGCGTCCAGCCGGACCCCCAGACGTTTTACCGATGGCTGAGGGCAGAGGGCCACACCATCGAACGTTGGCAGTTGGATCGCTAGCCCCCGGGCGGCCCAGCCACAAGATCTCCGTCTTCGCGGGTTCACCTTCAACTTACTGGCTCGCAGCCATCCAGTAACGGCTTCAAGGCAAAGATGGAAATTATCGGGTACAGAGACTGCCCCGGGGTCCAACCTCAGAATGAGCTGGGTATCATCAGCGTACTGATGACACTCCAGCCCAAAACTCCGTACCAGTTGGGCGAGTGGTCGCATATAGATGTTAAATAACAGCGGGGAGAGGATAGCCCCCTGAGGCACCCCGCAATTCAATATGAACCACAGATACGCTTTTTGCCCTTAGACAACTGCAAGAGAAATGTAGAGAGCAGAACAAAGGACTCTTATGTCACATTTGTCGACCTCACCAAAGCCGTCGACACTGTGAGCAGAAAAGGTCTGTGGCAGATCCTGGAACGTCTAGGATGTCTCCCCAAATTCTTCAAAATGATTATCCTGTTACATGAGGGCCAGCGCGGTGAAGTCAGATACGGCGATGCTCTCTCGGAGCCCTTTCTCATAACTAATGGAGTGAAACAAGGTTGTGTTCTTGCACCAACCCTATTTACAATCTTCTTCAGCATGACGCTCCAAAGGGCTACGGCAGACCTCGAAGAAGACGGCATGTATATACGCTATCGTACTGATGGCAGCTTGTTCAACTTAAGCCGTGTGAGGGCTCGCACTAACACTCTAGAGTCTAAACCAGGGGTGGGCAAACTGCGGCCCGGGGGCCGGATGCGGCCCTTTGGCTGATTCTATCCGGCCCGCCTAAGGGCCCCTGGCTTACCTCCCCTGCCTGGCCTCTGCATAAAAATCTCCAGAGAAGGGGACTATAAGGAAGCATTATTTTATTTTAGTGGTTTTTATTATTATTGTATAATAATTTTATAACAATAATAAAATAATATCATAAATAAAATATAATGTTATATGATATATTATAATTTCAATATATTATGTTTATATATATATACTATAATATAATTATGATATTAATACTAATAATATATGAATATTTCTTGATATATTAATATGTTAATATTAATGATGTGTAATATATAGCAAATATAGTAAGTGAATAAATAAATAAATTATGTAGATTAGCATGCAGTTCTGCCTTTAGGTGCGGCCCTCCATAATATTTTTTGGCTCTCGTGTGGCCCCTTGGAAAAAATAGTTGCCCACCCCTGGTCTAAACTATCTAGTCCGTGAGCTGCTTTTTGCTGACGATGCTGCCCTTGTCGCCCATTCAGAAGCCGCCCTGCAGCGCCTCACATCCTGCTTTGCAACAGCTGCAGCGATGTTTGGGCTGGAAGTCAGCCTGAAGAAAATGGAAGTTCTCTACCAGCCCGCACCACAGGAAGAACACCATCATCCCCGCGTCAGCATAGGCAAATCTGTGCTTAAGTCCGCTCAGCAGTTCACCTACCTGGGAAGCATCATCTCTTCAGACACCAAGATTGATAAAGAGATAGATCACAGATTATCAAAGGCATAGAGTGCATTCGGAAGGCTTCACAAAAGAGTCTGGAGCAACAAGCACCTGAGGCAAAGCACCAAAATCAGTGTGTACAGAGCTATCGTACTGTCTATTCTCCTCTATGGGTCTGAAACATGGGTCACCTATCGCCAACACCTACGACTCCTCGAACGATTTCATCAGCGCTGTCTTCGCACAATCCTAAATATACACTGGACCGACTATGTGACTAATGTTGCTGTCCTTGAGCAAGCAGGGATCACCAGCATTGAGGCCATGCTATTGAGAACACAGCTGCGCTGGGCAGGGCACGTCCCTAGGATGGAGGACCACCGCCTCCCAAAGATACTACTCTATGGTGAACTCGCCACGGGTCAGCGCAAGAGAGGCGCCCCCCAAAAAGAGATAGAAGGACTCCCTGAAACAACATCTCAGGCTCAGCCAGATTGATCACCAACAATGGTCCACCCTGGCCTCACATCGGGAGGCATGGAGACACACTATCCACAATGCTGCGGCCTCTTTCGAGAAGACACGCCAAACAGGGCCGTAGCCAGGATTTTGATTCGGGGGCTGAGTTTGGTTCGGGGGGCTGAGACTGGGTGGAAGAGGGTCTACCCTAGCAAACCTTTTGTATTGTTATCCCAATAACCCCATTAATGTGGGATATAATGAGCATGGTGATCAGATCATGATATGAATAAACATAACAGTTTAAATAATGTACCAGTAAGGCCTTTTTCGCAGACCACCTGAGAATTTCGGGGGCTGAAGCCCCTTAGCCCCCCTGGCTACATGCCTGACACCAAAGAGTCTCGAAGAGAAATGACAATGCAGCAAGAACTGCAACTTGGAAACAACATCACCCAAGGAGACTTTCTGCTGTGCTTTCTGCAACCAAACTTGCCTATCTCAGACTGGCCTTTTTAGTCCTCAACGCGCTTATAAAAAGCATGGGATGAGTCCTTCCTAAGCATCTTCATTCGCGAAGTCATGCCGAGAGTTAATATGCCATCCTTCCCCAAGGGCTCAGGACGGCTTACAGAGAATATAAAAACACACTTTAAAATAGGGGTTCCCGAACTTTTTTGGCCTACCGCCCCCTTTCCAGAAAAAAAATTTACTCACCGCCCCCCTATAAATTAATTTTAAAGGCATTTAAAATTTTTAATTAAACTCCTTTCACGTGACCCCGCCTGCGCGCCCACCCACCAAATAGGCGGGAAGGCGCCCCGCAGCTGCGGCAGAAAAAAGAAGGGGCCGGCACTGGACAAGCGAGGCCCACCTTGAAAAGCGCCTCCTGCTCGCCCCGTGCGATGCCTGCCCAGGGATTGGGCGCTTGTGACTGTGTCCCTGCCACAGGCCTGTATTACCAATAAGGCCACCCTAGGCCATGGCCATGGGGCACAAGCCAAGGGGGGCACAATTCACATGGACCCCAAAAAAACCCCGCCACACAACTCCGGTACCAGAGGCAGGGCTTTCTCTCTCTCCTCTCTCTCTCTCTCTCTCTCTCTGGCCTAGGGGGAGGGGGCGGGGAGAACGCTGCGAGGGAACGGGGGGAGGGAATGGCGCCCCCCCTTGTCAAGGAAGGAGGGCACGAGGCGCGCCGTGAAGAGGAGGATGCAGAGGGAAGCCCCGCCCTTGGGGCCGATGCCGGTACCGGAGGCAGGGCTTTCCTTCCTTCCTCCTCCTCACGCGCGCCCTCCTTCCTTGACTCAAGAAGAAGTTCAGCACCCCCCAAATTCTCCTGAGCCATGGCCTAGGGGCACAAGCCAAGAGGGGCACAATTCACACGGACCCAAAAAAACCGCAACACAACTCTCTCTCTCTCTCTCGGGGGAGGGCGGGGGGAGAGGGCTGCGAGGGAGCGGGGGAGGAGGGAATGGCCCCTCCCCCTTGTCAAGGAAGGAGGGTGCAAGGCGTGCCGCGAAGAAGAGGAGGCAGAGGGAAGCCCCGCCCCCGGGGCGATGCCGGCACCGGGGGTGGAGCTTCCCTCCACCTCCTCCTCTTCAAGCCCTTCTTTCTTGAATCAAGGAAGGAGGGCGCGCGTGAGGAGGAGGAAGGAGCACGCACCCTCCTTCTCAAGAAGGAGTTCAGTGCCCCCCAAATTCTCCTGAGCTATGGCCTAGGGGCGCAAGCCAAGGGGGGCACAATTCACACGGACCCCAAAAAACAACACAACTCTCTCTCTCAGGGGGGAGAGTGCTGCGAGGGAGCGGGGAAGGAGGGAATGGCGCCCCCCCCTTGTCAAGGAAGGAGGGCGCGAGGCACGCCACGAAGAGGAGGCGGAGGAAAGCCCCGGGGTGGGGCACTGGGGGTGGGGCTTCCCTTACTTCCTCGTCCTCACGCACGCCCTCCTTCCTTGACTCAAGAAAGGAGGGCATGCCGCGAAGAGGAGGAGGCGGAGGGAAGCCCCGCCCTTGGGGCCGATGGGGGCTGGGCTTCCCTCTGCCTCCTCCTCTTCGCGGCGTGCCCTCCTTTCTTGAGTCAAGGAAGGAGGGCGCACGCGAGGAGGAGGAAGGAGCACGCGCCCTCCTTCTCACGAAGGAGTTCAGCGCCCCCCAAATTCTCATGAGGCTCTCAGTGCCCCCTTGGATCGCCCCACCGGCTACCAGGGGGCAGTACCGCACACTTTGGGAACCACTGCTTTAAAACAACCAAAAGAATTAAACTCTTAACTAAAAACTATTAAACTATTTACAGCTGATTAAACAGATCAGCCCCCCAAATCCTGCTGGAATAAAAACGACTTGCACGCTCTGCGGAACTTTGTTAAAGCTCTCAAAGCTCGCACATCTTCCGGCAGAGCGTTCCAAAGAGTTGGAGCTATGACCGTAAAGGCTTGCCGTCTTGGCGATGCCAGCCGATATGAGCGGCAGCTAGGAATCATCAAAAGATTTTGATCAGTAGAGCGCAGTGACCTCTGGGGCTGGTATGGGGTGAGACGGTCCCTCAGGAATGTCAGCCCCTGACCATATAAGGCAGTGGTTCTCAACCTGTGGGTCCCCAGATGTTTTGGCCTTCAACTCCCAGAAATCCTAACAGCTGGGATTTCTGGGAGTTGTCGGCCAAAACACCCCGGGACCCACAGGTTGGGAACCACTGATATAAGGCCTTGAAGGTGATAACTAACACTTTGAAGGAGATCCGGTGCTCCACTGGTAGCCAGTGCAGCTGCTGCAATATTGGTGTTATGTGAGCTCTCACCTGTGTACCAATCAGGGCCGGCCTTCCCCATTGCGACCTACGTGGTCGCGTAAAGGCGACGTTCCCGGAGGGGCGTGGCCACCTGGGAGGGGCGCCGCTCCGCCCGCCGCCGTGTCGCCGCAGCCAGCCGGCGCGGAGGAACGGGGGTGGGAAGAGGGACTCACGGGCGGGCTCGCCGCTCACGGACCCGAGGAGGAGCAGGAGGAGGGAGGCCACGAGGGCGGCCCCACGGAGACGCAGCGGCAGCAGCAGCAGCAGCGCCCCTGGAAGGCCCGAAGCCAGAGGCGCATCTTCGTGGACGCCACCGTCGCGCCTCTGCCGAGGAGGAAGGGGAGGAAGGCCTCGCCAGCCGCGCGCTGTAAGCACGCCCGGAAGGGAGAGACGGAGGGAGGGAGGGAGGGAAGGAGGAAGAGGCCGCCGTGCCTCCGCAGGGCTCCCTCCCTCCGGCGTCTCCTTCCGGGCGTACTTTACAGCGGCGGGCGAGGCCTTCCTCCCTTCCTCCCGGCAGAGGCGCGACAGTGACGCCACGAAGATGCGCCTCTGGCTTCGGGCCCTTCCGGGGCGCTGCTGCTGCTGCTGCCGCTGCGCTCCATGGGGGCCGCCCTCGTGGCCTCCCCCATCCTCCTGCTCCTCCTCGGGTCCGTGAGCGGCGAGCCCGCCCCGTGAGTCCCCTCTCCCCCCCCCGTTCCTCCGCGCCAGCGTGCTCGGGAGTCTGCGCATGCGCGGGCGCAGCCGGGAGCCGCCGAGAGCCGCCGGGGGGCGCGTAAATAAAAGTCACTTACTCCCCCCGGAGAGCTCGGGCCGCCCCTGGTACCAATGAGAAGCCTAGCGGCCGAATTAACACCAACTTGAGCGTCTGGATCGCCGACAATGTAAAGGGCGTTGCAGTAGTCTATTCTCGGGGTGACCACGGCCTGAATCACCGTGGCCAGATCCTCCCTGGTCAGATAGGGAGTCAGTCGCCTAGCCTGCCGGAGATGGGAAAAAGCCACTCTGCTGGCATTGGAGATCTGAGCCACCATTGATAGACGAGGGTCCAGAAGTACTCCCAAGCTCTTCACAGAGGACGACGTACATAAAGGAATGCCCTCTAGGGTTGGTAACTGAACAGCCCCTCCACCAGGGTGACCCAGCCACAAGATTTCCGTCTTTGCCGGGTTCACCCTCAATCTGCTAGCCTGCAGCCATTCAGTCACACCTTCAATGCACTGTTGGAAATTATCAGGTACAGAGTCCGGCCAGCCGTCCATTCGCAGAAAAAGCTGAGTATCATCAGCGTACTGGTAACACTCCAGCCCGTAGCTCCGAACCAGTTGAGCAAGAGGTCGTATATAGATGTTAAATAGCATGGGGGAGAGAGTGGCCCCTTGGGGAACTCCACAAACAAGTGGATATTTATGTGTGATATCTTACATTTATCTTTACACTAGCTGTACCCAGCACGCGTTGCTGTACCCTATTTTGGAGATGCGAGGAAGTCTGAGTAGGTAAGGGTTGGAGTTGTTGTTAGTTATGGTGTTGTTGGGGCCATGGCTGTGTTGTTGTGGGTTGTTTTGGTGGGTGGGATGTTGGAGTCCTGTGGAGTTGTTGTGTGGTGTTGCTGGCGTTCTGTATAGCTTGTGGATATGCAATGTTTTTTGTCTTTCCGTCTGCTGTGTTGATGTAGAGGTTGATGCTTGTGTGGTGGTGGGGTACTTTGGAAGTGAGTGGAGGTACTTGAAATCCCATTATCCATGGTGTGTCCTCCTCTAATCTGCAGTCGGATGGAGTGTGGGTCATGGGGTGCATTGTTTGCCAAGTTTGGTCTTTATCGGTCTTGGTTCTTGGACACAGTGGTCTGTGGGGAATGATGGGTTTTGAAGTACTACAAATCCCATTATCCATGGAGGTACTTCAGAGCGTAAACAGCATTCCATTAAGTGAGGCCTAGTCAGGGAAATTAAGTTAATGAAGCCTTACTGTCAATTTTGGGCGTGGTCTGTGATTTTTAGGGGTGCAAATTTTCTGTGGGAAGTGAATTGGGTGTTTGTGTTTGTGCCTCAGCCCTTTGCCTTATCCTCCTCTGACAGTTTATTATGGGTTGGAATGTTCATGTTGGCTGGCCAGTACAGGAGTTATGCAAATCCTCCTTTATTGGCAGCCAATCATGTTGTCAGAATGTAGAGGCTGGGAGAGCCGTTGGCAGCCCCGGAGGATGCTGGGAAATGTAGTTTTTTTACTCATTGTTTTGGGGGCCTTTTAGGTTTTGGGGGGGAAAGTTTCTTTGCTACAAACCTACCTTGTCTGAGGCCTATTTCTGTTGGCAAGTTTGGTGTCTCTGCGTTGTAAGGTTTCTCTGTTTAGGATGGTCGTTCCATGACGACTCTTCCTTTATATATATAGATTTATCCCAGCTTTTTTTTCTTTGTGTCAGGAGCGACTTGAGAAACTGCAAGTTGCTTCTGATTTGAGAGAATTGCCGTCTGCAAGGGAGAAACTCGAAAGCACGTGTAAGCCAACTTTTTCAGGAGGCATGCTTCCTTCTTTCCCACCCCATTTCCCAAGGAAGAAGAGATTACTTTGCTGAATGTTCTCTAGATATTTTAAAACCATGTTTTATGGTGGCCACTAGGCATGAGAAAAAAGTTATGAAAATGAAAAGAAATCGGAAGGGATTCGTATGTAATGGGACTTTCAAGTTTATACGGATCGCAAGGCCAATCTTTCTTTTCCGCAACCCCTGGGCCCAAAATTTCGTTAGATTATTAAATTTTTCGGATTCCCCCCCAACAGGAAAATTTCCCCCTCCAAAATAGCTTTGCAGACATAACTCACAGTCAGATCGGGGCCTTTCCATGCTTGAAGCCTAATTAGAGTGAAAGGCCTCCTCCAGGAAGTGAAAAAGGAGCCGGAAACGATAGAGAGATCCAGATCGGGACTCCTAGAGGGGCTGGAGGACTGACGAAAAAGGGACTTAAACACCCAGGAAGGGGGTTTAGATAGAAGGACAGAGTAGAAGGACATAAGAACTGCTGAGAGAAGAGCAGCAGGAGTGAAAAGAGCACGGAGAGGAGAAGGAAGAGTTCAGAATCAAGAAAAGCCATAGAGTTCGAACGGAGGTCCTAGACTGCTATGGTAAAACTGAATGGGAGTGAGGAGTGAGGAGAACTCTAGCAAGGCCTGCACCAGAGGTATTTAATAATATTAATAATAATATATTAATGCATTATATCTCCCTGCAAGGAAACCAAGGGAAATGTTGCCCCTTGATTTGCCTGTGCTTAAAACAGTATCAGTCCTGTTTCCCTGCTTTGCCTACTTTAGAACTACTAACAAATTTCGTTAGTAATTAAGTTACATTTTAGAAATTTTTGGAAATTTTTTTGTAAGTTTTTCTTTTACTAATCAAAAAAATCCCCCCCCCCCTCCCATTAGATTTTCGATTCCCTATTTTTGGGTTCGAAACCATGCCTAGTGGCCACCACGTTTCCCTCCCTGACTTGGCTATGCCAATGAGAACAGACCCCGGAGTGCCGTAACTCTGATCCAAAGAGGACACGCAAGTTAAAGGATGATGAACACCTTCCTTGCTTTGGACAGCTGACATTCCTCCTGCCTTGTTAATCGGTTTCTTATGGAGATGGAACGTTCTCTCTGCTCCTTTTGGATCAACATATCTTCACAACTGACCTCCCAAAAAAGTGAATCATTTCCAACAATGATTCCCAGTAGTTGGGAGATATATAGGAACGGTCTCTCTGAACTTTATTTAAATATCATGGGATGGAGGAGCCACCATGAATATTAACCAGCCATCTGCAGAAAGGTACAAAGAGAAATGCAGAGACGTTCAGGCACATTTAGAAAACAACCTGGAGATCTGAATAGAACATATGCCTCTGAGAGCCGATTAAATCATGGTGCCCATGTAAGAAACATGAGGGTGACATTTCTCAGAAAAGACACCACTGAAGTCGATACCACAAAATAAATGGCATCTTATGTGATAGGTTGGACATTTTTTTCCCCCAATGCGCAACATCTGCAATTCATTTCAGGTTCATGGACGCAGAGTTGTACATATGTTGTTGTTGTTACATATGCAGATGCACATCCTCAGTCAATGTGCATTTGTCTGCCTCTGCTGAAATTGATAGTAAGTGGTTGTGTTTCTAGTTGGGCCACTTTGCCATTCCTTCCAAAGGCTTGCATACCGGAACCACATTTGTGAGCTGATGTGATAGCCATTGTCGGATATTTAAATTTATTTATTTCTGGATTTTACCCCGCTCTTCTCAACCCCCGAGGGGGGACTCAGAGCGGCTTACAGTACGGCACAATTCAATGCCCACATAGTAACAATATAACAACAATTAAAATACATTAAAATGCATTAAAATACAATTACATTAGCACCATGCGCATTCACTCCGGATTAAAACAATGTTCAGCCCATACAAGCATTGGCCCTCTTCGTCCACTTTCCATTAAAATCCTATCTAAAATGCTGCCTTGTGCTGGTGTCAGGGCCGTAGCAAGGATTTTGGTTCGGGGGCTGAGTTTGTTTCGGGGTGGGCTGAGACTGGGTGGAAGAGGGTCTACCCTAGCAAACCTTTTGTATTGTTATCCCAATAACCCCATTAATGTGGGATATAATGAGCATGGTGATCAGATCATGATATGAATAAGCATAACAGTTTAAATAATGTACCAGTAAGGCCTTCTCGCGGACCACTCTGAGAATTTCGGGGGGGGCTGAAGCCCCCTTAGCCCCCCGGGCTACATGCCTGGCAGGTGTGTAAACGCCAGGTCCCACAGCCAGGATTTTACGGATGATCTTTTTTCCTGAATGCCAGGAGGGATGAGGTGGATCATTACATCAATAGAGAGTGCATTCCACAGGCGGGAGCCACCACCGAGCATAGGCCCTATCCCTCGTCCCCACCAGCCGGCTGGAGAAGTAGGCGGGAGGAACAAAGCAAGCAGAGAGCAGGGCCTAAACATTAAAACCCGGATGATCTTAGATTACAAGGTGGGATCCACGCCGCCAGCAGCTCACAAGGCTGATGCGTTCGGACAAGTAAGTGGCTGGGCCAGAACCGTATAGAGCTTTAAAGGTCAAAACCAGCACTTTGAATTTAGCTCGAAGAATTGGACAGGCAGCCAGTGGAGCTGACACAACAGGGGGTGACACAACAGGGGGTATGCTCCCTGTATGTAGCTCCCGTTAGCAGTCTGGCTGCCGCCCGCTGGACTAATTGCAATTTCCGAACTGTCTTCAAAGGCAGCCCCACGTAGAGTGCGTTGCAGTAGTCTATTCGGGATGTGACCAGAGCGTGGACGACCGTAGCCAGATCAGACTTCCCAAGGTACGGGCGCAGCTGGCGCACGAGTGCTGTCATGTGGAAGCTGGAACGAACTTGTTTTCTGAGACTAATTTGTTTGACGATTATATGCAGAGATGCTATGCAATGTTGTTGTCGTAGATGAGTCCTTGAGCGATGCTGAGCATGGAGGTTGAAGCTAGGAGGGCAAAGCGGGTTACTCGTGAGCAGGAGTCAGATGAGGAACGGGAGAGGAAAAGAATCCGGCAAATACTTAGTGAACCTACTGATGAGGATTCCTTTGAGGATTTCTCTGAGGATGATGGGTCTGACCATGATGGTGGTAGAAAACGAATTGGGCTATAAAGAAGCCTAGAAACAACGAGGTAACAGCTACAAAGACTCAACATGCGGGAAATGTTATCCAAAAATATAATATATTAAACATCAATGTGCAAAGTGATCTCTCTCGGCATTACTTCGCGAACGAAGATTCAGGAAGGACTCATCCCATGCTTTTTACAAGCGCGTTGATGACTAAAAAGGCCAATCTGAGATAGGCAAGTTTGGTTGCAGAAAGCACAGCAGAAATTCTCCTTGGGTGATGTTGTTTCCAAGTTGCGGTTCTTTCTGCGTTGTCGTTTCTCTTCGAGACCCGTTCAGTGTGTCTTCTCAAAAGAGGCCGCAGCATTGTGGATAGTGCGTCTCCATGCCTCCCGATGTGAGGCCAGGGTGGACCATTGTTGGTGACCAATCTGGCCGAGCCTGAGATGTTGTTTCAGGGAGTCCTTATATCTCTTTTTGGGGGCACCTCTCTTGCGCTGACCCGTGGCGAGTTCACCATAGAGTAGCATCTTAGTGAGGCGGTGGTCCTCCATCCTAGAGACGTGGCCTGCCGAGCGCAGCTGTGTTCTCAATAGCATGGCCTCAATGCTGGTGATCCCTGCTTGCTCAAGGACAGCAACATTCGTCACATAGTCGGTCCACTGTACATTTAGGATTGTGCGAAGACAGCGCTGATGAAAGCGTTCGAGGAGTCGTAGGTGTTGGCGATAGGTGACCCATGTTTCAGACCCATAGAGGAGAATAGAAAGTACGATAGCTCTGTACACACTGATTTTGGTGCTTTGCCTCAGGTGCTTGTTGCTCCAGACTCTTTTTTGAAGCCTTCCAAATGCACTCTATGCCTTTGCTAATCTGTGATCTATCTCTTTGTCAATCTTGGCGTCTGAAGAGATGATGCTTCCCAGGGAGGTGAACTGCTGAACGGACTTAAGCACAGATGTGCCTATGCTGACGTGGGGATGATGGTGTTCTTCGTGTGGTGCGGGCTGGTAGAGGACTTCCATTTTCTTCAGGCTGACTTCCAGCCCAAACAGCTCTGCAGCTGTTGCAAAGCAGGATGTGAGGCGCTGCAGGGCTGCTTCTGAATGGGCGAAAAGGGCAGCATCGTTGGCAAAAAGCAGCTCATGGACTAGATAGTTTAGAGTCTTAGTGTGAGCCCTCAGGCGGCTTAAGTTGAACAAGCTTCCATCAGTACGATAGCGTATATATATGCCGTCTTCTTCTTCTTCGAGGTCTGCCGTAGCCCTTTGGAGCATCATGCTGAAGAAGATTGTAAATAGGGTTGGTGCAAGAACACAACCTTTTTTAAGTCCATTAGTTATGAGAAAGGGCTCCGAGAGAGCATCACCGTATCTGACTTGACCGTGCTGGCCCTCATGTAAGGAGCAGGATAATCATTTTGAGGGATTTGGGGGGACATCCTAGACGTTCCAGGATCTGCCACAGACCTTTCCTGCTCACAGTGTCGAAGGCTTTGGTGAGGTCGACAAATGTTACATAGAGTCCTTTGTTCTTCTCTCTACATTATTCTTGCAGTTATCTAAGGGCAAAAACCATGTCTGTAGTGCTCCTGTTAGCTCTGAAGCCACATTGGCTCTCAGGGAGAAGTTTTTCTGCAATAGCAGGAACTAATCTGTTCAGGAGTCTCCTTGCAAGGATTTTTCCAGCAATGGAGAGCAGTGTAATACCTCAATAGTTTGAGCAATCGGATTTTGTTCCTTGTTTAATAGACACCCATGAAATCATTCAATTTCCCATGAATTTCCTTCATAACTTTCCCAAGTAATCTCTCTGAATGACACAATCTATTTTCAGCTCTGATTTGTAAACAAATACTTTTGTTGATCACTGTAGCTACAGGTGGGTTCCAGGAACCCTTCTTATCAGTCAGCTCTTCACTCGATTCCATATCTGCTGTTGCTACTTCTGACTCCCATGAATGCCCTTGAGGCCTTTTCCGAGCCAGTTTTCTCACAGAGAGAACCATAATTTCTCAGAATTCATTTTCCCAGACTTGAGAGCCCATCACCTTGCGCCACGGGAAAGCTCACAATCTTCTCTAAATCATCAATTAAACCTCTGGTGGCGGTCTACAACATCCTCTGCCATCACTGTTTTGGCTGTTTGGGAAATTCCTCATGAAACTTTGTGAAAGTGTGTTGCTTGAATTATCATTCTTTAAAGTTCAGACCACTCTCCCCTAGGGTTTCGAGAAATTAATTCGCCTGAGTAGAGAATGGAATAAATCTCATCTCTCATGTGCAGGGCAATTGCCTTAACTCAGCAGCAAGAAGTATATGTATTGCATGAAAAGGTCTCCTGCTCATTCAGTAGCATCTCCAGGTAATAAAGGGAAAGATCCCAGAGAGAGCCACTGACCATCAGTGTTTCCGAATAGATTAGTGGTCCAACTCGGTATGCTCTCTAGCGACAGCATGCTCATGACTGTTACACAGTCTGTGATTTCCGAACATTGTAGCTCATGGGTTGCATTTTGATGGCATGCGGCTATTATCTACCATTTTGGACCCCTTCGATTTAAAATCCACGTGGTGAATCTTTGAAGAAAGTCAAGGCATATCAAACTTTTTGAACTACGAGGGCGGGTCAATAAGTCTGTGACTTTTTGAATGAAACACAGGTTTTTAGATTAAAAAATCATTTTATTTTTCAACGCCGTCTCCTTTAAGCTCTATACACTTTGTACAACGTTTCTCCGATTTTTTTATTCCTTCCAAAAAATAAGATTTGTCGAGGTCATCAAAATAGGTATTTGTTTGTGAGATGATTTAATCGTTGGAGTCAAATCTCTTTCCGCTGAGCCATTTCTTCAGGTTTGGAAACAAGAAATAGTCACTCGGGGCTAAATCCGGCGGATGAGGGAGCAATTCGTATCCCAATTCATGGATTGTTGCCATGGCAACTGCACATGTGTGCACCCTTGCATTGTCCTGGGGCAAAAGAACTTTTTTCTTGGCCAAATGCGGTCGGGTTTTTTTTTTCAAATCCTCATTAAATCGACCCAATAAGTTGGCATAATATTCGCCATTGATTGTTTTACCCTTTTGAAGGGAGTCAATGTGGATTATACCACGTGCATCCCAAAAAACTGTCTCCATGACTTTATTAGCTGACAAACCCACCTTGGCCTTCTTTGGCGCCGATTCACCCTGAGAAACCCACTGTTTTGACTGCTGTTTGGTCTCTGCTGTGTTGTGGTGGATCCATGTTTCGTCCATGGTTACGAAATGGCGCAAAAACTCATCCATATTGCAGTTGAAAAACGCCAAACACTCCTGCAAAATTGTCAAACGATTGCGTTTGTGGTCAATTGTGAGCAAACGCAGCACCCATCTTGTGGATCATTTAAAATTGAAACCACTGAGCCACGTGAGATGCCTATGGCTTCCACAATCTCTCGCACTTTCAATCTCCGATCGGCCAACACCAACCATATTGTGATTTTTTTTCCAATTGTTTCGGGTGTAGAGACCTCAACTGAGTGTCCAGAACGTTCGGCATCTTCCGTGCTTGTACGGCCACAACAAAATCCAGTAAACCACTTTTTTACCATTGAAATTGATGGTGCAGAGTCCCCATAGTATTGATCAAGCTTAGCCTTGGTTTGAATGATGGTTTTTTTCTGCAAAAAAATGCTTAATGAGCACATGAAATTCACTTTTTTCCATTTTCTCCTCAAATCACACGGTTGTCTGCTATCAATGGCTGTCAAACGCAGCTTGTTCACAGGAGTCAACTGACAGATGCCTGTTGACGGGAGCAGTGTTGCCCTTTCAGTTAAGAGGGGGGAAATTCAAAAAGTCACGGACTTATTGACCCGCCCTCATATACTGCACTTGAATCCAGCACTGAAAGGAATGAAATGTTCTCGTGACCTTTTCCATGTACAGAACAAAATCTAGCTGTTGGATTGCAGCTGGGACATGCACCGTCCGTGTGAGTTTTGGGTGAGCAAAGGTAGCAAAGGCAAGCTTAGCACGGCAATCTGCTCGGGACAGATGAGGTGTCTAAAATTACACGACTCAGCATAAGGAAATGAAACATTTTTAATTGGATTCTGCTTGCCCAGCGATCATGCCAGAGGCTGTATTATATGGGTTGTGTACATGTAAAATGAAATTTACGGCACATGTTCACTCTAGCAAGCACATCTGGGCTTTCAGCTCCTGACTGTTCCTCTTATTCAGGGGGTTCTGCAATCCATGGCTAGAGGAACAGGTCACTCAGAAAAAGTGGGGAAGGTCTCCGGCATAAGAAACGCAGAGAGATTGATTTCAAAATCCTAGAGGCAAAACCTGGGTCGGAGTTCAGCTTGTCAAAGAAATGGGGAGATTTCCAGAGGGGCATCTCCACCGCCAAGAGCATTGTAAAGAAAGAGACAGAGCAAGGGATTCAAATTGCAGAAGCAATGGAGTCAAAGTGAAGGAAAATACTAGGCATGGTTTCGAACCCAAAAATAGGGAATCGAAAATCTAATTGGGGGGGATTTTTTTATTAGTAATAGAAAGACTTACAAAAAAAATCCAAAAATTTCTAAAATGTTACGCAATTACTAACGAAATTTGTTAGTAGTTCTAAAGTAGGCAAAGCAGGGAAACAGGACTGACACTGTTTTAAGCACAGGCAAATCAAGGGGCAACATTTCCCTTGGTTTCCTTGCAGGGAGATATAATGCATTAATATATTATTATTAATATTATTAAATAAAATAGTTGCCAATGCCCACCTCTGGTGCAGGCCTTGCTAATCTGTAGAGTTCTCCGCACTCCAGCTTTTCCCCATTCAGTTTTACCATAGCAGTCTAGGACCTCCATTTGAACTCTATGGCTTTTCTTAATTCTGAACTCTTCCTTCTCCTCTCCATGCTCTTTTCACTCCTGCTGCCCTTCTCTCAGCAGTTCTTATGTCCTTCTACTTTGTCCTTCTATCTAATCCCCCTTTCTGGGTGTTTAAAATCGCTTTTTTCGTCAGTCCTCCAGCCCCTCTAGGAGTCCCGATCTGGATCTCTCTATGGTTTCCGGCTCCTTTTTCACTTCCTGGAGGAGGCCTTTCACTCTAATTAGGCTCCAAGCATGGAAAGGCCCCGATTTGACTGTGAGTTATGTCTGCAAAGCTATTTTGGAGGGGGAAATTTTCCTGTTGGATGGGCATCCGAAATAGTTACTAATCTAACGAAAATTTGGGCCCAGGGGGTGCGAAAAAGAAAGTCCACTTCCGGGATTGCGGCAGCGATGCGTATAAACTTGAAAGTCCCATACATACGAATCCCTTCCGATTTCTTTTCATTTTCATAACTTTTTTCTCATGCCTAGAAAATACATTCCACCTAAACATTAGGAAAAACTTCCTGTTGCTTAGAGCAGTGATTTTCAACTTTTTTTGAGCCACGGCACATTTTTTACATTTAGAAAATCCTGGGACACACCACCAACCAAAATGACACAAAATGACACTCTAACACAGTAATACATATAGTTAATATGTTTTTAATGTATTTCTATATTCCTGACTGTGAGAGCCGTTCAGCAGTGGAACTCTCTGCCCTGGATGACACTCTAACACAGTAATACATATAGTTAATATGTTTTGAAATGTATTTATACACCACACCACCGCCCGCAAACACCGACTTTTATTATATACATAGATAGAAGATTTATGAGGCTCTAGGGCAGTGTTTTTCAACCTTTTTTGAGCTGCGGCACATTTGTTACATTTACCAAATCCAGGGGCACACCACCAACCAAAATGACACAAAATGACACTCTAACACAGTCATACATACAGTTAATATGTTTTTAAATGTATTTATACACTCAGTGTGAAACCTGGGCCTGATTCGATGAACACAACATAGATATCCTGGCAGGAATGGCAGAAAAACACACACGAAGGTCTCGCTCAACAGCTGGGAGTTATAGTTCACCCGCAATCAAAGAGCACTCTGAACTCCACCAATGATGGAATGGAATCAAACTTCCCACACAGAACTACCATAACCAAGAGAAAATATAATAAGAGTTTGGTGGGCATTGACATTGAGTTTTGGAGTTGTAGTTCACCTATATCCAGAGAGCACTGTGGAAGGGAGGGAGAAAGATGTGGGGCGAGTCTGTGCAGTAGCGCCCGCACAGGTCATGTCTTCCTCTCTCCCCACTCCTGCAGAAGTGGCAGCATGAGCAAAGCGAGGCAAAGCGAGCAGAGCGAGGCTGGGAAGAAAGGAGCCCGAGTGGAGAAGAAAAAGTGTCCGGCAGGAGGGGGAAGAAAGGGTATTGGAGGCTCCAATTTCCCACGGCACACTAGTGTGCCACAGCACACTGGTTGGGAAACACTGGCTTAGAGCTATTCAACAATGGAATATGCTGCTGTCTTGGAGCATGGTTGAGGGTTCTTCCCTGGGGAGAACTTTGATTATGTGTTCCTTCATGGTGGAAGGGAGCTGGACTAGGTCAATCTTGGGATCTTTTCAAACTCTGTATTGACAAATTTATTTATTTACTTACTTTATTTACCCCGAATGGGACTCAGAGCAGATTACAGTACACATACTTGCAGACAATCTCTGCAGTTCAACATATATAGACAACATATATAGACATATTTAGACATATATAGACATATATATATACGAACAGAGGCAAACCTCTGGCCACCAGGGGGAGCTGGCGCACTCCTCATCTCGATCAGTGTTTTCCAGCATCCCTTGTTGTTCTTCCCTAATCCCCAGCGATTCCTGGAGTTCTTTATGGCCTCATAACAACATAGCATAACATTGTTTGAGTCCACAGTGCTCTCTGGGTGTAGGTGAACGACAACTTCCAAACTCAAGGTCAATTCCCAAGCAAACCCTTTCAGTACTTTCTGTTGGTAATGAGAGTTCAATATGCCAAGTTTGGTTCAATTCCATTGTTGCAAGAGTTCAGGATGCTCTTTGATTGTGTGTTAACTATAAATCCCAGAAACTGTAACTCCCAAATGTCAAGGTCTATTTTCCCCAAACTCCATCAGTGTTCACATTTGGGCATATTGAGTATTCGTTCCAAGTTTGGTCCTGATCCAACATTGTTTGAGTCCACAGTGCTCTCTGGATATAGGTGAACTACAATTCCAAAACCCAAGGTCAATGCTCACCAAACTCTTATAGAATTTTCTCTTGGTTATGGGAGTTCTGTGTGGGAAGTTTGTGTCTTTCTGCCATTCCTGCCAGGATATCTATGTTGTGTTCATCGAAACAGGACCAGGTTTCACAGTGAGTGTATAAATACATTTAAAAACATATTAACTATATGTATTACTGTGTTAGAGTGTCGTTTTTGTGTCATTTTGGTTGGTGGTGTGCCCCAGGATTTTGTAAATGGAAAAAATGTGCCGCGGCTCAAAAAAGGTTGAAAAACACTGAACTAGGGGGATCCTCTCTGTCTGAAGTGAAACCAATACTTCTAGCCAGATTTTGTTTCATGGTTTCTTCCTTTCTGTTGAAAACTCTGTTCTTTTATAGTTCTAAGTGCCACCTCGGAGTTGGTTGAGGTAGGCAGGATTTCCCTGGGTCCTGGTTGTGGGGGGTCGGGAGCAGGTCAGGGTTTTGCCCTCCCTTCTGCTCGAGATCCCCGTGTACAACTGGTGGGCCACTGTGTGATACAGAATGCTGGACTAGATGGGCTGAGGTCCGATTCAGCATGGCTCTTCTTATGTTCTTATGTTCTTATCTGCTGATGACGGATGAGAAAAGGCACTCCGCTGCATTGCTCATGGGATGGTCTCAGGATGTGGTATCAGTGGAACATATAACTAAAGGAGGGGAGGGGGAAATAACATTCACAGAAGCCGCTAAAAAGTTGTGTGACATCAGAACAACTGCACCAATGGGAATTTGCACATATGCAAGTCAAAGTGCACCTCGAGATCAAAGCCAGTCGGCTCTTTCACTCCAAAACGACACCGACGCCAAAACTTGCAATTATGTTTACAGCTCATCTGTTGCTCTACAAAGATGCCTCTATTCTCACAATAAACCTTTGAGGAAGGCAAGGCTGAAATGCTACGGAAGCTTGTTTCAGGCTAAAACAGTCACCCACCTAAAATATAGACATCCCTAATTACAACTAAGTGCTGGTTTGAAAGCGCATAAAAAAGATCTTTTTCTTTTAATGCTCCTCTCTCGCTGACATCAAGCAATTCCCCATAAATTCAGATGAAAGCTGGAAAAGAGGGAGATGAATAATAAACTTTCACTCCTCTTAAGTGCATCTCACCAGCGCCGTTTCCATTTCCCTTCATCCCACTTCACTTCATAAACAAGCTCAGAAGAACACCAGAGTCCCACTGGCGCAGGCCAAATGCGGCTCCAGTTGAGTTTCTCACAGTGGCTTATTATGGGATGCTGCAGAATCAGGATTAGGGGTGCAACTACACTGCAGAATAAATGCAGCTTGACAACACTTTCACTGCCGCGACTCAATGTGATGGAATCAAGGGAGTCGTAGTTTTGCAAGGTCTTCAGCCTTCTCTGCCAAAAAGGGTTGGTACTAGGGGTGGTTGATCCATAAAAAAATTGATTCTAAACTTGTGTGTGTGTGGGGGGGGGGGGGTATTTCCGTTGCTGGGTCATTCTAGAAATTAATCATAAAATTTTAAAATAAATTTCGTAATTGAAATGTAATTAATAACGAAATTCGTTACTATTTCATTAGTGGGGCCAGTGCGCAGGGGATGCCCGCCTCCACGCCCCCTCTGCCAGCCCAGTAACCAACCCGGGTTAAAGGGAACGCGGGTTGGATTCTGAGCTTGCAGGGGCGAATAGAGGCGCCTCGCTTCCTCTCTGCCAGCCCAGAAACCAACCCGTGATCCATTTAACCCGGGTTGGATTCTGAATAGGGACAAAGGGAGGCGCCTCCCTTCCCTCTGCCAGCCCAGTAACCAACCAATTCCAGGGGCGAATAGAGGCGCCATTCTGCCAGCCCAGAAACCAACCCGTGATCCATTTAACCCGGGTTGGATTCTGAGCTCGCAGGGGCAAAGGGAGGCGCCTCCCTTCCCCTCTGCCAGCCCAGAAACCAACTCGCGATCCATTTAACCCGCGTGTCAGATGGCGACAGGAGGGTGGAGGGAGCAGCCTGGCACCCTCCTCTCGCCAGCCGAGACCCAAATGGGGGTTATCTTTAACCTGTGTTTGAGTGTCATCTGGAGAGAGGAGATGCTGCCTTCCACTCCCCTCTTGCCAGCTGACAACCAAAGGCGGGTTAAACGTAAGAAAGGGCGGAAACGACCTAATAACACGCCCTTTACATAAATGGCTGACCCGGTTTCAATTTAGAAAGGTCAGGGTTGGACGACGAGGGTCGATATAAGGTCAAAATAATTTCAAATACAAAAAATTAACGGAAATCAAAGTATTACGACCGGGGATATCCACCCCTAGATGGTACTTCACCAAACTACAAATCCCATGGTTCCAGAGAATTGAGCCATGACAGCAAAAATGGTGTCAAACTGTGCTGATACTGAAGTGTAGTCAAGTCACATCCTTAGTCTGCACAAAACTCACAAATAGTTATTGTATTGCAAATGGTATTTTCTGCGCAAGAAATGGCATTTCATGTACAGAAAACAATATTTGAGTGCAGAAACAGCACATTCCGCAAATTAAAAAATTGTGTGGAAAATGCTGATTTCAGTGTGAAACAACTACATGAAGATTTTGCACAGAATAATTCCCAAAGTATGAGAATTCTGCTCGGTCTAGGATTCTTCTTGTCAAGGTTTTTTTTGACACTAGACAGTAGGCATGGTTTAGAACCCAAAAATAGGAAATCAAAATCTAATTGGGGGGGATTTTTTTAAAATTAGTAATAGGAAGACTTACAAAAAAATTTCCAAAATTTCTAAAATGTGACTTAATTACTAACGAAATTCGTAAGTAGTTCGTATGCCAGCGCATGCGCATTCAGATGGTTTGGCCTACAACTCCCAGAAATCCTAACAGCTGGTAAATTGGCTGGGATTTCTGGGAGTTGTAGGCCAAAACTTGAATAAATCACACTGAATTCTAGATGGGACTCTCCAAATAGGAAGGAGGGAGCAAAGGAGGGAGGGAGGGAGGGGGTATTCTATTCTTGGAAGCAGCAAAAAAAAGGAGGAGGAGCCCCCGGCTCCTCGCTGCCTCTCTCTCACCCCGATCCCGAGGAGCGAGGGCCCAAGTTTGCCCAGGCTGGTCATATACCTACATTCCATGCACATGCAATAATACAGCA
This sequence comes from Anolis apletophallus, assembly GCA_030556195.1. Lineage (NCBI taxonomy): Eukaryota > Metazoa > Chordata > Lepidosauria > Squamata > Anolidae > Anolis > Anolis apletophallus. Next base: position 47,345,363 of record JARBWK010000013.1, read on the forward strand.
GTAATAACAATGGGTATAAGAAGAGGTAAAATTCAAACCGAAGTATTCTGACTGGTCCCTCCTCATGCGGTGCAAACGGGCTCTTCTCTGTGAGCCCGGGAAAAGGCAGCGTTTTCTGCTTGGGTGCACACACATACATATTCTTTGGGGGATTTGCTGCAGAATCTTCTCTATGAGCCCGGATTCTGCAGCAATTCCCCCAAGAATATGTATGTGTGTGCTCCCAAGCAGCAAACACTGGCTTTTCCAGGCGAATTTCCCGGGCTAATAAGAAGAAGAGCCCGTTTGCACCGCATGAGGAGAGACCAGTCAGAATACTTCGGTTTGAATTTTACCTCTTGTTATTGTTATTACTGCTGTATTATTGCATGTGCATGGAATGTAGGTATGACCAGTTGGATTACTTATAATATTAGGCACTTACAGTAGCATTCATTCTATTATACATTAGGTTGGTTTCTCACCCCAATACTCTTTGTTGCTTTAGATCCTGGCAGGGCAGGAGAGGCAGGGAAGCCTGGAAAAATGTAAACAGAGAGGATTACTCAGAAGTAAATCCACAAAGGAGGGCCCTTCATCCAAAGTGCCCTCCTTTGCAGATTTACTTCTGAGTAAACCTCTCTGTTTACATTTTTCCGGCTTCCAGCCGAAAGAAGGAGCGAGTTTAGGGCTTGCCTTGCCATAATACTTATTGGCAAGGGAGGCGGGAGGGTGGTGAGAGAGAAGGAGGGTGCCCCCCCTTACGACCTAATAACGACACTTAAGAAAATCCTGGCCCCCGAAGTTCGAAAAAGAAAGTCCACTTCCTGGTTGGCGTTCCAGGTGCAGAAATACTCGAAAGTAGCATTTCTTACGAATTTCTTACGAAACGAATCATTTTCATAACTTTTTTCTCATGCCTACTAGACAGTCCTTTTTTTCCACCATGTTTCTCATATTTGCAGTCTTTTCCATAGCTACAGTACGTCAGACAAGGCTTCTTTTATGCCTTTTCCATCTAATGTATAAGTTTTGGGGTTTAAAAAAATTTGAAATGTGAAAGAAAAGAAAGACGAAAATGGCATGACCTGGACAACTTCACTCCTTTGGTCTTAAACTTTCGGAAAATGGAAATCTCCAGAACCCTATGGAGATATTGTGTTCTTTAGAAAGGCATGACCCGAGGTTTAGTACAGCGGTTAAAACAACAGCTGCTTCAATCCCAACGTTCCAAGTTCGAGACCCCGGGCAGGCCTTGGGCAGCCAGCTGTAAGCCTAACCCACTGTTAACCTTAGCAGTCAAAAGCAGTCTGCGAAGTAGAGAAATAAGGTACCGCATAGTGGGGGAGATCTTTTAAAGACTTTATAACACCAATAAAAATAATTATTTTTTAATGAAGATCGATTGCCGGAGGAAGCCACATCTATAGCGGGCAGGCAGCTCTCCGCCATAAGGAGGAGGAAGCAAGGTGGATGGAGCAGCAGCACGCCCTGTGACGCAGTGGAGCAAAAGCACCCGGAGATGTAATCTAGAAGACCACGTTCAATCCAGGAAAAAGATCCTCTATTATATGTCTGTCTGTCTTGTATGTCAATACTAACGGCAGGGATTGTCTGCTCGTATATGTTCTGTAATCCGCTCTGAGTCCCCTTCGGGGTGAGAAGAGCGGAATATAAATAAAGAGTATTATTATTATTATTATTATTATTATTATTATTATGACCTTGATAGAAGTCGTAATCCTTTTTGAAAATGATACCATAACCTCTTGGTAAAAAGTATGACCTGTTAGAGTCATAACCTTTTGGGGAAAATGGCATTCACCAGCATTCATTCTCTCTCTCTCTCTCTCTCTCTCTCTCTCTCTCTATATATATATATATATATATATATATATATATATATATATATATATATATATGAAGAGTCGTCATGGAAAGACCGTCCCAAACAGAGAAACCTTACAACGCAGAGACACCAAACTTGCCAACAGAAATAGGCCTCAAGCAAGGTGTGTTAGTAGCAAAGAAATTTCCCCCAAAACCTAAAAGGCCCCCAAAACAACGAGTAAAAAAACTACATTTCCCAGCATCCTCCGGGGCTGCCAACGACTCTCCCAGCCTCTACATTCTGACAATATGATTGGCTGCCAGTAAGGGCGGATTTGCATAACTCCTGTACTGGCCAGCCAACATGAACATTCCGACCCATAATAAACTGTCAGAGGAGGATAAGGCAAAGGGCTGAGGCACAAACACAAACACCCAATTCACTTCCCACAGAAAATTTACACCCCTACAAATCACAGACCACGCCCAAAATTGACAGTAATGCCTCATTAACTTAATTTCCCTGACTAGGCCTCACTTAATGGAATGCTGTTTACGCTCTGAATTGACAGTAAGGCTTCATTAACTTGATTCTCCCAACAACGCCTCAGCTCACTGAACATTGTGTATGGCCTGAAATGGCAGTAAGGCTTCATTAACTTGCTGTTCCTGACTAGGCCTCAGCTCATGGGACATTGTGTATGGCCTGAATTTACAGTAACCTACCTTGGCACACAGAGCCCCTATGACCCACGCTACATTCTACTACAGTTTGGAGGAGGGTGGACCATGGATTATGGGACTTGAAGTACCTCCATGGATAATGGGATTTGTACTACTTCAAAACCCATCATTCCCCACAGACCACTGTGGCCCAGAACCAAGACCAATAAAGACCAAACTTGGCACACAATGCCCCCCATGACCCACACTCCATCCGACTGCAGTTCAGAGGAGGACACACCATGGATAATGGGATTTCAAGTACCTCCACTCACTTCCAAAGTACCCCACCCACACACGCATCAACCTCTACATCAACACAGCAGACGGAAAGACAAAAAACATTGTATATCCACAAGCTATGCAGAACGCCAGCAACACCACACACCAACAACTCCACAGGACTCCAACATCCCACCCACCAGAACAACCCACAACGACACAGCCATGGCCCCAACAACACCATAACTAACAACAATTCCAACCCTTACATACTCAGACTTTCTCGCTTCTCCTAAATAGGGCACAGCAACGCGTGCCGGGTACAGCTAGTATACACACACACACACACACGTGTGTTCTTTTTAATTGCCTAAAAAACATCTACCCTCCCTTAAAATATGTTTGCCTTTAATTAAACCATGCTCAAAAGAGACAAAAATAAGCATACTTCTTTAAAAGGAACATAGTTGGTTTACTCACAAACTTCATGTATTCACCATACAGGTACTTTGCTTATCAATCCAGTTACAAGTAAATTTGAAGTAGTTTCTCTGTATAGGTAACACAGGATATCATTCTTAGAAGGTCGAATGCCTTCCGTACAGCATCCTGTTCGTATTAAAAGTCTAAAGCATACTTCTCTACTGAAGTTTAAACTGTACTGTTCTAAAATGGAGTCTGAGTTCTGAACAAGCCCAGTTATTATCACATTGTCTGCAGCCCCTCCCACTGCACAGAGTTACGGTAAAATTGCAAACCAGCATACACATATTCAATACAGTAAGCAATTATATACATAACAAGTAACTAGTGGAGGTTTGAGAAGGTTGCTATTTCCAATATAAACAGATATTTCACATGGGCTCACTTCCATGGGGATCTCTCACATGCATATGTGTCACGATGCAGGGGCTCGGCCCAGATCCTTAATCACACACACAGAGCTAACTATTTATTGAATAATAAAAAATAGGTGAAAAGGATACCGTATTTTTCGCACCATAAGGCGCACCTGCTGATAAGATGCACCTAGATTTTAGAGATGGAAAATTGGGGGGGGGAAATGTGGGCTGTCTACTATATGGGACACTAATATGGGGGGAGGCGCTGGAGCAGAGGGGGCGGCGATATACTCACGCTATATTCGCGCCCCCCCCCCCCGGCGGCTCCCGGCGGCTCCCAGCTGCGCCCGCGCATGTCCAGGCTCCCGCTGCCGTGTCGCCACAGCCAGTCAGCGGCGTGGAGGAACGGGGGCGGAAGAGGGGACTCACGGGGCGGGAGGGAGGGAGGGAAGGAGGAAGAGGCGCAGCGCCTCCGCAGGCCTCCCTCCCTCCGGCGAGGCCTTCTCCGCTTCCTCCTCGGCAGGCGCGGGAGTGATGTCACGAAGATGCGCCTCTGTCTTCGGCCCTTCCGGGGTGCTGCTGCTGCTACCGCTGCGTCTCGGAGCGGCCGAAGCCAGAGGCGCAATTTCGTGACGTCACTCCGTCGCGCCTCTGGCGAGGAGGAAGGAGGAAGGCCTCGCCGGAGGAGAGGGCCCTGCGGAGGCGCTGCGGCCTCTTCCTCCTTCCCTCCCTCCCTCTCTGTGAGTCCCCTCTTCCGCCCCCGTTCCTCCGCGCCGCCGACTGGCTGTGGCGACACGGCAGCGGGAGCCTGGCCATGCGCGGGCGCAGCCGGGCGCCGCCGGGAGCCGCAAATATAGCGTGAGTATATCGCCGCCCCCCCTCTGCTCCAGCGCCTCCCCCCCTCCCTGCCTGCATCTTCGCTCCATAAGACGCGGCTCATTTTTCTTCCTACTTTGGGAGGAAAAAAACTGCGTCTTATGGTGCGAAAAATACGGTAATTGTCCATAAAAGTATCAAAGTTGCAATAACAAGGTAAAGAGTTCTTAGGTAAATCCAAAGGCAAAAGCTTAGCAAAGGCTCCGCAAAACAAAGCGGATCTAAAACAGACTTGGTCCGTGGCAAGGCAAGCAAGGCAAAGTTCAAGAAAGCAAGCCCAAGAAACTTCTTGGCATGGTACGAGCCTCAATCCTGGCTCCGTGGATCTTCACTCGCTTCACTCCCTTCAGATCAGAAGTGGCCGAGTAACTGAGGATCCGTTCCCACGGATCTTATACTTAATTCCCCTGGTGAGACCCCCGCCGCTCTAGGCTGCGGCGCCAATCTGTGCTTCGGGACCTAGCGCTCCTCTGGCGCTCTAGGCTTCGGTGCCATTCCCACCTGCTAGACTCAATGCTCCGTCTCCTATCAAAGCTCCGTCCTTGCCTCCCAGCACCTGGCTCGCTATCTTCATGAGAGCCGAACTCCCTTTCAGCTTCCATGGGCTCATCCCTGATCCTTTCCTGCGACCCGTAACCACCTGGTTTCTCATACTGACTATCGGAGTCAGCACTTTCAGTGTCAGCCTGACTTTCCCAGCTATCATAGCCATCAGGCCAGCCATCATCCCAGGCCAAGCTCTCTGTGGGAGATGAAGGCCCAGCTAACTCATCATCCCCTTCCTCCATGTCCTCATCCGCCACAGCTGGCCCTAATGCAAGTGGGACCCCCGGTGCCGCCCCCTGCCCCCCAGGCACGAAAGGGAACTGGGTTGCTACACTATGACATAAACAAGAATGATCTAGGTACCACTACAATTGAAATGGATGGTGCAGAGTCCCCGTAGTATTTATCAAGCTTAGCCTTGGTTTGAGGGATGGTTTTTTTCCTGCAAGCAGTAATACTTAATGAGCACACAAAATTCACTTTTTTCCATTTTCTCCTCAAATCACGTGGTAGTCTGCTATCAATGGCTGCCAAACACAAACTAAATGACGCAGCTTGTACAAATTTTGACAGGAGTCAACTGACAGATGCCTGTTGACGGGAACAGTGTCGCCCTTTCAGTTAAGAGGCGGGAAATTCAAAAAGGCATGGACTTATCTACCCGCCCTCGTACAGTTCCGTAATGCAGGGTGAACTCTTAAAATGCAGTTCAATGCAGTTAAACTGCATTTTTGGCAGCGTAGATGGGGCTGAAGATCTGCCGTGACCCTCCAAAATAGTCACTCCATCTTCCTTTTAAATCAGCAAGAAAGAGTAACTGTCAAAAAGCTGTAGAAGGCATCAGAGAGTAGTCCTTCAAACGGGATATTGCTACTATTTATCTTTTATAGCGTGCACATATGTGCACGTGTATGCCTATGTACTGATTTCATTTTTATTGTATTTGTTTGATCTCCCAGAGAGCCTTCTTTAAATCCCATTCTCGACAGAAAAGCAGCATATCCATCCAATAAAAAAGTTATGCTCTGCTTTTTTTTCCCCCAATCTCTGAGCCCTAGAAAGCAATGTGTGTTTCATGTGCAAAGTACAGGAATTTAGCACTGGGTTCTGTGTCTGACTACAGCATATCATAAGATCTCCTCTTAACCACCAACTTCAAAGGACAAACTATGAATTCTTGGCAAAAGCTACGACCATGTAGTTAGCAATGTCAGCTGATGCCTGCGAATAAAATCAAAGAAGGCATAAGATGTCTTTATCTGTTTGGTGACGTAAGGCCCTAGTAAGAACACTCCAAATCAGCACCACAACACCACAGATGAAACTAGAAGTGATATTTACTAGGGCTGGTTGATTTATTAAAATAATGTTTCTAAACTCATGGGTGGGGGGGGGGAGTGGCTGTTGTTTCAAAATAGAAAGTGTTCCAAAATTTTTTGGGAAAATTGATTTGTATTTAATTACAAAATTTGTCATTATTTCGTTATTGGTGCCACGCATGCGCAGTGCGCAGGGGATGCCCGCCTCCACGCCCCCTCGCCAGCTCAGAACCAACGCGGGTTAAAGATACCCCGCTTTGGTTGTCAGCTCAGCTGGTGAGGGGAGAGTGTTAGGCAGCAACCTCCACTCCCCCCTGGCCAGCTGTAGCACAGCAGTTCTCGTTCGTGCCTGGGGGGCAGGGGACAGGACCGGGGGTCCCATTGGCATTAGGGCCTGCAGCAGCAGAGATAGATTCTGAAGAGGATTTGGAAGGGTTAGCAGAAGGAGAGTTTCCCATCACTGGGCCTCTTTCTCCCACTGAAAGCTTGGCTTGGGATGAAGGTTGGCCTGACCCTTACGACGAGACAGATCACCAGGTGCAAATGGAAAGCAGTGATAGCGAATCTTATGAACGGCCGGGAGGGAGAGGTTCACAGGATCCTCTGAGTGAAAACATGGAAGAGAGCGGCTGGGAAGAATCTAGGGAGGAGAGCTCTCACGAAGATAGGGAAGCAGATGTTGGGAGGCAAAGCCGTACTTTCGATAGGAGACGGGACATCGAGACCAGCAGGAGGGGTTGGTACCATAGCCTAGACAGGCCGAGGTCCGACAACAGAGATTGGAGACGACGAAGCCTAGATCGTCGGGGACCTCGGCCGAAAGATTAAGTATAGGAGCCGTGGGAACGGGTCCTCAGTACTTCGGCCACGTCTCATCTGAGCAGACGTGTAGCGGCTCGACCACTGAGCCAAGCCGGGGTAGTGGCCTACTCAAGCCTTGTTTTGTATCTTGCAACCTTGCTTTGTTCCTTGATCCGCTTTGCTGAGCGGAGCCTTGCCAAGCCTTTGGAAACTTACCAAGTGTTTGGGACTATTGCACCTTTTGCCTTTGGAATTGCTTTTGCTATTTTTATGGACAATTTACCTTTTGAACTGTTTCTATATATTCAATAAAGTAGTTAGCCTTCAGCTCGTCTCTGTGTGTGTGATTAAGGGGCCGGTCAAGTCCGTGCATCGTGACACCAGCTAACAACCAACGCGGGTTAAAGATAACTGATTCCTAAGTTACTCCCTATCAATCTTAATTTGCAGCCCTGATCAATTGCCAAGGTCCCTGCTATTGCATGGAAGCAAAATAGTTCTCTTTCTGGTGGTGGCCGGGGGAGCAGTGACTGAAGCCAAATTCTTACATAGTAGTTTTGCCTTTTCATGAGGATCGATTACACTTTGTAACAAAATGTAAACAATTTCCTGTTCCTGATTTGAATGTATTGTTCCTGTTTAATTCTTGTGTGGTACTTACTTTGAAAGTAGTTGTAATAGTCTAGAACAGTGTTTCCCAACCGGTGTGCCATGTCACACTAGTGTGCCGTGAGCGATCATCAGGTGTGCCGTGGGAGATCATCAGGTGAGCCATGGGAAATGGGAACCTCCAATCCCCTTTCTTCCCCCTCCTGCCGAACACTTTTTTCTTTTCCACTCGGGCTCCCTTCTTCCCAGCCTCGCTCTGTTCGCTTTGCCTCACTTTGCTCTGAGGCGAGTCTGCGCAGTAGCGCCCGCATGGGTCACATCTTCCTCCCTCCCCCCTCCCCTCCTGAACATGTTCACGCTGCCTCCTCGGATGAAAATGGCGGCAGAAACGGCAGTGGAGAAGAAAAAGTAAGTGTTCAGCAGGAGGGGGAAGAAAGGGCGCGAAGGGGGAGGAAGAGGTCTCTGTTGACAGCTGGCATGGGCAAACGTGGACCTTCCAGGTGTTTTGGACTCCAACTCCCACCATTCCTAGCAGCCTCAGGCCCTTTTCCTTCCCCCCCCCCCTTCAGCCACTTAAGCAGGAAAGGGCCTCAGGCTGTTAGGAATGGTGGGAGTTGGAGTCCAAAGCACCCAGAGGGCTGAAGTTTTCCCATGCCTGTTTGAGGGACTTTAAAGGGGTGAGCCTCCTTCCAACATTGTGATTCTGGATAGAAAACAAACAACAATATAACATAACATTGTTTGAGTCCACAGTGCTCTCTGGGTGTAGGTGAACTACAGCTTCCAAACTCAAGGTCAATTCCCAAGCAAACCCTTTCAGTACTTTCTGTTGGTAATGAGAGTTTAATATGCCAAGTTTGGTTCAATTCCATTGTTGCAAGAGTTCAGGGTGCTCTTTGATTGACTGGTGGTGTGCCCCAGGATTTTGTAAATGTAAAAAATGTGCCGCGGCTCAAAAAAGGTTGAAAATCACTGGTCTAGAAACTTCATTTTGTGGTTGCCCAAACTATGTTTGTTTGTTTATTTATTTACTATATTTAAATGCCACCTTTCTCACCTGAGGGGGGGGGAGGGATGGACTCAAGGCATTTTTCAATATATTAATGGCAAAAGTTCAGTGCCATATACATAAAGAAAACAATCGTAATAGCTACACACTGACATATAACAATAAATTAAAAACATTAAAAACATTAAACATAAGACATGAACAACATTTAGACCTTAAAGCATTAAAAACATCCTAGTATAAATATTAAAATCACATGATCCGTGTTGGATTGGTTGAGACTTGATGAGATATTCGTTGCAAAAATACAGCCAAATGGGCTGCAGGATGTCCCACACAAAGTTTTTGTAGTTTAACTAATTGATGGTACCAATTAGGAAATGTCATTTATAATCTGTTCTTATTGTACAGCAGCTCTTCCATCACCTTATTCATTCTCTTGCTCTAAATTAATCCAAATAAAGCCATCATAAGCACAGGATTTTCCTAGAGCAGGGGTGCTCAGAATGGTGATCGGGATCACCAGGGTGATCTTCGGGCCTCATCCTGGTGATCTTCAGGCCCCTGACCAGGTTTTTTTGCTGTTGGTCCTCTTCACACGCCTCTGCACACTGCAAAGAAGTCCTCCGTCATTGCTCCTCCCCGCTCCCTGCTCGCGCGCCGCCTCCAAAAGCTCCAGAGCCCAAGAGGCAGAATGGGCCCCCTCTTTTGGATTCCTCCTCCTCCCTCCGTCCTTCTCCAGCCACTCAGAGTCGTAGGAGACCAAAGGGGCGGGCCTGGATGACGCGATGCATGGCTGGCCTCGCGCATGATGCGCAGAAGCGCCCATTCTGCCTCTCAGACTTCTCGTGAGCTCTTGGAGGCGGCACGCATGCTGGCAGAGTGGAAATAGGAGCAAGGACGGAGGAGAAGAAGAAGGACGCTTTGGGGTCATTTCCTTACCGCATCTCAAAGGTCGGTCTTTTTACTTTGGGGTGGGTGCTTGATTGTTCCGTGGCATGTCTCTTTCTTTATTTTTAATGTTTAAAAATAGTATTTTAGCTCCAAAGCCTCTCTGCTTGCTTTGTTCCTTGAGAAATATATGTTGGGGAATATGGAAATGTGGGAGAAATGGGGTGGTTGGATGTATTTTTGCATGCCCCTTTGTTTACCTTGCTGAGTATTAAATGGCCTTGCAGTTCAAAAGCCTCTCTTCTTACTTTCTGGCTGATAATATGTGTGGTAATATAGCAGTGTGGGGGAAATGGGGTGGTTGGATATATTTTTATGCTCTGTTTTATATTGTTGTTATTAAATTGAAATTGTTGATGTTTTATAACTTCATTTTATGTAAACTGCCCCAAGCCTGCTGGAAGGAGTGGTACGTAAAAATGAATAATAAATATAAATAAATAAGAAAATAGTTATACGTTTTACATTTCTGGGCAGGTGATCTTTGGGACTTGGTTTTTTAATCAGTAGCTCCCATGCTGAAAAAGTGTGAGCACCCCTGTCCTAGAGTTTATCTTTAACCCGTGTTGGTTGTTTGCTGGCCAGGGGAGAGTGGAGGGTGCTGCCCTCCACTCTCCCCTTGCCAACTGAGAACCAAGGCGGGTTAAAGATAAGAAAGGGTGGAAATAAAAACGAGGCGGTGGATCAAACCAGGCGGTGGATCAAACCAGGTGGTGGATCAAAAGATTGAAGATTGACACGGTCGACCACAATCTTTTGACCCACCGCCTGGCCGTGGCTGGAGTGAGGGGGACAGCCCTTAAATGGCTGACCTCCTTCCTCCACCAGCGGTCTCAGCGTGTGAGGAGGGGCGAGGTGGTCTCCGAGGGCTCCCCATTAGTTTGTGGAGTTCCGCAGGGGGCCATTCTTTCCCCTCTATTATTTAACATCTACATGCAGCCGCTTGCACAGCTGGTGCGGAGTTATGGGCTGGAGTGTCACCAGTACGCTGACGACACTCAGCTCATTCTGAGGGTGGAGGACAGGTCTGGCCCCGTCCCCGATAATTTCCAGCGCTGCCTCGAAGCCGTTACTGGATGGCTGCGAGCCAGTAGGTTGAGGGTGAATCTGGCGAAGACGGAGATCTTCTGGCCGGGTCGTCCGGGCGGTGGGGATGTCCAGCTTCCGACCCTGGACGGTGCGGCGTTATGCCCATCGTCTTCCATGAAGAGCCTGGGGGTCCACTTGGATTCCCAGCTGACCATGGAGACCCAGGTCTCTGCGGTCAGCAAGATCGCCTTCTTCCACCTCCGACAGGCAAGAAGGCTGGCCCCCTACCTGTCCCGGTCCGACCTGGCCACGGTGATCCAAGCCACGGTCATCTCGAGGCTAGATTACTGTAACGCTCTTTATGTTGGCCTTCCTCTGTCGGTAACCCGGAAGCTCAGGCTGGTGCAGAACACTGCCGCCCGGCTCCTGTCTGGCTCCCCAGCAGGATGCCATATAACACCCATTTTGCAGGACCTGCACTGGCTGCCTATCGAGCACCGGATTACCTTCAAAGTGTTGGTTCTTACCTTTAAGGCCTTACACGGGGGACAGTGTGGGGTGAGACGGTCCCTCAGATACGCTGGCCCCAGGCCATGCAAGGCCTTAAAGGTAAGAACCAACACCTTGAAGGAGATCCGGTGCTCGATTGGGAGCCAGTGCAGATCCTGCAAAACAGGTGTGATGTGGTGGCCTGCTGGGGTTCCAGACAGGAGCTGGGCGGCAGTGTTCTGCACCAGCTTGAGCTTCCGGGTCGCCGACAAAGGAAGGCCAACGTAAAGCGCGTTACAGTAATCCAGCCTTGAGATGACCGTAGCTTGGATCACCGTGGCCAGGTCATTCCGGGGAGATATAGGGGGGCCAGCCTCCGAGCCTGTCGCAGATGAAAAGCAACCTTGCTGACCGCGGAGACCTGGGCCTCCATGGTCAGCTGGGAGTCCAGATGGACCCCAGGCTCTTAACGGAAGGCGATGGGCATAGCGCCACACCGTCCAGGGTCGGAAGCTGGACATCTACACCACCCGAGCGGCCCGACCACAAGATCTCCGTCTTCGCCGGATTCACCCTCAACCTACTGGCACGCAGCCATCCAGTAACGGCCTCGAGGCAGTGTTGGAAATTATCGGGGATGGATCCCGGCCTGTCCTCCATCCTCAGAATGAGCTGGGTGTCATCAGCGTACTGGTGGCACTCCAGCCCATAACTCCCGCACCAGCTGTGCAAGCGGCTGCATGTAGATGTTGAATAACAGAGGGGAGAGAATGGCCCTTGCGGAACTCCACAAACTAATGAGGAGCCCTCAGAGACCACCTCGCCCCTCCTCACACGCTGAGACCGCTGGTGGAGGAAGGAGGTCAGCCATTTAAGAACTGTCCCCTACTCCAGCCATGGCCAGGCGGCGGATCAGTAGATTGTGGTCGACTGTGTCAAACGCTGCCGTGAGGTCCAATAACACGAGCAGCGCAGACCCGCCTTGGTCGAGCTGGCAGCGGAGTTGATATGTGATGGAGACCAGGACCGTCTCCGTCCCGTGCCCCGAACGGAAGCCGGACTGGAAGGGTCTAGCCATGTTGCATCATCTAAGAAGGACTGCAACTGCTCCATTACTGCCCTCTCAACTACCTTGCCCAGGTACGAGAGGTTCGACACTGGTCGGTAGTTGGAGGAACCGCAGGATCTAGTGACGGTTTCTTCAGTAATGGAGCTACCACCGCCTCTTTAAAGCACTCTGGGAAGACTCCTTGCTCAAGGGAGCTATTTACGATGTTCAACAGAGGCCCACGTAACCCCTCCAGGCAGGATCTAACAAGCCAGGAGGGGCACGGGTCGAGGAGCAGGTGGTAGGCCTGGTTGCAGCCACAATCTTATCAACAGCATCTGCGTCCAGTGGCCGAAACCGGTCGAGTGGGCCCGGCGGAGGCCACGGGTCTCAAGTTCTCTTACTGTATCAATTGTGGCAGGAAGGTCCTGGCGGAGATTCAGAATCTTGTCTGTGAAATAGCTCTGAAAGCACCGGCGGTAGGGTCTGATCGCTGCTTTTTGGGACAGTGGGGACCGTCGTCAAAGACCGAATTACCTTAAACAATTGAGCCGGGCGTGAGCTAGCAGACGCTATCAAGGCAGAAAAGTACACATTTTTGGCTGCCTTGACAGCACGCTCATAAGTATCTTTAAATAGCTTATAAGCTGATACTGAGGCTCCGTCACGGAGGTTCCTCCACACGCGCTCTAGCCGTCTCCTCTCCCGCTTCATCGACCTGAGGTCCTCTGTATACCAGAGTGTATATGTTTATTGTACATTGTCTTGCTTTCTGGCTGTGAGCCGCCCCGAGCCTATTTGGGAGTGGCGGCATAAAAGCCGAGTAAATAAATAAATAAATAAATAAATAAATAATAACGCGCCCTTTACGGAAATGGGGGACCCGGTTTAGATTTAGAAATGTCACTTCCGGGTTGCTGGCCGCGGGTTGAAGTAGGGTCTAAATTGATTTTAATACAAAATAATAACGGTTTTCTAAGTATAACGACCAGAGACATCCACCCCTAATATTTACCCCCTTAATGCAGGAAGTAAATATGTTCCTGTTATCCAGACAGCACCAAATCAAGCACTTTAGTCGGGGGGGACCAAGACCAGTTTAGAGGTCCAGATAAAAACCTATTGATCCCGGGATTTCCGCTTCCATCAACCACACTTTCTACTTTGTCCCGGGATTTTTCAGCCCCTAAATTGGCCACTGTGGGATGTTTTTTAAAGAAACAAAAACCTTAAGATGTGAAGATTTGAATCATTGCATATATGCCATTCCTGGGTTATATAAGCTGCAGGACCTTCAGCGAAGACAGTTTTCATAGTGTGTTTGTGGCATGGAACAACAGGATGTTGTTCCTGGATTATATATGTCTGTTCCTGATTGCTCTTGTTGTGAAAAGATGTACAACGTTGACTAGGGAGCCACAGCTTTGTCCTGGCCAGAGAAAATGTGCTTTCCAAACGTTTTACAATATTTCTGGCACACAAACAAAGTTTTCACATTCTACTCAAATGTCACCTTCATTTTAGGAACCAAGCAATCAGGAACAAACATCCAAAACCCAGGAACAAACCAAAAAAATCCTGTGTTTTCCAAGTGCAGGGACATACAGACATTTGAAAATTTGGCTATTCCTGCACCTGAAAATCTCGCATTTTTTGCCTTTTACAGCTATTGCTTCCATGCTTACAGGGAACAGTGTTTTGCCACCCTCCAGTTTGCTGTGGGAGCTCCTGCTTCTTGGCAAGGGATTGGACTGGATGGCATACAAGGTATCTTCCAACTCTATGGTTCTATTATTTACTTGCTCTACTGCAGTGTTTTTCAACCTTTTTTGAGCCGCGGCACACTTTTTACATTTCCAAAATCCTGGGGCACACCACCAACCAAAATGACACAAAATGACACTCTAACACAGTAATACATATAGTTAATATGTTTTTAAATGTATTTATACACTCAGTGTGAAACCTGGGACTGTTTTGATGAACACAACATAGATATCCTGGCAGGAATGGCAGAAAGACACAAACTTCCCACACAGAACTCCCATAACCAAGAGAAAATGATATAAGAGTTTGGTGGGCATTGACCTTGAGTTTTGGAGTTGTAGTTCACCTATATCCAGAGAGCACTGTGGACTCAAACAATGTTGGATCAGGACCAAACTTGGCATGAATACTCAATATGCCCAAATATGAATGCAGATGGAGTTCAGGGGAAATAGACCTTGACATTTGGAAGTTGTAGTTGCTGGGATTTATGATTCCCCTACAATCAAAGAGCATTCTGAACCCCACCAATGATAGAACTGGGCCACACTTCCCACACAGAACCCCAAGGAGGCAAGAGGAGGTCTCTACTTGGGGAAAGGGAGGCGGGCCTTCCCAATGCATGGAGAGGGAGAGACCAAGTAGACAACGGGTGGGAAGGGGGGTGGTTGTAATTTTGTGTCTTTATCGAGGTATGTTTCTTAGGGTTTTTATACTTCAACACACTAGACTCTTCCCCCCCACCCCCACCCCAGGAGGTTCCAATTTCCCAAGACACACCTGATGATCGCTCACGGCACACTAGTGTGCCCCGGCACACTGGTTGAGAAACACTGGACTAGGGAGCCACAGCTTTGTCCTGGCCAGAGAAAATGTGCTTTCCAAACATTTCACAATATATCTGGCACACAAACAAAGTTTTCACATTCTACTCAACTGTCACCTTCATTGTAGGAACTGACCAATCAGGAACAAACATCCAAAACCGGGGAACAAACAAAAAAATCCTGCGTTTTCCAAGTGCAGGGACATACAGACATTTGAAAATTTGGCTATTCCTGCACCTGAAAATCTTGCAATTTTTGCCTTTTATAGCTATTGCTTATACAGGAACAGTGTTTTGCCACCCTCCAATCCTGCTTCTTGGCAAGGGATTGGACTGGATGGCATACAAGGTATCTTCCAACTCTATGGTTCTCTTATTTACTTGCTCTACTGAGATCTTCTTTGGGGCCATCATGTTGAGTGGCTGTATATCAATAGTTACACATCACTATGGTCTATTCAGCTATCTACCTAGTCCTAATTTCAGATTGCTGCATGCTGTGGTCACATGCAAAGAGAGAAAGGGAGAGAGAAGAGACTCGACAGCAAAGAAACCTCAGGCCTCCTCAATTGCAACAGAAGACATCTGCCATAGGCTTAAGTGTTAATGAGAGGTCCCAATGAGTGTCACAGAAGATACCTCCAGCATTAGCAGTTCTCCCCCTTTGAAGGTCAATGATGCCAATTCAAATGGTCCTGGTGAGAAGCGGGGGGGGGGGACTTCAATCAAGGGCTGCCGACTCTATTACTTGTGTTCAAACTCTCGCCAGTCATCCATGTAATTGAAATAGCTAAGGGGATTTTCTCAGAGCTGGTGTGAGGAGAAAGGGGAGGCTGGTCAGAAGATCTACTTGGAAAGGCACCCCTAAGTGAGACCCCTTCTCCATTGAGACTGATGCTTTTAGCTTGCTTAGTTCCCTGTCAGTGCGAGGTTGAATTCAGAAGACCCTTTTCCTGTCGATAAGAGAAAGCAGGAAGGAAGACCTCTCTCTACATCAGGGGGGCTCACAATTTTTCAGCATGCAAGATACTTATACAACCAGGCCCGGATTATCCATAAGGCCACACTAGGCCACGGCCTAGGGGTGCAGCCATGGGGGGGCAGTTCCAGACCCCCCCCCCCCCAAAAGTTTTTTTTAAAAAAAGGTCAATCTTCGGCCGCTTCTGCGCCTGCACTCGGGGCGCCATAGACTCTCAGAGGCTGTTCCGCTGCCTCTGAGAGCCTATGGCGCCCTGCGCACAGGCGCAGAAGTGGCCAAAGATCGCCTTTTTTCCAGGTCGGCGTGGTGGCTTCTGCGCCTGCGCGCAGGGAGCCATAGGCACTCAGAGGCCGTTCTGCTGCCTAGGAAAGGAGCCGCGGAGAGGAAGAGGCGGAGCCGCGAGGAGAACGAGACAGAGCCGTGGGGGCGGAGCCCGCTAGGAGAAAGAGGCGGAAGCCACGGAGGCGGAGCCTTTGGCCTAGGGCGCCAAAAGGGCTTAATCCGGGCCTGTATACAACAACCAAGTCAAAATGATCTACTTACCCATATTTTGATAGAAGAAATAAGGGACATTTATGTGATTTTTCACATAAAATGCATCTAGACAAGAGTTCCTCTCCCACCCTGACATCATTCCTCAGATATAAACAGGCAGAATGAAAGCAGACAGACCTTGAAGCTGCAAGGCCATTCAATGCTGATCAATGTGGCCAATGGAACATTCAAAAATGCATCCAGACAAGAGTTCCTTCTCCCACCCTGACATCATTCCACAGATATAAACAGGCAGAATTAAAGCACACAGACCTTTCAGCTGCAAGGCCATTCAATGCTGATCAATGTGGCCAATGGAACATTCAAAAATGCATCCAGACAAGAGTTCCTTCTCCCACC
This sequence comes from Anolis apletophallus, assembly GCA_030556195.1. NCBI lineage: Eukaryota > Metazoa > Chordata > Lepidosauria > Squamata > Anolidae > Anolis > Anolis apletophallus. Next base: position 47,362,102 of record JARBWK010000013.1, read on the forward strand.
CTGACATCATTCCACAGATATAAACAGGCAGAATGAAAGCAGACAGACCTTGAAGCTGCAAGGCCATTCAATGCTGATCAATGTGGCCAATGGGACATTCAAATATGCATCCAGACAAGAGTTCCTTCCCCCACCCTGACATCATTCCCAGGGGCGGTCTAAGGTAATTCTAAATAGTAAGCAAACATTATTTTGGCGCCCCCAAATTATTTTGGCCCCCCCAGGAAGCGCGAAGAGGAGCCTTTGAAGGCCCCTCCTCTCGCTCTCCCGGGCTCCTGCTACCAGCCCCTCCCACGGGGAATTGCAGAGGGCGCGGGGAGCGCTCTCCTTTGCCCTCTGCAACACCCCGTGGGAGGGGCCAGCAGCAGGAACCAGGAAGAGCAAAGAGGAGCCTTCGAAGGCTCCTCCTCGCTCTGCAATGCCCCGCGGAAACGGCGGCGCGCGGGAGCGCTGGCGTCCGGTGGGCGGGAATTCGCCCCATGACGCCCCCTTCCAAGATGGTGCCCTACGCAGTCGCGTAGGTTGCTTACATGGTAGGACTGCCCCTGATCATTCCACAGACCTTTAAGCTGCAAGGCCATTCAATGCTGATCTAAGCTGCTGTGCAGATGAACTCCTCGCCGTCGCAGATCTTAGGCTTTGGCAGAAAATGGCTGCCAAAGCCTCCTTGTTGTTGTCCTCCCTGGTGGCTCGTCTTCGTTGCTGCCGCACACTCCAACTGCGCATGCACAGGCCGGGCGCCCGCCCCCTCCTTCCCTCTGCTGCGCTCCTTCTTCTCCCTCCCTCCCTCCTCCTCATGCCACACTGCGACGGCAGCAGTCGGCACAGAGGATGGAGGCGCCGGCGGGAGAGTCGCGTCAGGGGCAGCCTGAGGAAGCCTGGAGGAAGATGCGCGCTGCACGCAGGGCAGAAGCACCCCTCAGAAATCCACCCCTGGCTGCAATCGACCAGTTCCGCCTCCACGATCGACTGGTCGATCGCGATCGACCTAATGAGCACCCCTGCTCTAGAGCCTTCACTGTTGGAAATGACAACTTTCTTCAAGCCTTCTCTAGTAATGTTTGTCTATGATCCTGTTGCTTACCATTTCCCATATGTACTGTATGTTCTGGTATGCAGCTTCCTTTATTCTATGGTTCTTGAGAAGTTATAAAAGGGGCTGCAGACTATATGATCGCTATAGTAGACTGCAGAGTACTTTGCTGTAAGAGATATCTTGGTCGGATGGCACAGACAATTATCTCAAACATATCTGTAACTGGACTGATGGCAGTGCCAAGCCAGTGGTGGCATAGCTAGCACAAGGCTGGCTTGGCACTGCCATCCTCAAGCCTGAAGAAGCTGCTGGTAGAGCGGAAGCCAGAGGGGGGCACAGCCAGGCAGCACCAAGCCCCGCCCCCACCCCTTCCTTCTCCAGCCTTGAGGAGGTAGGTAGATCTTTTTGACTTGGTTTTATTATAAGTAGCTCGTGTGCTGAAAAAGTGTGTGCACCCCCAGGGGCGGACCTACCTATTCCGGGGGGTACGTGGAAAATTTTGCACCCCCCCCCCCCGCAGCTCCTGAGCGCGGGTCACGCCCTGGAGCCCAGTGCACATGCGCCAATTTCCGCGCATGCGCGCTGGCTCTGAGCACGCTCCCGCTTTGGAGCCCAGTACGCATGCGTCAATCAGTGCGCACTGGCATGCAGTGGCGTGCCCCTGGCGCCACACGCGCACTGGCTCCAAAGCTGGAGCCAGTGCGCCTGTGGGGGCTTCTGCGCGTGTCCGGGGGTCTCCGCTCATGGTGAGGTGCGGCCGGAGCGCCCTGGGTGGCGGGGGCGGCGGGCCGTAGGCCTGGTTGCGGAGGCCCGGCCGGGCGCGATCCCAGGTGGCGACGCCCCTCCCAGCGACGGCGTAGTCGGCGGCGCAGGGCGGGCGCTATTCAGACCGGCATGGCAGCACCCCTCCCAGGTGGGGAATGCTATGGCATGCCCCTCCCAGGTTTTAATGTTGTATTTTATGTTGTTTTACGCCCTTTTATGATGTTATCGCTTGCGTAGTCGGCATAATGGTTAAACCGGCCCTGCACACCCCTGACATACAGTATCTCTTTCTTTAAAAAAAAAACCCATTTACTATACTGTCCCAGCAGCTGCATTCTTGTTATTACTGGGAGAGAGCCTTCAAAAAGTTATTGTTGCTAATTTGTTGATCCAAGCCAGGAAGGATGGCCTGTACTCTGAACTTAGTTTCGTGACGATTCTGTGCATTCAATAGCACTTAGCAAAGTAACAATGTCTGAAGTTAAATCAGAAGAGCTCCACACTGGTGCATAAGAAAGAGAGAAAGTCAGAAAGAAATGGGATCTAGCAGCTGCTGGGATCACCATCGACAGCATAATTAATCCGACACAATTTTTTGCTGCGACTTATGCTTGCACACACATATGCAATGAAAAACTGCCAAAAGGAAATGCCTTCTTCACCCCACACTTTGTAGGGGTTTTTCCTAAATGTTTGTGCATGTGTGCCTATCATCTAGTTCTTCCAGCCTTGGCAACTGTTGTTCCCATGTGCCTTCAGGTTGACTCCGACTTATTGCATCCCTAAATAGGTTTCCTTGGCAAGAAAATCTCGGAAAGGTTTGCATTTGCCTACCTTCTTCTCATGCTTGGAGGGTGTCCTTTCAGCTACACAAGCTCACTTCTGAACTTCCAGACCAGGGGTGCTCAGAATGGTGATCGGGATCACCAGGGTGATCTTCGGGCCTCATCCTGGTGATCTTGAGGCCCCTGACCAGGTTTTTTGCAGTTGGTCCTCTTCACGCGCTCCTGCACGCTGCAAAGAAGTCCTCCGTCATTGCTCCTCCCCGCTCCCTGCTCGCGCGCCGCCTCCAAAAGCTCCAGAGTCCAAGAGGCAGAATGGGGCCCCTCTTTTGGATTCCTCCTCCTCCCTCCGTCCTTCTCCAGCCACTCAGAGTCGTAAGAGACCAAAGGGGGTGGGCCTGGATGACGCGATGCATGGCTGGCCCCGTGCGCATGAGTAGAAGCGCCCATTCTGCCTCTCAGACTTCTCGTGAGCTCTTGAGGCAGCACGCATGCTGGCGGCGTGGAAATAGAGCAACGATGGAGGAGGAGAAGAAGGACGCTTTGGGGTCATTTCCTTACCGCATCTCAAAGGTCGGTCTTTTTACTTTGGGGTGGGTGCTTGATTGTTCTGTGGCATGTCTCTTTGTTTATTTTTAATGTTTAAAAATGGCCTTTTAGCTCCAAAGCCTCTCTGCTTGCTTTGTTCCTTGAGAAATATATGTTGGGGAATATGGAAATGTGGGAGAAATTGGGTGGTTGGATGTATTTTTGCATGCCCCTTTGTTTACCTTGCTGAGTATTAAATGGCCTTGCAGTTCAACAGCCTCTCTTCTTACTTTCTGGCTGATAATATGTGTGGTAATATGGCAGTGTGGGAGAAATGGGGTGGTTGGATGTATTTTTCCATGCCTCTTTGTTTACCTTGCTGAGTATTAAATGGCCTTGCAGTTCAAAAGCCTCTCTTCTTACTTTCTGGCTGATAATAGGTGTGGTAATATGGCAGTGTGGGAGAAATGGGGTGGTTGGATGTATTTTAATGCTCTGTTTACCTTTATATTGTTGTTCAAAAGCCTCTCTTTAAAGTGAAATGTTGATGTTTTATAACTTCATTTTATGTAAACTGCCCCGAGCCTGCTGGAAGGAGCGGGACATAAACATGAATAATAAATATAAATAAATAAATAAGAAAATAGTTATACGTTTTACATTTCTGGGCAGGTGATCTTTGGGACTTGTTTTTTTAATCAGTAGCTCCCATGCTGAAAAAGTGTGAGCACCCCTGTTCCAGACCTAGAGGCTTTCATAAAGGGGGAGAAAGTCATTTGTTGTTGTTATTGCTATTAAGCAATTAGGAGATTCTTGTCAATCTACTGCAAGTTACCAAGATGTCGACAATGACACTCTGAACTATCTTCTCTGTACGTTTGCTGTAGAGTTGAACATTTCTATCACAAAGCCTGTGCATTGTAATGCAAGATGAAAGACATATTGGTTGGAATCCCATTTGCGATGTCTGCATATGTAACACATGTGTTTCTGTTTTTAGACACTGTGAAAAAGGCGATCCCTACACACTATACTGTGAGGCATTCACTGGCATGGGGAACCAACTGTAGAAACCCCCTCCCTCCCAAAAAGAAAAAACCAGACACCAGACTTTGCATGTGCTGTGTGACGAACTGCCTGTTTTTTATTTATTTACTAGCTGTACCCGGCCACGCGCTGCTGTGGCTTTTTCTCTTTCCTGTGTCCCAGTCTATATATATGTGTGTTTTGTGTGTGTGTGTATGTGTATGTATATATATGGATTTGTGTCTGTGTGTACATATGTGTGTGTGTATGTGCGTGTAGTTATGTATATGTGTATATGTATATGCGTGTATATGTGTGTACTTATGCATATGTGTGGTTTTGTATATGTATATGCGTGCATATGTGTAGGTGTGTGTAAGTACAGGTGTGTGTATGTATGTGTGCATTTGTATATTTCAGTGCATGTATATATGTGTGTATATGTGCATGTCTATATGTACATATGTGTGTGCATGTGGTGAAGACCAACAGTAACATCCCTTCCTGCCTTTTAGACTTCCTTTCTTCCCTCTCCCCCTCATCCCTCAGCTTTTCTCTTCTCTCTGTCCTGCTGCCTCTTCTCCTTCCCTTCCTTCTTTCCTTTCCCTCCTTCCTGCCATCCCTCCCCTTTCTGTTTCAGTTCTTGCTCCCCTTGTCTCCCTTCCTCCATTCCCTCCCTACCTTTTTTCCCTTCCTTTTTCTAGTCCCTTCACCAGCTTCTACCTTTTGGATTGCCTTTTATTACCTGTCTGTTTTGCATAACGACTCTGAGTGGCCAGCACCACCAACATTCCGGCACTCTAAACTGCCCGGGGGGGGGGGGGGCTCCCAGCTTCTACATTCTAACTGAGGGTATATTTGCATAATGCCTCTACTTGGCCAGCTCCACCAACATTCCGATACAGGGAGGTGGTGTGTGGGATCATGGGAGTTTTAGTCCATAATGGTTTTTTTGGATTTGTGGCTGTTGGTGCTTTGGGGGGGGGTTGTGGTATGCATACCTCGTAGGGTTTTCTGGATATGTAGGCTGTTTTAGTGGGTCTGCCTTGTGTGGTTTCCTTGTCTATAAGACAGGAACCACCACATGAAGGATTTTATATATATATACTGTATTTATTTATTTATTATTTGGACTTGTACTCCGCCACTCCCTGAGGGCTCAGAGCGGCTCACAGTCATAAAACATAAGGATGAGTTAAACTAATGAACAGGATTTTTCCGGCTTAGCAATCAGGATAAGCTGAGGATAGACACCCAGTTTCAATATGGCGGCCATTTTGGGTGCTGTTTGAGGAGAAAGGTCATTTTAAGGTAGGTATTCCCCAGAGAGGGCTGAGCTTAGAAGCAGCCTGGGTGGACCTGCTCTCGGCCTCCGGTCCAGGGCCTGAGAGGGAGCTTGGGCACCAGTCTTCCGCTTCCGAGGGCGCCTCCTCCTCTTCCGGGAGCCTCGCTGAATCCTGGTCGGGTCAACGCCGAGGGTTGGGTCCTCCAAAGGAGGGACTTCCGGCTGTTGATTATTTCCGGGTGGTAGTTCCTCTTGGAGCCTCGACACATGGGCTGGCTGAGCGTCTCCAAGGACGCCCGCCATGTTGGGTCTCGCTTCCTCCAGGAGGCTCCCCCAACTCTTCCCAGGGCGGCGGCGGCAGCGGCAGGCCTCTGGCAGAGGGGCCAGGACAGCCGAAATGTCCAGCTCGGCGAGCTCCGGGCCTACCTGCAACGGGAGGTCCTTGGGCCTCGGTGGTCGGTGTTCGGGGTCTTCGAGCGGTTCCTGCACAGAGGACAGTAGGCCAACCTGGGAGTCGGCCTGGGCCGCGGGGCATGTTGTCCTCTCGGGGGCATCAGCCTCCACAGCGGCCAGCCCAGCTCCAACGTCGGAGGTGGTCTTTGCCCGATTCTCCCCGGTTGACCCCCGGGCCTCATTGGGAGGGGGCCGGTGGCAATCCTGGTCAGGGTTAGCGCTGGGAAGGGTTGACAGGGCCTCAGCTGACGGGGCAGGCCTCACTTGGTCCACCACCGCAGAGCTGGTGGGGAAGTCCCATGACTGGTCCCATAGGAAGTCCTGGCCTGTAGGGCAGGCTCGCGGAGGATCATTCCAGCTAATGGGATCCTGCTTCAGGGCCGGGAGCTGTACTGTAGGGATTCCCATAAGCCCCAATAGAGCACCGTATTTGTCCCCAAATTCGTTGACATGTTCCATAAGTTTAGCATACTCTTCGAGTAGCTCGGCAAATACCTGGGGATCGAGTTGGCCGGTGGCGGGGTCCTGAAGGCCAGCCAGATTCTGGCTCGGATTGCGAATATGAGAAGCTGGGAGGATTCGGTTCTCAGGAGTGTTTGTTTCCACCAGCTGCAGAGGAAGATATGGAAACCGAGTCGGAGGCACTTTCCCAGGAAGACAACGGGGCAGATGGCGCTGAACCTGCGAGGAGCTTCGACCGTAGGAGTAGTATTGTGGCTACACTGAAAGATTGGAAGTGGGGCCTGGAGAGCAAGGGTGGGACTTAAATATACACTCTGTGGGAAAGTTCCTCAGTTTGGCGGCCACGTCTTTGCTGGACAGACGCATCGGTGGTCTGCTGTTCCCTGGAAGCCATAGTTTGGCTCACCTTGCCAAGTACTGCCAGGAGACCTTGTTTCTTCTAAGAACTTAGGATTGCTTTGTTGCTTCATGGACTAAGTTTGCTTTGGATTAACCTGCCTTGTTTTTATGGACCTTGCTTTTGAGAGATTCCCTGTTTTTGGATTGCTTTTGAAACCAGTGACTAATTACCTTGGAGTTATTGATCTCAATCCTGAATTAAACATTCTATCCTTTTCACCTGCTATCCTTTTGATTCAATAAATAGTTAATTGACATTGTATGTGTGTGTGTGATTACGGGGTGGAGCTAGGGCCCGCGTTGTGACACCAAGGCAAAAAGCATTTGAGAAAATCCCAGGAAATGTTCCCAAAGCCTCAGGCTAATTTAGTTGTAAGGTTCCTGAATATAAATCCACTAAGAAGCAACAGAACTTAAAACTAGGTTAGTCCCAAAAAGGCAAGCTCAAAGTTCTGTCATAAATGACCAAAAAGTCATGAAACCAGGAGTTCATGGAACTGCTTGCAGTAGAGTCGAAAGTTGACCAGGAACTGAATTTCCACCTTCAGAGGGCTAAAAACAAGATCTCAACATTCTAACGTTTCCCTCCCTTTTCCCGGGAAAGTAACAGCTGCGCCCTGAATCAGCAAGCCAGGTGTCTCAATTCCCACCCACTGGACTCTCAGAAAAACTAAATTCCCTCAACTGCTTTTCCAGAGTTTCATGTCAGCATTTTTGCTAGGGTCTGCCTTTTGCCCGCCTGGCTCCCAGAAACTTTCCAGCACAGCTGGGTTAACTCCCGGGCCCTGCCGTGGGCCTCTTTGCTGTTTTCATGTGCCTCCCAGGGAAGATGCGATAGCAAAGGCATGTCAAGGCCAGGCTAGGCCCACCAGGCTGATAGCAGAAGCGGGTACTCGGAGCACCAAGTGCAACTCCCTAGCCCAGGTGGCACGCACTAACGAGGTGCCGCATTCTTCAGGACTGAGGTTCTCAAAACAACCCGAGGCCCATCCATCACCCGTTTTGATGTTCGACGCACCAGGCCCTATAGAGAGAAATCCTATAAAAGCTGTGAGCTCCTGCACACCAGTATCTCGTACCAACGACCGCTATTGCCATGATGCTTCTGTGAACCGGGCCGTTCGGCCAGCCACCAAGGTCCTGCCAGCCAGCCACCCTCGGCTGCCTCGTTCCAGCATCAAACCTTGTTCCTGCTCATTGTCGAACCCTGCGGAGGGTTCGTTGTCGAACCAATGCGGTGATACTTCCGCATTGAACTTGCCTTCAGTACTTCAAGCCGCCCAGCCTTCTTGCGCCGGTTGGGGGCTCAGAGACTATCTATCGCATCCCGCATTTGTTCCTGAATTTCCTCCGCTTGAGATCCTGCTGTTGCGGATTCTCAAGCCTGGCTGATTCCAGTAATTGCTGCTAACCGGAGGCTGCATATTGAAGGCTTCCAGGACTCTTTACTTACCCTGCTACCTTATAATCAATAAAGCTTGTTGTACCTCAGCTGCCTTGTGTTTTGTCCAGGGAGGTCAAGTGCCAAGGGCCCAAGGGGGCGACATTTCATCACCTTGGCCCTGCACTGAAAATCACACAGATCCCTGCACACCACCACAACCCACAACCCCTGAAGCCACAGAAGCCACAGGCCCAACAAGAAGCCAGTGGGCAGAGCTTAGGTCAAGGACAGAGGGGAAAAGTGTGCATTTTAAATTTAAAAAGGCAGTTAGGCGTGAGCAAAGCAAGCCAAAGCGTGCAGAGTGAGGCTGGGAAGGAGGGAGCCCGAGTGGAGAAGAAAAGGGGGAAGGAGGGGGAAGAAAGGGGATTGGAGGTTCCAATTTCCCACGGCACACCAGATGATCGCTCACGGCACACTAGTGTGCCACGGCACACTGGTTGGGAAACACTGGCCTAATGTTTGATTTTCAAGTTTTTATGAAGTGTCCCTTATTTTTGTGAAAAATCCTGTATTTTTCGGTAAATGTCCCTTATTTCTTATATCCTTATATCAAAAAGTGGCACCCCTAGAATAGGCACATCCACACTGATGCTGGGTCGGATCTAAGGATAAAGGACACTGCCCTTAAATCTTTGCTCCTGCCCCCTTTCATAGTTCTGTGCCTTGACTTGCAAGAGTTCGATACATTGCCCCATTCTTGTCTCGGTGGCCAACTGGGCATGTGATCCCAATGTGCCTGGATTAACTTGCCTTAATCTGTTCCCTGGTATGTTCACAGTTGCAGAGAAGCCAACAAAGACAAAAGAGAAGGAGTTAACGAACCAACTGCGGCTTAAGACATGCCTGTACACTGCGGCACCCGTCCATCACGCTGACTGTCATAGCAAAATCAATTCCTTGTGTACTTTGGGGAATTACAGCTCTCATTTGGGTGTGATTTATTTGCTCTATAACATGAGCAGGGCTATTTGTTTCATCGTTTCAAAGGTTCGGCTAAAATTGCTTCAAGTCCCTGGTTTTTCAAGAATGGCATAATGTGTGTCAGCTTCTCTCCAATGATATATGGATTATTGGGTGGAAAGGAAAGTGTTTCCTCCATAGTTTTTGGTTTGCATTGCAGTGCATTTAGGTCCCCAGAGGATTTAAAAAAATGTAATATTTATACAGTGCATAAGTCTGTGTTATGATATATAGCATATGCCCCCCACATGTCGTTGGACATTAAATCCCATCAAGCCTAGGCAATATATTCAACAGTTGGATGCTGGCGGTTGCAGTACAATGGTATCTAGTAGGGTTGGTTGATCCATTAAAAAAATGATTCTAAACTCTTTTGGGGGGGATTCAGTTTTTGATTAGTTATAGAAATTGATCTGAAAAATTTTGCTAAAAATTCGTATTTAATAACGAATCTTCGTTATTATTTGTTACCCCAGCTGGGAGGCTAGAATTGAGGGTTTTCCCTCCCTCCCCCCACCCCAGCTCAGAAGCATCGCGATGCCTGTCAGCTGGGAGGGGAGGAGGGAAGAGGGAGAGCAAGCACTCCCTCCCCTTCCAGCTTGGGGGAGGGAGGCTGGCGTGGAGGGGGCAAGAGAGGAGGAGGCGCAGACACGCGTCCCCACCTCCTCCTGTCTTTGGGAATAACCCAGGTGTGGTAAAGGAGGAGAATTCACCTTCACCTTTATTAAACGTGGCAGGGCAGGCTATCCTTTAATCCCACCGCTGCCACCAAATGTGACGAGGTTCAAAGCCTAGTACTGGATTCACTGTGGACGACTGACCACTGCCACCAGTTATCAAGGTTTCCCTTCTCTATTATTAACTTGCTGCCACCATTTGTCAATGCTTGACCACTAGATGTGAGGGTCTTTGTGAACAAACGACTTCCACAGATGTAGTGTTGAAAGTGGTTAACAGTTTATTTTACACAAATGGGCTCAAAGCTTAGGTGGTTTCAAAAGAGGCTCTGAAGAGGTATAGACTTGAAGGTTTCAACAATATAACACTGGGGTTTTAACTTCCCCTTACACAGTTACTAGCACAAGTAACTACTTAATACTGGGTTACTCTCAACCCTTACTAGGACTAAACTGGTCCTCAACCTGGGTTTCCCTGAACCCACACACAGAGCTGAACTGAACTGCACACTTGCAGCTCCAACAGACAGCTTGCAGCTTCAGCAACTGTCAATTCCCAACTAACTCTAGTCACAGCTGCTGGCCAACTGACATTCTCCAACTGTCAGATTCAAACTGAACATTCCAAAGCCAGAGTGGCCTCTGTTGTCATGGCAACAGCCTCTGCCTAAAGCTTGCTGCTGCAAACATTCTACTGCTCACTCTCTGTAGCTTTTAAAGACTGTCCCTCCCAAACACATAAACAAACATGTGATTAACATATAAATAACCACCTCATCACACCGGGATATTCCCAAAGAGAGAAGGAGGGGCAGACACGCGTCTCTACCTCCTCCTGTCTTTGGGAATAACCTGGGTCGGCCACACGGCAGCCCCTTCCTGGCTAAGATATAACCCGACTCAGGCTTCGCCTGCCCTCCTCCTTCCATGAATGGCAATAACTCGCGTTATTACCATCCAGGGAAAGAGATGGGGTTGCTCCGATCGAGCCCCCACCCTTCCTTCCCTGCTTGTAAATAAAGCCCTCCTCCTCCCCTGGATGGGGTTAACCCGCATTTTTCCCATCCAGGGGAGGAGGAGGGCAGACGACCCCCCCCCCCTCCTTCCCTGGATGGGGATAACCCTCGTTTTCCCCATCCAGGGAAGGAGGAGGGCAGGTTCGTCTCAGCTCTCAACTCGTGAGAGGAAAAAGGAGGGTGCTACTGCCCTCCAGTTTCCTCTCGTGAGATGAGAACTGAAAGGGGAAAATACGATCTAACTACAAAAATTAAGAAAATTTCTATACCCAGGATCGGTATAGAAATTACACTTTCGGGTTGGACCAGGTGGGTCAAAAAACTATGAAATTAATTTTATATACGAAATGAAACCGATTTCAAAGAATTTAAAACTGGAGATGTCCAACCCTAGTATCTAGAAGGCCATAGGATTGCCATTCTCAAAATGCTTACTTCTGTATTGTACTATATGAGGGGAGGCAACTGAGCCTAGAGGGAATCTACACTGTAGAATGAATGCAGTTTTCATTATGCTAATTTTGAATGAATGAGGATACACATACAAGTTAGGACAGTGTTTCCAAACCAAGGTGCCATGGCACACTAATGTGCCATGAGCAATCATCAGGTGTGCCGTGGGAAATTGGGACCTCCAATACCCTTTCTTCCCTCTCCTCCCAAACACTTTTTCTTCTCCATTCGGGCTCCCTCATTCCCAGCCTCGCTCTGCTAGCTTTGCCTCGCTTTGCTCATGCTTCTGCGGGAGGGAGAAAGGAGGAAGACGTGACCCGTGCGGGCGATACTGCACAGACTAGCCCCACGTCTTCCTTTCTCCCCTCCACAGTGCTCTCTAGATATAGGTGAACTACAACTCCAAAACTCAAGGTCAATGCCCACCAAACTCTTATAGTATTTTCTCTTGGTTAGGGGAGTTCTGTGTGGGAAGTTTGATTCCATTCCATCATTGGTGGACTTCCGAATGCTCTTTAATTGTGGGTGAACTATAACTCCCAGCTGTTGAGCAAGACCTTCGTGTGTGTCTTTCTGCCATTCCTGCCAGGATATCTATGTTGTGTTCATCGAAACAGGCCCAGGTTTCACACTGAGTGTATAAATACATTTAAAAACATATTAATTATACGTATGACTGTGTTAGAGCGCCATTTTGTGTCATTTTGGTTGGTGGTGTGCCCCAGGATTTTGTAAATGTAACAAATGTGCCGCAGCTCAAAAAAAGTTGAAAAACACTGCCCTAGAGCCTCATAAATCTTCTATCTATGTATATAATAAAAGTCAGTGTTTGCCGGCGGTGGTGTGGTGGTGCGACGGGAGGAATATGTGCCAGCATTTCGATTGGCTGCAACTGTGGGATTATTTGCATAAAGGGCTCTGATTGGCCAGCCTCAGAACTCCAACATTCTATGGCCCCAGACAGAGGAGATTGGTTGCCGCTGAAATGGTATTTGCATAAAGGTCTCCAATTGGCCAATCACATTCCAACATTCTAAAGTGACTCAGAGGGAAAGGGAAAGGCCTCAGGCAGGCAGTCATCCACTGCGGCCCACAGCAAAGGACCAAACTTGGCAAACAGGGGACCAATGGCCCACTTCACAACCTGGTGTGGTTTAGGGCAGGAGGGGACATGAATGATGGGATTTGCAGTACCTTCACCTCATTCACTTCCCAAACAACACTGTAGCCCCTATAAATCACAGACCAGGCCCAAAATTGACATCAAGGCTTCCCTAACTTGATTTTCCTGACTAGGCCTCAGCTCATGGGATATTGTTAGGCTTCCTCAACTTGATTTTCCTGACTTGGCCCCCAACAATGACAGAACAAGACCAAACTTGGCACACAGATCCCCCAAGATGCACCCTACATCCTGGTGCAGTTTGAGGGAGGATGGACCATGGATGATGGGACTTGCAGTACTTTAATTCACTTCCTTAGAGCACTGTGGCCCACACCAATGACGAATCAGGACCAAACTTGGCACACAGAGGTCCAATGGCCCACTTTACAAACCTGCTGTGGTTTATGGCACGATGGCTCACAAATGATGGGATTTGCAGTACCTTCACTCAATTCATTCCCCACAGAACATTGCAGCCCCTACAAATCACAGACCAGGCCCAAACTTGGCACACAGAGTACCCATGACCCACTCTACATCCTGGTGCAGATTTGATTGGGATGGACCACGGATGATGGGAGTTGAAGTACCTTCACTCACTTTCTGAGACTGCTGCGACCCTCATCCAATGACTGATCAAGACCACACTTGGCAGACAGTGCCCCCATGACCCACTCTACATCCTGGTGCAGTTTGGATAACGGGGGACCATGGATTATGGGACTTCCACTTCCTTCCCTCACTTCCAGAGACCGCTGCAACCCTCATCCAAAGAATGATCAAGACTAAACGTGACACACAGAGCCCCCATGACCCACTCTACATCCTGGTGCTGTTTGGAGGGGGGTGGACCATGGCCAATGGGACTCGCAGTCAGGGGCGAACCTACCTGTTCCGGGGGGGTACGCAAAAAAATTTTTGCGCCCCCCCCCAGTTGCTCCCGAGCGCGAGTCACGCCCTGGAGCCCAGTGCGCATGTGCCAATCTGTGCGCACGTGCACTGGCTCCAGAGCACACCTCCCGCTTTGGAGCCCAGTGCGCATGTGCCTATCTGTGTGCATGCACGAAACTGCATGTGCGCACACTGGCTCCAAAGCGGGAGGTGCGCTCTGGAGTCAGTACGCATGTGCGGAGCTTTTCGCGCACGCGCAGAAGCTCCTACAGGCGCTGTAGCGCCTGTAGAAGTTTCTGCGCCAGAGTGTCGCGGTGGGAGCTTGCCGGAGTGCCCGGGCCGGCGGCGCGGCGGAGAGCGCGGACCGCAGGGCCGGCTGCGGAGGCCTGGCAGGCGCGGCGGCGGGACAGGGCAGCGCGGTGCTGGTGGCGGGGTGGGGCGGAGCCAGCGCGGCAATGCCCCTCCCGGGTGGCGACGCCGCTCCCGGATGACAACGCCCTACACGGCTTGCGTAGTTTGTCTAATGGACGAAACTCGCAATACCTTCACTAAGTTCCTGAGACCACTGCAAGCCACATAAACATCTAATAGGAACCAACCTTGGCACACAATGCCTTCCCCAAATAACCCGGGCACCGCCGGGTCCTCAGCTAGTACCTTTTATAAAAAGGGATACTAAAAGTCGTGCTTGATAGTCTGGGGAAGCACGATCAGCAAAGAGTTGCCGAGGACCCTCATTCCCAGGATGTTCCCAGGGTGTCTCCGGATGATTAATTGCATTTGGAAGCGAGATCTGGGAATTCTTGGAGAGCTCCCCAAAGGACATTGAGTCACCGTAATAGGGAAGCTTGCCATAGGATTCAAGCTGACGCCACATGACTGTTTTGGAACCTGCAAAATAGCACATAAAAGAAATTGATGTGAGCCAACTCATTTGTCTAAATCAGACTATAATCTGGAAGAGCTGCTCTCCGAAGCAATCTCCATGTTTGCCTCCCTCGTTCTTTCATCCTTCCTTGTTGTCACCAATGTTCGGAAGTTGCAGATAGCCTATCCTATTACCAAGCTGGTTGAGTAGTAAAAGAAACAATGGGTAATGACTGGGAGGCACATCCGCTTTGCGATTTCAAAGGAAAAGTGTGTGGGGGAAACAGATCTTCTGGCTTTAGGCCTTTCCCCTTGCACACAGCCCTCCTCAATTGCCTTCAAAGTATAAGAAAAGTAACTTGAGCTCTTAGGGAGAAGTGACAGGAAGTGTAAAGCTTTCAGCAGGGGAACCCAGCCTTTTTCTTTCCAAAATTGCTCTGTAAAGTTCAGGTTCTTGTTTGATTTTTTTTTGTTATTTACCCTAAAGAAAGTGTCGGCCACGGTTGCCTTATAAAAATTGCCTAAATTAGGGTAACGTTGTTTTCAATTTTCGACCAGGTTTCCCCAAATATGCCCTTTTGTCAAAGCCGCAGCAGTTTCTCATTCTCCCCTTTTATTTGTCTCGCTGCTATGGCAGTGAAAATGTATTGGCTTCCCAGTTAGCGATTACACATCATCACATACCTAATTTATAACACCATGCCCAAAAGAACAGATGTAATAAAGTGAGGCCAGGAAACCGGGGCTGTTATAAAACAGAGCCGTCAGCTCAAAGGGCTCCGCATGTGTTGCAAGGAAGGAGCCCTTGGGCACCCAGGCCTGCGGGTTTGGAGCAGCTCATATAACCAAGCTTGTAAACTCCTGCCTCTGTGCATGTGGGTGGATACGGCAATGTAGAGCTCTGAGGGTGCACCTAGGACAATGTTTTTCAACCTTTTTGGAGCCGCGGCACATTTTTTACATTGACAAAATCCTGGGGCACACCACCAACCAAAATGACACAAAATGACACTCTAACACAGTAATACATATAGTTAACTAGTAGGCATGAGAAAAAAGTTATGAAAATGATTCGTTTCGTAAGAAATTCGTAAGAAATGCTACTTTCGAGTATATCCGCACCTGGAACGCCAACCAGGAAGTGGACTTTCTTTTCGAACTTCAGGGGCCAGGATTTTCTTAAGTGTCGTTATTAGGTCGTAAGGGGGCACCCACCTTCTCTCTCACCACCCTCCCACCTCCCTTGCCAATAAGTATTATGGCAAGGCAAGCCCAAAACTCGCTCCATCTTTCGGCAGGAAGCCCGGAAAAAATGTAAAAAGAGAGGATTACTCAAGTAAATCTGCAAAAGAGGGCACTTTGGATGAAGGGCCCTTCTTTTTTGGATTTACTTCTGAGTAAACCTCTCTGTTTACATTTTTTCCAGGCTTCCCTGCCTCTCCTGCCTGCCAGGATCTAAAGCATCAAAGAGTATTGGGGTGAGAAACCAACCTAATGTATAATAGAATGAATGCTACTGTAAGTGCCTAATATTATAAGTAATCCAACTGGTCATACCTACATTCCATGCACATGCAATAATACAGCAGTAATAACAATAACAAGAGGTAAAATTCAAACCGAAGTATTCTGACTGGTCTCTCCTCATGCGGTGCAAACGGGCTCTTCTCTTATTAGCCCGGAAATTAGCCCGGAAAAGCCAGCGTTTGCTGCTTGGGAGCACACACATACATATTCTTTTGGGGGGGGGGGAAATTTGCTGCAGAATCCCAGGCTCATAGAGAAGATTCTGCAGCAACCCCCCAAAGAATATGTCTGTGTGTGCACCCAGGCAGCCAACGCTGTGCCCGGGTTTTGGCTTTCCCGGGCTCAGAGAGAAGAGCCTTTTGCAGTTTGAGGAGGGACCACAGTCAGAATACTTCGGTTTGAATTTTACCTCTTCTTATACCCATTGTTATTACTGCTGTATTATTGCATGTGCATGGAATGTAGGTATATGACCAGCCTGGGCAAACTTGGGCCCCTCGCTCCTCAGGATCGGGGTGAGAGAGAGGCAGCGAGGAGCGAGGGGGCTCCTCCTCCTTTTCTTTTTGCTGCGTCCAAGAATAGAATACCCCCTCCTTCCCTCCCTCCTTCCTATTTGGAGAGTCCCATCTAGAATTCAGTGTGATTTATTCAAGTTTTTGTACAACTCCCAGAAATCCCAGCCAATTTACCAGCTGTTAGGATTTCTGGGAGTTGTAGGCCAAAAGCATCTGAATGCGCATGCGCTGGCATACGAACTACTAACGAATTTCGTTAGTAATTGTTACATTTTAGAAATTTTTGGAAATTTTTTGTAAGTCTTCCTATTACTAATCAAAAAAATCCCCCCATTTGATTTTAGAATCGCCATTTTTGGGTTCTAAAACATGCCTATTAACTAGCTGTACCCGGCACGCGTTGCTGTGCCCTATTCAGGAGATGAGAGAAAGTTTGTGTACGTAAGGGTTTGAAATGATGTGACTTACGTTCTTGGTGGGGTCAAGGATGTGTCATTGTGGGTTCTTGTGATGGGTGGGATGTAGAAGTGTTGTGGCTGTCATGTTGTGGGGGTGGTATCTGTCAAGTGAAGGATTTGTGGTGTGTGTTTGGGATGGTGGTTGTAGAAGAGTGTGTGGTGTTGAGTGTGTAGGTTGTTGTTGTGAGTGTGTAGTGGTAGTGTGTTGTGGCTATACGGTGTGTATGTGGGGTGTATTGTTTGGTTGTACTGTGTTTTTTTTCTTTTTAGCAGTGTTATGTATGTGTTGTGTGTGTGCCTGTTGTGTTGTGGGTCTGTAGAGGTAAGTATCGCGAGTTGTTTGGTTTTAATGTTGTGGGTTTGGTCATTGTTAAGTTAGTGTATGTTGTTGTGGGTGTGTTTGGCTGGGCCAAAGGGAGCGGCAAGACGGCAGAAGCGACCCCATTCCTTCTATCTTCACCCTGTGCCATCCGGAGAGTTGTAGAGGTGAGGCCAGCGCCCCCACGCCTCCTCCTTCTTGACCCTCCGTCCTCCGGAGAGCAGCCTCAGCGGCGGGGAAGGCTCTCTCCCCCAGGGGAGTGCAGCGGCGGGCGGGAGCCCGTTGCTGCTGCTGCTCCGTGGCGGGCGCCATCTTTTATGGCATCACTTCTGGCCGGGAGGTGGGCGTTACTTCCGGTTGCTAGTGTTTGGGTGGCAGTTGCCGCCCGGACCCTTTTCCTGGCGGACCGACTTCCAGCGGAGCCTTTTCGGCCGGGCCGGAAGTGGGTCGGCGGCCATTTTTGTTGTAGGTTTTTGGGGGGTTTTCCCCGTGGTCTAGTGCTGCCTCCACGGAGAGTCGTACAAGCGACCGAAGCGGCGGCGATTGGCTGGGGGTTCCGTCAGCGATGGAGGCAAAGGGGTGCGGAGGAGGAGGTAAGGCTACGATCCTTCCCCCCTAGCTGCTCTTTCCTCCTCGTCTGCCTTGTCGTCTTTCTCCTTGCTGGCTCCGTTGGGCATTGCCATTCACCAAGTGCCGCGATGCTTGGTGTGAATGGCGGTTTTTTGGGGGTCGTATTTAGGGGTCTTGCGAGGTATGTAGGTCGGGGTTTTTGTGCTCCGTATGTACCTCGTGGTATGTGGGAATGTGTTTGGTGCTTGTTGTGGTTCTGGGGGTTCTAGTTTTCCTGCCTATACTCGACATCACACGACCATTCCTTTTTTATATATCTATTATATAAATGGGTTCACGTCATGTGATGTATACCTCAAACAAAGAAACCTTACAACGCAGAAACACAATACTTGCCAACAGAAATAGGCCTCAAGCAAGGTACGTTTGTAGCAAAGAAACTTTCCCCCAAAACCTAAAAGGCCCCAAAACAACGAGTAAAAATAAAACTACATTTACCAGCATCCTCCGGGGCAGCCAAAGACTCACCCAGCCTCTACATTCTGAACAACATGATTGGCTGCCAATAAGGGCGGATTTGCATAACTGCTGCACTGGCCAGCCAACATGAAAATTCGATCCATAATAAACTGCCAAAAACAGAATAAGGAAAAGGCCTGAGCCAATCCCCAACACAAACACCCAAATCACTTGCAACCGAAAAACTTACACCCCAAAAAAATCACTGACCACGCCCCAAAATTGACAGTAAGACTTCATTAACTTGATTCTCCGGACTAGGCCTCAGCTCATGGGACATTGTGTATGGCCTGAATTTACAGTAACCTACCTTGGCACACAGAGCCCCGACCATGCATGATGGGACTTGAAGTTCCACCATGGAAAATGGGATTTGTAGTACTTCAAAACCCATCATTCCCCAGACCACTGTGGCCAGAACCAAGACCAATAAAGACCAACTTGGCACACCATGCCTTTATGACCCACCTCCATCCAACTGCAGTTTAGAGGAGGGGCACCGTGGATGATTGGACTTTCTCGCATCTCCTAAAAAGGGCACAGCAACGCGTGCCGGGTACAGCTAGTATAGATATATGTTTTTAAATGTATTTATACACTCAGTGTGAAACCTGGGCCTGTTTCGATGAACACAACATAGATATCCTGGCAGGAATGGCAGAAAGACACGAAGGTCTTGCTCAACAGCTGTCAGTCTCTCTGTGTTCTTATGCATCAATAAGGAAGGAAGGAAGGAAGGAAGGAAGGAAGGAAGGAAGGAAGGAAGGAAGGAAGGAAGGAAGGGAAGAGAGAAGGAAGAATGGAACCAAAGAGCAAAGAAAGGGAGGAAAGAAACAGAGAAGGAAGGAAGAAAAAGGGAAAGAAGAAGGAAAGAAAAAGAGGGAAGGAAGGAAAAAGGGACGGAAAAGGAAAGAAAGAGGGAGGGAGGGAAAGGTTGGCCACAGCAATGTGTGGCGGGTACAGCTAATAAATTTATACAGCATATATATATATATATATATATATATATATATATATATATATTGTATATATATATATATGAATCTATGAATGGTGGAAGTTGTAGGCAAAAAACACCTGGAGGGAGAGACTAAGTTGGCCGCCTGCCTTAAGTGAGCAAACCCTATTAATTTTCGGCCCCTGCTTAAAGGGGCCTCAACCCTGTGTCCCGAACGCCCCTTGACCCGCCTTGGCTGAGTGCGAAGGAATCACGGGAGTGGTAGTTTGACACCATCCTGAGCCTCCCCAAACTACAAATCCCGGGATTCCCCAGCCTTGAGCCCTGAAAGACCAAGGGGTGCCTCATTGCATGAATGCTACGGTGTCCATCCTCCCCCAGGTAGCCGGGGGACCCGGGGAAGTCCCATCCCAGGATCTTCTCTCTCTCCGCGCGGCTCTTTCCGCCTGACGCAGTCCCCGCCTTTCGGCTCAAACCCTTCCAAGGCTGAGGAAGGAGCGGAGGGGAGGAGGAAGCCCAAGAAGGCAAGTGGTGAGTAGAAGCTGTGTTTGCGGGACTCAGGCAAGGGATCGAGCCCCGGCTAGGGCTTCCCGGTAGGACAGGAGGGCTCTCTCTCTCTCTCTCTCTTCTATCTCCAATTTCCCACGGCACACCTGATGATCGCTCACGGCACACTGGTTGGGAAACAATGACCTAGGACACAGTAAAATGAATGCAGTTCGACATTAGAACTACACTACCATATATAATCCAGATTACCTGCTTTGAATTGTATTATACGAGGGCGGTTCAATAAGTCTGTGACTTTTTGAATTTTCCGCCTCTGAACTGAAAGGGCAACACTGCTCCTGTCAACAGGCACCTGTCAGTTGACTCCTGTCAAAAATTTGAACAAGCTGCATCATTTAGTTTGTGTTTGACAGCCATTGATAGCAGACTACCGCGTGATTTGAGGAGAAAATGGAAAAAAGTGAATTTTGTGTGCTCAATAAGTATAATTTTTGGCGGGGAAAAAAATCCCTCCAACCAAGGCTAAGCTTGATAAATATGATGGGGACTCTGCACCATCAATCTCAATGGTAAATAAGTGGTTTACTGAATTTTGTTGTGGCCGTACAAGCATGGAAGATGCCGAACGTTCTGGGCCCAGTTGAGGTCTCTACACCAAACAATTGAAAAATTCACAATATGGTGTTGGCTGATCGGAGATTGAAAGTGCGAGAGATCGTGGAAGCCATAGGCATCTCACGTGGCTCAGTGGTTTCAATTTTAAATGATCACTTGGGTATGAGAAAGCTTTCCTCAAGATGGGTGTTTTTGCTCACAATCGACCACAAACGCAATCGTGTGACAATTTCGCAGGAGTGTTTGGCGTTGTTCAACCGCAATATGGACGAGTTTTTGTGCAGAAAATCCAGTGATTGCGGCCATGGAAGCCTTCGACAATAGTAGCAGTAGTAGTAGTAAATATTATTATTAATAATAATAATGTGCCAAGAATCCACCTAACATTAGGCAAAATGTTCTGATCTGGGCATCCGTGGTCACAATGTTTAAGCCTTTGAAATTGTATATGATACCAGGGAGGTGTATAAGGGCAGCTCTAACAAATGTTCGAAATGTGAATGTAGTGTTGGAACAATTTATCATTTGTGGTGTTCCTGTAGAAAGGCCGAGAAGTATTGCACTCAAATATATTTGGTGCTGGAAGATACGTTTAAGAGGAGGGTTGCTTTGTTTGTTTAGTCATAGTTCAGTTATGTTGGATATAGCAGTGTTTCTCAACCAGTGTGCCGGGGCACACTAGTGTGCCGTGAGTGATCATCCCCCTCCCCACCCGGTGTCTACTTGGTCTCTCCCTCTCCATGCATTGGGAAGGCCCACCTCCCTTTCCCCAAGTAGAGACCTCCTCTTGCCTCCTGGGGGTTCTGTGTGGGACGTTTGGCCCAGTTCTATCATTGGTGGGGTTCAGAATGCTCTTTGATTATAGGGGAACTATAAATCCCAGCAACTACAACTCCCAAATGTCAAGGTCTATTTCCCCTGAACTCCATCTGCGTTCATATTTGGGCATATTTAGTATTCATGCCAAGTTTGGTCCTGATCCAACATTTTTGAGTCCACAGTGCTCTCTGGATATAGGTGAACTACAACTCCAAAACTCAAGGTCAATCCCCAGCAAACTCTTATAGCATTTTCTCTTGGTTATGGGAGTTCTGTGTGGGAAGTTTGTGTCTTTCTGCCATTCCTGCCAGGATATCTATGTTGAGTTCATCGAAATAGGCCCAGGTTTCACACTGAGTGTATAAATACATTCAAAAACATATTAACTATATGTATTACTGTCTTAGAGTGTGATTTTGTGTCATTTTGGTTGGTGGTGTGCCCCAGGATTTTGGAAATGTAAAAAGTGTGCTCAAAAAAGGTTAGGAAACAATGGGATATAGTATGTAATTGTGAAATTTGGGTAGTTTGATATATCTACAGTGCTTGTTTGTATGTTTTATTTTGTTTCTTCATCTATCTATCTCTCTATGTATATAATAAAAGTCAGTGTTTGCGGGCAGTGGGTGGTGCGGCCGAGCGACGGGAGGAATATGTGCCAGCGTTTCGATTGGCCGCCACTGTGGGATTATTTGCATAAAGGGCTCTGATTGGCCAGCCACAGAACTCTGACACTCTAAGGCACCAAAAAGATGCCATTTGCATAAAGGACTCCGATTGGCCAGAAAAAAGGAATGCGACTGAATGCTTGCGAGCAGTGCATATCACCTCACATTGGCGGCAGAGTTGACCGTTTTTTTCTGTTGGCAATGGAATGTTCATTTTCTGTGAGGATATCACTGCAGGTGGAGGGTTTCCTGATGTACTGAGAGCATTACTAGCATTACAAGCTAGGCCCCAAAATAGACAGACATCCTTCCAGCAAAGTGGAATGATGGGATTTGCAGTACCTTCACCTCATTCACTTCCCAAACAACACTGTAGCCCCTATAAATCACAGGCCAGGCCCAAAATTGACAGCAAGGCTTCCTCAACTTGATTTTCCAGACTAGGCCTCAGCTCATGGGATATTGTTAGGCTTCCTCAACCTGATTTTCCAGACTAGGCCTCAGCTCATGGGATATTGTTAGGCTTCCTCAACCTGATTTTCCTGACTAGGCCTCAGCTCATGGGATATTGTTAGGCTTCCTCAACTTGATTTTCCTGACTAGGCCTCAGCTCATGGGATATTGTTAGGCTTCCTCAACCTGATTTTCCAGACTAGGCCTCAGCTCATGGGATATTGTTAGGCTTCCTCAACCTAATTTTCCTGACTAGGCCTCAGCTCATGGGATATTGTTAGGCTTCCTCAACCTGATTTTCCTGACTAGGCCTCAGCTCATGGGATATTGTTAGGCTTCCTCAACCTGATTTTCCAGACTAGGCCTCAGCTCATGGGATATTGTTAGCTTCCTCAACCTGATTTTCCAGACTAGGCCTCAGCTCATGGGATATTGTTAGGGCTTCCTCAACTTGATTTTCCAGACTAGGCCTCAGCTCATGGGATATTGTTAGGCTTCCTCAACCTGATTTTCCTGACTAGGCCTCAGCTCATGGGATATTGTTAGGCTTCCTCAACCTGATTTTCCAGACTAGGCCTCAGCTCATGGGATATTGTTAGGCTTCCTCAACCTGATTTTCCTGACTAGGCCTCAGCTCATGGGATATTGTTAGGCTTCGTCAACCTGATTTTCCTGACTAGGCCTCAGCTCATGGGATATTGTTAGGCTTCCTCAACTTGATTTTCCTGACTAGGCCCCCAACAATGACAGAGCAAGACCAAACTTGGCACACAGACCCCCCCACCCCCCCCCCCACCCCCCAAGGTGCACCCTACATCCTGGTGCAGTTTGACGGAGGATGGACCATGGATGATGAGATTTGCAGTACTTCAAATCACGTCTTTAGAGCACTGTGGCCCAAACCAAACTTGGCACACAGAGGCCCAATGGCCCACTTTACAAACCTGCTGCGGTTTACGGCACGATGGCTCACAAATGATGGGATTTGCAGTACCTTCACCCAATTCATTTCCCACAGAACATTGCAGCCCCTACAAATCACAGACCAAACCCAAACTTGGCACACAGAGTACCCATGACCCACTCTACATCCTGGTGCAGTTTTGAGTGGGATGGACCACAGATGATGGGAGTTGAAATACCTTCACTCACTTTCCGAGACCGCTGCAACCCTCATCCAATGACTGATCAGGATCACACTTGGCACACAGAGCCCCCATGACCCACTCTACATCCTGGTGCAGTTTGGAGAACGGGGGACCATGGATGATGGGACTTCCACAGGCGGGGGGCCACTACCGAGAAGGCCCTGTCTCTCATCCCCACCAAACGTATTTGCAACGGAGGTGAGATCGAGAGCAGGGCCTCCCTGGAAGATTGAAAATTTTGAGGTGGGACATAAGGGGAGATATGTTTCGACAAGTAAGCTGGGCCAGAACCATAAAGGGCTTTAAAGGTCAAAACCAGCACTTTGAATTGAGCTCAGAATTGGACACAGAGGCCCAATTTTGTGTGTAGAGCTGACACAACAGGGGGGTGGTGTATGTCGCTCCAGTTAGTAGCCTGGCTGCTGACCTCTGGACTAGTTGAAGTTTCTGAACAGTCTTCAAAGGCAGCCCCACATAGAGTGTGTTGCAGTAGTCTATTTTGGATGTACCAAGAGCACGGACCACCGTGGCCAAATGGGACTTCCACTTCCTTCCCTCACTTCCAGAGACCACTGCAACCCTCATCCAGCGAATAATCAAGACCAAAGGTGAGACCAGCCCCCTGACCCACTTTACATCCTGGTGCGTTTGGAGGAGGATGGAATGGCCAATGGGAAGTACCTTCACTAAGTTCTTGAGACCACAGCAAGCCACATAAACATCTAATAGTGATGGAAACCATTATTAAAGAAAAAATTACTAAGCACATAGAAGAACAGGCATTGCTGAAAGAAAATCATGGTTTCACAAGATATATCTTACTAACTCAGTTTGAGGGTGTAAATAAACACATAGATAAAGGGGACCCATGATATTATTTACCTTGACTTTCAAAAGGCTTTTGACCAAGTCCCTCACCAAAGGCTCCTAAATAAGCTCTTCAGCCATGGAATCAGGGGACAGGTCTTGTCCTGGATTGGAACCTGGCTAAACTGTAGGAAACAAAGGGTGGTTTAAACGGACATTTCTCTGGGTGGAAAGAGGTGAGAAGTGGCGTTTTGGGAGGTTCAGTTTTGGGTCCGTTATTTTTAATTTATTCATTAATGACCTGGATGTAGGAGTAAATTGTGAGGTAGCAAAGTTTGCAGACGACACTAAACTGTTCAGGGTAGTTAAAAATGAAACTGATTGTAAAGAGCTCCAGAAAGATCTCTCGAAATTGAGTGAATGGGCAACAAAGTAGCAAATGCATTTTAACCTAAACAAGTGTAAAGTCATGCACATCGGGGCAAAGAACCCAACTACACCTACAAATTGATGGGGTCAAAGCTTTCGAGACAAACCAGGAAAGGGATCTTGGGGTTTTGGAGGACAGCTCAATGAAGATGTCAACCTAGTGCGCAGCAGCAGTGAAAAAAGCAAATTCTATGCTAGGCATGATCAAAAAGGGAATCGAAAATAGGTCAGCAAATGTTGTATTACCTCTCTACAAATCGATGGTAAGGCCACATTTGGAGTACTGTGTACAATTCTGGTCTCCGCACCTTAAGAAGGATATAACGGAACTGGAAAAGGTACAGAAAAGGGCAACAAGAATGATCCAAGGGATGGAGCGGCTCCCTTATGAAACCAGGTTGCAAGGCCTTGGTCTTTTCAGCCTTGAAAGACGGCGTTTAAGAGGTGACTTGATCGAAGTGTATAAAATCATGCACGGGATAGAAAAGGTGAATAAAGAAAAACTATTTTCTCTGTCACAAAACACTAGGACTAGGGGGCACTCCCTGAAGCTCCAAGGTAGGAAAGTTAGGACTAATAAAGGGAAATATTTCTTCACCCAGAGGGTCATTGGGTTATGGAACTCACTTCCAGAGGAGGGTGTGACAGCGGTCAGCCTGGACCGCTTCAAGGCAGGATTAGACAGATTCATGGATACCAAGTGTATCGGTAGTTACTGAAAAGGACATTTAAGTACCACCTCGGAGTTGGTTGAGGTAGGCAGGATTTCCCCGGTACTGGTTGTGGGGGTCGGGAGCAGGTCAGGGTTTTGCCCTCCCTTCTGCTCGAGATCCCCGTGTACAACTGGTGGGCCACTGTGTGATACAGAATGCTGGACTAGATGGGCTGAGGTCCGATTCAGCATGGCTCTTCTTATGTTCTTATGTTCTTATCCGCTGTGACATAAATACTCAACGCCGAAGACTTCCTTCCCTCACTTCCAGAGACCACTGCAACCCTCATCCAGCGAATAATCAAGACCAAATGTGACACACACAGCCCCCATGACCCACTTTACATCCTGGTGCCGTTTGGAGGAGGATGGACCATGGCCAATGGGACTCGCAGTACCTTCACTAAGTTCTTGAGACCACAGCAAGCCACATAAACATCTAATAGGAACCAACCTTGGCACACAATGCCTTCCTCAAATAACCTGGGCACCGCTGGGTCCTCAGGGAAATATGACTTTCAATGTCATGGATGGTAGGAAGTATACAAAGGACTGCTTCTGTAAGTAGCATTCCCAAAAACTCCTCTTTCTCCGGCTCCTCCTCGTGAATCCCTTCCCAACTGCAGTTCAGCTGAGAATTATCTTTGATGAGGAACCACCTGAAGCGGTAATTTATCTAGTGTTTTTCTTCCGTGGAGACACAAACTCTCCTAACTGGATAGTAGAATAATCATGCGAGATAGACGGTATACCCCTGGCTCTGATAACCCATATAGAGACAAAAGTTTAAGAAAGAATACGCCACATATTCACAGATAAAAAGCCAACTTAGCAGACAACTTTCCTCCGTCAGGATGGCTCTTGAGTTTTTAAATGGAATGTAAAATCCTGGATGTTTCTTTATCAATACTTTTTGATTGTTGTTTAATAATCCTGGGTAATTGAAAAAAGAGACCCTCTCTCGAGGGCTCGGCTTAGATAAAGGAATAAGAATGGGCGATTAAAGGCTCTGCATTTAGGAACCACAAAGAACTTCTACGTTCCTATTGTTCATCGTATCCGCAAGAGGGATTACATCTATCTTCTGCTTCTCTGCCTGTGTCCTTCCGTGCCTTTCTTCCCCTATTAGGAGGTTTCTGCAAAAATAGAGGGTCAAGCTACACTGACCTTAAGGAATCAACACAATGTAAAGGTCGGTTCTCTATTCCAGTGTTTTTCAACCTTTTTTGAGCCGCGGCACATTTTTTACATTTCCAAAATCCTGGGGCACACCACCAACCAAAATGACACAAAACGACACTCTAACACAGTCATACATATAGTTAATATGTTTTTAAATGTATTTATACACTCCGTGTGAAACCTGGGCCTGTTTCGATGAACACAACATAGATATCCTGGCAGGAATGGCAGAAAGACACAAACTTCCCACACAGAACTCCCATAACCATGAGAAAATGCTATAAGAGTTTGGTGGGCATTGACCTCGGGTTTTGGAGTTGTAGTTCACATATATCCAGAGAACACTATGGACTGAAACAATGTTGGATCAGGACCAAACTTGGCATGAATACTCAATATGCCCAAATGTGAACACAGATGGAGTTTGGGGAAAATAGACCTTGACATTTGGGAGTTACAGTTTCTGGGATTTATCATTAACACACAATCAAAGAGCATCCTGAACTCTTGCAACAATGGAATTGAACCAAACTTGGCCTATTGAACTCTCATGACCAACGGAAAGTACTGAAAGGGTTTGCTTGGGAATTGACCTTGAGTTTGGAAGTTGTAGTTCACCTACACCCAGAGAGCACTGTGGACTCAAACAGTGTCATGTTATGTTGTTGTTTGTTTTCTATCCAGAATCACAATGTTGGAAGGAGGCTCACCACTTTAAGGTCCCTAAAACAGGCATGGGAAAACTTCGGCCCTCTGGGTGCTTTGGACTCTAACTCCCACCATTCCTAACAGCCTGAGGCCCTTTCCTGCTTAAGCAGCTGAGGGGGGGGGAGGAAAAGGGCCTGAGGCTGATAGGAATGGTGGGAGTTGGAGTCCAAAACACCTGGAAGGTCCAAGTTTGCCCATGCCAGCTTTCGACAGAAACCTCTTCCTCCCCCTCCCCCTTCGCGCCCTTTCTTCCCCCTCCTGCCCAACACTTACTTTTTCTTCTACACTGCCGCTTCTGCCACCATTTTGATCCGAGGGGGCAGCGTGAGCGTGTTCAGGAGGGGAGGGGGGAGGGAGGAAGACGTGACCCATGCGGGCGCTACTGCGCAGACTCGCCCCAGAGCAAAGCGAGGCAAAGCGAGCAGAGCGAGGCTGGGAAGAAGGGAGCTCGAGTGAAGAAGAAAAAGTGTTCGGCAGGAGGGGGAAGAACGGGGATTGGAGGTTCCCATTTCCCACGGCACACCTGAGGATCGCTCACGGCACACTAGTGTGCCGCGGCACACTGGTTGGGAAACACTGATCTTGAAGACAATAGGCGTTGCTGCATTCAAGGTAGATACATGTAAGAGATGCAGCATAAGAGATGTATCTACAATGCAGATGCATCCTTACAATGAGGCTTCACTGAGTTTTCTGGCCAAAACATCTCGAACAATCCTGCCATTGCTTTGTGTATACAATTTAGAAAGCAGCTCATTACAAATGAGTTGACTAAAAAACTAATTGCCTCCAAAGGTCAAAGCTCCCCTTCGTAATGGGGTGGAACAAACAGTCAATTAGAGGCCTTTTGTCTGAGTCAGTGAGAATGGAGCATTCTAGGTACGCTCAGGAACCACCTGCATTTCAAAGGGCTCTTGGGTTATTTTCATCAGGAAGCCTTTGTGAGCAAAGCACTTTTGCCTCCCTGGGAGTTATTGGAAATAATAATATACAAATGGCCATGGCTCTTAAACTTGGAATAATGTATCATTCACCCAAGAGAGTTCTTTACGGTGTGCTTTACCAGGTTTTTTGACAGTGTTCGGAATGAAAAGATGTGCAGACTCATAAGGAGCAAATACGACCTACAACAAGCACAGGGGACATCATGGTCAAGGACCACATTTGCGTAAAGATCTACACCAGACCTGGGCAACCTACGGCCCGTGGGCCGAATGCAACCCGGCAACCGACTCTGTCCGGCCCGGGGAGAAGGGCGTCGGGGCGGGGCCAAGAGGAAGGGGTGCCACTCCCGCCATCCCATTGCGGGCTGTGGGGCCTGTGTCGGCAGACAGCCCGCCGCTCCAGAGAACAATAGGAGGAGCGGCGACTTTGGAGTGCCTGCCATCCCGGGAGGCAATCCGGGCCTGCAGCGGGAGCAGTCGGTGACCTGCGGCTGATTGCCCTGGCGACCCGCTGCAGGCCTGGATCACCTCCTAGGATGGCAGGTACCCCAAAGCCGGGATGGCAGGCACTCCATGGCAGAGCAATCAGCTGGGGAATGGCTGGGGGCGAGAGCGGGCAGAGGCCTGCAGCCTCCGATCGTCTGCTGCTCTGCTGCGGTGCAAGCTGGGTCCGCTTTGCCACCCTCTGGGCTGGGGCCATTGGGCCATTCCATCTTGGGATCCTTCCTCTCTTGAGGATGTCAGCCTCCATCTTGGTTCGCACCTTGTCTTCTTGAATTTCATTTCATTTTAGTGGTTTTTGTTATTATTTTATAATAATAATTTTATAATAAAAATATTATAATGTAATAATTAATAATATGTTATATTATATTATAATTTCAATATATTATAAGGTTTATATATATACTATAATATAATACTTATGATATTAATACTAATAATATATGAATATTTCTTGATATATTAATATGTTTATATTAATGATGCGTAATATATAGTAAATATATTAAATTAATAAATAAATAATGTAGATTAGAATGTAGTTCAGCCTTTAGTTGCGGCCCGAGGAGGTGGGGGCGGAGCCGGGGCGGGGCAGAGCCAAGGGCAGGGGCGGAGCTGAGGGGAGCAGAGCAAGGGGGCGGCCGTGGATGGTGCTTTACGCCGCCGTGCGCATGCACCGTTAAAAAAAAAGAATTTTAATTTTTTTTAAAAAAATGATTTTTTTTTTAAAAAATTACTTGGGGGGGGTTTGGACTTGCTGCCCCCCCCCAAAGGTGCCGCCCTAGGCCATGGCCTAGGGTGGCCTTATGGGTAATCCGGGCCTGATGAGCATGCCAAGAAACCACCACAAAATGGCTAAAAATGGAGGGAAGAGGAGGAGGAAGAGTAAGGAGGGAATGGTGGGTGCTACTTCGGAAACTCTCTTTCATGGTCACCCCAGCCTTCCTGCTTAGCCAGCCGTCCTGCCAAATTGTCCCTCCCGTTGTTATGAAGCAATGGGTTCCTGTTGCCAAGATATGGATTTGGTTTTAATAACAGTTAGTGCAAACATTGTAAATTTACTGCTGCGAGAGAGCGTTTTTGAAACCGTCCAAGGCTGGCTATAATTTTTCAACCGCACCAGCTGTTTGCGCTCTGCTCATACCTGACATGGCACTTTGAAATAGCAATCACTGTATTTATAAGAAGGGAAGGACTCATAAATATGTCAGGGACGGAATATACAATGCCATATTTCACCATTTTCTATTTTAAAATGGTGAGTTATGGCTACAGAAATGTGGGCCCATTAAAGGTGATATGATGTATTTTGTGTCTTGTTCAGGAGCCCATCCATCATGGAGACAATAAAGAAAACCGCACTTACTTTTTTTCCCTTCCCTGTCATCCGTAATTTATGACGCCCCAAAAGCTGTAACCTTTTGGCAGGCTTTGCAGAAACTGCGGCACTCTTAGCAACTAAATAACCTTTTATAAGGTTTTAAATGTGTTGCTACAGTCTCAATGCACTTGCTGTATCGACCCAAAAAATCTTGCGTCGGGAGGGAAGTGCGGGGGGAGGGGGGGGCAAGAACATGATCTATAGCCGGATCAATAAGGGGATATAGATTGTCGAAAGATGCTCCTAATGATTTTTGCCAGCTGTCATCTTTCAGCATGTGTCTCCCAAACCTTTAAAGCTCCCGTCCCCACTTAGATTAATTAACTTTGCCAAGGCTCTCAAAACACTGTGCCAAGGAAGAAAGGGAATCTGATCTGGTTCTCTGGAAGCCTTGGCCCAGTGTTTCTCAATCTTCCTAATGCCATGACCCCTTAAAGCAGTTCCTCAAGTTGTGGTGACCCCCAACCAGGGGCGGTCTAAGGTAATTTTAAATGGTAGACGAACATTATTTTGGTGCCCCCCCAAAAAACATTATTTTGCCACCCCCCATGTAAAACAAATATACAATTATAATATCACAATACCATTAGTAGTATTATATTGTATCAATGTATATACAATATATTATACCATACTCATACTATATTATATCATAATTATATTATACTACATTACAATATAATTATATTATAATATATTGACATTATAATATAATGTAACGTTCTATTATATTATTATTATAAAATAATAAAATTATTTATTTAAATAAAATTATCCTCTACTAAATATTTTCATTACTCCTATAAAACTCAAATAACCCAAAATAAAGTAAAATAAAATATTATATACTACTATTTTGTACAATACCACTATACTGCAATATTGTTCGTAATATTACATGTAATACAAAATATATCATTATTCTATTGTTATATTGTATTTGTATTATATTGTATGGCAATATTAAGCAGAACTGTATAATAATCAACAAGACATGCAATGTAAATGCATCAAAATCAGAATATATTACCTACCACCCATCTCATAATTCATAGGAGTCTCCCATAAGTCCAAAATTAGGATCCCAATGTAAATGTAAATAGAAAAACAGCCAAAATGTTCAAATGAGGTCGAATACAGGCAGCGCGGCCTGGGCAAACTTGGGCCCTCCCTCCCTCCTTCTAAGTGTTTTGGACTCCAACTCCCACAACTCCTCCTAGCCTCAGGCCCCTCAGGTCTAGACAGAAATAGAGCCGAAGAAAGGAAGGAGGGAGAGAAGAGGTCACAGAGGAGGAGGAGGAGGAGGAGGAGGAGGAAAGCCCTTCATTCATTCCTTCACTTACACTTCCTTCTCTGATTCTTTTCTCCTTCCCTGCAAACGTGCACGCGCGCGGCGGAGACAAAAGGAGAGGGGAAGCACTCCCTGCCTGCCCAATACAGGCTTCTGCGCAAGGGAGCTACTGGGCATGAGCGGAGGTTTTCGCGCATGTGCAGTTGCTCCTGCGCTCAACTTCAGCTCCGGAGCAACTGCGCCTGCGTGAAAACCTCCGCACGTGCCCAGAAGCGGCGTCGGAGCGCACAAGGTTCGGGGTCAAAAAGCAGGCAGCTGCAGCACTGTCTGAGGAACATCGGCAGGGCCAGGATGGCGCCCCATGCGGCCAGGATGGTGCCCCCTTCCCAGATGGCGCCCTAGGTGGCCGCCTACTTGGCCTATCTTGTAGGACCGCCCCTGTGTGTATGGGTGATACACCTCCCGCCATAAAACCAATGAGGCACGACCACAAGTGTTTGGATGAAAATAGGCCACAACTCATTTATTAACAACAGGAGCAAGGGTTGGCGGCCATGCATGGGTCCTGGATCATGGGAAGGACAGCCCACATATGTCCGAAGACGCTTGTGTGCCTTGGTGCCACCGGTCAGCTGGAACTTGGCACCCCAGGGGGCCAGGGCGTTATCCCCCCTTACGACCAAGGGGCAATAAGCCAACCAGATCTAGGACCCATGACACATGCCAAACACAGAGTTGCGACATAGATCATAATAACAAAAACATAAACATAGTGCAAACGATGATTATACAGCAACACAAAGCGCAAACCAAACAAGCAACGAATACAAGTAGGGCGGGTGGAAGGAAAAGGAAAATCTGGCCCCGCGTGGCAGCAGGGCAGCCAAAGGCAGTCTTAAATATGCTGCCTGGGCGGAAGTGAGGGCCGGCTGGCTGATGCCGAAGGGCAGGGCGGGGCCAGCCCTCCCATTGGCCGGCCGGCGCTGGTGGCGGGGAGTTTTCCCGCCACCTAGGGGGCTTCTGTGAAGAAGAAGCCCCCTCTCACCTCCTTTCCTCCAACAAGATGGCGGTGAGGACATGCCCCCCACCGCAACCCGCTCGGCCGGTAAGTCGACCAAGCCATTTGTTGCTACTTCATAACTGTAATTTTGCTACTGTTCTGAATCATAATGTAAATATCTGATATAAATTATGTATTCTCATTCACTGGACCAAATTTGGCACAAATACCCGATACGCCCAAATTTGTATACTAGTGTGGTTGGGGGAGATTGATTCTGTCATTTGGGAGTTGTAGTTGCTGGGATTATTAGTTAACCTACAATCCAAGAGCATTCTGAACTCCACCAATGATGGAATTGAACCAACTTTGGCACACATACCTTCTATGACCAACAGAAAATACTGGAAGGGTTTGGTAGGCATTGACCTTATTTTATTATTTATTTTATTTATTAGACTTATTAGCCGCCACTCCCAGCGGCTTGGGGCGGCTTACATCAACACCACGATAAAAATCACAATCTACAATAGCATTAAAACCACAGAATAAAACGATTCCTAAAAGAAAACACCGTCTCAGAAGATAGCATATCACAGCTCAAAGGCCTGCCGGAATAGGACCAACTTGCAGGCCTTCCGAAAAGCCAACAGATTGCGCAAGGTCCTAACCTCAGGAGGTAATGCGTTCCAGAGGACTGGGGCGATGATGGAGAATGCCCTTCTCCGTGTTGAAGTTAGGTGGTATCGCTTGACACTGGGCACGGCTAGAAGGTTCCTCTCTTCAGATCTAAGTGTTCTCATGGGATAGTATGGGGTTAGGCGGTCCCTCAGGTACACTGACCCCAGACCATACAAGACCTTGAACGTCAAAATTAGTACTTTGAAGGTGATCCGGTACTCAATAGGGAGCCAGTGCAGTTTTCGCAGAATTGGTGTAATGTGGCAGCTCACAGGAGCTTCTGCGAGCAACCGAGCTGCGGTGTTCTGCGCCAGCTTGAGTTTCCGGATCACCGACAGAGGCAGGCCAATGTAGAGAGTGTTGCAGTAGTCTAGCCTTGAGATGACTGTTGCTTGGATCACCGTGGCCAGGTTGTGCCGAGACAAGTAAGGGGCCAGCCTCCCAACCTGGCAAAGATGGAAAAACGCCACTCTGCTGACAGCGGAGACTTGAGCCTCCATTGACAACAGAGGGTCCAGGAGAACTCCAAGGCTCTTTACCGAAGACCTTGAGTTTTGGAGCTGTAGTTCACCTATATCCAGAGAGCACTGTGGACTCAAACAGTGATAGACCTGGACCAAACTTGGCATGGATACTCAATATGCCCAAATGTGAACACGGCTCTAAATGAGTAAGTATCTCACAAACCTAATTCTTCGGTGTGCATATATCCTGATTGATGAGATAGCCCTAATAATCATGCAATTTCCTGCTCTATAGTAGCCAAATGGAATAACAGCATATGTTGGAATCTGGATTTAGTCAAAATTAAAGTAGTACGCCTAGGTGAAATCAATGGCACTTATATTTATAATGACTATCTTTGGTTCCATTGGTTGACTGGGGCTACTTGAAAAATGACTAAGTCTGCATCCAGCAATTTTGGGTAGTTTTACTTTATTTCGAGAGCCAGCATAGTTCAGTGATCCGAGCACAGAACGTTGATTCTGAAGACTAGGGCAGTGTTTCCCAACCTTTTTTGAGCCGCGGCACACTTTTTACATTTCCAAAATCCTGGGGCACACCACCAACCAAAATGACACAAAATGACACTCTAACACAGTCATACATATAGTTGATATGTTTTTGAATGTATTTATACACTCAGTGTGAAGCCTGGGCCTGTTTCGATGAACACAACATAGATATCCTGGCAGGAATGGCAGAAAGACACCAACTTCCCACACAGAACTCCCATAACCAAGAGAAAATACTATAAGAGTTTGGTGGGCATTGACCTTGAGTTTTGGAGCTGTAGTTCACCTATATCCAGAAAGCACTGTGGACTCAAACAATGTTGGATCAGGACCAAACTTGGCATGAATACTCAATATGCCCAAATATGAACGCAGATGGAGTTCAGGGGAAATAGACCTTGACATTTGAGAGTTGTAGTTGCTGGGATTTATAGTTCCCCTACAATCCAAGAGCATTCTGAACCCCACCAATGATAGAACTGGGCCAAACTTCCCACACAGAACCCCTAGGAGGCAAAAGGAGGTCTCTACTTGGGGAAAGGGAGGCGGGCCTTCCCAATGCATGGAGAGGGAGAGACCAAGTAGACAGCGGGTGGGGAGGGGTGTGGTTGTAATGTTGTGCCTTTATCGAGGTAGGTTTCTTAGGGTTTTTATACTTCAACACACTAGACTCTCTCCCCCGGGAGGTTCCAATTTCCCACGGCACACCTGATGATCACTCACGGCACACTAGTGTGCCCCGGCACACTGGTTGAGAAACACTGGACTAGGGTTTGAATCCCGTGCTCAGCCAAGGAGACCCCTTGGGTGATCTTCTGCCTTCAGGGTCTAGAAAATGGGCTTTAAAAGGGTGGACATTGCAAGCTATGGCCCTGAAGGTAGAGACAAGCCGTCCCACATGCAGGGAGACCTGGGATATCTTTAAGAATGAGTGCTAGACTCAAAATAGTGAACCAAACAAGATTTATCGGAAAAAAAACCAGTA
Organism: Anolis apletophallus; assembly: GCA_030556195.1. NCBI lineage: Eukaryota > Metazoa > Chordata > Lepidosauria > Squamata > Anolidae > Anolis > Anolis apletophallus. The sequence goes on from JARBWK010000013.1 coordinate 47,397,030, forward strand.
AAAATGCTGGTGGCCCTAAATGCTTGAAGTAGGTTGCAAAAGGGGTCCTTGAAAAAGGAAGCTATCACTTGCCTCTTAGTTTGGCAGAGTGACGGTGCCTTTCTTAGATTCCAGGTTTCTGTTGCTTTCAATGGTTCCTTTGACTCGCGAAGTTCTCCGGATCCCCAAAATCTACGGGCTATGCGCGAAGGCTGACCTTCCTTTGTCCCTGTAAATTATGGCTGAAAGTAGGTTGGCTTTGTAGCAGTGAACTAAGATGCTTTTGTCGCAGCAATGGCTTAGATTCCACCTTGCTATGTCCGTGTGTTCTCTGGAATGAGGCCAGAGAGGAAGTCCTGCCTCTCAGGTGACCTCTGGAAGAGGAGGAGTTAGGGGCGGTGATGCCAGGTTTGGGCCAAGACGCAACTCCGCCCATCAAGCCCACATGGCTGGACAATAGAACAAAGGCCCATGCAGGTAAAGGGCAACCAAATACAAAATATAGATACAAAACCAGCCCATGGGGCGCCACAGGTGACCTTGGACAAGTCGCATTCTCTCAGCTTCAGAGGATAGCAAAGGCAAGCCCCCTCTGAGCAAATCCTGCAAAGAAAATCCCGTGCTTGACTTGCCTTAGAGTTGCTGTGACTCAGAAATGGCTTAAAAGCACTCAACATAATTCATTTTGGCGTGACGGCTAAAAGACCGATGCTCCAATATCGGAAAGGTAGCATTTCTTTACGTGTAATGCAATGGATTGAAGACTTAACAATATTTGCAAGATTTAACTGAGTGATATATTGACCCAGGCTTCAAATCAACTTATATTTAGATATTTGGTTGGCTTTTATTGACGCTTAAGAGTAATGATTTTCTTTTCTTTACATCCCTTTGTTCTTTAGTGCTAGAATGCAGGAACGTCACAATATGTCACGGAGATCCATGTTGTGTATTTTCACTTTGCATAAAATATTTTGACAACGCAGTTTTGTGCCTTAGCTCTGATGAAGAGGATGTGATGGAGGTCTAAGGCGGGCATTGGCAAACTTTGGCCCTCCAGGTGCTTGGGACTTCAACTCCCACAATTCCTAACAGCCCATGCCAGGTCTAAGGCTACAAAATAATATATCCAAATGGAACTTATCCTATCAACCTGAAGGTTGGCCAGGCCCGGATTACCCATAAGGCCAACATAGGCCATGGCCTAGGGGCGCAAGCCAGGGGGGGGGGGGGGCAATTCACAGACCAAAAAAAAATAATTTTTAAAAAACCCTCTGTGGCCAGCCCTTGGGAATGCTGGGAGTTGAAGCACAAAGGCCCCGGAGGGAGGGAGGGCTGAGCCTGATCTCAAGGCAGGACACGCAGGGCGAGGAGCAGCAACAGCAGCAGCGGCTACCCTCCCTTCCTCCCTCCCTCCTCCCTGCTACTCAGCCGGGGGCGGGGCCTTCCAGGGTGACATCACTCCCTCCCTCCTCCTCTGCCAGGCCCGCCTTCCTTGTTTGCTCCATCGCCTCCCAGGGTGACGTCACTCCTTCCCTCCCTCCCTCCCTCCTTCCCTCCCTGGGAGGTGGAGAGTAGGCGGGGCCAGGAGTGAGTCCTCCAAGCCCACCTCCTGGCCCCGCCTCCCACCTTGTGACACCCATCGATCAAAGCTGAAGAGCATCAGCCGGCCAATCGGGGAGCCTCCCTCCCTCCCGGATGGGCGTGGCTCCGCGGACTCGGCCAATAGGAAGGTGAGGGCCTGCTTGGAGGCGGAAGTCCACGGAGGAGGGTTCTCCCTGAGCCATGGATTGCAACCGAGGAGGAGGAGCAGCAGTGGCCACGAAGGAGATGGAGACGGGTGGGTGTCTCTCTCTCGATCTCTAGGGAGGGACACCCCCCCCCCCCCGAAGGAAGGCCCCCCAGGCCTTTACCCACTACTCTCTCTCCCTGTGGCACGGGGATCCTAGTCAGCCCCAGCAGATGGCCACCCTGCCACGGCCCCCAAGCCCCCGGGCGAGGAAGGAAAGGCAGGCACGGCTTGGGCCCCACCCTCCTTTCCTGGATCTCAAACAACAACTTTCAGTGCTGGTAGTAGAGGGGGCGTAATTCCAAAGTGTAGCATAGGGCGCAAAAAAATGTTAATCTGGGCCTGAGGTCGGCAGATTGAATCTGTGAGACAGGGTGATCTCCCTTCTGTTAGCTCCAGCTTTCCATACAAGGACATGAGAGAAGCCTCCCACAGGATGATAACACATCCAGGCATCCCCTGGGCAATGTCCTTGCAGAAGGCCAGTTTTCTCACACCAGAAGCACCTTGCAGTTTCTCAAGTCACTTCTGACCTGGAAAAAAAATCAACCCAATGCAATCATATTTGCACAGACAATTGAGTTTGGAGTTGAACGAAACTACAAGGGCCATCCAGTACAACGTGCTGCCATGCGAAAATATACAGTCTTAACAGATGGACATCCAAAAAGCATGTATAAAGGTGAACCGCGAAGATGTAAACAAAGGTTCCCAAAAGAGGAAACGCCGAACAGAGCTCCTCGAGGGAGGCTGCCGAACAGGGATCCGTGAGGGAGGCTGCCTACGGCTGGAGCACTCTCCGAAGCCAGCTGCAGGCCGTTTCGTCCCTTAACGAGACTTCCTCAGGGCCAGCGTTAAAAGTAGCATCGTCCTCAATAGTAGAAAATCATGCAAGGTATTGATGTAAGACGCAGAGGATGGCCCATCCAGTCTGATGGGCCACCATTCCCGTCCGATGGGCCCCATTTGGCAGCCTTCCTCATGGAGCTCTGTTCGGCATTTTCTCTTTGGGAACCTTTGTTTACATCTTTGCGGTTCACCTTTATACGTGCTATTTGGATACCATCACACCCACACTTGGAATATTTGGTGATTTATATTCTACGGAAATTTGAACCGTGACCCAGTGACATATCACCTGACTACTGGCTTTCCTGTTCGTATTTCCACTCGGACTCATACAAAGCAGCAACATCCATTAAGGTACTGTGTTCTGAGTTGGAGTCTAGCGACTATCCCGGATTATTGACCATATGTGTCCTTTATTATGATCCTTTGGGATACTATTGTGTTGTACTAAATGTATTGAATTTGATATGTGTACTGCTAACAAATTGTGTTGAACTCAATGTGTTGTACTTGATACTTATACTGCTAATGAAATCTCTATCTCTATACCTTAATAAAGCGGAATGTTTGTATGTATGTGTGTGTGTGGGTTTGTATGTATGTGGCAGCGTTCTGATTGGCTCCCGGCCTCTACATTCTGACAACATGATTGGTTGCCAGTGAGGGAGCATTTGCATAACGCCTCTATTGGCCAGCCAACATGAACATTCCGACCCTCTAAACTGGCAGAGGAGGGTAAGGCAAAGGCCTGAGGCAGTCGCCAACACGAACATTCCGAGGGGGTAAGGAAAAGGCCTGAGGCAGCCAGGCATGGTGGGAGTTTAAGGCCAAAACACTTTGCGACCCCTTTGCGACCCCAAACAATGAGAGAACAAGACCAAACTTGGCACACAGAACCCTCAAGTCCCACTCTACATCCTGGTGCAGTTTGAGGGAGGATGGACCATGGATGACGGGACTTGCAGTGCTTTAACTCGCTTGCTTAGAGCACTCTGGCCCACACCATAGAAGGATCAGGACCACACTTGGCACACAGATGCCCACTGGCCCACTTTACAACCTGGTGCGGTGTAGGGCAGGATGGGCCACAAATGATGGGATTTTCAGTACCTTCACCCGATTCATTCCCCACAGAACATTGAAGCCCCTACAAATCACAGACCAGGCCCAAACTTGGCACACGGAGTACCCATGACCCACTCTACATCCTACTGCAGTTTGGAGGAGGGCAGACCATGGATGATGGGACTTGAAGTACCTCCAATCACTTCCCTAGACCGCTGCAACCCTAATCCACTGACTGATCAAGACCAAACTTGGCACACAGAGCCCCCATGACCCGCACCACATCCTACTCCAGTTTGGAAGAAATTGGACCACAAATGATGGGACTTGAATTACCTTCACTCACTTCCTGAGACCACTGCGAGCCAAATAAACAACTGATAAGGACCAACCTTGGCACACAATGCCTTTCTCAATTAACCCGGGCAGGGCCGGGTCTCCAAGCTAGTAAGATATATTTTGGACATTATTTACTTTATTCAGGGAAGGCACATTGGAACAGCCACGTTTTCAGGCTCCTCCTAAAAATTGCCAATGTGGGGGCTTGTCTGATGTCCTTGGGGAGCGAGTTCCAGAGTCGGGGGGGCGCCACAGAGAAGGCCCTCTCCTTTGTCCCCATCAATCGCACCTGCGAAGGGGGCAGGAGAGAGAGCAGGGCCTCTCCGGATGATCGAAGAGATCGCCTGGGTTCGTAGACAGAAAAAGGCACTATTCCATGGTCACTGACCTTGAGCAGTAAACCTTCCCTCCTTCGCCCCTTCCTTCCAAGTATTTTCATGCATTAGAGCAGGGCTGTCCAACTGGTGGCCCCCGGGCCGTATACGGCCCCCCAGCACCTTCCCCACGGCCCCCTACCCTCCTGCAAGATATCTGCCTTTTAAGATTTAAAAAAAAATTAAAAATATTTTTTGGAATATTTTTTTGGAATATTTTTCGGAATTTTTTTTTCCACGGCGGGGGGTGTGAGGGGCGGGGCAGGGAGGAGGAGCAGGCTCTCTTCCTCCTCCTCCTACTTCCCTCCCTCCCCCCTCTCCCTCTCCCTCCCTCCTTCTTTCTCTCTTTCCCCCATTCATTCCGTCCCCTTCCACCACCTGAAGGAAAGAGGGAAGGAGAGAGAGAGTGCACGAGTGAGAGGGGCGTGGCCAGAGCGAAAAGGGGCGGGGCCGAGTTCGAGCAGGGGGTGCTCACCCAGTCCCTTTCCGGCTTCCTCCTCTCCTGAGGCTTCGTGCCAAGTTTGGTCCTGATCCATCATTATTTGAGTCCACAGTGCTCTCTGGATGGAGGAGAACTACAACTCCCAAACTCAAGGTTCAGTACTTTCTGTTGCTCTCATGAGAGTTTAGGTTTGATTCAACATGGCTGAGGAATGCTTTGATTGTGTTTTCCCCTCATGGCAGAAGGTGATTGGACTGGATGGCCCTTGGAGGTCTCCTATTCTAGGGACCCATTGTAATTATTATTATTATTATTATTATTATTATTATTATCATCAGAGGCTGAATGGTCATCTGTGAGGAATGCTTTGATTGTGTTTTCCCCTTATGGCAGAAGGAGGAAGGACTGGATGGCCCTGGATGGCCCTTGGAGGTCTCCTACTCCAGGAACCTGTTGTTGTTGTTGTTGTTGTTGTTATTATTAGCAGAGGCAGAATGAATATTATGCCTTATCATTCAGGGTTATAGGCCTGTGTGGAAGGGCCCTGGCTTCTTATTTGACTTCCTTTCCACACATCTGAATAAAATCCCATGTTATTTGCTTTAAACCAGATTATATGAGTGTGGACTCCGATAATCCAGTTCAAAGCAGGTATTCTGGGTTATATGGCTGTGTGGAAGGGCCCTGAATCCACACTGCAATATAATCCAGTTCAAAGCAGGTTTTGTGGAGTTTCCTGCCTGGATATTCTGAGTTATATGGCTGTGTGAAGGGCCCTGAGTCCACACTGCAATATAATCCAGTTCAAAGCAGGGACTGGGACTTGAGACTGGGATTTTGGTGTTCATCTCTATCTCCAAGTCAAAGCCCCGGTGTCCTCCACAGACACCTCCAAGGCGGGGAGAGGGCGGAGGCAGGGAGGGGGCGGAGCCGGGGAGGGGGCGGAGCTGGGGTGGAGCCAGGGAGGGGGCGGAGCCAGGGGCGGAGGCAGACCCTTCGCCCCCCCAGGTCATCAGTAACTGGAATTCCGGCCACAGGTCCGGTAGAAGTTGGACAGCCCTGCATTAGAGAAAGCACATCTTCTCCAAATCTGCCAACTAATCTCTCTTTTGAAGGTCATGCCATATATCAGCCATGGGACTCACAATCCGAACATGGGAAATAGCGGGAATGATCATTCAATTACCAACAGCAATTCACTTAACAGGATATCCACAATTCAGCAACCCGTAAACATTTCAAATGAATAGCAAAGTATCACCAATATCATCAAATATTAACATACAAACTAGACAAGACATAAATTGCAATTAAGTCTAAACTATCTAGGGCAGCAATAACAGCAGTGAAATGCATAATATTAATACGAAACGAGTTGCGATCCAACACATTTGACAACAGAATAGAATAAATCGATTGCACAATGGGTTACATCCTTGTGCTGGACTGCTGACCTGAAGGTTGGCAGTTTGAATCTTTGAGAGGGGTGAGCTCTCATATGTCAGCCCCAGCTTCCCATATGGCAATATGAGAGAAAGCTCCTACGGGATGGTAACACATCCAGGCATCCCCTAGGCCAGTGTTTCCTAACCAGTGTAACGTGGCACACTAGTGTGCTGTGAGCCATCATCAGGTGTGCCGTGGGAAATTGGAACCTCCAATACCCTTTCTTCCCCCAAACTTGGGCAAACTTGGACCTTCCAGGTGTTTTGGACTCCAACTCCCACCATTCCTAGCAGCCTCAGGCTCTTTTCCTTTTCCTCCCTCGGCCTTTCAAGGCTGTTAGGAATGGTGGGAGTTAGAGTCCAAAGCACCCAGAGGGCCGAAGTTTTCCCATGCCTGTTTGAGGGACCTTAAAGTGGTGAGCCTCCTTCCAACATTGTGATTCTGGATAGAAAACAAACAACAACATAATATAACATTGTTTGAGTCCACAGTGCTCTCTGGGTGTAGGTGAACGACAACTTCCAAACGCAAGGTCTATTCCCAAGCAAACCCTTTCAGTACTTTCTGTTGGTCATGAGAGTTCAATGTGGCAAGTTTGGTTCAATTCCATTGTTGCAAGAGTTCAGGATGCTCTTTGATTGTGTGTTAACTATAAATTCCAGAAACCGTAACTCCCAAATGTCAAGTTCTATTTCCCCCAAACTCCATCTGTGTTCACATTTGGGCATATTGAGTATTCATGCCAAGTTTGGTCCTGATCCAACATTGTTTGAGTCCACAGTGCTCTCTGGATATAGGTGAACTACAACTCCAAAACTCAAGGTCAATGCCCACCAAACTCTTATAGTATTTTCTCTTGGTTATGGGAGTTCTGTGTGGGAAGTTTGTGTCTTTCTGCCATTCCTGTCAGGATATCTATGTTGTGTTCATCGAAACAGGCCCAGGTTTCACACTGAGTGTATAAATACATTTCAAAACATATTAACTATATGTGTTACTGTGTTAGAGTGTCATTTTGTGTCATTTTGGTTGGTGATGTGCCCCAGGATTTGGTAAATGTAAAAAATGTGCCGCGGCTCAAAAAAAGGTTGGAAAACACTGTCCTACAGGATGGTAACACATCCGGGCATCCCCTGGGCAACATATCTGCAGACAGCCAATTCTCTCACACAAGAAGTGACTTGTAGTTTCTCAAGTTGATTCTGACACGATTAAAAAAAACCTGTCCCAACCTGTTATTTGAGGAAGGCATTCTGTGCCAAGGTTGGTTCCTATTAGATGTTTATGTGGCTTGCAGTGGTCTCAGGAACTTAGTGAAGGTACTGCAAGTCCCATTGGCCATGGTCCACCCACCTCCAAACAGCACCAGGATGTAGAGTGGGTCATGGGGGCTGTGTGTGTCACATTTGGTCTTGATCATTCATTGGATGAGGGTTGCAGCGGTCTCGGAAGGTGAGTGAAGGTATTTCAAGTCCCATCGTCTGTGGTCCATCCTCCTTGAAACAGCACCAGGATGTAGAGTGGGTCATGGGGGCTCTGTGTGTCACATTTGGTCTTGATCATTCTTTGAATGAAGGTTGCAGCGGTCTCGGAAGGTGAGTGAAGGTATTTCAAGTCCCATCATCTGTGGTCCATCCTCCTTGAAACAGGACCAGGGTGTAGAGTGGGTTAAGGGGGCTCTGTGTGCTAATTTTGGTCTGTATTGGTCATTGGGTGAGGGTCGCGTTGGGTGGGCCATTGGGCCTCTGTGTGCCAAGTTTGGTCCTGATCTGTCACTGCTGTGGGCCTCAGTGTCTGACTGCCTGAGGCCTTTCCTTTTACCTCTGTGTCACCTTAGAATGTTCCTCCAGTGAGGAATCGCGCTGCTGCTCGTTGGACTCCTTGGAGCTTTCCGGACAGTCTTCAAAGGCAGCCCCACATAGAGTGAATTGTAGAAGTCTATTCAAAATGTAACAAGAGCATGGACCACCGTGCCAAATCCGACTTCCCATCTTGCTGACTTGCATCTCTCGAGTATGTCTCGCCTTTATGGGTTTTTTCCCCTGTTTAAAAATCACTCTCTTCTCTTTCATGGGAGACAAATGGCCAGAAAACAAGAGGGGATTTCCAGCCCAACCATTAGTTTATTAGCTTTATAAATAAAATGAAAGAGCATGTTATTAAACGTAAAATATGCCCATTTCTCCCACGACTTGCGGAGTAGTTCATAAATATGATGGCTTAATTTTTATCTGTAATTCAAAGGGCTGATGAAGCATTAGCCCGCTCTGTTAATTGAAGTTGTTAACGAAGCTGGGCGGGAGGGAGATGGATTATGATGTGCAGGTTTCTATTCTTCTGGGGTATCGCCATAACTGATCATAAATGGAAACAGATTTGTCACCTACATACATGCCACCGCAGTCTCCCCAAATGCAGCTGAAGCTGAGCTAGGCAGACAGTCAATCCCTATGGGACGGAGGAATGAAAAGATGACTGACGGAGACTTTTTCACACGGGGGGTAATTAATTTATGGAATTTGTGGCAGAAACTGCAGTGGGGGAGAACGAGCTCAAATGGCTTTGAAGAGAGTGGAGATCAATCTAAAGGAGATGGATTAACCACAAAAGAATCCCTTCCTGGTATGTTGTACTGCAGTTCCCACTAATTCTGCCCGTTATAACAGAGTAGTGGGGATGGTGGGAGTCACTGGCCAAGATATATAGGAATGGGTGGTGTTATGAAGTCACTCTAGATCAGGGGTGCCCACACTTTTTCAGTATGCGAGCTACTTTTAAAGCAACCAAGTCGAAAAGATCTACCTGCTCCTGCTGTGAGCACTCCCGTCGCTGCCTTCCGCTCGCGCTGCACTTTTTCGCCCGCCGGGCATTGCAGAAAGAAGGGAGCATGAGGCGGGGCCTCCAGAGGCCCCACCTCACGCTCCCTCTGAGGCCCCGCCTCGCCCTACCTCCGGAGGCCCCGCCTCGTGCTCCCTCCGGAGGCCCCGCCTCGCGCTCCCTCCGGAGGCCCCGCCTCGCGCTCTCCCCGGAGGCCCTGCTTCACGCTCCTTCTGGAGGCCCCGTCTCCCGCTCTCCCCGGAGGCCCTGCCTCACGCTCCTTCTGGAGGCCCCGTCTCCCGCTCTCCCCGGAGGCCCGCCTCGTGCTTTCCCCGGAGGCCCTGCTTCACGCTCCTTCTGGAGGCCCCATCTCCCGCTCTCCCCGGAGGCCCCACCTCACGCTCTCCCCGGAGGCCCCGCCTCGCGCTCCTTCTGGAGGCCCCGTCTCCCGCTCTCCCCGGAGGCCCTGCCTCGCGCTCCTTCTGGAGGCCCTGTCTCCCGCTCTCCCCGGAGGCCCTGCTTCACGCTCCTTCTGGAGGCCCCCCGCTCTCCCGGAGGCCCGCCTCTCCCTGGAGGCCTGCCTCACGCGCTCCTTCTGGAGGCCCCATCTCCCGGAGGCCGCCTGGAGGCCCCATCTCCCGCTCTCTCCTCTCCCGGAGGCCCTGCTCACGCTCCTTCTGGAGGCCCCGTCTCCCGCTCTCCCTGGAGGCCCTGTCTCCCCGCTCCCGGAGGCCCTGCTTCACGCTCCTTCTGGAGGCCCCGCCTCTCCCGCTCCCCCGGAGGCCCTGCCTCACGCTCTTCTGGAGGCCCGCCTCATGCTCCTTCTGGAGGCCCCATCTCCTGCTCCTTCTCTCCTTCTGGAGGCCCCGGATGCTCCCCTGCTTCTCCCGGAGGCTCTCCCCGGAGGCCCCGCCTCATGCTCCTTCTGGAGGCCCCATCTCCCGCTCTCCCCGGAGGCCCTGCCTCACGCTCTCCCCAGAGGCCCCGCCTCATGCTCCTTCTGGAGGCCCCATCTCCCGCTCTCCCCGGAGGCCCTGCCTCACGCTCTCCCCGGAGGCCCCGCCTCATGCTCCTTCTGGAGGCCCCATCTCCCGCTCTCCCTGGAGGCCCCGCCTCGCGCTCTCCCCAGAGGCCCCGCCTCATGCTCCTTCTGGAGGCCCCGTCTCCCGCTCTCCCCGGAGGCCCTGCCTCACGCTTCCTCAGGAGGCCCCGCCTCGCGCTCTCCCCGGTGGCCCCGCCTCACGCTCCTTCTGGAGGCCCGTCTCCCGCTCCCCGGAGGCCCTGCCTCACGCTCCCTCTGGAGGGCCCCGCTCTCCCCGGAGGCCCGCCTCACACTCCTTCTGGAGGCCCCGTCTCCCGCTCTCCCGGAGGCCCCGCCTCACACTCCGTCTGGAGGCCCCGCCTCATGCTCTCCCCGGAGGCCCCGCCTCACGCTCCTTCTGGAGGCCCCGTCTCCCGCTCTCCCCGGAGGCCCTGCCTCACGCTCCCTCTGGAGGCCCCGCCTCGCGCTCTCCCCGGTGGCCCCGCCTCACACTCCTTCTGGAGGCCCCGTCTCCCGCTCTCCCCGGAGGCCCTGCCTCACGCTCCCTCTGGAGGCCCCGCCTCGCGCTCTCCCCGGAGGCCCCGCCTCACACTCCTTCTGGAGGCCCCGTCTCCTGCTCTCCCCGGAGGCCCCGCCTCACGCTCCCCCTGGAGGCCCCGCCTCGTGCTCTCCCCGGAGGCCCCGCCTCACGCTCCTTCTGTAGGCCCCGTCTCCCACTCTCCCCGGAGGCCCCGCCTCACGCTCCCTCTGGAGGCCCCGCCTCGCACTCTTCCCGGAGGCCCCGCCTCACACTCCTTCTGGAGGCCCTGCCTCACCCTCTCCCCGGAGGCCCCGCCTCCCTCCTTCTGGAGGCCCCGCCTCCCGCTCTCCCCGGAGGCCCCGCCTCATTCTCCTTCTGGAGGCCCCGCCTCCCGCTCTCCCCGGAGGCCCTGCCTCACTCTCCCTCTGGAGGCCCCGCCTCACACTCCTTCTGGAGGCCCCGTCTCCCGCTCTCCCCGGAGGCCCTGCCTCACGCTCCCTCTGGAGGCCCTGCCTCACGCTCTCCCCGGAGGCCCCGCCTCACACTCCTTCTGGAGGCCCCGTCTCCCCCTCTCCCCGGAGGCCCTGCCTCACGCTCCTTCTGGAGGCCCCGTCTCCTGCTCTCCCGGAGGCCCTGCCTCACGCTCCTTCTGGAGGCCCCATTTCCCGCTCTCCCCGGAGGCCCCGCCTCACACTCCTTCTGGAGGCCCCGTCTCCCGCTCTCCCCGGAGGCCCCGCCTCACGCTCCTTCTGGAGGCCCCGTCTCCCGCTCTCCCCGGAGGCCCTGCCTCACGCTCCTTCTGGAGGCCCCGTCTCCCGCTCTCCCCGGAGGCCCCGCCTCACGCTCCTTCTGGAGGCCCCGTCTCGCGCTCTCCCCGGAGGCCCCACCTCACGCTCCTTCTGGAGGCCCCGTCTCCTGCTCTCCCTGGAGGCTCCGCCTCACGCTCCCTCTGGAGGCCCCGCCTCACGCCCTCCCCGGAGGCCCCGCCTCACACTCCTTCTGGAGGCCCCGCCTCGCGCTCTCCCCGGAGGCCCTGCCTCACGCTCCTTCTGGAGGCCCCGTCTCCCGCTCTCCCCGGAGGCCCTGCCTCACGCTTTCTCCTTCCCGCAATGCCCCGGGAATGACGCAAACTAAATGACGCAGCTTGTTCAATTTTTGACAGGAGTCAACTGACAGATGCCTGTTGACAGGAGCAGTGTCGCCCTTTCAGTTAAGAGGCGGGACATTAAAAAAGTCACGGACTTATTCACCCACCCTTCTACATGTATGTAATCTGTGGCTCCTGACCTCAAATTAACTGTGAACCATAAACCTTTTTAAAGAAATGTTTATTACCAACACTGAGTAGCTACTGTCCACATTATGAGTAGCTTCTAAATGACAGTCTGTGTTTGAGTGAGTACCAACTATCTAACAAACCGTCAGACAGACACCATATATGACCTGACACAGGGGCGGACTTACCTCTCCCGGGGGGGTAAGCGAACCTTATTTTGGTGCCCCCCCCATGGCTCCTGGACGCCGTCACGCATGCGCAAACCTCCGCGTGGCTGCGTGCATGCGCGGCGCCGTACATGTGCGGTGGCGTCCCGTGCAGCTGCATGAGTGCGTCCAGCGGCATGTGCATGGCGTCCCACGCGGCTGCACATGCACAGTGGCATCCCGCGCGGCCGCGCGAGTGTGTCCAGCGCGGCGCAGGCAGCACTAGCTCCCGAGCACTAGCTGACCTGACATCGAAAGCAATGTTTTACATTGGAAAAGGTGAGTGGGAATTGGAAACAGTAGTCGATGCGACTCGGGCACATGTAGATCATTATGGAAGTAATTGGAAGGCAACTTGCCCCGAACTGGAACCTTTATGACCCTCCATCCAGCCTGCAAGGCAGATTTTACTACATTTTGTTGTTCTGCATACAAGACAGCTGCATATTGATCAGAGTCATAAACAAAGAGTCATTATTTCACCGCCTTAAGTATCTATATTTTGAGCAAGCTGTTTAAAGTAATAATTATTTGACTTCTCCAATAACTGCTTGTTAGCAATGGGCTATTTGTTTTATAGAGAAAGGGCTGCCTACTGCGAGCGGGTATTAAATGTTTTATTGATGCAACGATACCAGGAGATTTCGGATGTCAGCTCTTTAAACATGGGGTTCTCTAAGGAAGGCCCCAACTCAAACAGCATACTGGCATTACATGAATCAGTGTTTTTCAACCTTTTTTGAGCTGCAGCACATTTTTTACATTTGCAAAATCCTGGGGCACACCACCAACCAAAATGACACAAAATGACACTCAAACACAGTAATACATATAGTTAATATGCTTTTAAATGTATTTATACACTCAGTGTGAAACTGGACCTGTTTCGATGAACTCAACATAGGTATCCTGGCAGGAATGGCAGAAAGGGACAAACTTCCCACACAGAACTCCCATAACCAAGAGAAAATACTATAAGAGTTTGGTGGGCATTGACCTTGGGTTTTGGAGTTGTAGTTCACCTATATCCAGAGAGCACTGTGGACTCAAACAACGTTGGATCAGGACCAAACTTGGCATGAATACTCAATATGCCCAAATATGAACGCAGATGGAGTTCAGGGGAAATAGACCTTGACATTTGGGAGTTCTAGTTGCTGGGATTTATAGTTCCCCTACATTCAAAGAGCATTCTGAACCCCACCAATGATAGAACTGGGCCAAGCTTCCCACGCAGAACCCCCAGGAGGCAAGAGGAGGTCTCTACTTGGGGAAAGGGAGGCGGGCCTTCCCAATGCATGGAGAGGGAGAGACCAAGTAGACAACGGGTGGGGAGGGGGGTGGTTGTAATTTTGTGCCTTTATCGAGGTAGGTTTCTTAGGATTTTTATACTTCAACACACTACACTACACTCCCCCCCCCTTCCTGGAGGTTCCAATTTCCCACGGCACACCTGATGATCGCTCACGGCACACTAGTGTGCCCCGGCACACTGGTTGAGAAACACTGACATGAATTACTTCAACTCCTATTACGGGACATTGGGCATCAACAAAAGAACAAAGTAGCCAAAAGACGAAGATGTTCATACAGTGCTGATTTATATGCATTATTTATTTATTTATTTATTTATTATTTCAATTTGTATACCCCCCCCCCCCTTCCCAATAGGCTCAGGGTGGTTCACAACAAGCATAAGACATAATCACAAAATAACATTTGAACAAAATAAAAGCAATTTATACTAAAACAGAGAATATGGATTAAGCAGAGCCTCTAAAGCAGTGTTTCCCAACCAGTGTGCCGTGAGCGATCATCAGGTGTGCCGTGGGAAATTGGAACCTCCAGTCCCCTTTCTTCCCCCTCCTGCCGAACACTTTTTCTTCTCCACTCGGGCTCCCTTCTTCCCAGCCTCGCTCTGCTCGCTTTGCTCTGGGGCGAGTCTGCGCAGTAGCGCTCGCACAGGTCATGTCTTCCTCCCTCTCCCTCCCCTCCTGAACACGCTCACGCTGCCCCCTCGGATCAAAATGGCGGCAGAAGCGGCAGTGGAGAAGAAAAAGTCAGTGTTCGGCAGGAGGGGGAAGAAAGGGCGCGAAGGGGAAGGAAGAGGTCTCTGTCGAAAGCTGGCATGGGCAAACTTGGACCTTCCAGGTGCTTTGGACTCCAACTCCCACCATTCCTAGCAGCCTCAGGCCCTTTTCCTCCCCCCCAGCCGCTTAAGCAGGAAAGGGCCTCAGGCTGTTAGGAATGGTGGGAGTTGAAGTCCAAAGCACCCAGAGGGCCGAAGTTTTCCCATGACTGTTTTAGGGACCTTAAACTGGTGAGCCTCTTTCCAACATTGTGATTCTGAATAGAAAACAAACAACAACAGAACAGAACATTGTTTGAGTCCACAGTGCTCTCAAGGTCTAGGTGAACTGCAACTTCCAAACTCAAGGTCAATTCCCAAGCAAACCCTTTCAGTACTTTCTGTTGGTAATGAGAGTTCAATATGCCAAGTTTGGTTCAATTCCATTGTTGCAAGAGTTCAGGATGCTCTTTGTTTGTGTGTCAACTATAAATCCCAGAAACTGTAACTCCCAAATGTCAAGGTCTATTTTCCCCAAACTCCATCTGTGTTCACATTTGGGCATATTCATGCCAAGTTTGGTCCTGATCCAACATTGTTTCAGTCCACACTGCTCTCTGGATATAGGTGAACTACAACTCCAAAACCCAAGGTCAATGCCCACCAAACTGTTCTAGTTTTTTCTCTTGGTTATGGGAGTTCTGTGTGGGAAGTTTGTGTCTTTCTGCCATTCCTGCCAGGATATCTATGTTGTGTTCATGGAAACAGGTTCAGGGTTCACACTGAGTGTATAAATACATTTAAAAACATATTAACTATATGTATTACTGTGTTTGAGTGTCATTTTGTGTCATTTTGGTTGGTGGTGTGCCCCAGGTTGAAAAACACTGTTTTAAAGTATACAGTTATTTATATACAGATGTGTGAGAGAGAGAGAATACACATATGTATATATACACACACACACATGCACACCCCTCTCCTGGATCTTGAAACATATCCTTCTCTTTCCTGGATCCTTCCTCTGAGTTTTTCCTCCTTCCCGTCCAGGAATTTTGCAAATATATTCTCCAGAGAGCGAGTGGCGAAGATCTGGAACGTGTTTTGCGAAATATGGTGAACGCAAATCCATGCCGGCCTTCACTTTTTGCTGCCATAAGAATAACAAAAGGGAACACTGACATCAGCCTGGATGTCGAATTAACTTTTGCATAATGTGGTGTGAGAACAAGGTGTTGAAACCTGTGCGTGAGACTTTCCAAGCAAGCTGCGGCGCAGCGGCGGAGAACCGTTCTGGCAGCCCATCAGAAACCGTAGACACTTTCCAGAAGTCTGGATGAAGGGATATGTACTTTTGGGTCAACGTTAACAGCTCTTGGGTTGCTCCTGCTCAGCTTCTCAAAGCCAGCCATCTTGTCTTATTTGCTCAATTGGTTTATTTCAAGCTCGCGAGTTCTGAAGAGCAGGAATTACGGCCTTGTGGGCTCCCTCAGAAGGAGCTGCTCCGGTTCCAGAAACATTGGCGGCCTGTTCTCATTCAACTTACAAGGTTGCTTTTAGAATAACCACAGGAATGCTTTGAGCCGGGATAGGGACGGCCGGAAAGGCGCAGTTTCATGTTTCTCGGAGTGATGCCGAACAGAGCTCCTCCATCCAAAACGTCTGCGATTTTGAAAACATGAATTCCCAGCCCCACAAAGGAAAGAACCATGCTGTTACGTAGGCTCGAGCATTTCATAGATGGAATAAGTGCACATTAGTGACACTTCTATTCTCACCATACAGATTGACCTCACATTCACCCCAAGTTAGGCTCTCTTCTTGAGCCATACACAGCTATGAGAAGGAGGGATGCTCATGCCCGGATTACCCATAAGGTCACCCTAGGCCAAGGCCTAGGGCAGCGGCCATAGAGGGACAGCAAATCCATGACTCTCGCCCCGCCCACTGAAAAAAAATTTTTTAGGTGAAAAAATTCCCAAAAAAATCCAAAAAAATTCAAAAAAAAATTCCCAAAAATTCCAAAAACTGTGTTAGAGTGTCATTTTGTGTCATTTTGCTGGTGGTTCCAAAAATTCCCAAAAATTCCCAAAAAATGGGGGACAAAAAAATCCCTAAAAATTCCCTAAAAATTTCCTAAAAATTCCAAAAATCCCCAAAAATCCCAAAAAAAAATCCAAAAAGTACGCATGCGCATGGTGGCGGAAGCACCATCCATGGCCGCCCCCCGCCCCCCCCTTTGCTCTGCTCCAAAGGCTCTGCCCCCTGCTCCGTCCCCAGCTCCGGCCCCGCCTCCTCGTCGGCGCGGCCGAAAAGGGCCTTTTCAGGCCAGCATGGTGGCCTTAGGACGAAGGGAGGAGGCGGGGAGTCCGCCCCACCCCACCCCAGCTCCGCCCCAGCTCCACCCAGGCTCCGTCCCCGCCTCCTCGCCGGTGTGGCCGAAAAGGGCCTTTTCAGGCCGGCATGGTGGCTTTAGGAGGGAGGGGGATGAGTCGTGGGAGTCCGCCCCCACCCCACCCCAGCTCCGCCCCAGCTCCACCCAGGCTCCGTCCCCGCCTCCTCGCCGGTGTGGCCGAAAAGGCCCTTTTCAGGCCGGCATGGTGGCTTTAGGAGGGAGGGATGAGTCGTGGGGAGTCCGCCCCCACCCCACCCCAGCTCCGCCCCAGCTCCACCCCGGCTCCGTCCCGCCTCCTCGCCGGTGCGGCCGAACAGTCCCTTTTCAGGCAGGCATGGTGGCTTTAGGAAGGGAGTGAGGAGCCGCGGGGAGACTCCCCACGGCTCCTCCCTCCCTCCTAAAGCCGTCATGGCGGCCTGAAAAGGGACTTTTTGGCCGCACCAGCAAGGAGGCGGGGGTGGAGCCGAGGTGGGGTGGGGCGGGACGGGGGCAGAGCCGGGGGTGGGATCAGAACCTTTGGCCTAGGGTGTCAAAAGGCCTGATCCGGGCCTGGTGATGCTGTGATTCATGAAGCTCCCAAGACTGTGGGATACCATTTTGCTCAATCTCGTTGATTCCATGGAACTCGCTTGGGTACACGGCAGTGTCCGGGTTATTTGAAAAAGGCATTGTTTGTTTTGAGGTGTTAGGTCAGTGTTTCCCAACCAGTGTGCCGTGAGCGATCATCAGGTGTGCCGTGGGAAATGGGAACCTCCAATCCCCTTTCTTCCCCCTCCTGCCGAACACTTTTTCTTCCCCACTCGGGCTCCCTTCTTCCCAGCCTCGCTCTGGTCGCTTTGCCTCGCTTTGCTCTGGGGCGAGTCTGCGCAGTAGCGCCCGCACGGGTCACGTCGTCCTCCCTCCCCCCTCCCCTCCTGAACACGCTCACGCTGCCCCCTCGGATCAAAATGGCGGCAGAAGCGGCAGTGTAGAAGAAAAAGTAAGTGTTCGGCAGGAGGGGGAAGAAAGGGCGCGGAGGGGGAGGGGGAGGAAGAGGTCTCTGCCGAAAGCAGGCATGGGCACACTTGGACCTTCCAGGTGTCTTGTACTCCAACTCCCACCACTCCTAGCAGCCTCAGGCTCTTTTCCTTTTCCCTCCTCAGCAACTTAAGCAGGAAAGGGCCTCAGGCTGTTAGGAATGGTGGGAGTTGGAGTCCAAAGCACCCAGAGGGCCGAAGTTTTCCCATGCCTGATTGGGACCTTAAAGTGGTGAGCCTCATTCCAACATTGTGATTCTGGATAGAAAACAAACAACATAACATAACATTGTTTGAGTCCACAGTGCTCTCTGGGTGTAGGTGAACGACAACTTCCAAACTCAAGGTCAATTCCCAAGCAAACCCTTTCAGTACTTTCTGTTGGTAATGAGAGTTCAATATGCCAAGTTTGGTTCAATTCCATTGTTGCAAGAGTTCAGGATGCTCTTTGATTGTGTGTTAACTATAAATCCCAGAAACTGTAACTCCCAAATGTCAAGGTCTATTTTCCCCAAACTCCATCTGTGTTCACATTTGGGCATATTGAGTATTCAGGCCAAGTTTGGTCCTGATCCAACATTGTTTGAGTCCACAGTGCTCTCTGGATATAGGTGAACTACAACTCCAAAACTCAAGGTCAATGCCCACCAAACTCTTATAGCATTTTCTCTTGGTTATGGGAGTTCTGTGTGGGAAGTTGGTGTCTTTCTGCCATTCCTGCCAGGATATCTATGTTGTGTTCATGGAAACAGGCCCAGGTTTCACACTGAGTGTATAAATACATTTAAAAACATATTAACTATATGTATGACTGTGTTAGAGTGTCGTTTTGTGTCATTTTGGTTGGTGGTGTGCCCCAGGATTTTGTAAATGTAAAAAATGTGCTGCGGCTCAAAAAAGGTTGAAAAACACTGCTGTGACTGACCGGTCTGTGTAGGGACTTGCAGTCAGGTCCCAGAACGAAAACCCGGATTTCCACCCTGTCTGGAAGCACCCATAGTCTTCCCCTTGTTTTCCATCTTTATGGACAATTATTGAGCACAAAAACATGGAAGTCTATGTCTTGGATTTTCTACCTTGACTTCACTAGTGAAGATTTGGGGCCCTTCCGCACAGCCTTATATCCCAGAATATCAAGGCCGAAAATCCCACAGTATCTGAGTGTGGACTCAGATACACCAGTTCAAAGCAGATATTGTGGGATTTTCTGCCTTGATATTCTGGGATATAGGGCTGTGCGGAAGGGCCCTCAGAGTAAAAGAAAAAAAGAGGGGGGGGGGGGGAATGGTTGAAAAATGCTGGAATTGGGAAGCAGAAAAGTTAACAAAATGCAAACCCCAGTAGCCCCCCTAGAATGCATCGCTTTGATCCAGGAGTGGGCTGAGATGAGATAAGACATGGCTGTTGGCCAAACTTGAGTCTTTGCATGCTCTGTCTGCTTGTTCCATGTGATCTTAGAACAGTGCTTTTTTGTGATTAGAGGACCCATTTTACATACGAAGATAGTGTCACAAGTCAACCCCCCCCCCCCCACACACACACACACACACACCCTCTAGGCTGGCTTGATGTAAATCAGTGGCTCCCAAACTTTTTTGGCCTACCGCCCTTTTTCCAGAAAAAAATTTACTCATCGCCCCCTAGAAATTAATTTTTAAAAAATTTAATAGCAATTAAACAGAAAGATATATGTATTAATACAGTGGTTCTCAACCTTTCTAAATAAGGTTCCTCATGGTGGACCCCCAACCATATTTTCGTTTGCTACTCTTACGAATTCTAATGCAAATATCTAATATGCAGAATGTATTTCCATTGCTACAAATTGAACATAATTAAAGCATAGTGATTAATCACAAAAACAATATGTTTGGGGGGAGTATGGACAACGGATGATGGGATTTGCAGTATTATATATTTATTTTATTACTTTATTTACTTCATTTATATTCCGCCCTTCTCACCCCACAGGGGACTCAGGGCGGATTAGAAGGAACACATTGCATTTAGACACACAAACACACAAGACAGACAGAGGCAATTTAACATCTGGCCACCAGGGGGAGCTGTCGCACTCCTTCATCCCTCAGCGTGTTTCCTAGAGATCTTTTTATGGCCTCGTAAATCAGTTAAATTTAGCCTCCCCACTAAGTGGTAACTTCAATTTCCTACTTGACAGATGCAACTGTCTTTTGGGTTGCAAAGGTCGACAACAGGCTACACAATAGGTTGAGAGCCCACCTCAATCCGTGCAGGCCTCAAACTCATGACCTTCTGGTCAGTAGAGATCTTATGCAGCTGACA
The DNA here is from genome assembly GCA_030556195.1 of Anolis apletophallus. Taxonomy (NCBI): domain Eukaryota; kingdom Metazoa; phylum Chordata; class Lepidosauria; order Squamata; family Anolidae; genus Anolis; species Anolis apletophallus. The sequence goes on from JARBWK010000013.1 coordinate 47,416,957, forward strand.
CCAGCCAGCTGTGCCACATTCCCGTGCTTCAATCGATTCAGCTCTAACTTCCACAGAGCACTGAGACCCCCATAAATTACAGAACTGGACCAGACTTGGCACACAGAACCCACATGACCAACAGAACATACTGGGCGGGTTTGGGAGGAATTGGCAGTGATTTAGGGGACATGTAGTTCACCTACATTTGGAGAGCACTATGAACCCAAACAACTATGGATTTGTATGAAATTTGGCACAAATACTCAATATGCCCAAATTTGAACACTGCTGGAGTTTTGAGAAAATAGCCCTTCTCATTTGGGAGTTGTAGTTGCTGGGATTTATAGTTCACCTACAATCAAAGAGCATTTTGAACACCAACAAGACGGAGATCTTGTGGCTGGGTCGCCCGGGCGAGGTAGTTGCCCAGCTTCTGACCCTGGACGGTGTGGCGCTATGCCCATCGTCGTCTGTGAAGAGCCTGGGGGTCCACCTTGACTCCCAGCTGACCATGGAGGCCCAGGTCTCTGCGGTCAGCAAGGCTACTTTTTTCCATCTCCGCCAGGCAAGGAGGCTGGCCCCCTATCTTCCCGGAGCGACCTGGCCACGGTGATCCAAGCCACGGTCATCTCAAGGCTAGATTACTGTAACGCGCTCTACGTTGGCCTTCCTCTGTCGGCTATCCGGAGGCTCAAGCTGGTGCAGAACACTGCCGCCCGGCTCCTGTCTGGCACCCCAGCAGGTTGCCATATAACACCTGTTTTGCAGGATCTGCACTGGCTTCCCATTGAGCACCGGGTCGCCTTCAAAGTGTTGGTTCTTACCTTTAAGGCCTTACACGGCCTGGAGCCGGCGTATCTGAGGGACCGTCTCACTCCATATTGCCCATTGAGACCACTAAGGTCTGAAGACGCTAACTTCCTAGAGATACCATCGGCAAGGTTGGCACGCTTAACATCTCCTCGCCGGAGGGCGTTCTCAGTCATAGCTCCCACGCTGTGGAACGCCCTCCCGGCTGAAACCAGGGCCCTGAGGGACTTGCTCCCGTTTAGGCGAGCCTGCAAAACCCACCTGTTTAAGCAAGCTTTTGGAGAATAGGCCCGTGCATTTCTATGTATGCTATTGCAGAATTGCTTAGCGGTTTTAGTTGTACATTTGTACTGTTGTTTTAATTGCTTTTGCTGTTTTTATCGCTGTTGTATTGTTGCCTTCGGCTCCTGTGAGCCGCCGCGAGCCCCCGGTAGTCGGCGGCATAGAAGCCTGAACAAATAAATAAATAAATAAATAATAAAATTTGAGCCAAACTTAGCACACAGAACCCCAATCGTTCACCGCCCCCTTAAAGGGGTTCACCGCCCCCCCCCCAATACCTCTGAGCCTCCCACTGCCCCCTTGGATCACCTCACCGCCCACTAGGGGGAGGTACCGCCCACTTTGAGAATCAGTGATGTAAATGCACAAGTAATGTCAACCTTCCTTGATTATTAGAAAAATATGGAATTAGACTTTTTTTTTACTCTTACTTGAAAAATCAGAATGCATTAGAAACCATAAAGGGGGGGGGGGGACGACAAGTCAAGCTTGGACTGGACTGGAGGCCTGTTTTACATACCTGAAGCAATCTTAGATTGCAGCAATGACACTTCTTAACAGCAGCCAAGAACATGTTATAAGACAAGACAAGTCCCATTCTGTTTCACGTTATTTACAAAATCCTTGCATTGTGGAAGGAAGATTTCCAATGACATTAATGATATAATTAGAGTTATGAGAATAAACATGGCATTCACTCAAACGAAAGGTGATAGCAGTCGTCCCAAGTCTGATTTATTGAACACTAGATGACCCGGCGGTGCCCGGGTTATTTGAGGAAGGCATTGTGTGCCAAGGTTGGTTCCTATTCGATGTGTATGTGGCTTGCAGTGGTCTCAGGAACTTAGTGAAGGTACTGAAAGTCCCATCGGCCATGGCCCACCCCCCTCCAAACAGCACCAGGATGTAGAGTGGGTCATGGGGGCTCTGTGTATCACGTTTGGTCTTGATCATTCTTTGGATGTGGGTTGCAGTGGTCTCGGAAGGTGAGTGAAGGTATTTCAAGTCCCATCATCTGTGGTCCGTCCTCCTTGAAACAGCACCAGGGTGTAGAGTGGGTCATGGGGGCTCTGTATTGTAATTTGTAATTTTGGTCTGTATTAGTCGTTGGGTGAGGGTCTCGTTGTGAAGTGGGCCATTGGGCCCCTGTGTGCCAATTTTGGTCCTGATCCGTCACTGCTGTGGGCCGCAGTGTCTGACTGCCTGAAGCCTTTCCTTTTTTCTCTGAGTCACTTGAGAATGTTGGAATGTGGGTAGCCAATCAGAGTCCTTTATGCAAATACCATTTCAGTGGCAACCAATCCCCTCTGTCTGCGGCCATAGAATGTTAGAATTCTGAGGCTGGCCAATCAGAATCCTTTATGCAAATAATCCCATAGTGGCAATCTACCAAAACGCTGTCGCATATTCCTTGGCACCTTCACACCTCCCAGAAAATGAACATTCCATTTCCAACTGAAAAAACCTGTCATTTGGCTAACTCAAGCATGCTGGTGCATTCTGTTTTGCTGGCCAATCAGAGTCCTTTATGCAAATTTTCTCTCAGTGGCAACCAATGCCCTCTGTCTGGTACTTTAGAGTGTTGGAGTTCTGAGGCTGGCCAATCAGAGTCCTTTATGCAAATAATCTGGTGCCTTAGAGCAGGGGTGCTCATTAGGTAGATCGTGATCTACTGGTAGATCTCGAAAGGCGTCCTGGTAGATCGCAGGCAGATCGCAGGCACAGTGTGTGTGGTTCCCATGCCATTTGTGAGGAATGCTCAGAGGCTTATTATACTCACATTTCGTTGAATTCAGTCTTAAAATCTATTATATAAATGGGTTCACGTCATGTGATGTATACCTCAAACAAAGAAACCATACAACGCAGAAAAACAATACTTGCCAACAGAAATAGGCCTCAAGCAAGGTACGTTTGTAGCAAAGAAACTTCCCCCCCAAAAAAACCTAAAAGGCCCCCAAAACAACGAGTAAAAATAAAACTACATTTCCCAGTATCCTCCGGGGCAGCCAACGACTCACCCAGCCTCTACATTCTGAACAACATGATTGGCTGCCAATAAGGGTGGATTTGCATAACTGCTGTAACCATAGCAACGCTGGCAAGAGCCATCCAAGGCTAGGATAGAATGCTGAGAGATTTCAGTTGGTGTTTGAGGGTTAAACTGCCAAAACCAAACTCTGAGGGAGCAATTCTCCAGCAAATTCCTACCCACACAACACAACACAACTTCCAATCACAACCCATCCCACCAACCTTACGGGACCCCGTACACACAACACCTACAAACACCACAAACAAAAACCATTCCTTCCTTCCACACAGACATAAACTGACCCAAAAGACAAGCCATGCCTTATAAAAATAACAGCATCGGACGACACACTCACAACGCTACATACATCAAACAAAAAAGGGCAGAACAAACGCCAGAACAGAAACACACTGCGCAGCAGAGACACAGACAACAGGTCACTGCACGACGCACAGCTGAGAACCAAATGCAAAGAACTGCACGACAAGAAGAAGCGGCGCAGCCAGGAAGAACAAAGACGCAGAAATGCAACACAACAGCAGCGCGCAAGGAGCGCAGAAACACGACGTCGCAACACAGAAAACAAACTTCAAAAACACCACAACCAATTCCACCGCCTAGCCTTCAGATACAACGCTGCAGAAGACTACAGCATGGTGCCAGAGGCCGACATTGGCACCCTAACGCACATCTGCACACACTGCAAAGCCCTGAAATACCCAGCAGAAACACCGGGAATGTGCTGCCTAGCCGGTAAAGTCTCTCTACCACCACTTGCCACTCCTCCACAACCACTACAGACTTTGCTGAGTGGACACACTCCAGAATCAAAACACTACCTCCGCTATAGAAGACAATACAACTCATGCTTCCAGATGACATCATTTGGAGCACACATAGAAAGTGCGCAATTCATGCCTACATGACCCCACCAAGACCGTAAGTAACATCATTTCCAACCCTTACATCTCGCATCTCCTAAATAGGGCACAGCAACACGTGCCGGGTACAGCTAGTATATTATATGGCTCTCACTGAAATACATTTCCTAATATTTTGCTTTTATGGCTCTCTGAGTACTGGGTAGGTAGATCTTTGGGACTTGGTTGTTTTATAAGTAGCTCACATGCTGGGAAAGTGTGAGCACCCCTGCCTTAGAGTGTCGGAGTTCTGAGGCTGGCCAATTAGTGTCCTTTATGCAAATAATCCCACAATGGCAACCAATCGAAATGCTGGCACATATTCCTCCCTCCGCACCACTGCACTGCCGCAAACACTGACTTTTATTATATAGATAGATAGATAGGAGATAGATAGTAGGCATGAGAAAAAAGTTATGAAAATGATTCGTTTCCGCACCTGGAACGCCAACCAGGAAGTGAACTTTCTTTTTCGAACTTTGGGGGCCAGGATTTTCTTAAGTGTCGTTAATAGGTCGCATAAGGGGGGGGGGGGCACCCGCCTTCGCTCTCACCACCCTCCCGCCTCCCGTGCCACTAGGATGGCAAGGCACGCCCGGAACACGCTCCTTCTTTCCTTTGGCTGGAAGCCTGGAAAAATGTAAACAGAGAGGATTACTCAGAAGTAAATCTGCAAAGGAGGGCACTTTGGATGAAGGGCCCTCCTTGTGGATTTACTCTGAGTAAACCTCTCTGTTTACATTTTTCCAGGCTTCCTGCCTCTCCTGCCTGCCAGGATCCAAAGCATCAAAGAGTATTGGGGTGAGAAACCAACCTAATGTATAATAGAATGAATGCTACTGTAAGTGCCTAATATTATAAGTAATCCAACTGGTCATACCACATTCCATGCACATGCAATAATACAGCAGTAATAACAATAACAAGAGGTAAAATTCAAACTGAAGTATTCTGACTGGTCTCTCCTCATGCGGTGCAAACGGGCTCTTCTCTTATTAGCCGGAAATTAGCCAGGAAAAGCCAGCGTTTGCTGCTTGAGCACACGCATACATATTCTTGGGGGGTATTTGCTGCAGAATCCCAGGCTCATAGAGAAGATTCTGCAACAAATCCCCCCAAAAGAATATGTATGTGTGTGCACAAGCAGAAAACGCTGGCTTTTCCAGGCTAATTTTCGGGCTCAGAGAAGAGCCCGTTTGCACCGCATGAGGCAGGGACCAGTCAGAATACTCGGTTTGAATTTTACCTTTCTTATACCCATTGTTATTACTGCTGTATATTATGCATGGAATGTATATATGACCAGCCTGGGCAAACTTGGGCCCTCGCTCCTCGGGATCGGGGTGAGAGAGAGGCAGCGAGGAGCCAGGGGCTCCTCCTCCTTTTCTTTTGCTGCTTCCAAGAATAGAATACCCCCTCCCTTCCCTCCCTCCTTCCTATTTGGAGAGTCCCATCTAGAATTCAGTGTGATTTATTCAAGTTTTGGCCTACAACTCCCAGAAATCCCAGCCAATTTACCAGCTGTTAGGATTTCTGGGAGTTGTAAACAAACTCATCTGGAATGCGCATGCGCTGGCATACGAACTACTACGAATTTCGTTAGTAATTAAGATTACATTTTAGAAATTTTGGAAATTTTTTTGTAAGTCTTCCTTTTACTAATCAATAAAAAATCCCCCATTAGATTTTCGATCTGCTATTTTTGGGTTCTAAACCATGCCTAATAGATAGCAGCAATGACAGTATTCTGGTTCTATACCGAGCACATGTCATGCTTTCCTTCAAAGGAAAGTACAAGAGTCTCAAGACCATGGCATCATTACCAGGAGCACAGGCCCGGATTAGCGGACTGTGCCACCCAAGGCTGCCTGTCTAAATTCTGCCCCCGGGGGGCAGGGCCTCTTGCGGGGGCGGGGCCAGCGAGAAGGAGAAGGTGCCGCCAGAAGTCCTGCCCCTAGGGCGACTCACGCGACTTCCCCCGCCGCGGCGGTGCTCGCACCGCCGCCCCTCCTCCCTTCCTTTGCGGCCTGCCTCTCAGCTTCGAAAAGGAGCGGCCTGCCCCTGCGCCTCCCTCCCTCCTTCCCTGCCTGAGGGAAACCCAGGTGAGAAGCAGGCTTGAAGCACCGGGTGGTGATGATAGGGCAGCGTCGGGCCAGGCGACCCAGTCTGAAGCACACAAGGCGGGATATCTATGTTGCGTTCATCGAAACAGGCCCAGGTTTCACACTGAGTGTATAAATACATTTAAAAGCATATTAACTATATGTATCACTGTGTTAGAGTGTCATTTTGTGTCATTCTGGTTGGTGGTGTGCCGCAGGATTTTGCAAATGTAAAAAATGAGCCGCGGCTCAAAAAAAAGGTTGAAATCACTGGAGTAGAGCAGTGCCCTCTCCTCTGCGTCCCCTTCCCCTTCTGCCAGGGCAGCCTTTTCTTTGACTCTCCAGCTGCCTGGGAAACATGCGGCTCGTTCCTTCCCTCTCCTCGGCCCCAACGGCAGCAGCGGAAAATAATTGGGTGCAGCAGGGCTGGTGGCTTTAATCCTGGTCCAGGTGGCTGGGATCCAGTGCAGGATTTACCATGCCCTGACCCTGAGCTGTCAAGACGGAGCAGTTAGATAAATGGGGTGGGCGGTTTCGTGTAATAATCGTTTGTTTGATGTGACAGGCCTGATAGGCGTTGATTTACTTACAGACTGATAGGCTTTTAATTGAGCACCGCCATCCCAGTCACATCAAAGGCCGGGGGCTGACAAAGGAGGCCCTTTTACTGAAAAACTCCCATTGACTGACAGATCCGGCATGTTACCTTTTCTTTGCCAGAAAGGCGAGCAATGTGTTTTTCCCGATGGGCCAAGCCCAGGTGGGATATCTTCCTATTTGTATTCCCTGGTGGAATATCCTCCTATTCATCTCACCAGGAACCGGGTCAATAAAACATTCCATGCAGGACACAGCCATCGCCTGTTAGAAGCACATTTAGCATGGTGATAGTATCACATGCTGGTCGAATAGTATCTTATCTCAAAGTCTTCTGTGTTTCAAATATTTTGGGGTTTTCTATTTCCATAATTAGATGTACTGGAGACGGGACACAAGTCTAAGCACCAATTTTTTTTTGGATATTTATTTATTTATTTACTTATTTGCTATGCTTCTATACCGCCTCTCTCAGCCCCAAGGCGACTCGAGGCAGTGAACAAGCGGCAGCAAGTGCCCACATATAACACATCGTATTTATTTATTTATTTACTAGCTTGGGGACCCGGCCCGGGTTATTTGAGAAAGGCATTGTGTGCCAAGGTTGGTCCTTATCGGTTGTTTATTTTGCTTCTAGTGGTCTCAGGAAGTGAGTGAAGGTACTTCAAGTCCCATAATCCATGGTCCATCCTCCTCCAAATTGCACCAGGATGTAGAGTGGGTCATGGGGGTCCTGTGTGCCAAATTTGGTCTTGATCAGTCATTGGATGAGGGTTGCAGAAGTCTCGGGTAATGAGTAAAGGTTTCTTCAAGTCCCATCATCCATGGTCCACCATCCTCCGAACTGCACCAGGATGTAGAGTGGGTCATGGGGGCTCTGTGTGCCAAGTTTGGTCTGCACTGGTCATTGGATGAGGGTTGCAGTGGTTTCAGGAAGTGAGTGAAGGTACTGCAAGACCCATCATCTATGGTCCATCCCCCTTAGAACTGCAGCAGGATGTAGAGTGGGTCATGAGTACTCTGTGTGGCAAGTTTGGGCCTAGTCTGTGATTTGTAGGGGCTGCAGTGGTCTGTGGGAAGTGAATCGGGTAAAGGTACTGCAAATCCATCGTTTGTGGCCCATCCTGCCCTAAACTGCACCATGATGTAAAGTGGGTCATGGGGGGGTTTGTGTGCCAAGTTTGGTTCTGATCTGTCATTGGCAGGGGCGGTCTAAGATAATTTTAAATGGTAGGCGAACATTATTTTGGTGCCCCCCAAAAACATTATTTTTGCCCCCCATGTAAAAACAAATATACAATTGTAATATCACAATACCATTAGTAGTATTATATTGTATCAATGTATATACAATATATTATACCATACTCATACTATATTATAATTATACTCCATTACAATATAATTATATTATAATATATTGACATTATAATATAATATAACATTCTATTATATTATTATTATAAAATAATAAATAAAATTATTTATTTAAATGAAATTATACTCTACTAAATATTTTCATGACTCTATAAAACTCAAATAACCCAAAATAAAGTAAAATAAAATATTATATATATCTTATTTTGTACAATACCACTATACTGCAATATTGTTTGTAATATTACATGTAATATAAAATATATCATTATTCTATTGTTATATTGTATTTGTATTATATTGTATGACAATATTAAGCAGAACTGTATAATAATCAACAAGAAATGCAATGTAAATGCATCAAAATCAGAATATATTACCTACCACCCGACTCATAATCCATAGGAGTCTCCCATAAGTCCAAAATTAGGATCCCAATGTAAATGTAAATAGAAAAACAGCCAAAATGTTCAAATGAGGCCGAATACAGGCAGCGCGGCCTGGGCAAACTTGGGCCCCCTCCCTCCTTCTAAGTGTTTTGGACTCCAACTCCCACAACTCCTCATAGCCTCAGGCCCCTCAGGTCTAGACAGAAATAGAGCCGAAGAAAGGAAGGAGGGAGAGAAGAGGTCACAGAGGAGGAGGAGGAGGAAAGCCCTCCATTCATTCCTTCACTTACACTTCCTTCACTGATTCTTTTCTCCTTCCCTGCAAACGCGCGCGCGGCGGAGACAAAGGGGGAGGGGAAGCACTCCCTGCCTGCCCGATAGGGAGTGCTTTGCTTACAGGCTTCTGCGCAAGGGAGCTACTGGGCATGCGCAGAGATTTTCGCGGATGTGCAGTTGCTACTGCGCTCAACTTCAGCTCTGGAGCAACTGCGCCTGCGCCGAAAACCTCTGCGCATGCCCAGAAGCGGCGTCGGAACGCCTGGGCCGGGGCCCAAAAGCAGGCAGCTGCGGCGCTGCCTGAGGAACATCGGCAGGGCCAGGATGGTGCCCCATGCGCCCAGGATGGCGCCCCCTTCCCAGATGGCGCCCTAGGCGGCCGCCTACTTGGCCTACCTTGTAGGACTGCCCCTGGTCATTGGTGTGGGCCACAGTGCTGTAAGGAAGTGAGTTTAAGTACTTCAAATCCCATCATCCATGGTCCATCCTCCCTCAAACTGCACCAGGATGTAGAGTGGGTCTTGGGGGTTCTGTGTGCCAAGTTTGGTCTTGTTTTGTCACTGTTGGGGTCCGCAAAGTGTGTTGGAGTTAAACCCGCCTCAGACCTTTTCCTTACCCCCTCTGCTATTTGAAAGTGTTGGAATGTTCATGGAGGCTGGGAGCCACCCCCCCCCCCCGGCAGTTTAGAGTTTCGGAATGTTGGGTGGCTGGCCAATCAGACCGTTATGCAAATGATCCTGCATTGGGAGCCAATCGAAACGCTGGCACATATTCCTCCGCAAACACTGACTTTTATTATATCTATAGATAGATAGATTTATTTATTTATTTGGATTTATCCATCGCCACTCCCACAGCTGCACCCGGCTCGGGGCGACTTACTCATAGTAAAATATGGTTGAAACCACATATATAAAATACATTAAAACAGTGCTGTCCAACTTCTTCCGGCCCAAGGGCCGGAAGAAGTGTCACTGATCACCTGGGGGCCGTAGGTGATCAGGGGCGGGCCACGCATGGGGCGGGGCAGGGCGGGGCGGGCGGCGCCAAGGGCAGCGTCATGCCAGGCCTCTGACGCACTGCCCTTGGCGCCGCCTACTGCTCCCTTTTCCGCGGCTCCCGCCCCTTCCTAGGGCGGGAGCCGGGAAAGGGAGCAGAGGTGGCGCCAAGGGCAGCGTCAGACGCCTGGCGTGACGCTGCCCTTGGTACCGCCTACTGTTCCTTTTCGGCGCGGGAGAGGGACGGAGGCGGTGCAGGGAGGAGGAGCTAGCTCTTCCTTCCTCCCTGCCCGCCCCCGCCGCTATTTTTAAAAAAAAATTAGAATTTTTTTTTAAAAAAATTAGAATTTTTTTTAAAAAAAATTAAAAAATGGCGGCCGGGGGCATAGCGGGGGCCGTGCCCAACAGACTGGGGGGCGTGTACGGCCCCCAGGCCGCCAGTTGGACAGCCCTGCATTAAAAGATACATTAAAAATCCTAAAACAATGCAACAATCCGAACACACATAATAGCAGGTGCCAGAGAGCCTGCAGTTTCCAACAGCAGAGGGCCTGCAATTTAAAGGCCGAACGCCTGTTGGAATGACAAAGTCTTGCAGGCCTTCCGAAAGGCCAGCAAGCGAGGAAGAGCACGGACTTCTGGAGGGAGTGCATTCCAAAGTGTTGGTGCAATGATATGGAAAGCTCTCCTCCGTGTTGAAGTCAAATGGAAGGACTTACAGCTTGGGATTACCAGAAGGTTAAGTGACTCTGAACACAGTGGTCTAGTGGGGCAGTATAGGGCGAGGCGGTCCCTTAGGTACACTGGCCCCAGACCATTCAAGGCCTTGAAGGTCAATACCAGCACTTTGATGGTAATCCGGAATTCCACGGGGAGCCAGTGCAGTTCGCGTAAGATGGGAGTAATGTGGCATCATGTTGGAACGGTGGAGTGATTATCTCATTAGCACAAGATGTGATTGATGCTTAGAGTGTCGTTTAACCCATTGGGGTACTCACAGGCCAATTTGATTATCCACTTAACCTCGCACCGGAGGAGAGCATCCTGCAAGCACCCAGATTGGGTGAACTGAGATTGGGTGAACATAAATCCAGAATTCTGACAGGGAGTGAAGATTCTGAACTGTATAGACATTTCAAGCAGATTCATTCATCCCAACCTGACTTTACATACATGGGACTTGAAAAGTTACTGTGAAACCTCATGGGTGCTTGCAGGATGCTCTCCTCCGGTGCGAGGTTAAGTGGATAATCAAATTGGCCTGTGAGTACCCCAATGGGTTAAACGACACTCTAAGCATCAATCACATCTTGTGCTAATGAGATAATCACTCCACCTTTACTCAATTTAATATGTAAACATTAGTTCCACCACAAGGGGTCACCGATATCTGCGGCCTATACCTCTTTGTGATATACCTAGAGACTATACTCTTGGTAAGTTACTCTCTACCCCTACCCTATTGTCTATACTTGTGTATATTGCTATTATTACAATATGTATTATTTACTATTATATTGTGCAGTTCCTATGTATGGATTTCTATATACTTGACTGAGAAGACAGATATTGAACATCTTAACCCCGCCCTGAGGAAGTGAAGACGAAACGGGATTGGTCCATTGATTTTGTACCCGTAGGCGTTGAGTTACCATCACCCAGTCTTCTTTGGATCCTCCTTTGGCGATTTCCCACTTTGTGCACCTCTATTCCCGTCCATTGCTACATCTTCCTTTGCTTCTGCCCTTGAATCCCATCTTATGCTTTGCCAGTTTGAATGCGCCGCCAAAACAGACATCATTGTCGCAAAGGTTTTCCTGCGCAACGCTACTGGTGAGCTTTACGGCGCTTCCCGGCAACGGAGGCATTGGCGAGCGGTCGCAAAAGCCGCCCGCCGGAACGAACTTTGAACACGTTTGTGAGGCTTATTTCCAACCCATTTGGGCTTTATTTTGAAAATACTATCTACAGGACTGTGAGTACAACGATATCTCGAGCCTCGTTCATTGGTATCGCCACGCCAGGACAGTTTAGCATTGCCGCTTGCTTTAAGCAGCGCCTACGCGGGAGTATTGATGTACTATAGCATCTAGACTGATTATATGTATATATATGTGATGTTTGTGTATTCAATGGGAGCATCCTCTCTATATTACTGTTGATAATTATATTTTGATACTTTATGCATTGTGCTTATTTGATGAAGGCATAAGTTGTTGTTGTAATCCAGACCTGTTGTCAGACCCTTCTTCGGTTGTGACCTGTCTGGCATGGGAGGCCCTACCGGTGGCTATTATGCCACCGCCAGCATAGCTCACAACTTCATTAGGGTACGCAAGCCTCTCCCCCACAACAAGGGGGCGCCAACGGAGAGGAGGGGGCGCCAACCGAGAGGGAATATTAATGTGAGGGAATATGAATGTGAGGAGGAATGTGGGGCTGTCAGGGAACAGCAGAAGGTTGAATTAAACTCCATTTTCCACCCTGAGGCCTGAATTTCCTTAGCCCTACTCTAACCACTCAATTAAACAGGCACAATCCTGTCTTCCAGATTTTCCTCATCCTCACCTGTGGGTAGAGACGACATGCCTCCAATTCAAGCCTGAAAGAAGTGAGTCTATCCACTAAGTCTTGAAAGTGACAAAACCACCGAACAATCACACGTCCTTTCCCCATCCTCCCTTTATTTTTGAAAAAAAAAGTCACATCTTTGAAGCCATCTTTTGTTTATTATCCTGGTGCAGATGGTGCCAGAAGCTTAGAATGGCGTCAAATGTTTTCCATGATCAGAAAAGGCCAATGGTTTGGCAGCAATTTGAAAAGCTGCGGAGGGGTGTGCGTACAGTTAGGGAAGCTTTTTGCAAAAGTATCCGCCAATGAGATACCCAACCGGGGTATTTTCAAGACCTTTCAAGAAGCTGGCTCTCGCTGAGATTTGTTATTCCTCTTGAGGAGCTTAGCAAAGACGTCCTGCCTATAGAAATACTCTTTACTAGCTGTACCCGGCACGCGTTGCTGTGCCCTATTTAGGAGATGCGAGAAAGTCTGAGTATGTAAGGGTTGGAATTGTTGTTAGTGAATTGGGTGTTTTATGTTTGTGCCTCAGCTCTTTGCCTGCAGTCCTTCGGGTTTGACTTGTACCATGGCCAGGACGCAGGCATGTAGCCAGGGGGGGGGGCTAAGGGGGCTTCAGCCCCCGAAATTCTCAGGGTGATCCGTGAGAAGGCCTTACTGGTACATTATTTAAACTGTTATATGCACTTATATCATGATCTGATCACCATGCTCATTATATCCCACATTAATGGGGTTATTGGGATAACAATACAAAAGGTAGGAAACAAAGGGTGGTAATAAACGACATTTCTCTGGGTGGAAAGAGGTGAGAAGTGGCGTATCCCAAGGTTCAGTTTTGGGTCCGTTACTTTTTAATTTATTCATTAATGACCTGGATGTAGGAGTAAATTGTGAGGTAGCAAAGTTTGCAGACGACACTAAATTGTTCAGGGTAGTTAAAAATGAAACTGATTGTAAAGAGCTCCAGAAAGATCTCTCGAAATTGAGTGAATGGGCAACAAAGTGGCAAATGCATTTTAACCTAAACAAGTGTAAAGTCATGCACATCGGGGCAAAGAACCCCAACTACACCTACAAATTGATGGGGTCAAAGCTTTCCGAGACAAACCAGGAAAGGGATCTTGGGGTTTTGGTGGACAGCTCAATGAAGATGTCAACCCAGTGCGCAGCAGCAGCGAAAAAAGCAAATTCTATGCTTGGCATGATCAGGAAGGGAATCGAAAATAGGTCGGCAAATGTTGTATTGCCTCTCTACAAATCTATGGTGAGGCCACATCTGGAGTACTGTGTACAATTCTGGTCACCGCACCTCAAGAAGGATATAACGGAACTGGAAAAGGTACAAAGAAGGGCAACAAGAATGATCCAAGGGATGGAGCGGCTCCCTTATGAAACCAGGTTGCAACGCCTTGGTCTTTTCAGCCTTGAAAGACGGCGTTTAAGAGGTGACTTGATCGAAGTGTATAAAATCATGCATGGGATGGAAAAGGTGAATAAAGAAAAAATATTTTCTTTGTCACAAAACACTAGGACTAGAGGGCACTCCCTGAAGCTCCAAGGTAGGAAAATTAGGACTAATAAAGGGAAATATTTCTTCACCCAGAGGGTCATTGGGTTATGGAACTCACTTCCAGAGGAGGTTGTGACAGCTGTCAGCCTGGACAGCTTCAAGGCAGGATTAGACAGATTCATGGATACCAAGGGAATCAGTAGCTACTGAAATGGACATCCAAGTGCCACCTCTGTGTTGATGGAGGCAGGCAGGATTTTCCCCGGGTACTGGTTGTGGGGGGTCGGGAGCAGGTGAGGGTTTTCCCTCCTTTCTGCTAGAGATCCCTGTGTACAACTAGTGGGCCACTGTGTGACACAGAATGCTGGACTAGATGGGCTGAGGCCCGATTCAGCATGGCTCTTCTTATGTTCTTATGTTCTTAGGTTTGCTAGGGTAGACCCTCTTCCACCCAGTCTCAGCCCCCGAACCAAACTCAGCCCCCGAATCAAAATCCTGGCTACGGCCCTGCCAGGACGGATCAGCTTGGGAGGGCTTGTCCTGTCAGGGGATCTCTATCTTCACAGGTGCGTCCAGTGTCTGTTGGGGGACTGTTAAAAATCCTTTCCGTATCCTTTTTCGCCACCTTTCTCAAGATCTTCGTGTCTAGCTTACTTTCTGCTCCTCTCTTTTTCAAGATGTCCTGCTCTGTGTCTTTTGCACCCATTGGTCGATGTCCGGCGAGGCTTTCCTCATGGACAGGCCATCTGAGGGAGCTCTTCCAGCGCTGGGCATCAGAAGGTACTTGGTGACCTCCATCCCTTGGAGCCAGCATATAGAGGGGCTGGAGCACCCTCCTTGGCAAACCCCATTGTTGCTGGATGGTCCTCTTATTAATGTGGAATTCCAAGCCACTGGAGATCTTTTGGGAAAGGAAGAAGAGCTCCCCTTGAATGGTGTTGATCTCCATCATGGTCTTCTGATTTGAAAGTGTTGGAGGAGGCTCTGGCACTCGTCTGACAGTTTGTTATGGGTCGGAATGTTCATGTTGGCTGGCCAGTACAGCAGTTATGCAAATCCGCCCTTATTGGCAGCCAATCATGATGTCAGAATGTAGAGGCTGGGAGAGTCTTTGGCAGCCCCGGAGGATGCTGGGAAATGTAGTTTTATTTTACTCGTTGTTTTGGGGGCCTTTTAGGTTTTGGGGGGGGAAGTTTCTTTGCTACAAACGTACCTTGCTTGAGGCCTATTTCTGTTGGCAAGTTTTGTGTTTCTGCGTTGTAAGGTTTCTCTGTTTGAGGTAGTCTTCACATGACGGCTCTTCCTTTATTTATATATATAAGATTGGCCAAGAGCAGCTGATGGGAACTGTTCTATACTGCTTCTAGACCAGTGGTTCTCAACCTTCCTAACGCCGCGACCCCTTACTACAGTTCCTCATGTTGTGGTGACCCCCAACCATAAAATTATTTTCATTGCTACTTCATATCTGTAATTTTGCAACTGTTATGAATCATAATGTAAATATCTGATATGCAGGATGTATTTTCATTCACTGGACTAAATTTGCCACAAACACCCAATATGCCCAAATTTGAATACTGGTGGAGTTGGTGGTGGGGATTGATTTTGTCATTTGGGAGTTGTAGTTGCTAGGATTTATAATTCACCTACAATCAAAGAGCATTCTGTACTTCACCAATGATGGAATTGAACCAATCTTGGCACACAAAACTCCCATGACCAACAGAAAATACTGGAAGGGTTTGGTGCACATTGACCTTGAGTTTGGGAGTTGTAGTTGTGGGATTTATAGTTCACCTACAATCAAAGAGCATTCTGTACTTCACCAATGATGGAATTGAACCAATCTTGGCATACAAAACTCCCATGACCAACAGAAAATACTGGAAGGGTTTGGTGCACATTGACCGTGAGTTTGGGAGTTGTAGTTGTGGGATTGTTAGGTTCACCTACAATCAAAGAGCATTCTGTACTTCACCAATGATGGAATTGAACCAATCTTGGCACACAAAATTCCCATGACCAACAGAAAATACTGGAAGGGTTTGGTGCACATTGACCTTGAGTTTGGGAGTTGTAGTTGTGGAATTTATAGTTCGCCTACAATCAAAGAGCATTCTGTACTTCACGAATGATGGAATTGAACCAATCTTGGCACACAAAACTCCCATGACCAACAGAAAATACTGGAAGGGTTTGGCGCACATTGACCTTGAGTTTGGGAGTTGTAGTTGTGGGATTTATAGTTCACCTACTGTACAATCAAAGAGCATTCTGAACCCTACCAACAATAGAATTGGGCCAAACTTCCCACACAGAAACCCCAATGACCAACGGAAAATACTGTTTGGCGACCCCTCTGACACTCCCTCACGACCCCCCAGGGGTCCCGGCCCCCAGGTTGAGAAACACTGTTCTAGACTGTTGAGTTAATGCAGTATGGTGCCATTTAAATTGCAATGGTCCTGAGATGTGTAGTTTTTCAGTCTTTAGCCATATCTACCAAATGTGCCTCAGCAAACTACAGCTTTCATGATTCCATAACATTGAGCCATGGCAGTTGAAATGGTCCCAAACAGCACTAGGGTTGGACCACTTAACCAGTGGAAACTTGCACTATTCTATCTCCCTGTTCCTTTATACCAGTGTTTCCCAACCTTTTTTGAGCCGCGGCACATTTTTTTACATTTACAAAATCCTGGGGCATACCACCAACCAAAATGAGACTCTAACACAGTAATACATATAGTTAATGTGTTTTTAAATGTATTTATACACTCACTTAGTGTGAAACCTGGGCCTGTTTCGATGAACACAAAATAGATAACCTGGCGCAGCTGCAGCACTAACTCTAACTTTGTTTACTTAGCCGCATCTGAGCAAATCCAAGATGGCGCGACCATAGCACTCTCGCTTCTTAGGTGACGCGAGAGTGCTACGGTTCCATTTCTTAAAGGGACAGATACGCCTTATAGTTTATATATGAATGAAGTTCGAAAATAATTTCCCACGGCACACCTGGTGATCTCTCACGGCACACTAGTGTTCCTCGGCACACTGGTTGAAAATCACTGCTTTATACCACTGATTCTCAAAGTGGGTGGTACCGCCCCCTGCTGGGCGGTGAGGCGATCCAAGGGGGCGGTGGGAGGCTCAGGGGAATTTGGGGGGCGGTGAACCCCTTTAAGGGGACGGTGAACGATCGGCCAATTTAGGAGGGGTTGCGTGGCCCTCTTCTTTGGCCCCGCCCACTTCGCTTTGACCTGCATATTTGATATTTGGATTAGAATTCGTAAGAGTAGCAAAATTATTTATGAAATAGCAACGAAAATATGTTTGGGGGTCACCACAACACGAGGAACCTTATTTAGGGGTCACGGCATTAGAAAGGTTGGGAACCACTGCATTCATACATATATCTTTCTGTTTAATTGCTATTAAATTAAAAAAGAATAATTTCTAGGGGGGCGGTGAGTAAAATGTTTTCTGGAAAGGGGGCGATAGGCCAAAAATGTTTGGGAACCCCTGATCTAGATGGACCCCCGTAGGTTGCCTAAGCCTGCCTTGTGCCTGGTAACAGTAAGCCGGCTCTCCTAGTTCTAAGTATTCAGCAGTTTAAAACTGGATCACCCACCAACTGTTTTAAAATCTCACATGTTTTCCATGATTTAAAATATAAATTATTTTGACTGTCTCCATGATTAAATATTTTCTTTGAAATTAGGTGGTCCCAAAAAAAAAAATCTTTCTGGAAATGAAAATCCATTTTTTCTTCTTCTTTTTTTGTCATTTGCAACCCATAAAAATGCCTATTGTTATGAAGGGCTCATAAATAATCTGATTTTGGCACGCTTTCATATGAAACAGAAAATGAATAAATTAAACCTGATTTACAGCCTTTTTCTCTTTCGTTGTCTTCCTCTCCTCCTTTTCTTTTTTTAAAATTTTTTTATGAGAGCCATTCCAAACTTTTTATGTAACGTGCGTGCCAGAGAACGGGTGCCAAATGGTTTAAGGCTCCGGTATTGATATTATATAAATTAAGATGTTTTAATTTGCATAGTTTAATTAACTAATACTGCCAAGGAGAGAAGAAAAACAGAGGTAGGAGATGAATGGCTGCCTTTAACAAATGCAGGGCCTTCTTGAAAATGATTCTCCGCACAAGGATTTGGCTACACTTGCCATTCAGGCGCCGGCTGCCGATTTTCAAGCCTGAGCCCCCCCGCTTTGCCTTTTCAGTTTCATTTGTAACTACCGTGTTTCCCCGAAAGTATGACACCCCCGATTGTAAGACGTATCGGGGGTGTCAGAGGGGTCGGCTTATATAAGCCGTACCCCAAAAGTAAGACGTACCTCGGGTGGCATGGCTTCCTGGCTGGGCGACGAGAGGCTCCCAGAGGGGCTCAAAGGGGCCCGGAATCCTCCTTCTTCCTCCTTCCTCTTCCTCCTCTTCCTCCCTCTTCCTCCCAGCTTCTCCCTCTCCGCCGGTTCCGCCCCTCCCTTCAGTGAAGGGAGGAGGGGCGGAGCCGCCCCGGCTGAGGGAGAGGCAGCCGGAGTCCCGCCCGCACGGCGGCTCAGGCGCTTTCGCGCCACCCGGCTCGCCCACTCGTTAGCGGGCGAGCCGGGCGGCGCAGCGCCTGAGCCGCCATGCGGGCGGGACTTCCGCCTCTGCCTCTGCCGGATCCGCCCCTCCCTTCACTGAAGGGAGGGGCGGATCCGCGAGAGGGAAAGGCGCCGCTGGGAGGAAGAGGAGGAGGATGGAAGGCGCCACTGGAAGGAAGAGGAGGAAGAGGAGGAGGATTCCGGGCCCCTTTTGAGCCCCTCTGGGAGCCTCTCGTCGCCCAGCCAGGAAGCCACGCCATGCCGCCCGAGGTAAGTCTTACTTTCGTCTTACTTTCGGGTACCGTCGGCTAATGTGCCGTACCCGAAAGTAAGCCGTAGTGGGGATTTTGGGGGTCAAAAGAAAGTAAGACGCTGTCTTACTTTCGGGGAAACACGGTAGCTTGGGGACCCGACGGTGCCCGGGTTAATTGAGAAGGCATTGTGTGGCAAGGTTGGTCTTTATCAGTTGGTTATGTGGCTTGCAGTGGTCTCTGGAAGTTAGTGAGGGTACTGCGAGTCCTATCGTCCATGGTCCATCCTTTTCCAAACTGCACCAGGCTGTAGAGTGGATCATGGGTGTTATGTGTGCCAAGTTTGGTCTCGATCAG
Organism: Anolis apletophallus; assembly: GCA_030556195.1. NCBI lineage: Eukaryota > Metazoa > Chordata > Lepidosauria > Squamata > Anolidae > Anolis > Anolis apletophallus. Next base: position 47,436,028 of record JARBWK010000013.1, read on the forward strand.
TCATTGGATGAGGGTTGCAGTGGTCTCAGGAAGTGAGTGGAGGTACTTCAAGTCCCATCACCCATGATCAATCCTCCTCCAAACAGCACCAGGATTTAGAGTGGGCCATGGGGGCCCTGTTTGCCAAGTTTGGTCTTGATCAGTCATTGGATGAGGGTCGCAGCGATCTCTGAAAGTGAGGGAAGGTACTGTAAGTCCCATCATCCATTGTACATCCTCCAAACTGTACCAGAATGTAGAGTGGGTCATGGGGACTCTGTGTGCCAAGTGTGGTCTTGATCAGTCATTGGATGAGGGTTGCAGCGGGCTCTGGAAGTGAGTGAAGGTATTGGAAGCCCTATCATCCATGCCCCCCCTTCTCCAAACTGCACCAGGATGTAGAGTGGGTCATGGAGGCTCTGTGTGCCAAGTGTGGTCTTGATCAGTCATAGGATGAGGGTCGCAGGAGTCTCAGAAAGTGAGTGAAGGTACTTCAAGTCCCATCATCCGTGGTCTGTCCCACTCAAAACTGCACCAGGATGTAGAGTGGGTCATGGGTACTCTGTGTGCCAAGTGTGGGCCTGGTCTGTGATTTGTAGGGGCTGCAATGTTCTGTGGGAAATGAATTGGGTGAAGGTACTGCAAATCCCATCATTTGTGAGCCATCCTGCTGTAAACTGCACCAGGTTGTGAAGTGAGCCATTGGGCCTCTGCGTGCCAAGTTTGGTCCTGATCCGTCATTGCTGTGGGCCGCAGTGACTGACTGCCTGAGGCCTTTCCTTTTCCCTCTGCGTCACCTTAGAATGTTGGAATGCAGATGGCCAATCAGAGTCCTTTATGCAAATACTCCCTCAGTGGCAACCAATCCCCTCTGTCTGCTGCCTTAGAATGTTGGAGTGCTGAGCCTGGCCATTCAGAGTCCTTTATGCAAATACTCCCTCAGTGGCAAGCAATCGCCTCTGTCTGGTGCCTTAGAATGTTGGAGTTCTGAGGCTGGCCAATCAGAGTCCTTTATGCAAATAATCCCACAGTGGGAGCGAATCAGAAAGCTGCCACATTTCCGCCCTCCGCACACATACAAACGTTCTTTTATTATATATACAGACAGATGTGGTAGCTCTTGGTGGTTTTCCTTCCAATCCTTTGAACTTAAAATGATGGTCACATCTCAGCCTCATGGGTATTATGGATCCATAGTCAAAAATCACAATATTGGGAAGGACTGAAAAGTCATCAAGCGAAAATTGTCCCAGTTTTGAAGAGACCATCCTTATCAATTCTTTACCATCCCACTTTCTCAGCGGCTTTTAAAATGTTCCAGCTTCTCTTGACCGCCCACTTTCCCCTTTTGCTCTCACCTTATTTCAGCTGTTGCAAAGTGAGTTCAAAGTGCAACCCAGCAATGGGGAGAAGAGAATCAAGAGCCAATTGTACCTTTCCTAATTGACTCGGGCAAATGCAAAATGCTTTTAGGTTCTGCATTCATAACTTTTGCCATTTTGACCACACTCTGATTGATGTTGCATGGCTATAAATGTCCTGGTTTATATGCAAAAAATCCAGCAGTATAAGAGGACAAGCCTTGACCACTGCTTGAATTTGCTGGATTTTTGCATATTGGTACTTACCTGTGGGACACCTTCACCTATGCATGGAAATGTAAACATTGGGCCTTGATAAAGCCAGTATTGCCCTGGCGAAATGGAAGAACGGGCCCCAATACTTACGATCCCATCGGCCCCCCTCCCTCCCTGTGATAGTATCTTTACACACCCATGATCACCCGGGTGAGCTCCTCCACCAAGCTTTGTGTGGTCCCTCTCTAGGGAGCATTTGGGTTATTCATCTACGTAAAGTAGAGCTATTAGCGTCCACAACAAGCACCAAAATCAGTATATACAGAGCTATCATACTGTCTGTTCTCCTCTATGGGTCTGAAACATGGGTCACCTATCGCTAACATCTACGACTCCTTGAATGCTTCCATCAGTGCTGTCGTTGCACAATCCTAAATATACACAGGACCGACTATGTGACGAATGTTGCTGTCCTTGAGCAAGCAGGAATCACCAGCGTTGAGGCCACGTGTGAGGATTCACCCATTTTATACTAGGCCCAGACCAGCATAGCAGTTTGGCATCCATGGAAAACAGGATAGCCAGTAAAGGGGGAGTGGCTTGGATTCTTCTCAGGGAGAGAGAGAGAGAGAGAGAGAGAGAGAGAGAGAGAGAGCTGCTTGGGAGTGGCTCAGAGCAGAGGGGAGGAGCCGAGTTGCTTGAGAGGGAAAGAGGTGTAGCTTATTGGGCAGTCGGTTGTCAGAGCTGTAAGAGGAAGCAGTCTCTTGACAGAGCTGAGAGTGAGCAGTCAGTTGTCTTGTAAACTGACAGGAAAAGTTCTGCATGAGAGCTGACAGGTAGTCAGTCACAGACTTTTGGAATCTCTAGGGTTAGAGAAATAGCTCACATCTCTGGAGAAGCAAGCTATAGGAAAACTCTAGGATAGAGTTAATAGCTAGGGTGCTTCTGGTAGACTGAGTGTTAGCTCAGGGAACTAACTAGGTTAGTTAGTTGAAGACTACTCTCGTCTAGTTTTGATATTAGAGAGGGAGTTTAGAGAGACAAGTTTTAGAACTGTCTAGTTTTGGTAACGAAGATCTAAGAAACCAATCTTAAGTAACCAATACGCTCTAGGACTATTTTATGTAACCAACACGCTCTCGCACCATTCTGTATAACCATTACGCATCTGTGCTACTAAGATCTGCCTGTTGAGTAAATAAACGTTCCATCTGTTAACTTTACAAGAAAGCTTTCAGTGTGCCTCATTACCTCAGTGTGTGCCAGTTCCAGCCTTCTCACATTCCCAGTCAAAGGGGAAAGATTTTACCTCAGCAAACCTCTCAGTTTATTTGTAGATTTGGAGCCTAGCTTGATTATTATTTTAAAAGAAATCCTAAAAGATGTTTTTAGGTTGGTGGCAGTGTCTTAGTGGTTAAAGCCTTCTAGTTTTGTAGCCCAGGTCGTCACATATTAGTTAGTGGCAGCGGTGGGATAAAAGAGAGAAGGGACCACCCTGCCCCAAGGTCCCAAAAGCCAAGTCGTGACACCATGTTATTGAAAACACAGCTGCGCTGGGCAGGGCACGTCTCTAGGATGGAGGACCACCGCCTCCCAAAGATATGATGAACTCACCACGGGTCAGCACAAGAGAGGCGCCCCCAAAAAGAGATAGAAGGACTCCCTGAAACAACATCTCAGGCTCGGCCAGATTGATCACCAACAATGGTCCACCCTGGCCTCACATCAGGAGGCATGGAGATGCACTATCCACAATGCTGCGGCCTCTTTCGAGAAGACACGCCGAACGGGTCTTGAAGAGAAACGACAACGCAGAAAGAACCGCAACTTATTATTTATTTATTTATTTATTAACTTCGATTTAGTATACCGCTCACTCCGGAGCTCAGAGCGGTTTACAGAAGAAGCATAAACACCGTGAGTAATAAAACAGAAAAAACAGAAAAACCACATTAAACATCAAAGCAGTTAAAACATATTTAAAACACTAGCCCTCAGCGAAGGCTGGGGACGAGATAAGAATCTGGGGGGGATAGGCGGCATGGCACACAGTGTGGTTGAGTTAAGGGCCAAACGCCTTCCTAAAGAGCCAAGTCTTCAAGGCCTTGCGGAAGGGCAGAAGAGCGCGGATGGCGCGGATCTTCCTCCGGGAGGCCGTTCCAGAGACTTGGGGCAGCTACAGAGAATGCCTCCGCCGTGTAGTGGCCAGTCTGCAGGTTCCAAGGGAAGGCACCTCAAGGAGGTTAAGCTCCTCAGAGCGCAGTGATCTCGCGGGCACATAAGGGGTAAGTCGCTCCCTCAGGTACACTGGCCCCAAACCATAGATGGCCTTAAAGGTGAGAACTAACACCTTGAAGAGGACCCGAATTCAATCGGAAGCCAGTGCAGCTCGCGCAGGGAGTGGGGTCGCGGTCAGATCTTGCAGCACCCAGGAGGAGGCGGGCTGCGGCATGCTGCACTAGCTTAAGCTTCCGGATCATCGACAAGGGAAGGCCAATGTAGAGCGCATTACAGTAATCGAGCCTCGAGATGACCGTGGCTTGGATCACCGTAGCAAGGTCGCGTTGGGAGAGGTAGGGAGCCAGGCGCAGCCAACCGTAGGTGGTAGAATGCTGTCCTGCAGGTGCAGCCAATCTGCTCCTCCATGGACAGGTGGGCGTCCAGCCGGACCCCAGACTTTTTACCGATGGCTGAGGGCAGAGGGCCACACCATCAAAAGTTGGCAACTGGGTCACTACCCCCCCCGGGCGGCCCAGCCACAAGATCTCCGTCTTCGCCGGGTTCACCTTCAACTTACTGGCTCGCAGCCATCCAGTAACGGCTTCAAGGCAAAGATGGAAATTATCGGTACAGAGACTGCCCCGGGTCCAACCTCAGAATGAGCTGGGTATCATCAGCGTACTGATGACACTCCAGCCAAAAAACTCCGTACCAGTTGGGCGAGTGGTCTCATATAGATGTTAAATAACAGCGGGGAGAGGATAGCCCCCTGAGGCACCCCGCACTCAGCGGGAGCCTCCGGAGACCGCCCCTCCCCACTTCACTCGCTGCTGGTGGCGTTGGAGGAAGGAGGACAGCCAGTTGAGGGCTGTCCCCTCACCCCGCCACCGCCTGGCGGTGTATCAAAAGTTGGTAATCGACGGTATCAAACGCTGCCGTGAGGTCCAATAACACGAGCAGCGCCGATCCACCTCGGTCCAAGTGGCAGCGGAGTAGGTCTGTGATGGAGACCAGGACAGTCTCCGTCCCATGACCTGAACGGAAGCCAGACTGGAAGGGGTCTAGCCAGGTTGCGTCATCCAAGAAGGTCTGCAGCTGGTCCATTGCTGCCCTCTCAATCACCTTGCCCAGGTACGGAAGGTTCGACACTGGGCGGTAATTGAGGGAGCCGCGGGTCTAGTCCGGGCTTCTTCAGCAATGGACTGACCACCGCCTCTTTTAGCTCCTCTGGAAAAGCCCCTTGCTCAAGGGAGCAGTTGACTATCTTCAACAGAGGGCCTCGTAACCCCCTCCACGCAAGCTCGAATCAGCGTGGAGGGGCACGGGTCGAGGGAGCAGGTGGTCGACTTAAGGGCTGCGACAATCTTGTCAACATCCTCTCGTCCAGTGGTCGAAACCGGTCGAAGGTGGACCCGGCGGAGGGCCACGGAGTCTCCAGCTCCTGGACTGTATCAAGTGTGGAAGGAAGGTCCCGGCGAGCAACGCAATCTTGTCTGCGAAGTGATTCTGAAACACCGCAGCAGAAAGGGCCGAATTGTCATTGTTTGGGATGGTAGGGACCATCGGCAGCTGACGAACTTGGAACCAACATCACCCAAGGAGACTTTCTGCTGTGCTTTCTGCAACCGAACTTGCCTATCTCAGATTGGCCTTTTTAGTCAACAACGCACTTGTATTTTATTTTTACAAAATAATTTCTAGGGGGCGGTGAGTAATTTTTTTCTGGAAAGGGGCGGTAGGCCAAAAAAGTTTGGGAACCACTGTGCTACACTTTGCCAAAGTGTGGGAACCATTCTTGCAAGCACCCTAACCTGGTGAGGGCCACCAGCACTGTTTGCTTGACTAACCAGTTATTTTTTTCCAAAAGTTTGGGTCTTGAGCCAAATTCTGTGCCTATGAAACTCAAGGTGGTGGGTAGTGATTTGCGTGCATTTCTGTATCCTGTTGTTAATGTCACACCTGTGTTTTTTAAGCAACACTCGGTTAAGAAAGCGACATTATTTTGTCAGACCAGATCCTTTCTCTTACAAGTCTGATTGCAATGTACCGAGGGAGGAAGGAACGGCTGTTTGCAGACTTCCTGCAAGAGACTTCCCGGCCCTTTGATCAACTACTTCCCACTCTGAGTCTTGATATTCCTGATATAACTTGGTTCTTTCATTATTTTCCACATGTTTTGGGATGCCTGCGGTAATGCTCCCCTTTACTTCCACTGCGCATGTGGTGGGAATTGGAAGGATGATACTTGAATTATTTATTTATTTCCGGCATTTTACCCCGCTCTTCTCAACCCCCGAGGGGGGGCTCAGAGCAGCTTCCAAAAAGGCACAATTTGATGCCCACACAGTGAAACACAGTAACACACAGTATAAAACCCCCCAAAACATTACACACTAAAATACATTAAATACAATTACATCAACATATCATACACATTCATATAAGTTAAAAACAGTGTTCCGTCCATAAAAAGCATTGAGCCCTATTCATCAACTTTCCATTAAAATCCAGTCTAAAATGCTGCCTTGTGCTAGTGTGCAAACGCCCGGTCCCATAGCCAGGCTTTTACTTTTTTCCTGAATGCCAGGAGGGATGGGGTCGATCGTATGTCGCTTGGAAGCGCGTTCCACGGACGGGGAGCCACCACCGAGAAGGCCCTCTCCCTCGCCCCCACCAGCCGTGTTTGTCCTGGATTGGAACCTGGCTAAACTGTAGGAAACAAAGGGTGGTAATAAACGGACACTTCTCTGGGTGGAAAGAGGTGAGAAGTGCCGTACCCCAAGGTTCAGTTTTGGGTCCGTTACTTTTTAATTTATTCATTAATGATCTGGATGTAGGAGTGAATTCTGAGGTAGCAAAGTTTGCAGACGACACTAAATTGTTCAGGGTAGTTAAAAATGAAACTGACTGTAAAGAGCTCCAGAAAGATCTCTCGAAATTGAGTGAATGGGCAACAAAGTGGCAAATGCATTTTAACCTAAACAAGTGCAAAGTCATGCACATCGGGGCAAAGAACCCCAAATACACTTATCAACTGATGGGATGAAAGCTTTCTGAGACAAACCAGGAAAGGGATCTTGGGGTCTTGGTGGACAGCTCAATGAAGATGCCAACCCAGTGCGCAGCAGCAGTGAAAAAAGCAAATTCTATGCTTGGCATGATCAGGAAGGGAATCGAAAATAGGTCAGCAAATGTTGCATTGCCTCTCTACAAATCTATGGTGAGGCCACATCTGGAGTACTGTGTACAATTCTGGTCTCCGCACCTTAAGAAGGATATAACGGAACTGGAAAAGGTACAGAAAAGGGCAACAAGAATGATCCAAGGGATGGAGCGGCTCCCTTATGAAACCAGGTTGCAACGCCTTGGTCTTTTCAGCCTTGAAAGACGGCGTCTAAGAGGTGACTTGATCGAAGTGTATAAAATCATGCATGGGATAGAAAAGGTGAATAAAGAAAAAATATTTTCTCTGTCACACAACACTAGGACTAGGGGGCACTCCCTGAAGCTCCAAGGTAGGAAAGTTAGGACTAATAAAGGGAAATATTTCTTCACCCAGAGGGTCATTGGGTTGTGGAACTCACTTCCAGAAGAGGTTGTGATAGCTGTCGGCCTGGACAGCTTCAAGGCAGGATTAGACAGATTCATGGATACCAAGTGTATCGGTAGTTACTGAAAAGGACATTCAAGTGCCACCTCGGAGTTGGTTGAGGTAGGCAGGATTTCCCTGGGTACTGGTTGTGAGGGGTCGGGAGCAGGTCAGGGTTTTGCCCTCCCTTCTGCTCGAGATCCCCGTGTACAACTGGTGGGCCACTGTGTGATACAGAATGCTGGACTAGATGGGCTGAGGTCCGATTCAGCATGGCTCTTCTTATGTTCTTATGAGAAGTTGGCGGGAGCGAGAGCAGGGCCTCCCCGGATGATCTTAAATTACGAGGTGGGACGTAGCGGCAGATGCGTTCGGACAAGTAAGCTGGGCCAGAACCGTATAGAGCTTTAAAGGTCAAAACCAGCACTTTGAATTGAGCTCGGAAGTGGACGGGCAGCCAGTGGAGCTAGCACAGCAGGGGGGTGGTATGCTCCTTGTATGTAGCTCCAGTTAGTAATCTGGCTGCCACCCGTTGGACTAGTTGTAATTTCCGAACTGTCTTCAAAGGCAGCCCCACATAGAGTGCATTGCAGTAATCTATTCGGGATGTGACCAGAGCGTGGACGGCCGTAGCCAGATCAGACTTCCCAAGGTACAGGTGCAGCTGGCGCATGAGTCTTAACTGTGCTAAAGCTCCCCTGGCCACCGCCGAGACCTGGGGTTCCAGGCTCAGCAATGAGTCCAGGATCACTCCCAGGCTGCGAACCTGCATCTTCAGGGGGAGTGTAACCCCATCCAAGACAGGCTGTAACCCTATGCCCTGTTCGGCCTTTCGACTGACCAGGAGGACCTGGAAGGCGTCCTGGAAGAGACAGCCTGGCTTGATTCCTCTTGATTCCTCTCATAACTTTCAGAGCCCGATCTTTCCCCTTTGTCCCATTGTTTCTCCTTAACAAACAAATCTCACTGCTTTGCCCATGCTCTTGAAAAAAGAAAAACTGCCGAAACACAGTCGTGTTTAGTGTTAGAATTATACTCAAAGCAGAATTGCATTTTTCCACCTGCAACAGGCTAGGCCAGTGTTTCCCAACCGCTGTGCCGCAGCACACTAGTGTGCCGTGAGCGATCATCAGGTGTGCCGTGGGAAAACCTCCAATATACCCTTTCTTCCCCCTCCTGCCGAACTCCTGTTGCTGCTGCTTACGAGGGGAGGAGGAGGAGGAGGAAGGGCCGGGCAGCGGCAGTGAAGAAGAAGGGGCCAGGGAGCCGCCTCCTACGGCCGTTTCCCCCCGCCCTGCGCGCTCGAGGGAGGGAGGAGGAAAGGGTGATGTCACTCGGGCCAGGCGCCCGCCCTCCAACGTGGCGACATCACATCAAGATGGTGAGACCCAGGTGGAGGGAGGGAGACGGGGTGCATGCAGAGTGTGGGGAGAAGGAGCGGGAGTGGGGGGGGGGCAAGTAGGGAAGGCTGCCTCCCTGCGGGGACTCACCCAGAGCGGACTCCAGCACGTGCAGACAGGCAGGGGGGCCTCCCGAGTGTGTTTCCTCTGCCTCCGAGTGTATTTCTGTCTGGCCGCTCTCTTTCCAGCCGGCTTCCCTGAGGACCGGGTACGTTTTCCCTGAGGGCCGGGTGACTGCGATAAAAACTAAACACAGAGAGAGACTGACAGCGGTTAAGCAAGACCTTCGTGTGTGTCGTTCTGCCAATCCTGCCAGGATATCTATGTTGCGTTCATCGAAACAGGCCCAGGTTTCACACTGAGTGTATAAATACATTTAAACACATATTAACGATATGTATGACTGTGTTAGAGTGTCATTTTGTGTCATTTTGGTTGGTGGTGTGCCCCAAGATTTGGTAAATGTAAAAATATGCCGCGGCTCAAGAAAGGTTGAAAAACACTGGGCTAGGCGACTGGCTCCCTACTTGTCTAGGCAGGGCCGGCCTGACCTTTCCGGGAGTACGCTGGTAAATTTTGGTGCCCCCGGCCGCCGCATCATGCCGCCGCCGCCCGCTCCGCCGCTCCGCCGCCGCCACTTCTGCCACCGCCACTTCTGCCGCCGCTTCCGCACAGCCGGCCCCGTGGGCCGGCTGCACCACACCTCCGAAAGTTGCTTCTGGGCATGCGCAGAAATGTCTGTGCTTCGGGAGGCGTGCTGCAGCCTCCCAAAGCACTACATTTCTGCGCATGCGCGCGAACCACGCATGTGCACTGCGGCCCGAGCGCACCTGCGCGCTGGCTCCCAAAGCCGCAGGCGCTCGGGACTCAGTGCCCATGCGCAGACATTCGCCTGTAGTTGCTTCTGGGCATGCGCAGAAATGTCTGTGCTTCGGGAGGCGTGCTGCAGCCGGCCCAATGGGCCAGCTGTGCGGCGGCACTGGCGGCGGCAGGGCGGGGCGCGGAAGCGAGGTGGTGCCGCGGCGCCCTCCCAGCTGGTGACGCCTCGCCCAGCCGGTGGCGCCCACGCGCCGCTTACATGGCGGAATCGCTGGGGCCGCCTCTGTGTCTAGGAATGACCTGGTCACGGTGATCCAGGCCACGGTCATCTCAAGACTAGACTATTGTAACGGCCGCTACATTGGCCTACCTGTGCCGGTAATTCAGAAGCTTAAGCTGGTGCAGAGGGCTGCAGCTCGGCTCCTTGCTGGGGAACCGGCGAAATGTCATGTCACAACAGGTTTGCTTCATTCAGGGAAGGACAGGCTTATGGGGTATGCTGTATTTTCCTCTTGCTTTTTAACTTGACCTCGGGACTGGTGCCTGGTGCAAAAGAGATGAGCTTCTGACAACTGGCACTGCCCGTTCGCTTCTGCTGGCTTCCCACTACAAGCCAGAGATACCAACTTCCCCCATGAGAATTCCATGTGAGAACTACGTGCCCTGTAACCTTACTTTCCGGATAACCCTCGTATTTTGTTTATGCGCTCCAGTAGACTGAGGGTGAATCCGGCAAAGATGGAGATCTTGTGGCTGGGTCGTCCTGGATTGGATGAGGCACGGCTGCCCATTATAGATGGCGAATCTCTCTCTCCAGCTACCACTGTCAAAAGCCTTGGTATCATTTTTGACCCGTTATTGACAATGGAGGCACAAGTCTCCGCTGTCAGTAATTTGGACTTCTTCCATCTTCTTCCATCCCTACTTGTCCGAGGATGATCTGGCCACAGTAGTTCATGCCACAGTAACTTTGAGACTTGACTACTGTAATGCCCTTTATGTTGGCTTTCCCTTGTCGCTGACTCGAAGACTTCAACTGGTACAGAATGCAGTGGCCAGACTCCTCATGGGAACCCCCATGAGGAACAATATAACACCCGTCCTATACCGACTGCATTGGCTTCCGGTCGAATTTCGTATTACTCACAAGGTGCTGGTTCTAACCTTTAAGGCCTTATATGGCCAAGGGCCGGCATACCTATGGGAACGCCTCTCTCCGTGTCGACCCTGGAGATCACCTCGCTCAGACCATCAGATTCTACTACAGGTTCCAGGCCCTTAGGAAGCCCATCTAACATCAACCCGGCGCAGAGCTTTCTCGGTGATCGCTCCATCACTTTGGAACATCTTCCGTACATCAGAGCCACCCGTGATCTAAAAGATTTCCACATGGCTTGCAAAATGTGGCTATTTGAGAGGGCGTTCGGCTGAGAATTGTTAGATTGTCAATTGTTTTAGATGTTTTAGATGCTAATTGTTTTTAGGTGTTTTTAGATGTTAGATATTTCGATGTTTTTAGATGTTCAGGCACTCAGCTTGTGTTTTACTGTAAATCGCCCAGAGACAACTGGGATGGACGATTAATAAATCCCAAAATAAAAATTTAAAAAATAAATGTTTTATTCTTCAATCCTGTGTGTTGATCGTTTCAATACAAGCTTAAAATTGTATACCATTGGAAACTAGATATTATTGGATTGCCATCCCCACTATCCCTCACCACAGGGCCGGACTAGGTAATTTTAAATGGTAAGCGAACAGTATTTTGGCGTCCCCCAACCAATCACTGAGATATACATACATACACACACACACACACACACACACACACACACACACACACACACATATATATATATATATATATATATATATATGGGGTGCATAGACAAATTTTGGCCTTCTAGGTATTTTGGACTTCCTACTGGCTGTTTGGAATTGTTGGAGTTGGAGCCCAAAACACATGGAGGGCTGAAGTTGGGCCATGCCATATATATATATATATATATATATATATATATATATATATATATATATCTGTGTGTGTGTGTATATCTCAGTGATTGGTTGGGGGACGCCAAAATACTGTTCGCTTACCATTTAAAATTACCTAGGTCCGGCCCTGTGGTGAGAATAGGAATAGAGCAGGGAAAATGGTGGGAAGGAATATATATATATATATACACACACACACACACACACACACACACACACACTGTATATATATATACACACTATATATATATATATATACTGTATATACTGTATATACTGTATATACTGTATATATATATATATATAATTATATATATATAGGGTACATAGACAAATTTTGGCCCTCCAGGTATTTTGGACTTCCTACTGGCTGTTTGGAATTGTTGGAGCTGAAGTCCAAAACACATGGAGGGCTGAAGTTGGCCCATGCCATATATATATATTCTCTTTGAGTGTGTGTGTCTATATCTATATCTCTTCGCCTTCCTTCCTTCTCAGCCCTATACCCCAGAATATCAAGGTAGAAAATCCCACATTATCTGAGTGTGGACTCAGATATTCAAAGCAGATATTGTGGGATATAGGGCTGTGTGGAAGGGCCCTCCCCCTTTTCCCTCCCCTCTTCCTATTCTTTGTGTGGGTCTGTACATTCCCCATCCTTCCTTCTTCCTCCCCCTTTTCCTTACCCCCTTCCTATTCTCTTTCCCCTTCTTACCTTCCCCTTCCTCCCTTCTCACCCCTTTCCCTCCCCTCTTCCTATTCTCTTTTTGTGCGTATGTATATATCTGTGTGTGTATCAGGTCTAGGCTAATTTTGGGAGCAAGGGCCCGGGGGTTGGGCTAGGTGCCCTCTGGCTGGCAGGCTCGTCCGGCCGCTCAGTCCTGCTCTCGGCCCCCAGGCAAGGGCGCCCACGTGGCCTCCTCCCTCAGCCCACGTGCACCGGCAGCAGCAACAGAGGGAGGAGACGCACAGGGGGCAAGGGAGACGGGAAAGGCGGGCACCTCTGTCCCCTTCTCTCTCGCCCTGCGCAAGCCATCCTCGGCGGGGGAGGGGGCGAAAGAGTGCGCAGGGTGAGGGATGAGACGCGTGCAGGGCGCAGGGCGAGGCAGGGGGAAGGGAAAGGCGCAGGCCTCTGCCTCCTCCTCTCTCGCCCTGCGCAAGCCTTCCTTCCACCCTGCCGGCACCCCTGGGGGCATGGCATCCGGCCCTGGGTGCGCCCTTTGGCCACGTGGCGCCCTGAGGCAGCCGCTTAATTTGCCTCCACTAAGATCCGCCCCTGCCTCACCATTGGTTGTTTTGGCCAAGGATGCTGGCAGTTAGACTCCAACAATGTTTACAAGGCTGGATCAGGGCCGGATTACCCATAAGGCCACCCGAGGCACTTGCCTCAGGCGGCAGATTTTGGGGGCGGCATTTCCGGGCCTGGAAGAGGCCCGGAAATGAGTCTCCCACCGCCCTGAGGGAGACACGCGCAGCTTCCTCTGCCGCCGCCCCGCTCGCGCGGGTGGGCACCACTCCTTCCTTCAGTGAAGGGGAGGAGAGGCGCCCGCGGGCGGCGGCGGGGAAGCTGCGCGTGTCTCCCTAGCCTAGGGCGGGACTTCTGGCGGCGCCTCGCCGGCAGCGGCTCGCCTCGCCTCCCTTCAGTGAAGGGAGGGAGGCGGAACCGGCGAGAGGGGAAAAGGCGCCGCTGAAGTCCCGCCCCTAAGGAGACTCAGGCGGTTTGCGCCGCCCCTCGCCCATGGCCCAAACACGAGCGGGCGGCGGCGGCGAACACCGCCTGAGTCTCCTTAGGGGCGGGACTTCCAGTGGCGCCTTTTCCCTCCGCCGGTTCCGCCTCCATCCCTTCACTGAAGGGGAGGAGGGGCGGAGCCCAGCCGGGCAGAAGGCGCCGCCGAAGTCCGCCTGGCGACTCAGGCAGTTTTTCGCCCCGCCTGCGCAGGGCGGCGGCGGGGAAAGCTGCCAGAGTCGCCGTAGGGGCAGGACTTCCAGCGGCGCCTTCTCCCTCTCGCCGGCCCCGCCCCCCACAAGAGGCCCCGCCCCCAGGGGCGGCATTCAGGCAGGCGGCCTTGGGCGGCACAGGCTGCTAATCCGGCCCTGGGCTGGATTATTCCCATCCTGATATAGATTTGGGGGGGTTGGAGGGAGGGCAGGAAAATGTGCCGCTTTGGAATTTGTTGTCTGAAGAAGTCGCTTCCCGTTGATGAATGGTAATGCCGTCCAAGGCAGCTGGAATGAAGTCCTGAGTCAGGGCCATCTTCCACTTAACTTGGCCTGCTGGACCCCAGGCGAGAACAGATCATATATCAGCTCCTTTCCCTAATGGAACGAAGATGACTCAAAGGCTTTTTAGAAGGAGCGCTTTCGCTTGCTCGTGGATGTTTGCTGAACGCCTTTTTATTTTACGGGTAAATCATCATCTATTAGGCTCCTTCGACACGAGATGATGGGAGTCTTTACTCAGATCATAACAGTCCCTTTCAGCTGAGTCGATGGAAGAAAATGTGTGTCAGCAGTTTCCAACAACCCCCCAAAACGCTTGCAGCAAGTTCCACCTTGCGCTGGGAAGGGCCTTGTTTCTTCCTGCTGAACAAGTGCGGAAAGATGATCTTATTTATTGCAGGAGACATGTTTTAAAACAACTGACAAAATTGCAAGATGTAAAATGACAAGCAAAAGAAGGGGCTTTCCCCCCTCCTTTTGAGAAAAAAAAATTAAAATAAAGCAAAACTCAAGCTGCATAGATTTTTGGCACGAGTAAAAATAGAGTCTTTATTTTGCAGTTGTAATTACTCGTCTTCCTTTGCCTCCATAGTGTTCCCCCACCCACCCACCCCCAAAGCAACTGGATATTGAAATAAACATGCCGGCAGAACTCGCCGGATGCGAGCCTGGGAAGAAGGGCTTCCATTACTTAACTTAAAGAAGAGGCGAGCATTTGAGCACCCAAATTCTTCTTTGACTCAGATTAAATAAGAGCAGTGTTTCCCAACCAGTTTCCCAGTGTGCCGTGGCACCAGTGTGCCGTGAGCGATCATCAGGTGTGCCATGGGAAACTGGAACCTCCAATTAGGGTTGCCATATGGATAAGGGACAGGCACCTAAAAATAGGGGAAATTTTCACAAAGAAGGGACACTACATAAATACTTGAAAAACAAATGGTGATTTTCAAGTTTTTATGAAGTGTTCCTTATTTTTGTGAAAATTTCCTATTTTTAGGTGCCTGTCCCTTATTCATATGGCAACCCTACCTCCAATAGCCTTTCAGTACTTTCTGTTGGTAATGAGAGTTCAATAGGCCAAGTTTGGTTCAATTCCATTGTTGCAAGAGTTCAGGATGCTCTTTGAGTGTGTGTTAACTATAAATCCCAGAAACTGTAACTCCCAAATGTCAAGGTCTATTTTCCCCTAACTCCATCTGTGTTCACATTTGGGCATATTGGGTATTCATGCCAAGTTTGGTCCTGATCCAACATTGTTTGAGTTTGCAGTGCTCTCTGGATATAGGTGAACTACAACTCCAAAACTCAAGGTCAATGCACACCAAACTCTTGTAGCACTTTCTCTTGGTTATGGGAGTTCTGTGTGGGAAGTTTGTGTCTTTCCGCCATTCCTGCCAGGATATCTATGTTGTGTCGAAACAGGCCCAGGTTTCACACTGAGTGTATAACTACATTTAAAGACATATTAACTACCCGTGTTTCCCCGAAAGTAAGACAGCGTCTTACTTTCTTTTCCGAAAAGTCCCCTATGTCTTTACTTTCGGGTACGTCTTATATAAACTAAGACGTACCCTCGTCGCCAGTGCTCCACGGCGCCACCGCCACCGCCGTCACGCCGCCGCCGCCGCAGAATCGGCCCCATCGGCCGCAGCACACCTCCCGGGCGCACGCGCAGGAACATCTACAGGCCTCTTTGCTCTCTTCCCCATCCCTTTCTTCGTCCAAGGAAGGGGGGGAAGAGAGCAGGAGGCGGGCGTAAGCGGCGTCACGTCAGAGGCTTCGCCCCGCCTCCTGCTCCTTCTTCTCTCCCCTTCGTCCATTCGAGTTCACGAAGGGAGGGGGGGAAAGGAGCAGAAGGCGGCGCGAAGCGGCGTCACGTCAGAGGCCAGGCCTCTGACGCGACGCCGCTTCACCCCCGCCTCCTGCTCCTTCTGCCCCCCCCTTCGTCCATTCGAGCTCACGAAGGGGGGGGAAAGGAGCAGGAGGCGGCGCGGCGGCCACGTCAGAGGCCAGGCCTCTGGACGCGACGCCGCCTCGCCCCGCCTCCTGCTCCTTCCCCCCCTTCGTCCATTCGAGCTCACGAAGGGAGGGGGAAGAAGGAGCAGGAGGCAGGGCAAAGCGGCGTCACGTCAGAAGCTTCGCCCCGCCTCCTGCTCCTTCTTTCCCTTCGCTCACCGAATGGACGGGGAAGGGAGAGGCGGCGTGAGCGGCGCCACGTCAGAGGCCAGGCCTCTGACGTGACGCCGCTTCACCCCCGCCTGCTGCTCCTTTCCCACCCTCCCTTCGTGAGCTCGAATGGACGAAAGGGGGGGGGGAGAAGGAGCAGGATGCGGGGCGAAGACTCTGACGTGACGCCGCTTGCCCCGCCTCCTGCTCCTTCTGAGCTCGAATGGAGTATGGCTTACATACGGGGTACGGCTTACATTAGTCGACCCCGCTGACACCCCCGATACGTCTTACAATCGGGGGTGTCTTACTTTCGGGGAAACACGGTATATGTATGACTGTGTTAGAGTGTCATTTTGTGTCATTTGGTTGGTGGTGTGCCCCAGGGTTTCGTAAATGTAAACAGTGTGCGCAGCTCAAAAAAGGTTGGGAACATTGGCTTAACCAAGTACAGATCCACCTAACGTATCATTGCCTAGCCCACATTTGAGTAGTGTGTTTGCAAGAAGGTCATGGGGACCTTGTTGGAGACATCCATCTCCAATATTGAATGATACACCCCAAATCACAAGTTTGAACAGCCCCGCCTCCTTGTTTCTCCTTTTTTTTCCAGCCCACTGATTAACATTAAAGAACCGTGTAAACATGGTGTGTGTGAGAGATTTATTTTCTCTCCCCCCCCCCCTTTCAACCTTTCATTCCCTTGATGTGTGACTAGCCGGGGGTTTTCTTTGTGGCAAGCCAGTGGGATCTTCCTGTTGTTGATGTAATTGAGAGACTTCCTGGTGTGAAATGATACAGGATGGATAGCACAAAGGGAGGGGAACTTCAACACACTTATCAAAGGGCTTTCAGGGGGAGGAAAAAAATAAGAGAAAAAATACTTTTCTATCCTGCTGGGACACACAGCAGATCCAAGAACACCTATAGGTTCTGACATCATCAGGTCAGTGTAATACGAATTATTACTATTACATGTTTCTGCTTATTTTAAAGAGAGAGAGAGAGAGAGATCTTGGCATTACTTCGCGAACAAAGATTCTTAGGAAGGACTCACCCCACACTTTTTACAAGCGCGTTGATGACTAAAAAGGCCAATCTGAGATAGGCAAGTCCGGTTGCAGAAAGCACAGCAGAAAGTCTCCTTGGGCGATGTTGTTTTCCAAGTTGTGGTTCTTTCTGCGTTGTCATTTCTCGAAAGAGGCCGCAGCATTGTGGAGAGTGCGTCTCCATGCCTCCCGGTGTGAGGCCAGGGTGGACTATTGTTGGTGATCAATCCGGTCGAGCCTGAGATGTTGTTTCAGGGAGTCCTTATATCTCTTTTTGGGGGCGTCTCTCTTGCGCTGACCCGTGGCAAGTTCATCATAGAGTAGTATCTTTGGGAGGCGGTGGTCCTCCATCCTAGAGATGTGCCCTGCCCAGTGCAGCTGTGTTCTCAATAGCATGGCCTCAACGGTGGTGATCCCTGCTTGCTCAAGGACAGCAACATTTGTCACATAGTCGGTCCAGTGTATATTTAGGATTGTGCGACGACAGCGCTGATGAAAGCGTTCGAGGAGTCGTAGGTGTTGGCGATAGGCGACCCATGTTTCAGACCCATATAGGAGAATAGACAGTACAATAGCTCTGTACACACTGATTTTGGTGCTATGCCTCAGGTGCTTGTTGCTCCAGACTTTTTTGTGAAGCCTTCTGAATGCACACTATGCATTTGATAATCTGTGATCTATCTCTTTGTCAATCTTGGCGTCTGAAGAGATGATGCTTCCCAGGGAGGTGAACTGCTGAACGGGCTTAAGCACAGATTTGCCTATGCTGACGTGGCGATTATGGTGTTCTTCCTGTGGTGCGGGCTGGTAGATAACTTCCGTATTCTTCAGGCTGACTTCCAGCCCAAACAGCTCTGCAGCTGTTGCAAAGCAGGATGTGAGGCGCTGCAGGGCTGCTTCTGAATGGGCGACAGGGGCAGCATCGTCTGCAAAAAGCAGCTCGCGGACTGGATAGTTTAGAGTCTTAGTGCGAGCCCTCAGGCGGCTTAAGTTGAACAAGCTACCATCAGTACGATAGCGTATATATACAGTACGCCGTCTTCTTCTTCGAGGTCTGCCGTAGCCCTTTGGAGCATCATGCATCTGGGCGACTTACACAATTAAAATAAACAGGTTACGTAGTCACAGCTTGTTACTTAATAATCATAGCTTGTCGCACCTTCCTCTTGGCCCATTTCTCCCTTTCACCCTCCATTCATGCCTCTTCAAATTCTGCAGCACTGCTGTTCACAGCTGACCTCCAGTTAGAATGCTCAAGGGCCAGGCTCCCCAGTTCTCGGTGTCCATGCCAGTTTTTAAGGTTGGCCTTAGGCCCATCTTTAAATCTCTTTTCCTGTCCACCAACATTACGTTTCCCATTCTTGAGTTGGGAGCATAGTAATTGGCTTCAGCCGACTTAGCGGCCGAGCAGGCGATGGGCGGCGGTTGTCCTCGCCGCCATCTTGTGGGGTTGGAGGGGAGCTTCTTCCTCCCAGAAGCCTTTGGGTGGCATGCAGGCTTCCTGCCACAAACGCCGGCTGGCCAATGACAGGGGTGGCCCTACCCCTCCCCGTGTCGTCAGCCGGCCGGACCACACTTCCGCCCGGGCAGCGCTTTTAAGCTGCCTGGGACTTCCTCACCACCACACGAGGATTCATCCGGCCTTTTCCTCCCACTCGCCCTACTGCATTATTGTTGTTTGTTGTTCCATGTTGTTTACATATTGATATTCATCGTTGCACTTGTTATGGTTATGTGGTTATTATGTTCACTGTCACAACTCTGTGTTTGGCGTGTGGCATGGGCCCTGGATCGGGCTGGCTTATCGCCCCTTGGTTGTAAGGGGGGATAATGCCCTGGCCCCCTGGGGTGCCGAGTTTCCGTGGACAGGTATTGGGCTGTTGGCACCCAAGGTTGCAAGGCCTTCGGACAAGTGTGGGCTGCCCGACCCCTGATCCAGGACCCATGCGTGGCCGCCAATCCTTGTTCCTGTTTTCAATAAATGAGTTGTGGCCATTTTTCATCCAACCACTTGTGTTTGTATTATTGCTTCATGGCGCGAGGTGTATCACCCTTGCCCACGCAACTGCTTTGGGAGATGGTGATCGGACATTCAAGCAACATGGCTATTATGCCCCTACAGGGCTTGTTTGGTACTGCATCATGGACTTGGCCAAACTTTACCTGCATTCCTTTGTCCTCAACCATGCGGACTTGGGCCGGAGAGATAGCACAGCGGTAGCAACAGCTGTGCTGGCAATCTGAAGATCTGAAGATTGCTGGTTCAAACTCGGCTGGTTTGGACACCCAACTGTGAGCCCTGTCCACTGTTTACCTTAACAGTTCGAAAACAGCTCAGCTGTGATTAGATAAAATTGGGAACTGCCAAGCGGGGAAGGATTTTTTCAAAGAAGGACTTACAAAGTCTAAATAAGTAAGATCGGCTGTCTGAAGGTGGAATGAGGAAAAAGCAGAGGCTCTCCGTCATGAGGATGAAGCAACAGCACCACCTTGTGACGTAATAACGCAATCACACCCTGTGACGCACCCTGTGATGCAACCCCCAAAAAAAATCCTTCTAAAAATTGTACTGTTGTATGTTGTATGTAATTGGGGATGTGGAACCGGCAGGGATTGTT